>JANUYF010000005.1:147013408-147655908 GCA_026167975.1 Phrynosoma blainvillii
TTTAATGGAAGACACCGCATGTCTACCATGGCCTATTGAAGAATAAAAGCTTGGGAAATGTTTCATTTTGGGGATGGGCATAGCTCCCAGAATCCTTCAGTGGCCATGCATTTTGAGTTAACTGTGATCCAAAAAAACAACAACTTTCCCCAAGCTCTCCCTCCTTTGAGTACTTTACTTCATCCCACCACCCTTAAACTATGATTTTTCTTTCATTCCTCAGCAACAGGGCTGGGAATGATGGAGAACTCCAGGTATCATTGGACTGCAACTCCCAGCAGCCCTAGCCAGCAGGGATTCTGGGAGTTGCACTCCAGCAACTTCTGGAAGGCTGCATGATTCCTGTCTCTGCTGTACAAAAGAGAATCTACCCATCATCTATTTCCAGAGGGAGAGACACTCTCACATACATTATGGCAAGAGTGCAAAGGTGTCTGAATGTATTGCTGGATTGCAAAATGGTGGCAATTTGGGTACTATGTCAGCCAACGTGCATATATGTGTGTGTGTGTGTGTGTGTGTGTGTGTGTGTGTGTGTGTGTATGTTTAAAAGCCCTACTATGAAACCAAAGGCTGCAGAAACTGGGAAAAGTTTTTTTGGGGGGGCTAATGCTCCCTAGCCAGCATGTTAAGTGACCATGTTAAGGGTGCCATTCTGAGACATGTACATTGATGTTAGTGTGGGGATCTGTAGCCCAGGCATTTTGCAAACCCTTAAAAATGGGCAACCTCTAGGCTATCTAGATGTGCCCCTCTTTCTCTTCTGTTCCTCACACTTATGGGACCAATTTCTTGATTTTCTACAAGGACTTCATCCTCTTCATCTGCCACCAAACTTGGAGGTGTTTAGCTGGAAGAGCAGAGGTACTGCTCAAAACTTGGCATCTGCAAATGTATCATGCCACACCAACCTGGCATGGATAGGGATGATGGGAATTGTAGTCCAGTATGCCTGGAGGTTGCTGCTAGGTGCCGCAGATTACATATTGTGTTTTCAAAAAAAAAAAAAAGATTTTTAAAAATGTATTTGAAACAACAGCATTCCTTTCTTCAAAAAAAGCCTCCCTTTTTTTGGGGGGGGGGGGAAATATCTGTTACCACTTGCTTGTCTGGTTTTTTTTATTTATTAATTTAGTAATTTTAAAAAATGTGAAATAAAATTTACAAGAGATCAGTGATGAAACCAGTTTGGGCAGTTTCTCTCACCTGGGAACCAAAGAAGGTTTGGAAGGAACTAATTTTCAATCTAATCCAGTAGTTTGAAATAGAGGGCTAGCAAAAGAGCTCAAAATTACGGGGGGGGGGGGGGGTGTCTTGCTTTGAGAGGACTCCCTAGGCCTAGGACTCCCTAGATTTCTGTTAAAACGAACTTTGCAAACTGTGGAAACTGGAACTTTGTAAAATGCAGTGCTTGCTTTGTAACAACGTTGATGCAACACTTTGTCTCTGTAAATAATTGACTATCAACTGCATTGTATTTGTTGCAGTAATTTACAATTCCGCAAATTGTGCACCAAAGCACAATGTGAAATTCAAAAGCGTGAACTCTCCTACGCCAACCCTGTATATTCATACATTGAATATGTATGACATTTGTAGGCGATGTCATCTCCTAAAATTCGCAAAATGTTGGCTCCCCAGTCATTTAGGACCTCAGCTCCCAGCATCCCCAGTCAGCCTGGCCAATGGTCAGGGATTCTGGGAGCTGAAGTGCAAAACATCGAGAGAACCAATGTTTGGGAACCATTATCCTAACCAACCAAAGATGTCAGAATGTAATAATCCGGGTTTCTTCATCGGCTTGCCAAATCTCTCTCTGGTCTTCAGGTTGAAGGGAGGATCTCGAGGGCTGCGTCCACACTGCAGAAATAATCCAGTTTGACACCCCTTTAGTTGCCATGGCTCATGCTATGGAATCCTGGGAACTGTAGGTTGTTGGTGCACTGTTGCACTCTTGACAGAAGGCTAAATGTCTCTCAAAACTACAATTCCCAGAATTCCATAGCACTGAGCCGTGGCAATTAAAGGGGTGTCAAAATTGATTATTTCTGCAGTGTGGATGCAACCAAGGTAAACTTATTGCCGTGAAAAGTATGTGCATGAATTCTTTCCTCATTGTTAGACTCTGGGTTTATCCACATTGCAGAATTAAAGGAATTTGACACCACTTTAACTGCCCTGGCTCCATGCTGCAGAATCCTGGGATTTGTAGTTTGGTGAGGTATTCAGCCTGGTCTGTTGGTGAGCTCTGCTGCCTCACCAAATTGCTAATCCTAGGGTTCTGTAAAATAGAGTCATGGCAGTTAAAGTGGTGTCAAACTGCTTCAATTCTGCAGTGTGTATATATATATATATATATATATATATATATATATATATATATTTCAACTGCATAATTTCCGTAGTTATGGCTGATGTTTAATGTATCACGCTTAATGACATCATCACCTTTGATGACATCATGGAGCCTGTCCCCTGTGACATCAGAAGGACAAGGTCATCTCTATAGGCATCAGTTTTTGGCCCTGATATCTCAGGGCCCCTGACCTGGAGACCCCAGTTCTTCAGGATTAGCAGATGTAGAGTCAGAACCTGAAGGCCGAAGAGGAAGCAGATCTGTGTTTTTAGAGCAGTGGTTCCCAAACTCTAGTCCTCCAGATGTTTTGGACTTCAGCTCCCAGAATTCCTTATTAGCCAAGTTGCCTGGGGCTTCTGGGAGATGATGTCCAAAACACCTGGAGGGCTAAAGTTTGGGAACCACTGGTTTTGAGAATGGGTCAAAAGCAGAATTGGGGGGGTGGGAAGATTTTGAGTGAAACCCACCATGGGGAAAAACTTACACCCAATCCCATTTTGAGAAGTGAGAAAGACTGTGCTTCCTCCTCTCTTTTTGGTGCTTGTCTCTCGTCTCCGAATTGTGTGGGTTAGTCTTGCATAGCTCTTTGCACTCTGCATGTGCTCAGGGACTTTACTCTTCCATTGTGACTTCTACGGTCGATTCCTGGCCCTGAAAAAGAGGCTTGGTGGCTTATCTCAGATGAAGTCTTTCCAGCTGGAGGTAGACATCGGGGGCCCTAGAAACCAGGATCGGATAAGATTTTATTTTATTTTATTTTATTTTATTATTATTTTTGGATGAAGGTGGCTAAGATTTGGGGCTCTCCTCCCTGCTCTCTGGAGGGCCCTTAGAAACTAGAACACCCGAAGGGAGGAGAAGGTTTGGTGAACGCAAGGCCTCGAAACAGTGCCATTGGGGTTGGACTTTGCCTGAGCCTGCTGGGATATCTCTATTTGGCACTTTGCCACCGGCTGAAATATCTCTCTTGCCCTTTGGAATCTTGTTTTCTCTCCTTTGCAATAATAAAAATGCAAAAGGCCCCGCAGGATCCTTTCTAAGAAGGGAAGTTGGGAGCAAAAAGAATTGGCACTAAAGTCCTAAATTCATGTCTAAACCTCCCCTCTCCATTACAAATAGTTGAGAGGCCAGCATTTTTGCAGGATCCTTCCAGCTGTGCTGGACTACAACCCTTATCATCCCCAGCCTCTGGATTTGCTGGTGAGAGGCAATGAGAATTGTAGTCCAACACAGCTGGAGTTATTAGTCTCATTGAATTTGATGAGGCTGAACCTGTATTTAAATAGTCTGCAAGAGCGTATTGTGCTGCATCGATCATAACAGCTTGCTCCCCACTTGAATTATGGCTCCGTACTATGGAAGATTTGTACCGTATTTTATTGTATTTTATTTATATGCCGCCTTGGGAGAAAGGTGGCATATAAATAAAATAGAATAAAATAATAAGATGAAATAAAATCATACCATGAAAGCAATTAAAATCCACTGTGCAATTTTAAAAATGACTAAAATAGTCACAATTCAAACAATATAAAATGATTTAACAACATCCAAAAGTTAAGAAATAAATAAAACACACACCAATTTAAAAAAAAAAAATAGCCTTCCTGGCATGGTTACATATTGAAAGCCTGCCAAAACAAGAAGTTTTTTGCTGGAGGTGAATGGGAAATGAGGAGCAAGGAGCCAGCCTAGATTCCTTCGGAAGGGAGTTCCGGAGGTTGTGATGCACAAATTGGCACAATAAATTAATTTTACAGAGAAATACCTGGCTAGCTTAACTGAAAACAAGACTTTCATTTGGCGTTTCAGTGGAATGCCAGCTTTTAAAAATGCTACTTCACGCAAGTAGACAAGACCAGAGTCTAATCTGCACTGCAGAAATAATGCACCACTTTAACTACTGTGGCTCCATGCTATGGAATCCTGGGATTTGTAGTTTGTTGTGGCACCAGAGCTCTCCTACAAAGACGGTTAAATAGCTCACAAAGGTACAAATCCCAGAATTTCATCTCATTGAGCCGTGGCAGCTAAAGCGGTGTCAAACGGCATTAATTCTGCAGTGCAGATTAGACCCAGGAAGTGGACAGAGACTCTAGAGATCAAGGTTCTCATCCTTAGTGAACTATAATTCTCGCTAGGTTACCTTGGTTTGTTACCTCCCTCTCCTGGCCTACCTCGCAGGGTCATTGGGCGGATAAAATAGAAGAGGCACATATGCCACCTTCAGTTCACTTTAGGAAAAGGCAGCATAGAACTATATTCAATTTCCACTGAACTATGAGTCTCACTTGCTGCATCCTCACTGCCGAAATAATCTGGTTTGACATTGCAACTGCCACGGCTCCATGCTATGGAATTCTGGGAATAGTCGTTTGTTGTGTCGCCATATCTCCCTCCTACAAATTCCTGGGATTTGTTGTTTTACAAGGTCTTGAGCCTTCTCTGCCAAAGAGTGCTGGTGTCTCGCCTAATTCCAAATCCCAGGATTCTGTAGGATGGAGCCGTGGCAGTTAAAGCGGTGTCAAACTGCATTATTTCTACAGTGTAGACTAGTCACCCATGATTCTGTTAGGAAGTCACACTGGAGAGAGTGTCTCTGAGCTGATGCAGAATTCCCTCGACATGGGGCAAGCTCTAGATTGAACACAGAGACAAATCTAGAGTCTGCACAGGCCTTTTAAAAATGGATAAAATGCCCCAAAGTTACTAGGAAATGGGTTGAAATGGGAAATATTACGAATGTCCTTCCAAAGGTCTTGGGCTACTGTTGGCCATTCTGAGGCCAAAGAACCCCCAAAGCCCAAATGTGGGAGATGACCCTCAAGGGGTCCATGGGTTGTCAATGGGTTGCCCCATCCCTTGGGCATTTATGCGGAGCTTCAGAGGTGATTTGAGTCCTCCTGGGCCTGGATTTGAACTCGAGCCAAGTTCATTCACCTGAGTCAATCCCCTGCACAGACTCAATGACCCTATCAATTTAAAATCCATCATAGTGTCTAGAGAAAGAGAGAGAGAAAAGAATGAAAATTACCCAAATGTGAAGCGTCCATTGGCTGGGAAGAAGAGAAGATTTAAGGACACGGATGGAGACTTTGGCCCCGCATAGGCGTAATGCATCACTGGACTCCGGATACTGAAAATCCCCAGGATTTCTTGGAGCTAAGAAATCCTCCATTTCACATCCCAGGTAAGTGGAGAGGGAGGAAGGATTTTGTCTGTCTTATCCAATTGCTGCGGCCACTTCCTATGATTATTATCCATTATTATGATTATTCACGCTTCTCTAGTCATTATTATTATTATTATGAGTCAGTATTCAGTATTCTGATTTTTATTCATTATCACCATAATCATCACTTATATGCCACTTTACTCCCCAAATTCCAAGATGATGATGATGATGATGAGTGTTATTGTGACTATTAATTTCTCATTCTCCTTTTCTCCAAAACCTGGGGCTCCAGGTGGCTTTTTAAAAAAAAAATTAAAACTGTTACCAAGAAAAGTGAAAAATATACAAAAAGTGTCTGAAAGGCAATTAAACTCGCAGTCGAATCAAACCCATTTAAAAGGAGCCCATGAAAAGAGAAAAGAAAGTAATAGCTAAGGTTAATATTCAAATGGAATTTAATTTGAAAATAAGCACTTTAAACCATTTTTAAAAAAAAAAAAATTAAATGCAACTTAAAAACAGAATAATTAATAGCAATATATCACTATATGAAGTGCCCTTTCTTTGACTGCCTATTTGTTCCATCTTTTACATCTCATCCTTTCAAATATTTAAAGACGGATATTCTCCCACCTCTTTGTCTTCTTCCTCATACTGAACCTATCCAACTCCAGGGTCTAGCCACACTGCAGAAATAAAGCAGTTTGACACCATCTTAACTGTCAGGATGACTCAATGCTATGGAATTCTGGGATCTGTAGTTTGGTGAGATATTTAGCCTTCCCTATCAAAGGGCTCTGGTGTCCCAATCAAACTACAAATCCCAAAATTCCATACCATGGAGCCATGGTACTCAAAGTGGTGTCACACTGCTTTATTTCTGCAGTGTGGCTTTCCAGACCTTTGGTCATCCCAGTCACCTTTCTCTGGATACACTCCAGCTTGTCTTGAATTGTGGGGTCCAGAACTGGACACAATATTCCAGGTGAGGTCTGATCAAAGCAAAAGAGAGTGGTACTATGACTTCCTTCATTCTTAGAATATCATTCTTTCATAGAGGAAAAAGAAGGGCCCTCCCTCCAGTCCATCTGCCATGGTCCAGGTCTCAGAGGTAGAGAAGAACTGCTGGACCTGATCCCCTTCCCATTGCCATTCCCTTCTCCTTTTGTGTCATGGCTTTTTAGATTGTCAGCCTGAGGGCATGGAAATGTCTAATTGGGGTATAAATACTCCAAATAAATCAATTCTTGACACTGTGCTCCTGTTGATGCACTTTAGGATTGCATTGGCTTTTTTGGCCGCTGCATCACACTCTTGGCTCATGTGTAGCTTGTGTTTGAAACGCCTAGGTCTGTTTCACATGTACTGTTGTCAAGACAAGTGTCAGCCGTCCTGTATTTGTGCATCACATTTTTCCTATTGGAATGTAGTGGCTTACGTTTCTCCCTGTTGACATTCATTTTGTTAGCTTTGTCCCCACTCTCCAACCTGTTAAGTATTATTATTATTATTATTATTATTATTATTATTATTATTATTATTGTAATTCTGGTTCCTTCTCTTGTCCTCTGGAGTATTACCCAATCCCCCTCATTTGGAGTTATCCAAGTCATTTATACAGATGCCCTGTTTTTTCACTTTTCTCTTTTTAAAATGGTCACCTCCGAGAAGACTCCAGATGTTATGGCTCCAGAGGCACATCCTTCGGTTCCAGATGGCGGATGGGGATGGATGGTGGTCCTTGCAGGGTTCATGCAGACGGCGCTGGTGTTTGGGGTGATCCGTTCGTTCGGGGTCTTCTTTGTGGAGTTTGTGGCTTATTTCAGGGAAACGTCAAGCGCCGTCTCCTGGGTCATTTCTGTCGGTGTTGCCATCCTGCAATTTGCAAGTAAGGCAGAAATGTTCAAATTGGGTGAAATTTCAATCCAACCGATACCGGAACCGACCGACACATCTGTTGATGTATGAAGTGCCTTTGAGGGCTGGAAGCCTTTCTCTGTGCAAAAATCTTCAGAGTTTTCTGCAGACACTAGCAATAAAGTGGGCCCAAGTATTTTAAGCATTGCCTTCAACACACCCCTGGCGTCATAAAAGCTAAAGAGTAATTCCAGGTTGTATAGCTCTACTGAAGGAATGAGGGAATTGTTCCACACTTTCCTTTTATGACATTTTAAAGATGGAAGATATATTCTGCAGCGAAACACAGTAGCCTCCTTTGGTCCTCCTTGCTTGGGTCTAAATTCCTTTCCAAATGTTTAAATAATAATAATAATAATAATAATAATATGATGATGATGATGAAGATGATAATATAATAATAATAATAATAATAATAATAATAATAATAATATAATTAAATAATATAATTAAATAATAATAATAATAATAATAAGATGATGATGATGATGATGATGATGATATAATCTAATAATAATAATAATAATAATAATAATAATAATAATAATAATAATAATAATATAGCCCGCCTCTCCCTGTGGATCAAGGCAGGTTACAAGAAAAAAGAATAACAATAAAATACAAATATACCATTAAAATCCACATTTCTAAATAATCCCCTAACCCAACCCCCCCTCCCAATCATAAAAAAGAAGCAAACTAAAAACAATGACAATATAAAATACTAATTAAAAGCAGAAGAAATAACAAATTAGCTAAAATTAGAGGTTAGAGGTTTGCGCCAATTTGGCAAATTTTGATTATGTGCTGGTGTTTGATGTGCAAAGGCATCGAACAGCTTATCTCTTGCAAGGAGTATCTTACTTAGGTTATGTAATACTGACCTTAATCCTCTTAGTTTGGGCCAACTAGAGTAGACCCACTAAATTGTTGATTAGTGAGCCAACACATAAGTAAATTGGGTTGGTTTACTGTGTGTACTCTAGGTTTAGGATTTAATCACTCATGATTAACATGTTACTTAACATGAATGAGAATGCATGCTTTGCAAGACCTGAGCTGCTGATTATCACACATAACTTCACATGAACAAGAATGCATGCTTTGCAAGAGCCAAGGTACTAATTAATACGTTACTTCACATTTACAATGATGGATGTTTTGCCAGAATGAGCTACTGATTAACACATGATTTCCCATGAACAAGAACACATGCTTTGCAAGACCCAAGGTGCTGAGTTAATACATAGCTCCTAAGAAAATCTCCATTCCCCAGATGTTATGCAGAACCATGTGATGTAACTTCACACATCTGGAGAAGTGTGTTTTCCTAAGAAGACATTACTCCTCTGGTCCAGCCTGGCAGAGCAAATTTGGCCTGTGAGGCAAAGGTTTCTCCACCTGGTCAAGCCAGCAACTCTGTTCTTGCAAAGCTTATCCTCCTAATGTGGCAGACTCCAGGATGCAAACAGCTTGGAAGGTCTTAATTGGGCCTCAAAGAGGTGAGGTTTTTTGGCCAAAAGAAATTTGGGGTGGAGGACAAGAGGATTATTTGGAGGTCTCTAGGGCCACAGACATGCCTATACCCGTAGACCAAATAATTCCAACCCCTAGACTAGAGACAATAAGTTCTTGCTGAGACTGTAATATTAATTTAGCAGCTCAGCTCTTGCAAAGCATATGAGGGGGTATGGTAAAGTTTTAATTATCACCTTTTCTAAAAATTGACAGAAAGTTTGCTTTGATTTGTAGTTGTTAACTTATCTCTACATAGTCACCATCCAGATTTATACATTTTTCCCAGCGTTTCTTGACCCTCCAAATCCTGTTATTGTAGAAGTTTGTAGAATTAGATTGTGCCTGAAACCTCTCTTGCACTTCATGAATCAAGTCACTTGTGTTGTCAAATTGGTGACCCCACAACGGATTTTTCATTTTTGGGAGAATAAAAAGTCATTTGGTGATGATGACGCTGACAAAATGTCATCAATATACCACAATAAGTTCTGGGTGATAATTATTACTTTATGATAACCCCTTGTACTTCTCCATCTTACACTTTACTCACTTCTGGCACATAAAAATAAAGGATGCAGTGAGCTGATTTTCTCGACATCCTGCACTTAGGGACCAATGATGACACTGACAAAATGTCCTCTATATACTATAATAATAACATCCAGGTGATCATTATTCCTTTACGACACCCCCTTGTATGCTACTTATATGAACATGTGCTCATCACATAGCAATACTTAACCTGCCCAAGAACTCAGTCCTTGTGAGAGGGATTTGCACCAATGATGGGATCAGCAGCAACTTTCTCTGCACCCGTTCTGACCATTGCTTTGCTCTCGATGGCCTTGTTTGCTTAGACGGTGTTGCTCTCCCCAACCGCAACAGGCCCGATGGGAAGCGCCCTGAGCAGCCGCTATGGGACACGTCCGGCGGTGATGGCCGGAGGCTCCCTCGCTAGCCTGGGCTTGCTGCTGGCATCCTTCTCCACCAGCCTCACGCACCTGTATTTGAGTATTGGCCTGGTCACAGGTGAGTCTGCTTTGCTTGACCTCTTTCCCTGCCCTCAGTCCAGATTTTAAAAATGGGGACTGCCAAAAACAAAAAAGATGGGAAAGGCTGGTGACTCCAGGTCAGTGGGACGTTGATCCGGTTCTTGTTTTAACTCAGGCTTTAAGGTTTGTCCTAGGTGCTGAACTCTAGCCCTGAAATAGATTCAGCACCATGGAGAGCTCATTCACAGCTATCCACAACCTGGAGAGGATTCACTGTTTCACTGACCTGGGAGACACCAGTTACCACTAAAATGGACTGTCTCAGTAGGGACCTTATAATACATGAAGTATCTCATTTTTTCATTCCACCTCCTCTCTCTCTCTCTCTCTCTCTATATATATATATATATATATATTGCAGAACTTGGAAGCATTCTCTCTCTTCTTTTTTTTACTTGAGAGAACACCTCTCTAAGTCCTCCATTACAACCCTATGGTCAACATCTGCTGGAAGTTGACCATAGAATCATGCTGGAGGATCTACAAATGCTTAGAGAAGTGTTCTCTCTAGGAATCTGTAGGTTTTCCACTGTGACTTCTGGCAGAAGTTGACCATAGAGTCATGCTGGAGGACCGAGAGATTCCTATAGAGAACATAATCAAATCCGTGGATAATCAAATCCACAAAAGTCAAAGCCACAAATGTAGAGGTCCAACATTTGCAACAGCATATCATTCCCAACTAGAGTAGACCCATTAAATCAATGATGTTTCCCTGTGTGTTGATTCCCAGTTAAACAATTGATTAAATTGACTAACCAACAGGTTTCAGGACACTGAGAAACAATTGTGCTTTCCTCTTAAAACAGCATTATGCTGAAAGCACATTTCAAAGCACTGAGCACATAAAGAGCAAGGGAAAAAAAAGGTTAAAGAAAAAGAATTTAAACAACAGGGATGAGTCTTCTCATCCTGAGAAACTCCTGTCAGTCTTCCAACATTTCACAATACAGCAAGGCCTTGGCATCCACTAGGATTTTGTTCCAGAATCACCCATGGATATCAAAATCTGTGGATGCCCATTAAATACAGTGACATTATAGTGAAATGGTGTCCCTTATATAAAATAGCAAAGTCGAGGTTTGCTTTTTGGAATGTATATCTTTCTGGAATATTTTCAAGCCATGGACAGTTGACAAAATATTCATGGATATGGAGGATATGTGTTTTGCATGATAATGGGGGCTATCCTATATACCCACCCACTCCTTATCATATATAAGGGATAAGGGATTTTAAGGTTTTTGCAGGACCATCAAAACAAGAGTCGGAGCTATTAATGGCATAACCAACATGACCCTTGGGAAGAGCCATCCCTCTCCCTTTTTTATATATTTTCTCTGCGTAAATCACAGGCCTAGGCTGGGCACTGGTGTTCACCCCTTCCATGGCTGCCGTGGCACATTACTTTGAGAAACGACGGACACTGGCTACTGGTTTGGCTGTTTCTGGTGCAGGAGTCTCCTCCCTGGCCTTTTCCCCAATCTTCCAACACCTGGTGGACCTGTACGGATGGCGAGGGGCCCTCTTCTTGCTTGCTGGGATCTCTCTGAACTTGGTGGTGGCCGGAGCCTTGCTGCGACCTTTGGCTTTGGAAGGAGACCAAAGCACCACAGGGAAGTCCACCAAGTCCCACTGGTTGGGGATGCTTGCCTCTCTCTTTGCTCTGGAGCTGTTGCATCATGGACCCTTCATGCGCTATGTTTTGGTTTTTGTCCTGGTGGACACTGGCTATTTTGTGCCCTATGCCCACCTGGTGGCCCATGCCAGGGAGGTCGGGTGTGATGAATACGAAGCTGCCTTTGTCATGTCTGCCGCTGCCATAGCGGACGTGTTTGGCCGGGTTTTTGCCGGTTGGCTTGCAGATTCCAGAGTCTTTAGTCGCCTCATTCACAATCTGACCCTTTGGACCATCCTAACAGGATTTTCTCTCACTCTGTTGCCACTGGGACGCAGCTTCTCTTCCCTGATGCCCCTTGGCATCTGCTACGGGCTCTTTGCCGGTGCCCTCGTTCCACTACAATTCACCAGTCTGGTGGAGATTGTGGGCACTGAATACCTGCTCGGAGCTATCGGACTCATGCACATGCTGGAAAGTGTGGGGGCTTTGCTGGGAGCCCCTCTTTCAGGTAAGAGCATAGACAGACTTTGGGTTACAGAGGCTACTGATAGGCTGCAGAATTAATGCAGTTTTAATGCCATACTATAGAATCCTGAGATTTGTTGTTTGCTGTGGCACTAGAGCTTCCTCACAAAGAAGGCTAAATCTTTCACAAAATGACACATCCCTGAATTTCATAGCATTGAGACATGGCCATTAAAGCAGTATCAAACTGCATTACTTCTGCAGTCTGGCAGCAGCCTCTCTCCTCATCAGACAGCTAAAATAAACAGCAAGTTTCTTTTCATGCCCTTACAAAGCAACATTTGAAAGTAGCTCTTCTGTCGCACCAGTGAATCAACTTTGTTCTTGCCTGATAATATTACTTTTGTGTTGCAATTTCATTTTCCCCTCCAGGTAAGCCCACATTTAACTAATTACAGGTCCTTATGTTACTTTTACGCCAATGTTTCCATGCTTTGCTTGCAAATTGCAAATCACCAACCAAACTCTTTTCCCTTCCAGGATGGCTGAGGGATATGACAGGGGATTACACCACTTCTTTCATCGCCTCTGGGGTTTTCCTCTTGGCCGGGGCCTTGGTCCTTTTGACGTTACCAAACTACTTCTCCTGTTCCAAGCCATTGGAGACTAGGACCAGGAGAGCCATGCAACCTCAAGGCCAGGAGACTTTGGAATTAACAGGAATAATCCAACAGAAGAGAGACTTCTTCCAGGTTGAGGAAGGGACTTGTTAGCCAAATCCAGCAGCCACGCAGGGGAGAGGAAAGGAATGGTGGTGGAAGGAGAAGCAACACGGAAACCTCCATCACAGAACATTGAAAAAAGCAAGGTCTCCACCTTGTTTGCTGGGCCACCATTTTGTTGTCATTCTTCGTAGTGACTTCCATGTCAACAGGGAGTATTGACATTTTTGTTGTAAAGCAACTACGGTAGTGAAGGTGTGGAAGCTTCTTTCCAAAATCGGTAATGCACTCTTGGATAGTACCATTAAAGTTCACTGTTTTTGGTTGGCCCAAAAAAGATATCACGGTTTTGTGGATTTTGGATATTATTGTACTTTGCTACCCCGGATATGTTTAAAGTTCAGAGTGAAATCCAGAGCAAATTCACTGACACAGAAGCTGCCCACCAGCCACCACTGTATATTTATTTGTCAGAGGAAAAAGCAGGTAAGAAAGTTGAAAGGGCAAGATGTGAGAAACTTTGGAAAATGTGGAATAGCTCTCAGTGTGCAGAACTTTGGAAAGCTACTTTGAGGGATTACAAGTCCCAGAATCCATGATGGTCAGGGAATGTGGGAAGTTGTGGTCCAAAAGTTATATCCCCTTATCTCTGGATAATGGGTGCTCCATGATCCCACATCTGGGTGCTTTCCAGAATATTTTAGGTGGGACTTCCAGATGTGTTGGACTACAACTTCCATAACCCCTTGCAGCAGGCAGAGGCTGACTTTGGTTGTGGGTTAAGATAATCATTTGCAAAGATTTGCCTCTTAACTCCCTGGCAAAAGAAGACTCAATCTGTAAATCGTATATACAGGAAAAGCCATTTGCCAGGGATGAGGATGCCTGAGAGAAAGCTGTCTGCAAAGTCCATCATAAATATTTTCCTTTCTTTAATCTCATTAAAAAAACTTGTAGCGAAAACAAAATAGTGTTCTTGAACAGGAGAGGGAACCAAAGAAGTTATAGTAGTTTTATGGAGGGGGGAACTGTATGTTCTTTCACTTATATTGTGAAGAATTATCAAGTGTTTAACCCTTCTTCACCTGGATTTAAAAACCAAGTATATTGGGTGAGTCTTTGTGGTGCTACCTGCCTTTGGGTGAGAATTCTATTGTATTGTGGATTGGGGTTAGTGCAATACGTATGCCCTGAGTAACTTTCCTATCTTAAAATGGAGTTCCTTTAATAAAGTCTTCAGTTTGTTTCTCCAAGCCATTGGCCTCTTTGCTCCTTAATGAGGACCACTGCATGGCGGCACAATCTTTGTGTTCCCAGGATGCCCCTGCTGGTCCCTGTCACTGTGCATCCAGATAAAGGATACGAGATGGATTGAAAAGAGATTCCACCTCAACATTAGGAAGAAGTAAAGAGTTTTTAGACCAGGGGTAGGCAACCTTTTTGAGCCGGGGGCTGGGTTGCTGTCCCTCAGACAATTGGGGGGCTGAAGCACCAAAAATAAATAAATAAATAAAAATACTTTTTTAAAAAAAATAAATATATATATATGCATGCACACTCTCTCAGCCCCAGAAAAGCCATGGCAAAACCCCTGTGGAGATTTTGCCAAGAAAACCCCAAGAACAAGTAATAACAACAATAATCAATATCATCATGGCGGGCAGCGGGGGTGGCAGCGGCGGCGGCAGCGGCAGCAGCGGCAGGATCAGCATGGAGCCGGTCCAAAGGCCTCGGGGGGCCACATCCGGCCCCTGGGCCTTGGGTTGCCTACCCCTGCTTTAGACAGTGGAAGACGCTTCCCTGGAGAACAGTAGAGTCTCCTTCTTTGGAGGTTTTTAAACAGAGGCTGGATGTTCATCTGTTGGGAGGGCTTTGATGGTGTATTCCTGCAGGGCAGAAGGGGGGTAGCTTGGATAACCCTTGGGGGTCTCTTTCAACTCTATCATTCTATGATTCTATGATCTCCAGCAATCCCCCTGCTCCTTGACAGCATGGAAATGGCTGTGTTATGGCAGACTGTGGTTTACAAGGTTTGCTTGGGATTAGCATCAGAAGACATAGCAACAAAGGTGTACTTACTAGATAAATCTATGTATCCCGATGTGGTATCTCACCCAGTACCTCCCTGATTCCTAGATTCTTGGACAGAAACTGTATCATGATGTTCCAAAACTTCAATCAGTAATATGTGGGCTGCATCCGCACTGCAGAAATAATCTGATTTGACACCACTTTACCTGCCATGGTTCAATGCTATGGGATTCTGGGAATTGTAGTTTGTTGTGGCACCACAGCTGTGCTGTATGTATGTATGTTTGTATGTTGGACTAGGACATTCACCCATGGAAACCCACTGGGTGACTTTGGATAAATCACTGAGTCTCAGCCTCAGAGGAAGGCAAAGGCAAACCCCCTCTGAACAAATCTTGCCAATAATAATAATAATAATAATAATAATAAATTATTTGTACCCCACCCCTCTGGGTAGCAATCGGGGCAGCTTCCAACATAAAAATACAACACAATAAGATCAACCTCAAACACCTCCCACCCCTTAAAAAGTTATTAAACAAACATCAAATTAAAACAATTTTTAAAATAAGGCAAAGTGCCGACAAAATACAAGAACGGCTATAGAAAGCCCCATGATAGGTTCATCTTAGGGTTGCTATAGGTCAAGAGGGACATCTACACTTTAGAAATGATGCAGTTTGACATCACCTTAAGTGCTGTAGCTTCAGCCGATGGAATTGTTGTAGTTTTACATGGTCTTTCACTTTCTCTGCCCAAGAGGGCTGTTGCCTCACAAAAGTAAACTGAGGACAAAGGGATTCTGTAGGATGGAGCTATGGAAGTTAGAGAGGTGTCAAACTGCATTAGTTCTACAGTATAGATGCACCTTCAAATGTCCTGGAGGCACACAACAACATTTGTCTCCCTTTCTCTCTCTACAACATTTTGGAAAAACAACAGCGAGGGTATCTCTGTTGCTCACTAGAATAGCAGTAAGATTCCGTTTACTTTTATTGTGGGTCAAGAAGAGATTAGCAACAAGGTGTGGTAATCTCTTAAATCAGAGGTTGGACAACAAGTGACAGGGTTCCCAAGTTTCATCACAGGTATAAATGCCCCCCACGGAGGATCGTGTTTAGATCACGTTAAAATGCAGAAGGGAATATTTCCTAGGCACACACCTTATTACCTGCCTGCAGACTTTGGCCTTAAAAGTTCCTGATAAGAACCTGCTGAAACCCATCTCAGCCATTGCTTGTGTACCTCCACCGGTAGGCGGTCACCTATGGCGAGAAGAAAACCTTGGCAGAGGTGACTGTCTTTGAACCAAGAAGATACCAGCCTTGGTGGGCAAGTATGGGTCTGGCTATTATTTGGGAGGCAAAGCTGGACTAGTGTGTGTCTGCGTCTGCGTCTGCGTCTGCGTCTGAGGCAGAGCACAGCCAAGATCTGAAGATCCTCCTCGCCATCTCATCCTGGGATTTAATGAAGCTCTTCCTCCATTGAGTGACCATGAGTTCCCGTATCTTGTCCAAGCCCCCTGATGGGGGCTGGGGCTGGATGGTTGTATTAGCGGCTTTTGTGCAGTCGGCCCTGGTCTTTGGGGTGATCCGATCTTTCGGGGTCTTCCTTGTGGAGTTCATGGCTTACTTTGAAGAACCATCCGGCACCACATCCTGGATCACATCCGTCACCGTGGCTACATTGATGTTTGGTAGTAAGTAGTGTCTGGTTTCCATGTTCTTTCCAAAGCTAAGACCCCAATCAATTAATCTGTAAGTGGCATTGTTTTGCGGTTCAGACCACTCTGCTGCAGAGCAAGGAAATGTCACTTTTGGGACTGCACTATAGTCCCAAAAAGGCAACTTTTCCAAGCTGTGGCTTGAAGAAATGAACTGAAACGTTCTGTGCATGCTTACTTCACTCTATGTGCTTGGAATGCTATCCCATTAATATTCACATAATCAATACCTCTCTGAGAAAAATTGTAAATAAATAATCTGGTGTATACAGTTGGCTCTCGACAGTTATGGCTTTGACCTTTGATTATTTGTGGATTTGATCAATATGTTCTCTCTCTAGGTCCTCCAGTACAACTCTACCAGAAGTTGACCATAGAGTTGTGCTGGAGAACCTAGAGGTTCCTAGAGAAAATGCTTCTCTAGGCATTTGTAGGTCCTCCAGCATGATTCTATGATCAATCTCTGGCAGATGTTGACCATAGAGTTGCACTGGAGGACCTGGAGATTCCTAGAGATGTGTTCTCTCTGGTAAAAAAGAATGGTGTTATTTTTATTTGTGGTTTTTCCACATTCACGGGGGTCCTTCACCCTTAACCCAAGTGAAAGTGGAAGGACCACTGTATGTAGTGTTCCTTGCCCTGTCTTTTTAAAAAAATATTTTGATAGAAGAGTATTTGAAATTAAGATGGGAATAAATTGGCAAAGCTAATAAGTAGAAAGTAATTTAGATAGATATTGAGAAATAAGTGTTTAAAGATATGGTCTTTTTGTATTATAAGTAAGAATATCAATTAACAAATTAAGAGATATAGAAAGATAAATTTTAAGGAAAAAGAAATGTGTACTTACTTTTGAAGAACTAAGGAGAAGTGTATAGAAATGCATATAGGTAGAAGATGGAGAAGACTAATGTATTACCTAAGTAATATTTTATGTATGTTTTTAAATTTATAAATATAATTTTAAAAAATTTTTTGAATATATATATATATATGCAGGAAATATTTTTCTTTTGCTTAGATCCAGACTTCATTCTTTTCCAGAAGGCCCAATAAAATGGATGGGACTGATGCTGTTTAACCTAAGGCACATTCATTTCAATAGGGCTACTCCTAAGTAGGGCTAAAATGGGTGAGGGAAAGCACAAACTGTAGGTCACACTCAGACCTATGTTGGTCCAGTGCCAATGGCCAAATCCAACTAGAGTAGACCCATTGAATCAAGTGCTGATGTTGGAAGTTGATGCGGTGGGTCTCACTTAGCTGGGACAAGGCGTATTATATTTCATCCCCTCCAACCTTTCACAGATGGAAACAGTGATACGTGTAGCCAAGAAACATCCAGGTGTGGTCAAGATGGTGACTGTTATTGATGAGGAAGTGCAGCCAAGAAAGGAAAGGCTGCAGCAGTTGACTTTTGCCTGAACTGACTGGGAAAGGAACATTTCTGCAACCTCCTCCCATTCTGAGTTAATGGAGTGCATTTTTGCATTTGAACTCTTTTTGCAGACAAGGATGAAGGGGGAAAGCGGGAGGTGGAGAGAAAAACCGGGACATTTTAAAAGCAACTGAAAAAGCAAGATGACAGAGGATTGATGGAGATTGTTCCTGTCAAACTGTGACAGCTGGAGGGTACGATACAGTCAGCACTCCATATCCACTGATTCTTTATCCATGGAGTCAAGTATCCACAGCTTGAAAATATTAAAAAAAAAAAAATACAAATTCCAAACAGCAAACCTTGATTTTGCCATTTAATATAAGGGCCATCATTTTACTATCCATTGTATTTAATGGGAGTTGAGCATCCAGAGATTTTGATATCCACAGTGAGTTCTGGAAGCAAGTGGATACCAAAGGCCCAAGGTATTTACCTTTTGTGCCGTGATGTATTATGTTCAATAGAAAGGGAAGCTTATCTGTGGGTTATGTTCACCTACATTTCTTTTTACATTCTCCTCTCACATGACAAGAGATGATAAAGATGTCTAATGGGATCCTGGTCAACCCCTTTGATTTTGCCTCCCTCTTTATGTTTTATAGGTCCATTGGCAAGTGGGTTAGGCAAAAAATTTGGAGAACGGCCCCTTGCTATCATCGGTGGTTTCCTTTCTGGCTTTGGCCTCCTCTTGGCTTCCTTTGCTACCAGCCTGGCTCAGCTGTATGTCTTCATTGGTCTACTCACAGGTAAGCCAAGGGGATTCAAAGAAAGTGGATGGCGTTTTCTCAGTAAGCAGGACACACAATCCAAGTCTTCCAATTTGGTAGGGATAGTCCAGCTTAATTCTCTGCCGTCCCACTTTTTCAGCTGCTTTTAAAATGTCCTGGTTTCTTTCTCCTCCTCCCACTTTCCCCCTTTGTCCTCAGTTTACTTCAATTGCTGCACTTTGCACTCATTTAACTCAGAAGAGAGGTGAAGGGAGGGAGGAATCTTACCCTTCCCAGTCAGCTCAGGCAAAAGCAAAATGCTGTTGCCTCTCCTAGCTTGGGCGTTCTTTCTCATTTATAATTTTTGTCATCTTGACCGTACTGTGATGTTGCTGGGCCGCACATGTCCCAGTGTGTGTCTCAGCTTTCATCTGTAAATTGTTGAAGTATAGGCAATGGACACAAATGGATTCCAATTCCAAGAAAGGGGATTCTGACAAAACATTAGGAAACACTTAAAGGAAATACAAGTTGATCATCAGTGGAGCAAACTCCCACAGATGGTGATGGAGTCTTCTTCCTTGGAGGCTGTTAAACAGAGGTTAGGAGGACATCTCTGCTTTCATGGAGGATTCCTGCAATACGAGGGGATTGACTAGAAGACCCTTGGGAGACCCTTGGGAAGGAGAGACCCTTCCAATGTAAGTTGCACAGATAGACAAACATTACACACACACATCCAAGAGAAGGGGAGAGATGATTTGAAAGGTGTTGGGTGGCAAATACGGATCTTCATGCAGATGGTTAAATGCTTATACAAGGACAGAGGTGTGTGATAACATGTATATCCAAGTACAGATAGGCTGATAAATGCATGTATGGTAGAGAAAAATGTTTGCCTAAGCAAGTGGAAAGGGCAGAGTTAACCTGGAGATTATACTCACTTGGAGGTGGATATAAAAATTACAATTAGGGGGGGAAAGTCCAAATTTTGTCTTAAAACATGAAACAAAAAAACTTAAGTCACCCGAGAACTATACTCATCCTGTGGTCCCCACTGAACCCAGTGTATCTGAAGAAGTGGATGGTAGAATCCTAGAATCCTACAGTTGGAAGAGACCCCAAGGGTCATCCATTCAAACCCCATTCTGCCATGCAGGAAGACACCATCCAAGCCCTCCTTGTGACTGAGAGCCATCCAGCCTCTGTTTAGAAACCTCCTCACCCTCCAAGTCAGCGTCTTCCACTCTTGAACAGCACTTACTGTCATGAAGTTCTTCCTAGTGTTGAGGTGGAATCTCTTTTCCTGGAGTTTGTATCCATTGCTCCCTGTCCTATAGTCTCTGGAGCAGCAGAAAACAAGCTTGCTCCACTCTCAGCCCATGATTGTTTTTGCAAAGAGAAATGGATTAGTCATAAAGATGCCACAGACTACTTTTCTGTTCCTAAAATAGTGCATTTTATGCTACCAGGGCTTCCCTCACTCCCTTTTGGGGTACGTTTTTCTATTTAGGATTCTTTCATGCTTCAGAATTATAGCCCTGTGATTCTTCTTTGATTGCCATAGCCCTCGAATCCTGTTGGGGTTTTTGGCTTTGTTTTTTTAGTTTGGGGAGGCACTGATTTCTAAACACTTCTCACTAAACTGCAAATCCCAAAATGCCATAGGATGTAGCCATGGCAACTGGAGAGGAATCATAGTGCTATAACTGTATAGAGTGAAAGGGTCCTTGGTGACCCATGTGGCCCACTATAGGAGTCAAAAATTGATCCTCTGCCCCTCCAGGCATGCCCAACCTTCCCTAAGGTGTAGTTTCCTTCCACATAAATCTGGCCATGGATGAAATATTTATTTTGCTGCTGCTACTGTCTCTTCTTCCAGGCCTCTTCAAGCATTGTTTTGGTGCCAAGTGCTGACCACACATTACTGCTATAGCATAGGCTTTAGATGGTAAATGATGTGGCAGATGGTACCCAGCAGAGGAGCATCCCAACCCTTTCACTGATGCGGTCCAGCATCCCTGCACAGCCAAGGATGGAACTGGCCCCCTAAACAAAGAATTCTGTCCAGACTGTCCCTCAACCATTGATCAAATCAAATTCAATCCCCGTTGCTGGATATATAGAGCACTTGGGTTGTGATGCACTCCTCCCAGGCCAAGGCTGATGGAAGGTGGGTTTCCAAGGGTTATAATATAGTGCAGAAGAATGCAAAAAGCATCCAACATGGTCATTAATACAAACCAAGCCTTTCATGCCGCTAGAGAGCTGTTAATGTTTGGCTATGGTGCTAACAAAGACTCCAAAACCCATCTGCCTGGAGGCAGAGATCCAGCTCACTCTATCCTGTTTCATACTCAGGTTTTGGTAGTTCCCTCATCTTCTCCCCTTCCCTCTCCTTGGTTGCTCGGTATTTTGACCGGCACAGAGCTGTGGCCAATGCCCTGGTCTTCTCCGGCTCGGGCATCGCTTCGTTGGTTTTTTCGCCATTCTTCCAGTTCCTGGTGGAATCCTATGGTTGGCGTGGAGCCCTCCTGATCGTAGCTGGCATGGTCTTCAACCTGGTGGTTTGCGGTGCCCTCCTGCGGCCCCTGAATTTGGCCACAGATGACACCAAGGGTAAGGATGCAGATCTTCATAAATTTAATCATCACAAGAACAAATAATGTTACCATTTTCCTCCCTATACAAACCCTGTACTGAATATCCAATGTAGCGCAATGTTTTTGGACCAATGCTCAGTGTGACACGGTTGACAAACCATTGTGCAATTGCAGTGGCCAATGCCCAAAGCCAGTGCATAGAGACAATGCACATACACATGCTACTCTGTCCTACCATTTGCACCATTTGTAGTTCTGTTTATGCCACTGTCAGCTGGATATGACCTTTGCACACTTACCAAAAATGCACCCCACACATCTAGTACAACTTACACTTAATGTATTTCAGAATGCCGTCCTAAAAAAAACTGTACTGGGAAGGTACTCATCTCTCCAGGCTTATCCTTGTCAGCATTTCCTTACACTCAGAAAACTCACTTTTCATCTATCATTCAAATATTTTTTAATATTCTTTCCATCCCTAGCCAAAGGGTCCCTGGAAGCACAAACCCAACGGAAGAGACTGGTGGAACTGTTTGGGATGAATTTGCTCTTCCACCGAGCTTTCATGATCTTCTGCAGCGCAGGGATGTTCATCACCACTGGTTACTTCATTCCTTTTGCCCACCTCGTGCCCCATGCAAGGGAGCAGGGTTTTGACGAATACCAGGCTGCTTTCCTAGTCTCTGCGGTGGGCATCTCTGACATCGTTGGGCGGATCGTATCCGGAGGTCTGGCTGGCTGGAGTTCCCTTCGCCTTGTCCACAACTACACCATGTGGGCAGTCTTGACAAGCGTCTCCTTGCTTGTGGTTCCGTTGGGACACAGCTACGTAGCCATGGTGGCCATCAGCATCTGCTATGGGTTTGTGGCTAGTGCGGTCATCCCACTTAAGTTCTCCAGCCTGGTGGAAATCGTGGGCATGGACCAGATCATGGGAGCCATGGGCCTGATCCATATGATGGAAAGTGTTGGGGCTTTAGCTGGACCTCCGCTATCAGGTGAGTGAGACAAAGTGGTTTCCAGGGGAAATGTTCCAAGCCAAGAGGTGGGGAAAGTGGAACTGCAACTCACATCAGCCCTAGGCAGTATCAGTAATTGTGAGGGATAATGGGAACAGGGTTAGGAATTTTTCCTTTTGGGGATGAGATCTCCCCGAATCCCTCAGCCCGATCTCCAAATATGATCCACCCAATGAGATCTGAAATGCCCACAGCAGAGATATTCACCAAGGCCCTTTCCCCTTGGATGAGGCATGATGAGGTGGACAAATGGAATGAAATTCTTTCTTTCACCAGCCTGTGGGTTTTTTAAATTATTTGTTATTTATCTGTGGCCCTCTATATCCATAGATCCATGGATTCAACCATCCACAGCCTAAATAATATCAGTTCCAAAAAGCAAACCTTGTTTCCCCCCCCCCATTTTATATAAGGAACACCATTTCATTATGCCCTTGTATTTAATGAAATAAATAAATAAATGGGACAAGCATCCATTAATACTAAAGGCCCACTATATAGATCTATGCTTTTTAAACATATTAGGTGGAAGCTGGTGAGGCAGGCGTATCTATTCTCCTATTTTCTCTCTGTTTTGCTGTTCATATGGGCTCAGTAAGGGATTCTGGAATCAGCTGCTGTTTATCTTACATGTTGTGGGCAGACACACACAGCTACAATAGGATCAGCTCGAGTAAATTCCTGCTCTTTCCTGCTCAAGCTTTGTTGCATTGTTTGTTGCAGACATGGTATTGCAACAAGACACGTAAAATCTGAGTTTCTCCAGCTCTCCTTTACAATCCTCCACATGCTGATGTTGCTAAAAAATACCACTTTCCAGCTAGACAGAGAGTGAGCAGGAAGAGGAGAGGGGGGTGAGCATAAAAAGCCTTTGCAAGAAGGAGCTTCTCTAGTAGTGGCTTTATTAACGGAAGTGTGTCTTTATTTATGAAGTATGAAAAGACCCCTTGTTACATCCCCCCTCCCCCATAAAAAAGAGTGGTTACTCATAGTCTCTTTTATTTCAGGCTGGATCCATGATGTAACTGGAAGCTACAGTGCCTCTTTCCTGACATCAGGTGCTTTCATTGCGGCTGGAAGTTTGAGTCTTCTGCTATTACCCGGCTTCTTCGCCTGTCACCCCACTAGCTCTCCCAAACACCCCAAACATCCAGAAGGACATAAACTGGAGGGGTCACCAGATTTGAACCATCACAATGGAATGTGCTGAGAAAAAGGCTAAAACTTTGGGTCGGGGATGAGTATCACATAGTACACACAACAAGCAATATCTTCCCTCTAAGGTTTCCTTCCCACCCATAATTATAGGACTTGGATACTGCTTCAACTATCGTGGCTCCTTTTTATAGAATCCTGAGATTTGTAGTTTGGTGAAGGACTTAGAGATCTCTAGTTCATTTCCTGAACTACAGCAGAGAATTCTGCGTATCTAACCAAACTGCAAATCCCAGGATTTGATAGGCTGGGGCCATGAAAGTTTCAAACTGCTGTAATATTGTGTAACACTAACAAGTGTAACACTTCCAAGTCTCTTCCACGCTACACAATTAGAGCACTTTGATCCTGTTTTAACTGCCATGGTGCCATCCTGTGGAATCTTGGGATCTGTAGTTTCATGAAGTATTTAGACTTCTCAGACAGAGAGCACTAGTGCTACCAAACTACAATTCCCAGGCTTCCAGAAGATGCAGGTTAAAGTGGCATCAAAGTGCCATAATTATGTAGTATCAAAGAGACCTAAGTCCAGATTTGGGGCTGGAGGCAGGACTGGTGGGCTTTTAAAATAGCATGGGAAAAGTGACAGTGTTGTGACAGCAGAGTCTACATGTTGCATTGAGATATCACAGCAAAATATAGATGCTACAATCATCGTCACTTTGTTCTCTCCATGTTCTTGCACTATCTTTGCAGATGAAGAAGCCCGTGAAGCTCCAAAAGCTAGCAGAATGTATTTAGCACTCTGTTGGTTGGCTCAATAAAATTTCCACAGGATGGATTTGGGATTTTGTTTGTTTGTTTGTATATGTGTTGTTCTGTAGCCAACATGGCTAGTGCTACAATGTAAACCCATATGAGCTTGTTGGGTAGACAGAAATACAGCTGGACAACAGAAATCATTTAAAAGATGTGACAATATTGCCACCTGATGGATCTGTGTAGTAGTGGGTGTCCATCCCTCCTCTTACAACTACAAATTGTTGTTGTGTGCTTTCAAGTCGTTGCCAACATATGGCAATCCTAAGGTGACCCTATCATGGGATTTTCTTGACAAGATAAGTTTGGAGGAGGTTTGCATTACCATCCCCTTAGGCTGAGAGCATGTGACTTGCCCAAGGTCATCCAGAGAACCCTTGCCTCCAGAGTTGCAGTGCAACACTCAAACCACTTCACCACATTGGCTCTCTGCAACCACAGATACAGCCAAACAAAGAGCTAGTCTACACATGTGTATTATGTGATTTGCTGTGGATTATTCACAAATTTGCAGCAATATTTGTCTTCATTTTCCTGCATAAATTTGCATCTATTCATCCTCCCTTTGCCCAAAATGCGCAGCCATGTAAATGCATGCAAAGCAGACAGATAACGACACGTTTGATAATGGATACTTGCAAATACGGCAGTGACAACCATGAAGACTTTTTCTGCAGAGTTTATGGAGTTTTTCACGCACAACCCTGCAAAAATCCCAAATTACTCCAAATGGCATGTGGCACAATCACATTCTATCAAAATAAAATGAGGAGTATTTTAATTGTGTAGAGTAGACAAACCCAAACATTGGCTGGACTTCATGATCACAAATGCATAACCTAGAGTTAGACATCCATAAATGATTCATATTCATGATCCTTCTGTATTCATGACTGCAACAATAGTGTAGGGAATACATACGGATACTAAAAGTCCTCCAATCCTGCTTTTCCAGGCAGCAGCCATTGCAAGCAATGGGGGCTTGTTCTCTTGTGGAGTGAGATGCAGCAAACTGACATTTCCACTCTGCTCCTATAAGCCATATCCAGCGCAAAGAGGAATTGCAATGAGAATCCTGCTCCTGGTTGTTGTGCCAGAGATTGCTGGTGGGAAAGGGAGGAAATCTCATTCTGCTGCATCCCGATTGATAAGAGAACAGACCTCCATTGTCTGCAGCAGCTGCTGCCCAATAATTCAAGATTGGGGCACTTGTGCTAGGAGACACTACTGATCTAGAATGCAGATTTTTTCTTTTTTCATATCTGGGAGCATTCATTGGTGACAGGAACAGGTCCCAGAAAGGGAGCTGAGGCAAGAGCCCAGGATTCTTCTTTGATGCCGGGAACTGTATTGTTATGGGTCTGACAACTACGGCAACTGGCAAAGAAATTGGGAAGGGCAAGGAAGACCACACTGGCACCGAGGACAAAGGCTCCACCGACCAGGAAAGAGGCTGTGAAGTCTCCAGTCATATCCCTCAAGAAGCCTAAAGAGAAACAGGAGAGAGATGAAGACAGATGGAGATGGGAAACCAAGGAGGAAATTATATTCCAAGAATTGCTTAAGACCACAGAGTTACAAAACCATGACTAGGTAATTTTTTTCCAGTTAGACACAGAACTTAGAAAAGTTCCTTCTTTAGCGCCCCAAATTCTCCAAGACAGAATGGGCACTGAAGTCCCCCCTAAGTAACTATTCCAAGCTCCAATGAACCATAACAGCGAAACAGAACCTTCATATTCAGAGGCAGTGTACCTTTTGAGACTGGAAAAGTTATTTTGGGGGACTTTTGTTGTTTGGGATTACAGCTCCCCAAATCCTCCAAGTCAGCATGGCTACTGTGATCCAAAAAATGACTTTCTGTTTAACCTACAGCTAAATGGAAGCTGCATGTTCAGAGGCAGTACACTTTTGGAATGCAGCTTGGAATTACAAAACCAAGAATTCTGCTACCAGCTGCAGTCCAAATAAATAATGTTTTGTGAAGATGTGCTTTGAATATAAAAAAACTGGGGAGAAGGCTTTTCCGCTCTCATGCCCTGCACTACTCATTCTCTCTCTCTGTTGGTAAAATTCTAGAATTGCCTCCCGTGATGATGCACCCCTCCAAACATATTGGACTACAACTCCCATCAAGGGTTATGGGAGTTGTAGCCCAACATCTGAAGACTCATCAGGCAAGGAAAGGCAGTCCTAGATCAAGATATCTCTCATTCTGCTTTTTAAGGAATGAGACATGGCATCCTCCTCTGTGTCAAAGGTCTTGCATAGCTCAGGTCAAGCAACTCAGGTTAAGCAAGACTGATCCTAACTTGCAACGGTCTTGCAAGGAGTTCTGGCAGGGCAAAGCAGCATATCAGTGTGGCGTGAGAGTGAAATCAGCATTTGGAGAAATAAAACACCTTTGTTGCTTACCAGACAGTGGGGGCCCTAGTAACCCCCCGATGCTCATCACCATCAGGCACAGTCCCGTAGCGTTCATCACACGGGTGACACCAACAAGCTCTGGCAAGACCCCAAATGCCACCGTGGCAAAGCTGCCTGCGCTGGCCCCATAGGCCAAGGCCAGGAAGAGCGTACCAATGTAAGTGGTGGCCAGTGGAAAGCAGAGGAGGCTACAACCCGTGAGGGAGTTGAAGAGCAGCAGGAGTTGCACCGGGGACAGCAAACGTCGATCTGCAAAGAAGCCAGCCAGAAACCGGGCTAGTGCATCTGAGAGGGCAGCGAGGGAGACCACGAAGGCGGCTTCGTAAGGCTGCAGGCCCAACGCCCTTCCAAATGGCTCCAGGTGAACATATGGCGTGAAGTAGCCAGCCGCCAGGAGAGCTGCGCCAAGAGAGAAGACCCCGAAACCTCGCTGGGTGAAAAGGCCCAAGTCAAACATCGAACCTGAGTCAAGCGGCTCCCCACGCAAGGCCAGAGGTCGGAGGAGAGCCCCGCAGACCAGAAGGTGGAGGCCTAAAGCGGAGGTCACAAGCAGGGCCCCACGCCAGGCAAGGGACTCCGCCAGAAGCCGGAGGAAAGGGGAAAGAGCAAAGGAGGAAAGGCCGTTGCCCATGAGTGCCAAGCCTACGGCCACAGAGCGGCGGGTGGAGAAGTAGCGAGAGAGTGTGCCCATGACGGGGGCAAAGGCCAGCGCCCAGCCCAAACCTGGGGGAAGAAGGGAAAGAGCGTCAAACACAAGCCGAGAGAGGGTTGCCACTTGCCAACTCAGGATTGTCCCGGGCCCTGAGATTTCCAGGTCAATGGAAAGGTGCACTACAGTAACAAATGGAATGCACTGCAAGGCGGCAGCAGGATGGACACGACATTGTGTGACAAATACTGGGCAAATAAGCTTCTAGCCTGTTCAAATCCCACTTTTCCAGCCTTGTGTGATAAAGCCCCTAGGGACAGCCCCTGGGGATGTTGCTAAGGGCCATACATTTAAGTACTGCCACTCATAGCTAATGCCCTTCCAGCAAAACCTGAACTGAGAACAGAAACATTTTGAAAAAGTAGGCTTGTGGCTAACATCATCATATTGCTTTTCTCTTTTCCCCCATCTGCATGATTTTTAACATTTTTGGTTGATGAAGAAGCTCTGCACTACACTTCCCAGGACTGGATAGCATTGAACCATGGCAGTTAAAGTGGTATCAAACTGGATTATTTCTGTAGTGCGGAGGCAGCCCCTGCCTGCAGAAGGTGGAACTCACATCAACTCACCTGTCAGAAGTCCCAGGGAGAGGTATAACTGGAGCAAACTGGTGCTGAAGGAAGCCCAGAGCAGACCCAGTGAGGAGACCAGTCCTCCCAGCATCACCATGGGCCGAGCCCCATAGCGCATGCTGGCTGCTGTGCCAAGTGGGCCTGCAAAGAGATAGACAAGGGAAATGTGAAAAGGCAGAATTATTTTCACAGCTTTGAAACCTGTGCAATCCAAATTGCAGAGGCCTTCAATTGGGCAAGAATGCACTGAAAGATTAGCCTGGAAATGAATGGAGATCTTTGAGAGAGGAGAAAGGAGGGAGCTAAGAGAGTACCTCTGAGCACATGCAGAGTGTCTGATGTGGGGTATGATTTTGAGACAGATAATGCATGCAAAAGTTGGGGAGGGGAATAACTCCTCTGGACAATTTCCAGAACTCTATGGTCAATGTACAGCAAAAGTTGACCATAAAATCACACTGGAGGCTCTACAAATGCCTAGAGAAATCTCCTCTCTAGGAATCTCTAGGTCCTCCAGCGTGACTCTATGGTCAACTTCTAATGAAAGTTGACCATAAAGCGGTGCTGGAGGACTAGAGATTCCTAGAGACAACACATTAATCAAATCCGCAAATAATCAGATCTGCAAAAGTCAAAGTCTCAAATGTGGAAAGCCAACCGTACTCACTTGCAAATTGTTCCATGGCCAACGCAATGGCTGTCACCCAGGAAACCTCAGCCACTGTAGCCTCAAAGGCGTCCACCAGATCTTCAAAGAGGACGCCCAGGGACCGCAAGATGCCGTAGGTGAGAGAGTTGGCCAGGAATCCGGAGAGGACAATGAACCAGCCCCAGCCTCCATCAGGGGGGTCTTCAAGGGGAAAGGATGACATCTTGGCACACAGGACACCTGGACAAAGCATGGTTGGGGGAAAAAAGATGATGCACTGACAAAACATGAACCATAAATCCCATGGACACCATGCTCCTCTTCCACAGATGTAAAACTGTATTCCCTCCAACAGTCCCAATTCGGTGGGGACAATCTCACTTCGGCTGCATCCGCACTGCAGAAAGAATCTAGTTTGACACTACTTTAACTGCCATGACTCAGTTCTATGGAATTCTGGGAATTATAGTTTTGTGAGACATTTAGCCTTCTCTCTCAGAGAGTCCTTGAGCCACAACAAACTATCATTCCCAGAATTCCATGGCATTCAACCATGGCAGTTGAAGCAATGTCAAACTGGATTATTTCTGCAGTGCAGATGGAGCGTATACCCCACTTTTTCAGCTGGTTTCAAAATGTCCTGGTTTTTTTGCTCATCCTCCTTCTTTCTCCCTTTGTTCTCCGCTTATTTCTGTTGCTGCAATCTGAGTCCAAAGTGCAAAAGTAGCTTGCACTCAGTTAGCTCAATAGAGAGGAGAGGAGAGGAGCAGGTGGAAACTTATTCTTCCAAGTCAGCTCAGGCAAAAGCAAACTGCTGCAGCCTCTCCTAGCTTGTCTGTGCTTCCTCATAAATACCTTTACCCAGTTTTCACCAGTGAAAAGTTGAAGGGCATGGAAACTGGAGGTTGAGCTCAAACTGTACAAAGCTCTCACTGCAAGGGGCAGCAATACACCATGCGTCACACCATGACAGACTATGGCTGCACCCGCTCTGCAGAAATAATCCAATTTGACACCATTTTAACTGCCACGGCTCAATGCTATGGAATTCTGGGAACTGCAGTTGGTTGTGGCACCGCTGTCCTCCTTTTCCAGGACATGTCTTCCATTTCAACCTTCAGTCCAGGAGGAATTCCAAAATGTCCTCCATGCAAAGCACAACTACGAAACATGAATTGATATTAGTATTTTTAGCTTTTATTTGGCAATGTCCTACATTTTGTAGTGCCTTGTCTTCCTTTGCAGGGGTGACATCTGGTCACCTTGCATGAGCCACTGTGGCCAGATCTGCCTCCGCCAAAGAAAGGCCAGCGCTGGCAATGCAACTGAACCTGGGCAAAGGGGCTCCTGGCCACTGCAGAAACCTAGTTTTCCAGGAGCAGCACTGGGTTCGAAAGCATCCCTAAGCTATGAACTTGATCTTTCAGCGGTTGAGCAACCCATCCAGAACAGGCTGTGATCCCAATCCCAGCAGCACTTCTTGGATCGCCCTATATGAACCTTCCTCAGCTTTAAGATTTGGAGGAGAGGTCTTTGACTCAGTCCCAGCACCATCCAAAGCACATCGGGTGAAAACAGGGTGCATCTACACCATAGAAACAATGCATTTTGACATCACTATAACTGCCATGACTCCACTCTCCAGAATCCTGGGATGTTTAGTTTTGTGAGGTGCACACACACTCTTCAGCATGTGCATGTATAGTGTGCCTTCAAGTAGTTTCCGACTTACGACGAGCCTATCACAGGGTTTTCTTGCCAAGTTTCTTCAGAGGGGATTTTCTTTTGCCATCCTCTGAGGCTGAGAGAGTGTGACTTGGCCAAGGTCACCCCGTGGGTTTTCACGGCCAAGCTGGGATTCAAACCCTGCTCTCCAGGGTTATTATCCAACACTCAAACCACTACCTCACACTTTAGCAGAGAAGGTTAAATGCCTTGTAAAACTACCAGTCCCAGGATTCCATAGGATGGAGCTACAGCACTTAAAGTGGTGTCAAACTGCATTATTTCCACAGTGTAGATGCACTCAGTCACTGCTCACATGCTGTAGAGTTCCTTCCATTGGAAGCTCAGTTAGGTCTTTCTCTACTGTTATTTCACCAGCAAGTAAAGATCTTTTTATTTAAGGCGACATTTGGTTTTTACTATGTTGTGACAGATGCAGAGTTTTCGATGGGGGAGCATTGTGATTCTATTTTAGCGTGTTTTAAATATGTGTTTTTTAAACTGCTTTTAATGTGTGGGTTTAAAAAAAAAAAGCTGGCTAGTGCCTTGATTTTTGTACTTTTAAAATTGTATTGTGTTCTTAAGAGATTGTACATCACCTTGAATCCTGTGCTTGGAGAAAGGCAGGATATAATTAAAATTAATAAAATTAATTTAGACTAAATTGATTATAAATTTAAAATATGTATTCTTAAAAAAAAAAAAAACAATAAACACCACCAAGCCTGTGAACTAGTTTTATAAAGGAGTTGTTTCAATACTTAAAACAGATTAACAAGGGATAATCCAGAACCGGTTGGGGAAGAAGTTGCGGAGATGCTGTAACCCAACCTGCATGGGAAACTTAGTTTTTCAAGGTGGGGGAGATGGGAAGTGTGATCTCTGGGGAAAAGACCAGTTTTAAAGGACTGGATAAAGCGCAGGGTTCAAACGCCTGTGTTCTGCCCAGGCCTAGTGGGGATGATAGGTCTTATTCTTGGATTACCACGAACAGAGGGAAAGCTAGCCAAGAAGAGGGTTGGAAAATATAAGTTTGGTGAAGAAGCCAAAGAAACTGGGGGAGGAGGGAGTGTCCGTGATCATTTTACAGAAAAATCTAAAAATCCTAAATTGCAATGTAGGGGGAAGAGTTTGGGGAAAGTTACTTTTCGGGACACCTCCCAGAATCTCTCCAGACAGCAAAGAGTGACCCTTGGAGAGTTATAATCCCCCAAATGAGTCCCTTTTCCTGATTTAGAAATGTAACCTTTCCAAGCCAGGGTTGGTGGTGATTTTAGAGATGGGATTGCGTTTATATTTATTTATGGGATTTAAATCCCATGGGATATAAATAGGATTCAAGGCGGCTTAAAGCAGGGTTGGGAACTGTGACCCACCAGACATTGTCAGACTGCAAGACCCATCAGCCTCATAGCCAGTCTCGTCAAATGGTAAGGAATGCTGGGAGCTGCAATCCAATGCCATTGAACTGACCACACAATTCCCACTGCAGTAGTTCTCAACCTTTGGCCCTCCAGATGTTTTGGACCTCCGTTCCCAGAATCTCCATTGGCCTGCCAGCCAGGGGTTCTCAGAGCTAATCCAAAACATCTGGAGGCCCAGTTTGGAGAACCACTGGCCTGGAGGATGAAAAGAGGGGGCCAATAAATTGCACTCCTAGTTCAAAGGAAGCGATTTCCACTATGCCAACAACCGGCAATGAATATTTGCAATATTACCACTTGTCTCGTTCCAAAAATCTGAGGGTGCACCCACAGCCTTGACCACCCACAGCCCCCCAAAAACCCACCAGCACACCATCATGTCTTTACCTGCAACAGCTTAATGCCGAGGAGTGTTGTTCTTGCAGTGCAGGTCTCTAGGGACAGGTGGAGAGGGTCCAGGTCTCCAAATGCATCCAGACCCTTGGAGAAGCTGAAATGAGCAACCTTCCAGGCGACATGAAATGGGCACCCCTTGGCACAAACTCTGGAGGATTTTAAAAAGCACAACCCATCCCCATTCTTGAAAGGGAGGGTGTGCCACAATCCTGCATTTCCAACAAAGGCTCCAGTGCCTTTCTCAGCTGCACTTTTGTGACTGCTTGGCCTCGGTTGCAATACTCTCGTGCTGCACCAGTTGGATTTCTTCCTGCTCCCTTTTAGCTGGGACTGTCACTCTGTCAGCATCGGGAAGGATTTAGTCCAGACTTACCACAGGTCTTGCAAAGCTTTGAGCTCAGGACAACTTCACTCCAGCTCCTGGGACTTATCCTGGGGTACGCACGAGAGCTCTACTGAGCATGCACAAAGTGCTCTAAGATCTACTGAGTCATGGGAAATGGGGACTGGAGATGCAAAAAGCCCTGCTCTGCTCCCAAATTTTATTTGGCTGAACCTGGCCAATCATTCTGTGAAAATATCAGGAATGGCCTTACAGCATGAGAGACCCAGCAAAACACACACAAACCCCACAAGCCCAGCATTGTCTACCTGATGGTGGGCAAGGTCTCAGGCATAGCAATTTTCCCATCTGGGGACTGAATTGGAAAACTTTCACTTGCATTGCACGGAGCTATCCCCGATATTGGAGAATTCTCCTTTCAAAACAATTTGTTCCCATCTAGATAGGAGTAGGCAAATTGTGGACTATACATGGCTCTTTTGTGACCCATGGCCTCTCCAGACCATCCGACTGTTGGTCAAGCAGGGGTGGCTTTATTCCCATTACTTGCATGGCTTAAGCAATGTAACTTTTGTCCTATCATCCCTCTACCCCAAAACACACATTACAATCATAATAGTACAGTGGGCCCTTGGTATCTACTGGCGTTTGTTTCCAGGACCCCACACCCATGGATACCAACATCCATGGATGCTCAAATCCCATTAAATACAATGGCACAGTAAAATGCTGTCCCTTATATTAAATGGCAAAATCAAGGTTTGCTTCTTAAAATTTATATATATATTTCAAGCTACAGATGCTTGAAGCTGTGGATAAAGAATCTGTGGATACAGAGGGCTGACTGTATAGTGGGACCTGAAGTTTCGTTCTAGGACCAAAACCTGTGGATGCTCAAGTCCCATTAAATACAGTGGCACAGTAAAATGGTGTCCCTTATATAAAATGCCAAAATGAAGGTTTGCTTATTAGAATGTATACAGTTGCCCCTCCATTCTTGTGGACTTCATGTCTACGCTTTTATATAGTCATGGAGGGGTGACCTCCATTTAAATCAATGGGGCACGCACCCAAGGGCGCATACCTGTGCGCACCCTCGGGGATGTGCCCCATTCAAGCCTATAGGGCTTGAATATTCACTAATCTCTGTTTCGGCGGGGGGTGGGGGTCCGGAATGGATCTCCTGCAAAAATGGAGAGTCAACTGTATATTATTTTAAGAGTTTCAAGTTGTAGATGCTTGAATCTGTGGATAAAAAAAAATATCCATGGGTATGGAGGGCTAGAATTTATATATTATTTTAATAGTTTCAAGCTGCGGACGCTTCAATCTGCGGAGGGCTGAGTGTATTTGTACTGCTGAGGGTCTGGCGTCCGTAACTCATGAACCTTTCTCCCCCTTTCTCAGCGTACTGCCTACCTCGCTGGGTTGCTGTGAGGAAAAAATAGGCTTCAGTCCATGTATCTCTCCTCGCAGGGCTAGCTGTGGGTGGCAGTGAATCCACTCCAGGATTGAGTTTCCCCTTTAAAGAAACTGCCCAAGGGCCAAAACCTACTGCAAAAATCATCCAGTTTGAGACCACTTTCACGGCCCTGGCTCAGTGCTGGGGAATTCTGGGAACTGTAGTTTTGTGAGACATTTAGCTTTCTTTGTCAAAGAGCTCTGGTGCCAGAATAAACTACAATTCTCAGGATTCCCTAACATTGAGTCAGGGCCGTGAAAGTGGCCTCAAGCTGGATGATTTCTGCAATGTGTTTTGGCCCCAGGTTTGCAAAACCTATCTGCAGATGGAGGTTCAGCACCCCGGGAGGAGGAGAGAATATATTTTGAAGTTCAGACTAGATTCCGGAGCGGATTCACTGCCCTACTCTTGTGGGAGCCATTGGCCACACCGATGCAAATTCTTTCTGAAAAGGCTGAAAGAGATAACTAGATACAACCAGCTTGAGCCATACACTCCTTACATCTAGAAGCAGGGTTTCAGGTCTGAGCAATGGATTTAAGACCCTTTCTTTCTTTCTTTCTTTCTTTCTTTCTTTTAATAACCCAAACAAGAAAGAAAATAAATTTCATCTCAGGTCATTTCAAGCTCTTTTGGCCAGCAATCCATTTAAATACTTTTTTTAAAAAAAAAATGATGATTTTAATATACAGTACACTGATGCAGATTGGACAGGTCAGGAATAAAACAAAAGAGTTTTGCAAAGGCCCCAAGGCAACTTGGTCCCTTGTTACGAGAATTGTTTCCAAGCCCAGAGAGTGTGCTTCCAGCTGTCTCAATGCAAATTTATATCCAGGAAGGATGTCTTTGGGAGGACCACCTCCTTTGGTCCTCCATTTAATCTATTAGCCTTCCTCTAGCATCGCTTTTCCCTCCCTGGAGGAACAGGCCTTTATGGCTTCTTTGCTGCACCTGAAAGGAGGTGAACCAAGGCTGGGAAAGTAAGAAAAATGGTCCATTTCTCACCCATCAAAGAGGAATGAGACCTCAGGAATAAATGCTATATATCCTGTTTCAAAGTAATAAATAAAAAGGAGGAAAAACTGCACCGGAAAGGAGGTGAACCTAGGCGGAATGGTGAGAAAATGCATCCGTTTCTCATCCATCAAGGGGGCATGAGAACCTCAGGAATAAATGTTATATCCTGTCCCCAAACAATAAATATAAAGGAGAAAATGGGGAGATAAAGAGTCTAAAGGAGAGCATTTAGAGAGCTCAGTTCTTCCTCATTGCTACACTCTCTGGCCCGGGGGGGAATTGTTCCCTTCAAACGTTCCCTGCAAAGTCCCCAAAACAGCCAAGGTAAAAACAAGAGGATGTGCCATTCTGGAGATAATGGGGATTCTAGGAGTCCCCCGCTTCTGATCCTGCAGGTTTTGAAGAGGAATAGTTCCCATTATCCACACACCCTCACTTCTGGGCTGCACAGGGGGTGTTTGTGGTCCTTCTCCCCATGTTTCACAATGTTGTTAGCTTCAGGTCATAGCTCCGCCGGGTCAGCTTCTCGGGATCATTGGAAGCCATCAAGGAAAAGTCGTGGAAGATGTCGAGATACGTTTCATCTCCTGGAAGAAGCATCAGCAAAGGATAATAATACAGTCAGACCTCTACATTTGCAACATTGACTTTTGCAGATTTGATTATTCATGGATTTCATTGCTATGTTCTCTCTGGGAATCTCTTAGGGCCTCGGCAGACAGCTAATTGAGCCGTCTTCCGGGCCTGGAAGAGGAGGGGCAGCCGCACGAGCGGCGCCCTTTCCTCTTCCTGAGGTCGCCCTCGGAGTCGCCGTCCGTCCGCACGGCTGGCGCTCCGGGGATGACCTCACGCCGCGGCGACCGGACGCGCCGCGGCGTTTGAGTCAGGGAAAGTGCGCCCGCCGCTTTTAGGGCGCACTTTCCCTGACATCTAAAAGGAGCGCCAATTTGGTGCTCCTTTTAGAGTCACCGGAGGAGCGCCGCGGTGTGGAGGCTGAGCTCCGCCAGCGCTCCGGACCAGGGCGTCCCCGACGCCCTGGTCTGCAGAGGGGGTTAGTCCTCCAGTGTGATTCTTCTGGAATTTGACCATAGAGTCAGGCTGGAGGACCTACAGTTTCCTAGAGAGAGCACTTCTCTAGGCACTTGTAGGACCTCCAGCACAATTCTATGGTCAAATTCCTACAGATGTTGACCACAGAGTTGCACCAGAGATTCCTAGAGAGGTTTTCCCAGTTTGAAAAACTTAGTGATTTCTTATTTGCATGGGGATCATGAGCTCCTAACCGCAGCAAATGTGAAGGGCCCACTGTAGTAGTGGTGGTAGTACATTACTACTACTGCTACTACTACTAATAATAATAATAATAATAATAATAATAATAGTTTTTTATCCAAAGGGTGAAACATCAAACATATATAATCAAAAATGCAACACTATAAAATGCTAAAATAATAAATATGCAAATATACTAAAACAAAACTGTGACAATATCATGATGCACCCTGTCCATCAAGGAAACCCACCTGCCTCAACCCTGGAGCTTGGGAAATAATGTTTTTTGGATGACAATTCCCAGAATCCCCTAGGCAGCCATGTTTGCTTGGCAGTTCTGGATGCCTTCTAAAAAAGTAATTTCTCCCAGGCTTTAGCTCATCCACCCCCCAGAAAATGGCCCCACAAATGCACTGAGACAATTCCTTCACAGCCTTTTGTGGTTACACAGCCAGAGAACTCTGGGAAATGTAGTTTGGGGGGAGGTGGCTAAAATACATTTTTCCAACAAGGAATCCTTAAGCACTCCAAACTAGAAATCCCAAGATTGTTTAGGGAAGAACATTTTTTTAAAATAAGGATTATTTTAAAGTAATGATTCTCAAGCTTTTGCTGTCCAGATGTTTTGGACTTCAGCTCCCCTAATCCCCAATGGGTAATGGTCAGGGATTCTGGGTGTTGGGAATCCATATGTAGGCTAAATGGATTGGATTGTATTTTATCTGTGAACTTGATTATAACTCTATGATAGTTTAATCCTGTTTTAAGGGGTGGGTGGGTTAGGGATGGGCGGATGGAATGTTTTTATTTGTTGTACTTTTAATCTGTTGTGCGCCGCCCTGATTGCCGAGCAGAGGGGTGGGTTATAAATAAAACATATTATTATTATTATTATTATTATTATTATTATTATTATTAAAACATTTTCAGGATCCCAGGTTGAGAACCACTGCTTGAAAGCAATCCACCAAAAGTACACAGATCATCCCTTGTTTGTTCTATCAGCCCTGCCTATGATGTGGGTCCCTGTTCTTCCCATTTTACAGGTGGAGAAAATAGAGGCCGAGACTTACGTCTCGATGGGCATTGCCCAGTTGTTCTCTCCAGCTTTGATCAAATGAATAAAGAACTTGGGGCTATGACCACCCCCACCCTTCTCACATCCCAGAGTTCCCCTTCCCTTCCCTTCCCTTCCTACCAAACCAGGTGGACACTCACCCGACTGACCCAAGGCAAGCTCCGCTTCACGCATCTTGGCCAAGCGCAATCTTTGGGGGCAAAGAGAGGGAGAAAGAAAAGAGAAGCCATTGTAGGTCACAACCGAGAGGGCAGATCTCCCCATAGACAAGGGCCAGGAACCACGCAGCCCTCCAGATGTTGTTGGACTGCAACACCCAGCAGGCCAGCTAGGACCTTGACTACAGGGATCTTCTTGATCCTCAGGATGTGGGCACCCATCCTTTCCCTTTCTCTTACAAGGTGACGATATCGGCGTTGGCCAGCTCTATGGCGATGCTGAGGGGGTCCTTCCCTTCCCCATCGACCGCATTCATGTTGGCGCCACGTTTGAGGAAAAGACATGCCAGCCTAGCAGAAGGAAGGAAAGAGATGCGGGTCTGCTGGAAGAAGCTTTTTCTGTGATGCACCATGAAAAGGAGCATGGATAAAGCACTTTAGGAGCATTTTGGACAGATGTGCAGACAACATTCCTGCAAAAAGAATTCTTACAACAGCCCTGAAAGGCAGGCCAGTTCCCTGTTGTTATCCTGATGGATGGGATGTCTGGCACTTGTTTAGGGTTGCCCAGACAGACCAGATGGCGTAGTGCAGGGGTAGGCAACCGTTCCCCTTTAAGGGCCGAGGGACTTCAGCTCCCAGAATCCCAGGAGCTATTGGCCAACATGGGACTATTGGCCAACATGGCTGAGGCTTCTGGGAGCTGAAGTCCCTTGGCCCTTAAAGGGGAAAGGTTGCCTACTCCTGGCGTAGTGGTTTGAGTGTTGGACTATGACTCTGGAGACCAGGGTTCGAATTCCTGCTCAGCCATGAAACCCACTGGGTGACCTTGGGCAAGTCACACACTCTCAGCCTCAGGGGAAGGCAATGGCAATCCTCCTCTGAAAAAATCTTGCCAAGGAAACCTCACCATAACTTGGAAACAACTTGAAGGCACACAGCCACAAAAGGTAGACTACAACAGATGTGGAAATGGGCCAGCAACGTTTGATTCACAGCGTAGCCTCTTCCGGATGGAGCAAATGTGTCAGGAGGCTGAGATACTGCTTGTTCTAGTTGCCACAGTTTTTTAAAAAAAAAGATGCAAACAATGCATCTGTTATCCTGGACTATGTACTGGAAATCCCAAGCACTGGCTGCGATTTATAATTCCAAACTTCCTATGTTGGTTTTGTTTTCATTCTGGTGTATGCCTGCATGGCAAGAGGTTGGAGTGGATGGCTTTGGGGTCTCTTCCACATGTTCCTTTTCTTGCCTTCCTTTCATTTTTAAACCTTTTTAGAGTTATAGTGCATCAGTCAAATAGCATTTTTGCATTGCAATTCTGACAAAAAAAAACAATTTTGTTTTACAAAATTCAGAGAGGAGAAATTGGGTCTTTAAAATAAAATCACAGGACCACCTCTGCAAGCCATACCTCCATTTTAAAAAAAGAAAGACCTTTGGTGGAGTCCAACCACAGACTCAAGAAAGCACTACAAAACATATGTTCTTTATTCTTGGGGGGGGGGGCAACTTAAAAATGGTAAGAGAATTGCATAAACTTTTTTTAAAAAATCTCTTTCAAAATACTTCTTCAAATGCATAAATGTGTGCATTGATAGTATCTTTTCAAAGTAACTAACATTTTTCCTAAGAACATTTGCAAAATAAAATTGTTCCTACATGTATTACCAGTACTTTGGAAATATAACTTTGGGTCTTTCCAGACTGCCAGAAAGAGTGCCAATTGAGTCCACTTTAACTGCCCTGGCTCAGTGCTAGGGAATCATGGGAACTGTAGTTTATTGTGGCACCAGAGCTCTCTGACAGAGAAGGCTCAATGTCCCAGAAAAAAATACAGTTCCCATGATTCCCTAGCACTGAGCCAGGGCAGTTAAAGTGGACTCAATTTGCACTATTTCTAGCAGTCTGCAAAGGCTCTTGGTTGCATTTGTAGCACCTTATTGCTTTTTTTAAAAACAGAAGAAAACCTCATTAACTCATTCCAGGTTGAGTCTCCTTTATCCAGAATTCCAAAAGCCAAAATATTCCAAAAATGAAAACATTTTTCACGGGTAGCTCAAATAATGACACCTTTGGTTTCATGCATCTTCACATTATGTGTATAAAGTCTATATGAAACATAAATGGATTTTGTGTTTCAGACTTGGGTCCCTCACTATGTATGTACAGTGGGCCCTTTGTATATGTGTGTATGTATATTCTATGTACACCTCAAGTCCCGTGTTTTTATTTGAGTGTGCACTTCCGCATCCGGCACCGCACATACATCTGCGACACATGCATCATTTTGGATGCTTGAGCTTGCCATCCACAGTAGATCAAAGCCGCATATGGCAAGCCTGCATATGGCGCAGGCGCAAAGTCTATGCAAATACAGGTATCCCAAAATCCAAAGCATCTCTGGTCCCAAGCATTTCAGGTAAGAGAGATTCAACCTGTACAAGTGTGGAGGGCTGACTCCATATCCACGGATTCTTTATCCACAGATTCAACTATCAATACCTTGAAAATCTTCCAAAAATATATCTATTCCAAAAAGCAAAACTTTGGGGGGAAGCACGCGAGTGCTTCCAGGACAACGCCGCACGGAGCGCCGCGGGACCGCAGCCTCCGCACCGCGGCGCTCCTGCGGCGTCCCTGAAAGGAGCGCAAAAACAGCGCTCCTTTCATAAGTCAGGGAAAGTGCGCCCTAAACGCGTAGGGCACACTTTCCCTGACTTATCCGCCGCAGCGTGTGCGGACGCTGCGGCGGGAGGTTGCCCTGGGAGCGCCGGCCGTGCGGAGGGCCAGCAGCTCCGAGGGCGACCTCAGGAAGAGGAAGGAGCGCCGCGTGTGCGGCTGCTCCTCCTCTTCCTGGCCTCCAAGACGACTCTATTAGTCGTCTGCCGAGGCCCTTTGACTATGTCATTGTATCTAATGGAACCTGAGCATCCACAGATTTTGGGATCCAGCGGGGGGGGGGTGTACAATGAAACCTCAGAGGATACCAAGGACCCACTGTCTTTCCAAAGCTCTAACCTACTCAGACTAGTAGGAGTACTATATTTAATTTTGAACTTTTCTGCTTTTACAGTTGGCCCTCCACATTTGCGGCTTTGACTTTTGTGGATTTGATTATTTGTAGTTTCGATTAATATGTCCTCTCTAGGCATTTCTAGGTCCTCCAGCGCAACTCTGCCAGAAGTTGACCATAGAGTTGTGCTGCAGAACCTAGAAGTTCCTAGAGAGAACACTTCTCTAGGCATTTGTAGGTCCTCCAGTGTGATTCTATGATCAACTTCTGGCAGACGTTGACCACAGAGTTGCACGGGAAGACCTGGAGATTCCTAGAGAGGTGTTCTCTTAGGTGAAAATGAATAGCGTGTTTTTTATTTGCAGTTTTTCCAGATGCTACAAGGGTCCTTCAGCCCTAACCCCAGCCACGGTATTTTTAATTTAAAAAGATAGGATAGACGTACCCAGTGTGACCCAAGATGGTGGCGTGGTGGAGGGGTCCACGTCCCCTGCTGTCTGGCTGGTTGACGCTGGCCCCATTTTGCAGCAAGAACTCACAGGCCAACAAGGAATTCTGGGTAAAAACAACAACAAAGAGCCAATGGGAAGAGAGCGTTTGAGAGCTCCCCAGTTCTAAGCTCTCCTACTTGCAAGTGCCATACACCCCTCCCTCCCTCCCCTTCCTTCAGCCCAGACTCACAGCCTCCACCGACTGAAGCAAAGGGGTCCGACTCTCGTGGGCCACGTTCACCCAGTTGACATCCGCACCGTGGGCCAAGGCGTCCGCCATTGTGGGCAAACTGGGGGGAGCAGCGGCTGCGCGGTAGAGCAAGGCCCCCGGGTGCAGACTCTGGAGATCCTCAGTAGCCGGGACAGCGCCCTCCCGTGGGGACCCTTGGGAAGACAAGGAACACAAAACACTAGCCTACCTGCACCACCTAGGCGGCCTCAGGTGTTGGACTACAAACCCCGCTATCCCCAATGGGGAGGAATAGATGGGTGTCGTAGTCCAACACACCTGAATGGTGTCCCAGGGTGGAAAGAGGTGAATTATACCATCTCTGCTGTGGAGACACCCTCTATGGCAGCATCCACACTGCAGAAATAATCCAGTTTGACACCACTAACTGCCATGGCTTAATGCTATGGAATTCTGGGAATCGTAGTTTGTTGTGGCACCTTTAATCTGGTGCCACAACAAATCATGATTCCCAGAATTCCATAGCATTGAGCCATGGCAGTTAAAGTAGTGTCGAATCAGATTATTAATTTATCTAAGGCCTGTCTCCCAAAATGGGATTCACGGTGGCTTACAATAAAAGATAGAACTAAAACATCAATTACAAAAGATAGAATTATTTAAAAAGATAGAAATAAACATTGATTACAAAAATTAAAAAAATAATTAAATACTACTACTACTATTAAAACCTAAGTTAAAAACAGCATAGGTAAAACCAGTAAAAACCATTACAGCATTAAGACAATGGTTGAAGACCTTCCTCTTTGATTTGTCAGATTAAGCTGCTGAGTTGCTCCGGAGGTTGCTGAGATGGCACAGTGGGAAGTTGGGGATTTTATGTATATTTATAGTGTAATGTTTTATTGTCTCTGTCTCTGATTGTATATGTTTGATGTTCCATCCTTTGGTGGAATGTTTATATTATTATTATTATTATTATTATTATTATTATTATTATTATTATCAGGGAGGGAGAGAGGGAGGGAGGGAGGGAGGGAGTACAGGACAGGACCATTTTTGAGAAGTGCATTCATAAAATTCAAGCAGACCAGGATCCCTCAGCAGAGAGGGCTGCTCTCAGCACTCTTCGCATGCTCAGTGGTGCCTACTCCCTTTGTTTTCTCTTGCACTCTGTGCACAAACCAAGTCCAGATTTCACTTGAATTTTAAAATTTGCTATTGAAAAGGCACAAAAACTTATTTGATGGCTCAGCTCCAGCCTCCAACAGAACCTTTAAAGTTCAGGCTATAATCCGGAGTGGATTTGCTGCTTCTACCCACTGAAAGCCAACGCAATTCATTCACCACCAGCCCCCCTACCTCTTTCATAGAATCATAGAATCATAGAGTTGGAAGAGACCACAAGGGCCATCCAGTCCAACCCCCCTGCCATGCAGGAATTCTCAATTAAAGCATCCCCGACAGATGCCCCCCCCATGCCCTCAGACAACCCCTCCACACACATATACATATACACAACACAAACACACCCAAAATGAACAACAGAAATTTGGGGACTAGAGCAGCCCTACCTGAGATGGGGCTTGGACGATTCGGAGTACTGCCTGAAAAAAGGAGAGCGGAGAGAGAAAGCAGAATTCTGTGGTCATTATTATATTCAAACATAGGTCATCTGTACTGATATAATAGAAAGAGAGAGAGAATTATATATTAAATTTCAATCCTGGTTTCCTTCCAAGAAGAGGCGCAAAGCAGCTTACAAGAAGGTTCAAACTCCCTCCTTGCTTTGGGACTGTTTATGGAAGGAAAGGAAAAAGTACTTTATGGACTACAGTCCCCATAATCCACCAGCCTCTGTGACAACTAGGAGTTGTAATCAAAAAGAAGAAAAAAGGTCCATTCTGAGCAGTGGATTTTCTCCATTACCTGCACTTCCTCGGATCTGTCGGGGAGGCTTGGGTTTGGGGAAAGGTTTGGGGGGCTTCCCAAATCCCCCGCTGTCTCCACCCCGATTTATCCGCAACCCAGCCTTGGGGAACTTGGTGATGAATTTCTTTTCCACGTACTTGGCCCGGATCCAGGCCTCCTTCTCTGGCCTAGATAGGAAAAAAGAGAGAGCCCACAAGAAGCTTAGTAATATATGTATAAATCTGTTGCTCATCACTTCTATATAATATAATATATATATGGTGTTTGGTTCCAGGATCCTCATGGATACCAAAATCTGTGGATGCTCAAGGCCCATTAAATACAATGGCATAGTAAAATTGTGTCCCTTATATAAAATGGCAAAATCGAGGTTTGCTATTGGGAATTTATACTTTCTTTGAATATTTTCAAGCTGTGGATGCTTCAATCTGTGGATAGAGTCCGTGGATGCAGAGGGCCAGGTGTGTGTGTCAGTTCTGCACATGCTCAGAGGCAATTGGCCTATTAAAACTTGAAACATTCCTGCTTTAAGTCCCAGAACTGATCATTGAAGGGCATTACTAATAAAGGGCTCAGTAACCTACAATCCCTAGAGACTCATGGGATAGATAGACCATAGCCCTGCAAAGATTTAGGGTGCGGTGGGCAACATGTGGCCCTCAAGGCTATTTCTGTGGTTCATGTCTCCTCAAGACTCTCCAGACTGTTCTCTTACCAGCCACCACAAAGAGTGGACTGCCTCTTCTGGAAACTGCCAGGAGAGGCACCAGACTTTTTAAATTGGTGGCAGACCCCCAATGATCGTTTTAACCTTTTTTGAAAAAGAGTTTTACAAAACGAGAAGCTATTCTGGGGCAACTATGGCAATCTGTGTTAAAGTCCTGCTAAAACAATCCTGCTAAAGTCGCCCATCCCTAGTTTAGGACAAGAAAAGGGATGGCAAAAGGTGAGTCTCACTGGGGACATCTAGAGGCTGAAACATGAAACTTCGGCATCATTTTATGCAACATCACCACCTACTGGGCAGATTTGGGAACAAAATGACAGACACCAAATTTTCTGTCCTTGGGATTAGGAGGAGTTGAATGACAACAACAAAGGATGTGGTTTTGGGGTGTATATGTGTGTGATGAAGGTGAGGCTATTAAATGGACCATTTGGCAAAGGAGTGCAAAGGAAGCCCAGATCTGAGATACTTCTTTTTTAAAAGAGGGAGATCTTACCGTGAACAGCCGGGCTGTGGCCGTTTGATGTTCATCTCCTCCACCCGAGCCTCATAGATCTGGTTGATGACACGATTTCCCAATTCGCACATCAGCTGCAGAGGATGAGAGGGAGTTATGTTCCATAATCTGATTTATAACCTGTCTTTCTCTTATGCCGGATATTTCAGGCAATTCAGAAGAAGATTAAAACAGATGCAGGCCAAAACAGATAAAAGCAGATAGATGGCATAGTGGTTTCAGCATTGGACTATGAGCCTGGAAACCAGGGTTTGATTGCCCAGCACAGTGACCCACTTAGGTAAGTCACACTCTCTCAGCCTCAGAGGAAGGCAATGCAAACCTCCTCTGGCCAAATCTTGCCAAGAAAACCCCATGATAGGGTCGCTATAAGTCAGAAACGACTTGAAGGCATGCAAGAGCAGCAGCAGAATAAAATACAGTACATGTAATATAGCTGTAAATGAACCATAGGAAATGAATTTATATTTCTATCAGTGTGTCCAGAGAGAGTCTTGGAACATAACCCTTGTCTATATGAGGATCATTCTGTAATAGAAAAGTTTAAAACAAAGAGAGACTGTGTGGTGTACTGGTTTGAGTCTTAGGACTGCATCTTAGGAGACCAGGGTTCAATTCCCGCTCAGCCATGAAACCCACTAGGTGGCCTTGAGCAAGACACACTCTCTCAGCCTCAGGGGAACGCAATGACAAACCCCCTCTGAAGAAACTTGCCAAGAAAACCCTGTAATAGGTTCACCTTAGGGTCTAACTTCTGCCATAAGTCAGAAAGGACTTGAAGGCACACAACAACAACAGAGGTAAAAGAAGAGCGAAAAAGGCACAGGCATGTTTGGTGAGGAATGGAGACAGAGTCTTTTTGGCAGCTGCCCCAGGCTATGGATCACCCTCCAAAGGCTGCTGTTCTCTTGCAAGAATGCAAATGCCTTTTTAATTAAACCGGATTTTGGCTATTAATTGGTTGGTACAGAACTCTTGGTAGATCCTTCCCAGCTTTACCTTAACAAGCTCAGGTTCCCAGGAATCGAGCGTCAGCGATCGCACCTTGGAGAAATGGACACCAAGACTCCTGTGTGAAGATGATGATGATGATGATGATTTGCATCCCACCCTTTCCCCAAAACAGAGACTCAGAGCAGCTTACAATATTAAAAAGCAGTACTATTAAAAACATACAAAAGTGATACATTAAAACAGAATTAAACTATTGCACCATTGAAACAGATTTCATGTTAAACGAATTAATTGCATGTTAAAAGAATTATTTTTATTTCACTTCATTTATATGCCGCCTTTCTCCCAGAGTGGGACCCAAAGCAGCTTCCAGAATTAGCAAATTATTAATATTTACCATATATTTTTTTAAAAATTATTATTATTATTTTAAATTTTAGAAACAATTCAACAATTAAAACACACCTAGTAAAGTCCACTCACTATTGCAATTCAAAACTCAACCAGGATTTGGAAAATTACTTTTTAGAAGATATTCCTCTGTTGTTCTTGGTGATATTATTTCCCAAACCTAAGTCATTGCTGTTTATCTGCCACAATATTTGGAACATGGTCACTGTGTTAATTATTATAAGAATGTAGAAATGATTTCAGTTTGATAAGAGAATGGTAAAAAAATATTCAGAGAGCCAGCAAGGTGTACCAGTTTGACTACTTTTCTTTAGTCCAACATGCTTTTAATAGCCGAAAGTATTCTAATGAAGTGCTTTTAATAGGATGCTGTACTGCTTTTAGTTAATTGATTTTTTAAAATTATTTCAACTGATTTTGTTAACTGATTTTAAAAATTATTTTTAACTGCCTGTTTCAAACAGCTTTTAAAAAATGTTTTTGAAATTTGCATTCTGTTTCAATCCTCACTTTTATATATATATATGTTTTAGCTTATGTTGTATTCATTTTAACTGTTTAAATGTTAAGCTGCCTTGAGGAAAATTGGGCAATGATGAAGACATTTGAAACATTCCTTTCAAAATGTAACTAGGCTTGCTACCTCAATTATAGTAACAATGCTCACATTTTTTTAACATTACTTTTGAAATACAACTGCATTGCAACCTTCTTACCAACACTGCTCTTTCACTGCTATCTGCAAAGTTACTGATAACAGGTTACCTCCCAGCTCTGAACTTCATTTACCAGCTTTCTCCAAGTTGGTGATCTCGTGTGTCCAACTACAACTCCCATCATCCCCAGCCAGGTCCAACTACAACTCCCATCGTCCCCACCAGGTAGGAGAAGGCTACCCCTGCCTCCTTGCCTCTGAGGCTCCTCCCACCTGCCTCAAGCCCCTCCTCTTCCAAGAGCAAGGAAGGGAGCAAGAGAGGAAGCAAGCATCAGGTGTTAGCCCCCCACTGCATCTCCCAGCATCCCTGTTGGAGGTACCAACTCACCTGTGGATGCCAGAGCACTCAATGCAAAGGGTGATGCCCAAATTGATGCTGGCCCACTCGGGGGCTGGCTCCCGGCAGTCGCAACACTGGGCATTCCCCTCCAGCCTCTGCACTTGATCCACCACGTGTTTATCCACACCTCCCCGAAGTTTCCGGCCGGAAGGGGACTGGAGCATGGCCGCAGAGAGGGACGCTGTCCGTTCCAAAGGCTGCGAGGAACAGAAACAAAAGGCTGTAGGTGATTCCACTCACCACACAGTTCATAAATGCAAAAAGGATCTCGGGGTCTTAGTAGACATGAGCCCGCAGTGTGATGCAGCGGCCAAAAACGCCAACACAATTCTACACTTTCTGCCATGCTATTCAATGTTCATGGGCTGGTTTTAACATTTATTGTTGTAAAGCACTAAAATTGTTTTATTGTTATCAGTTGTTTTAATTCTATGATGTTTAATACTGTTTTAAGGGTGGGTGGGTTTGGGTTTAGAAGGGTATATTGTGAGATTTTATTGTTGTAAGGCGCCCCGATTGCTTCAGTAGAGGGGCAGGATAGAAATAACAATAACAATAACAACAATAATAATAATTACACTTTGTTGTTGCGTGCCTTCAAGTCATTTCTGACTTATGGCGACCCTATGGCAAACCTATCATGGGGTTCTCTTGGCAAGATTTGCTCAGAGGGGTTTTTGCCTTTGCCATTCTCTGAGGCTGAGAGAGTGTGACTTGCTCAAGGTTACCCAGTGGGCTTCCATGGCTGAATGAGGATTGGATCCCTGTCTCCAGAGTCCAATCCCCAAAATCATTACACCAGAGCTGAGACGTCACTACAGTCGGCCCTTCCTATCCACAGCTTCTTTACCCATGGATTCAAGCATCCACAGCTTGAAAATATTTAAAGAGTATATAAATTCCAAAAAAGCAAACCTTGATTTTGCCATTTTTTGTACTTTATATTTATTAATACGGAGATATTTTAATATTACATGTTTGTCAATATAGTGACGTTGTACCTTACACTTGTTCAAAAAAGGGTTAAAGAATTCTTCAGCAATTCCATTTCAATAAACTGAATGTTCAATAAAACAGCGTTGTAAAAAAGAAATTATTACTTATATGGATTATCTACGCTTAAAGTTGTTTATAATGTAAAATCTTTAGAATTCTTCTTCTTCTTTAAGACTTCCTTAAGTTCTTCTGATTGGTGTGATCTGATTTTCTATGTTTAGCTACTTCTTCAGTGCTTTATACTTTCTTGTTTTTTCAGTTGAGAGCTTGTTTTTTGCGTATCTTCTTTTAGCATTTGACTATCCGTTGATCTGTTTCTATTTCCTCTTATTTTTACAGAATGTCATCAGTTCTTCCCATTCTTTCGTGATTTCAGTTGCAGATTTTCCATTTAATATTTGTGGTAATTTATCTAACTCAATGGCATCAAACAGGTCTATCGACCATTCATCAATATTTGGCGTCTCTTTCTGTTTCCACTTTTTTGCAATTGATTTTGCCATTTTATATAAGGGAAACCATTTTATTATCCATTGTATTTAAAGGGACTTGAACCTCCATGGATTTTGGTCTCCACGGAGGGGTCCTGGAACCAAACCCCAGTGAATACCAAGGGCCCATTGTATTTTGCACAAAAGTCCCCAAGCCCTGCAGAAACTATAGCTCCCAAGATCCCCCAGTCAATTCTGGCTGTTATAGTCCAAAACGTTTTCAAAGCTCTGAGTAAGAAGAAAGACCAGGATCACTTCATTGACAAGCAAACCCCAAAACCAGAAGCAGAAGCAGACTAAAGTGGGGGAAAGCCCTGCATTCAAGGACAAAAAATTCAGTTTCAGGAAAGGTGAGGTTACTACAATGCCCAGATTCCTCTCTGGGCAAAGCAGGGGCTCCTGCTTTTTGGGGGCCTTACCTGCCCAGGTGATTCCAGCCGTTCCTCATTGTAAGCGGATGCAATGCTGTTCTGAACCGCACATACCCAGGCTTGCTGGTGCCTTTCCGAATCTGCCTGGAGGAGACAGCTCCTGTCCAAAAAGATTGCAGGGCAAAGGAAAGTCATGGAAGGGAAAGGAGATCAGTTCCTCGCTCCCAAACCACTAGGCAACCTGCTTGTTCTTCTTGTTGCATACCTTCAAGTTGTTTCCAACTTTTAGCAACCCTAAGGCAAACCTATCTTGGGGTTTTCTTGGCACATTTCTTCAGAGGGGATTTGCCATTGTCATCCTCTGAGGCTGAGAGAGTGTGACTTGCCCAAGGTCACCCCGTGGGTTTTCATGGCTGAGCTAGGATTCGAACCCTGGTCTCTCAGTCCAGCACCCAAACCATCACACCTTGCTGGCCTTTACCCCGCTGAAAAATGATTATTTTCCAAAATCAGAGTTTAAGAATCCTCTGGAAACACTCATTCTAAAAACCACATTCTGCATATGACTGAACCAAAGTTTAGAAAAGCAAACTTTCTTTGGACTCTTAACTCTCAGAATCTTCCAGCCAGCTGCACATCTCTTATCATGGTTTGTTATTGGCTTCTGAAACCTGACTTGTTCAAACCACGGCTTGTTGCTGGCTTATAGCTGCATTTGCACTGCAGAAATGATCCAATTTGACACCTCTTTAAGTGTCATGGCTCAATGCTATGGAATCCTGGGATCTGTAGTTTGGTGAGATATTTAGCCTTCTCTGTCAGAGAGTGCTGGTGCCCTGGGTATATGAGTGTATGTGTGTTGTGTGCTTTCAACTTGTTTCCAACGTATGGCGACCCTAAGGCAAATCTATCGCAGGGTTTTCTTGGTACGTTTCTTCAGAGGGCATTTGCCATTGCCATCCTCTTAAGTCTGAGAGAGTGTGACCTGCCCCCATGGTAGTTAAAGCCGTGTCAGATTGCATTAATTCCGCAGTGCAGGCGCAGTCTATGAAACCTGGCTTGTGACAACCATCACATATTGTGGTTTTTTGGAGTCTGATTGGTTTAGACCAGGCTTATCTTTTAGACGATTCTGGGAGTTACTCCCCAAAGAAAGTTAATTTTTTGAACTCAGGACCGGACCTGCAGGATCCTCTCAGAAGAGGGGCAAAGCCTGTTTCTGAGACCCCAGCCAGAGACTCACTTGGAGGGTGACACCACCTCGAAGCAGAAACGGCGTTCATGATCGGGACACGGTTTCACGGTGCACAACCGGAGGTCTTCCACTACGACCGTCAGAGCATCCTGGACACGGACAGAAGGAAAGAGAACAAAGCAAGTTGAGGAGGTAAACATCCATTTCTCCCCCAAATATCATCAAGCCCCATTCCCATCTCTCTTACTAACCACATGCCATTTCCCTTCCCTTCTTCAGATAAGAAAACAATTGCCCTGGTCACCCCCCATCCAGCACACGCCTTGGAAAAATTACTTTTTGAGACAGTAACTAAGAAAACCCTGCAGCCTCATGACCTGGGTAGTGGGTATTTCCAGATATACTGCCTCTGAAATGGAGGTTTTATACGGCCTCACATCTAATAGTCACTGATGCATGCATACATGTACAGCAGAGGGAGGGATAGTGGAGCTATTGCTAGACTGCAACTCCCAGGTCTCCTCCATACAGGACAGGGATGCTGGGAGTTGCAATCCAATAACATCTGGAAAGCGACAAGATTCCCATCCTGGATGGGCACTGATACATGCGTACATACATACAAAACACAGACACTTTGGAAAAGATACTTTTGGGGACTGTTAACTCCCAGAATCCCACAGAAAGCATTGTTAAGTAGGACTGAATTCTTCCAGGTATTTTTGCTGTGTGCCTTCAAGTCATTTCTGACGTATGGCAACCCTAAGGCAACTGTATCACTGGGTCTCCTTGGCAAGATTTGTCCAGAGGGGGTTTGCCTTTGCCTCCCCTTGAGGCTGAGAGAGTGTGACTTGCCCAAGGCCACCCGTCAGTGGGCTTCCATGGCTGAATGGGAATTTGAATCCTGGTTTCCAGAGCCATAGTCCAATGCACTAAGCCATGCTGGCTCTCCTTCCACTGATATTGTCTCTGAAATGGAGGTTTTCATAGTCAACAGCCACTGCTAAACACAGCACTTGGGAAATGTACTTTCTTGGACTACAACTCACAGAATTCCTCCGTTAATATGGGCAAGTATTTACTCATGGGAAGGAGATGTTCCTTTCAAAGAATTTGAATAATTCCCTCCTATTCCATCTTTCAGCCATACCTCATTTATTTCTAAATTCTTGCCCTTTGCCCATCAATTAAAAAAAAAAAAGTAATGTACCAGCCCCAGAAACAATAATGAAAATAAAAACTCATCCCCTTACCTTGGCCTTTTTCTGATACACCAGCTGGTTGCTCTGGATAGAAAACCAGCGCCTGCCATTTAAATAAAAATAAATAAATAAACCAAACAAGATCTTTATTGAAACTTTTTCATATCATCCTTGGGAATCCACCTTCTATTGGCCTCAGCTTGCAAGAGAGCATACCCCAATGGAGATGTGCTCTATGTCTTTAAGCAGAGGCTGGATGGCCATCTGTCAGGGATGCTTTGATTGGGAGTCCCTGCATGGCAGGGGGTTGGACTGGATGGCCCTTGTGGTCTCTTCCAACTCTATGATTCTATCATTCTATGTCCAGAAATAGGGATTTGCTTTCATTGCCAGCCAAAGGAGCACTCTGAGCAGAATTTGTTTGAGGGTCCATTTCGACCTTCGGCTGCGCAGGGAATGCTGGATCCCATCCACAAAAGGGCTGAGGGGTTATTCAGAAGGTGAAAATGATCCTGGTCAAATGTGAATCTTTGTTGTTCACATGCATTTCAAATGCACACAAGTAAGTTAGGGGTGGGCTACCAAAAAACCCACTTAACCCGAAGTAATAGATCTCGGTGGGTGGGTGGGTGGGTGGGGTTCTGAATTATTATTTTTAAAGATTTGCATTGTCAGCAGCATGAAACTGATGCAAATACACCCGGGATAAACTGGGATAAAACTCTGCATGCCTTGAATGCATCATTGACTCCATCATTATTTGCAATGCTGAGACGTGTGAGCAACAGAGCTCACAGAGATGCGGAGAGACGTGGTTCCAATAAAAAAAAACAGTGTGAACAACAAAACTGGGAAATGCAAGTGAGATTATTCACATATTCACGCTAAAAAAACTCTGAATAACCCCTCAGGTGCTTTTTTGCTGGGTACCATCTGCTGCCTTGCTGACCACCAATGAAGCTTATGCTACACTAGTATGTATTAGTGTTTGGCATCTTGGAACTGCATCTAGTTTCAAAGGAAAAACTAAGCCACATACTGACCTTGGGGCGCACTTTGTCCGTCTAGTCCAGTGTTTCTCCATTATTTTCTGTCACGCCCCCCCAGGAAAGAAGAAAACATTTCGCACCCCCCCGCGCAATCACATGGGTGGGTTTGGCCAATCAGGATAGAGCTACTGGGATTGTGCTGGGACAATCTCCCTCTCTCCAGCCGTAACGGGCCCCCCTTTATGGAGCCTCGCGCCCCCCCTGGGGGGCCCGCCCCACTATTTGAGAACCGCTGGTCTAGTCTAAGATACGACAATGGGGTCTCCCTAGACCAGGGGTAGGCAACCTTTCCCCTTTAAGGGCCGAGGGACTTCAGCTCCCAGAATCCCAGGAGCTATTGGCCAACATGGGACTACTGGCCAACATGGCTGAGGCTTCTGGGAGCTGAAGTCCCTCGGCCCTTAAAGGGGAAAGGTTGCCTACCCCTGCCCTAGATAAAAGCTGTTTGCTCCCACAATATTAGCTACTGGAGAAGAAGATGGCTCTCCTCTTCATCTCCAGAGTCCTCTGGCCAGCCATCTAAGCTTGATTTAGACAAGTGGTTTCCAAACTTTGGTCCTCCAGATGTTTTGGACTCCAGTTCCCAGAATTCATGACACTTGGCCAAGATAGCTGGGGCTTCTGGGAGCTCAAGTCCAAAATACCCAGAGAACCAAAGTTTGGGAACTGCTGATTTAGACCAGTGATTCCCAAACTTTGATCCTCCAGATATTTTGGACTTCAGTTCCCAGAAGCCCCAGCCAGCTAGGCCAACAGTAAAGAATTCTGGGAGCTGAAGTCCAAACATCTGGAGGACCAAAGTTTGGGAACCATTGATTTAGATGGTCTGATCTAGCACAGCAATTCATGTTTAGAAATCTGAAGACGCCATCCTTCATACACCAAGCTGCAGAGATAGGGAAAGAAAGGAAAGCCCAAAGAAACAGACAAGAGAGAGGGAAATTTGAGAATTTTTTTTTTAAAAAAGGAACTTTTCCAAGCTCAGAGGGAGGGGGGAAGGAAAGGAGGGGAGACCATCTTCACCTGCTCCATGTCTTAAAAGCATTGCTAGCTCGTTTGTATAAGTATCCTTCCATCACCACTCCTCCAGGCTCCGTCCTGGATTCGGGAATCACATCATCCCGAGACAAGTCCTACAAAATGGAGGAGAAGCAGACCTAACTCATTGCAAAGGAACAAGGAGGGGATCAAAGTAAGAGATCAGCAAACCAGAAAAAATAACAGCTCTCCCTCCTTGGATTCTGCCAGAGCCCAGCCCCTTGTTCCCAGATTCCTTCCCCTCAGTTTGGACTGAAACCCAGAGCGGATGCCAAGCTCCCACGGGTCCTGGAGCTGCCATCTGTCACTCTGTGCCCCCTTCCTTCCCAAACCATTTCCCACAGCTATAAGCCTAATAAGTCATTCCCTAATAAAATCAGCTAGTGGGTGCTCTTAATTTGTGCCCAAATTGGGAGCCTTCCAGCTGTGCTTGACTACAAATCCCATCATGATGGGATCTGCAGTCCCGCAAAGCTGGTGGATCCCCTAGCTTGGGGGAGTCTGCTCCCACTTGCTTCATATCCCGCTCTGAGAAGACCTGCTTCCAAGCAAAAGACCCAGCTTCCCATCCTATAAAGCCAACTCCTGGTGCATAACCCAAATCTCCCGAAGAGCCTCACCTTCTGCTTGATCGCCGTGTGCCTCTGCTCCATGTCCCGTTTCTCTCGGGCCGACTCCAGGACCAGCTGATGGAGCTGGAAGGAGGTCAAAACAAAGGCGCATCAGTCCAGATGCTTGGAGTCCTCTCCGGAAGGACTCCCCCCCCCCAAAAAAAAGACCCCAAGGTTCAGTCATTGTTGCGTTTCTACCTCCCCACTCAAAAGTCCTCCTAATATACAGTGGACCTTTGGTATCCACTGGGCTTTGGTTCTAGGACCCCCTGTGGATACCAAAATCCATGGATGCTGAAGTCTCATTATCTACAATGGCTTGGCAAAATGGGGTCCCTTATAAAAAAAAAATGGTAAAATCAAGGTTTGCTTTTTATAAGTTTTTTCAAGATGTGGATGGATGGATGGATGGATCTGTGGGTGCAGAACCCCTGGATATGGAGGACCAACTGTACATTATTTTCTCTCTCCTCTGTCAACTGGACCGGGATATGAGGAAGGCAACCTCCGACTACCTAGGCGCCTCAGCCAAGACAGAGGTCAGGGGACACTTTGTTAGGAAGTACAACTTGTTCTGAGGAGGAAATGGGCTGGGCAAGATTTGAACTCACAGCAGCTTCAGCAGAGACAACACAAATGCCAAATTAATGAGAATGTGGAAGGGGAGGCTGATTTCTCTATCTCTCTTTCCTGCAGCAAAAAATATAAGGCCTTGCAACAATTACTTTATTTGTTTATTCCATTTTTATTCCACTTTTCCCCCCAGAAAAGGGCCCATGTGACTGTGTGCCACATGTCAGAATTCCTAATATTGGTGGAGATTCTTTAGGGACACGGCCTTCTAAACCATCTCTCTTACAATTCAACCCCCAAGGACCCAGAACTATTCATCATAATACCTGTAACAAACTTGCATTTTAATAATGAGTCTTTTTATCATAATACCTGCAACGTCGTACAAAGTAAGTATCCCTTATCCAAAATGCTTGGGATAGGGACAGTTCTGGATTTTGGATTTATTGATTTATTTGGATCCTGGAATACCTGTATTTGCATGCAGGTAATCCAAGATCCAAATAAATAAACAAACAAATATATAATGATAGAAGTCTAAGCTATAGCCATCTTAGTCTATAGAATCAGTATGTAGAGAGATCTTGTAGCATCTTTGAGACTAACCGAAAGAAAGAAGTTGGCAGCATGAGCATTGGTAGGCTTCAGTCTGCAAATATATAATGAGATATCTTGGAAATAGGAGCCAAGTCTAAACCTAAAATTCATTTATGTTTCACATAGACTCTATGCACATAGCCTGCAGATAATTTGATGCAATCATTTTAATAGCTTTGTGCATGAAGCTAAGTTTGTGGACACTGAACCATCAGAAAGTGTTTGTGGACACTGAACCATCAATCAGGAGAGTTTTAGCTTTTGGAATATTTCAGATTTCAGAATCCCAGATAAGGGAGACTCAACCTGTACTTGTAATATCGACCCATGCCCATCTTAAAATGGGGTGCCCAAAAGTGGCCACAGTCATCCAGATGTCACCCAGCATGCAGAACAATCTCTCCCTACCTTCAGAAAAGCAGACACAAAGCCCAAGGATGGCTGCATTTCATCCGCTCTGTACAATGCCGACCCTGAATCTCCCCTGCATCCTGTTTTTATCCAACTCTTTGGCTTTCCTGATAGGATTAACTCTTCCCTTCCTTCCGGCTTCCTCCCTGGGTCCAAGTTGGTGCCAAGAGACAACCAAACCAGCTTTCCTCCCCATCTCATCTCTTCTCCATGCCCCATTTTTTCCCTTACCTGGGCCGCAAGGTCCTTGCGATACTGTTCCAGCTGTTTCGCCATGTGGAACCCCTGCTCCAGGTAGGAGGACTGGGCCTCCATCAGCGTCAACATCTGGAAAGCCAGAAACAGCTGCCTTGACAAGGTAGCACACATAGCTTTCACTCTCTCTCTCTCTCTGGGTATTTGGGGGTTCAAGATACTTTTGGACTGGGATACCTGCAGCTAAAGAAGAGGTGAGCAAAGGGCCATCCCAAGATCATATATAGCCCTCAAGGCAGATTTTGTGACTTTCCTACAGTCTTCTCACAACATCCTTTCTTCTCCACTCCAAAAAAAGAGAATTCTCTCTCCTAGAAAGCTCCAGGAATGGTAATTTTCCTTTGCAATAGGTTGCAGGGTCCCTGTACTAATACCAATTCCCTCCCCTTCTCATGTTTCAAAATCAGATGGGGACCTCAGGGGATTTCTAGTTCTTTTTATTTTGGCTATTTTGGCTGTCTATGCAAGCCTGCGCCCCCCACCACACCACCACCACCATCACCACCACCACCACCACCACAAAGGGTCCCAGGACAGAAAATTGCATCCTTGAATAAAAATATTGTTTGGGAGGGAAAAATAAACTGGAATTGAAATTCCAGAAACTTAATTTTTTTTAATAAAATGGGAGTAAGGGTTGTGATCCACAGCAGATCAAGAGGGATGGGAAATGCCCCCCTGGTCCTGCTAAAGCAGGGGTAGGCAACCTTTCCCCTTTAAGGGCCGAGGGACTTCAGCTCCCAGAATCCCAGGAGCTATTGGCCAACATGGGACTATTGCCCAACATGGCTGAGGCTTCTGGGAGCTGAAGTCCCTCGGCCCTTAAAGGAGAAAGGTTGCCTACCCCTGTGCTAAAGTCTGCTCCCCCAAAACAAATCAAGATCCAGCCACCATCCAAAAGATACTCACAAATTTCAGGATCTCGGACTTCTTCTTTGACTGGATCACATTGATCTGAAAGGGAGGAAAAGCCACTTGATCCTCAAGGGACATGACTGTCCCCATCAACTCAGTGTTTTCTTCTCTTTTAAGAGATGCCGTAGACTGAGGGCTTTCTCTCTGACCCACCGCCATCACTGACATGTTTGGTGGCTGCTTCCAGGTTGTGGATTCCCTCCTACAAGAAGCCTGTTTGGGCCCTTCCTTCTCTGCTCTCCTTGCTAGCAGGAAAAATACTTTTTTATTTAGGGTGGCACTTTGGCAACGAACTGGCTGCACAGAAGGAACTTCATGTTTTTTAAATACTTTTGCAAATGTGCATCTGTGTGTGCCTTTAAGTCGCCTGTCGATTTATGGCAACCCCGTGAATTGCATAGATACACCTCAATTATTGAATTTGATGCGTTCTTGTTCATTGCATCTTTTACAGAAAATGTGGTACCAGAGGCAAAAATAATAGCAAAAGAGTAGAGAGAGAGGAGAAGGCGCCTACAACACAAAAAAGAAGAAAAGTTCGACATGCTGCAGAAAACTCTTCATTCAAAACTAACAACAGGCCCAAGGGAAATGAAACAACCCAATCAAGTAAGCAAACAAAAACATTTTGAGTTTTCTAGGGTGCATCTACACTACAGAAGTAATGCAGTTGGACACCACTTTAACTGCCATAGTGACATCCTACAGAATCCAGGGAGTTGTAGTTCTCTGAGGCACCGGCCCTCTTTGGCAAAGAAGGCTAAAGACCCTGTAAAACTACAAATCCCAGGATTCCTTAGGCTGGAGCTATAGCACTTAAAGTGGAGTCAAACTGCATTATTTCTACAGTGTAGATGCACCCGTAGATACTACTTGAAGGTTCCTTCCAAAATGTACCTTTTTTTATTTATTTATTTCACCAGCCTCCCTTTTTCTTATGATTTCCATTTTGGTGACCGGACGTAGGCTGTATACTGTTCTAAATGAGTGCTGCTTTCACAAAATAGCTGATGGAATATTTTTACCATCTTCCTTATCTGTTTTCTTAACTGTATTCTGTCTTAATCCATGTTATGAGCTGCCTTGGGTCCCTAATTTAATGGAAGGGAGAATGCAGGAGTCCGAAATGGTCCATCACCCACCTGCAAGACGTAGTCAAGGGCTCGAGCGCGGAACGTGGTGCGGGCGCACTTCAGGGCGACCATTGCCTCTTCGGCCTCATGGTGGCGCCGGCGAGGCACCTCGGCATTGTGGTGCAAGGCGCTGGCCAGGCTTTCGCTGCCGCGTTCAAACTCTTTCCGCGTCTCCTTAAACTGTTTCATGTCCCTAAAATAAAAATCATTTAAGAATGAGGAGGGGAGATTCCAAAGAGGCAAGAGCTGGCGGAGAAAAGAACACAATGAAAAGATGCATCCTGAAGGACAGAATCCTGATTGCCATAGACGTGTGTGTGCTGTAGTGGTTTGAACATTGGACTATGACTCTGGAGACCAGGGTTCAAATCCCAGCTTGGCCATGTAAACCTACTGAGTGACCTTGGGCAACTCACATGCTCTCAGCCTCACGGGGAGGCAATGGCAACCGCCCTCTGAAGAAACTTGCCATGAAAACCCTGTGATAGCTTCACCTTAGGGTCGCCATACATCAGAAATGACTTGATTTATTTCTGGAAGCACGCAACATGGAAGAGTTAGCAAGGGAGCTAAGACTTGGGAGCAGCCACCAAGAAGGCCTTGTCTCCCGTATTCCCGTCAGATGTACCTGCACAGACATGCTCATATGGAAAAATATTGTCCTTGAGATAGCCAGGACCTGAGCTATACCCAATAACAGAGAATGATGGGAGTTGCAGTACAAAGCCTCTGGAGAGTGCTGGGCTGGGGAAGCCCATCCACAACCAGCCACTTACTCTTTCACCAGGCTCTGCAGCTGATTCTTGAGCGACTGCTGAGTTGCATCTAGAAGTTCCTGTGGCAAAGGGAGAAATCGAAAGTCACCAAGAGGATCTGAAGCCATAGTTTTAGGAGTTTAGGAAATGAAATGAAAAAAGGGCAGAGAAAATTATTGGCGGGAAGAAGAGAGAAGGTATTTTGAAGTAGCTTCACCAAGGAGAAAAGGAGAAAAAATGGAAATTGTTTCACTGAACAATCTTGGCAGAGACGGACTGCACCCATGGGATGCAATTTAGCAGGGAGGATTTGCATTCGTAACCCATGTGCCACTCTGTTTCAATCCAACATTGCTGGCACACAATGAATTGGGTTACACTTTTGCATTAGTCCAGTTAACTGCTGTAAGGCCTCCCTCGTGAGTCTCATCTTCCCCCAGTTATATCAGAAAAAAGAAAACAGCAGATTGAAAGGAAGTCAGATCAGATACCGGAATCCAGAGTCTACACTTTATAACACTTTATGAGCATGGATACAGAGTCACTATTTGGGTATTCTGAAAAGTCAGGATGTTCTCGCACCTTCTGGCCATGGAGGCTGGGGGATTCTGGGAGTTGTAGTCCAAAACTGGAACTTTTCACAGCTCCATCCCATCCAATTTATTGACTTAACATTCCACCTTTCTCTTTGTACAGTATTCAATTGCTTCCAAGTAAATCAAATGGTGTACAATTTTTAAAATTATTTATGCAAAAGGTTTTTAAAAGTCTCCTTCTTTGGAAGTTTTTAAACAGAGGCTGGATGACCACTAGTCAGGAGTGCTTTGATTATGTCTTCTTGCATGGCAGAATGGGTTGTACTGGATGACCCCTTGAGGTCTCTTCTAACTCTATGAGTCTATGATTCTAATTAACGTGGGTTAAAAACCCAATGCTAAAACAACATAAAGCACAATTAAAACCTAGTCAAAGCCACGAGCCAGCATGGTATTGTGGTTTGAGCATTGGACTATGACTCTAGGGACCAGGGTTCAAATCCTCACTCAGCCATGGAGACCCATTGGATAACCTTAGGCAAGTCAAATTGTTATTTTCCAACCTATCTGTTCAACTTGTATGCAGAACATATTATAAGAAAAGCAGGCTTGGACACAGAAGAAGGAGGAGTGAAAATAGAAGGAAGGAATATCAACCATCTAAGATATGCAGATGACACCATAATACTAGCAGAAACATCATTGGCTTAAAACACCTCCTAAGGAAGATCCAAGAAGAAAGTGCAAAGGCAGGCTTACTGTTGAACATAAAGAAAACAAAAATAATGAGCACCGAGGACCTTCACAAGTTCAGCCTAGACAATGAAGACATAGAAATAGTCAAAGAATTCCCATACCTGGGATCCAACATTGATAGAAATGGGGACTGCAGTCAGGAAATCAGAAGAAGACAAAGAATGGGGAGATGGCTATGAAAGAATTAGAAAAGATTCTAAAATGCAAAGATATACAACTCAGCACAAAAGTCAGAATCATACAAGCCATCATATTCCCTATTCCCATGGATGGATGTGAGAGCTGGACAGTCAAGAAAGAAGATAGGAAGAAACCCAATGCATTTGAGAGAATGTGATTCTGGAGAAGAGTGCTGAGGATCCCATGGAGAGCCAAAAGGACAAAGAAAAGGGTCCTAGAGCAGATGAAGCCAGAAACCTCCCTGGAAAAAGCCAAGATGACCAAACTGAGGCTGTCGTACTTTGGATACATCATGAGAAGACATAGATTGTTGGGAAAGACAATAATGCTGGGAAAGGTAGAGGGAAGTAGGAAAAGAGGAAGGTCACAGGACAGATGCATGGACTCTATGAAGGAGGTCCCTTTGGGTATTAAAGGGGTGCAGGATTTAAGAAGAGCAGTGGAAAGCAGAGGGTCTTGGAGGTGTCTCATCCATAGGGTTGCCATGAGTCGAGATCGACTCGAGGACAGTTAACAACAAATATATTATACCTAAGAGAGCCAGTGTGGTATAGTGGTTTGAGCACTGGACTACGATTCTTGAGATCAGGGTTCGATTCCCAGCTCATCCATGGAAACTCACTGGATGATCCTGGGCAAGTCACACTCTCTCAGCCTCAGAGAATGGCAACAGCAAACCACCTCTCAAGAAACTTGCCTAGAAAACCCCATGATAGGTTCACCTTAGAGTCACCGTAAGCGGGGAACAACTTGAAGGCACACATCATCATCAACAACAAAGATAAAAATATGACCCCATTAAAAGGCTTTCCAGCCACTTAAGTTATAACTTAAAGCCCTGCTTGAATAAAAAAAAGTCTTTGCAAAAGGAGAGAGGGGGCTAACTGAGCCACCATAGAGGGGAATTCCACAACCAAGAAGGTTGGTGGGAGTGAGAGAAAGCTTGTCCCAAAGATCTTAAAACTTGGATAGGCTTAAAACTTGGGACAGGGAGACATGGTCCTTCAGCCAGTGTGGACCCAAGCTAAATAGGGCTTTAAAGTGTCACCATGTTAGGTTATAACCAGCACTTTGATATCTGAAACTGTTTCAACAGGAGGGGTTATATCAGGGGTAGGCAACCTATGGCCCGGGGGCTGGATGCGGCCCCCCGAGGCCTTTGGACCGGCCCCAGGCCGCCGCCGCCACCGCCCCCCACTGCCCCCGGCACCTGCCTGCCATGATGATATTGATTATTGTTGTTATTACTTGTTCTTGGGGTTTTCTTGGCAAAATCTCCACAGGGGTTTTGCCATGGCTTTTCTGGGGCTGAGAGAGTGTGCATGCATATTTTTTAAATTTTTAAAATATTTTTATTTATTTATTTATTTATTTATTTATTTATTTATTTTTGGTGCTTTGGCCCCCCAATTGTCTGAAGGACAGCAACCCGGCCCCCGGCTCAAAAAGGTTGCCTACCCCTGGGTTATATAATGGTGCTGGCACTGGAGATGAATATGGACAGGTCCCACTCCTCCCCAATATCCTGATCCTTATCACACCTCTCCTTGAATGATCTGTCCTTCTTAGGTTCTTTTTCCTGCTAGGGGATGATGGAACAGCTGATCCCTTCTAGAGAAAAAGGAAGATGCAGAAAGAGAGGGATGGGAGGCAGAAGACAGCAGGATGGATGCCATCACTCACCTCATGCCCTTCGATCATCTTGGTCAAGCTCTTGGAAAACTTTTCTAGGCACTCCTGGAAAAGAAGAGAGAGGTCAGCCAGAGAAACTGTGTGTGAGGGGATGCTCAGGCAGCAATGGAAGAACTAGATTGTTATTAACTGCCTTCGTGTCAGTTTCTAGACAAGCTCCTAAGGAGCAAAGATATACAACTGAGCACCAAAGTCAGAATCACCCGAGCCATTGCATTTCCCATTCCCATGTATGGATGCAAGAGCTGGATAGTGAAGAAAGCAGAAAGGAAGAAAATCTACTCAGCTGAGATGTGGTGCCAGAGAAAAGTGCTTAGGATACTACAGATGGCCAAGAAGGCAAACAAATGAGTCCTAGAAGAGATCAAGCCAGAAATATCCCTGGGAGCCAAAGATGATTAAGTTGAGGCTGTCGTACTTTGCCCACATCGTGACAAGACACGACTCACTGGAAAAGACAATGATGGTAGGAAAGGTGAAGGGATGTTAAAAGAAAGGAAAGCTGCATGCTAGATGGATGGACTCTATTAAGGAGGTCATGGGTATGACTTTGCAGGACCAGAGCAGTGGAGGACAGGAGTCTTGGAGATGTCTCATCCACAGGGTCGCCATGAGTTGGGATCGACTCAAAGGCAATTGACAACAACTATATTTTAAAGCAGTGGATGGCTGAATCCATAGATGCAGAATCCATGGATACGGAAGAATGACTGTACAGTTGGCCCTCCACACTTGCGGCTTTGACTTTTGCAGATATGATTATTTGCTGTTTTGATTAATGTTCTCTCTAGGAATCTCCAGCTCCTCCAGCGTAACTCTGCTGGAAACTGACCATGGAGTTGAGCTGGAAGATTTGGAAGACTCGAGAAAACACTGCTCTAGGCATTTGCAGGTCCTCCAGCATGATTCTATGGTCAACATCTGCCAGATGTTGACCACAGAGTGGCACTGAAGGACCTGGAGATTCCTAGAGAGGTCATCTCTTAGGTAAAAAGAATAGTGGTTTTTTTATTTGCGGTTTTTCCACACTCACAGGGGTCCTTCACTCGTAACCCCAGCGAATGTGGAGGGACCACTGTCTATTCCCCTGCTGGCCTCCCATTCAGGGAAGGATCAGACCTGAGCCAGCTTAACTTTCAAAATCAGACAAGATTGGGTGTAGTACAGCAGTAATAAAACTGCACGGATAGATTATGAAAGGAATTATTATTTCGTTTAAGTTTCACCTGGCCACCTTAAGACGTCCTAACCACTAAGCTGACACACAGAGGACCAAAGGTGTGTCCTCCTTTGGTCAGGACAGGTATCTGTAAACATCAGCTGCCTCTCAGCTTTCATATTGTGACCCCTCCGGGCTAAGGCCAAACCTGCCTTTCGAGCCAAGCTGCATCGTGGAATGGCCAGCAAGACCAGATTTTAAAAAGAGACAATTGCAGCTGAGATCCACAGTGCCAAAAAACCCCAATCTGCTCTTACTACACACACACACACACACACCCTGTCTGTAGCCTCCAAATGACCAGCCCATGGACCTAGCATCAGCTCTGCTTATTCCTTCTCCCTCCTCCTTCTTTCTCCTCTGCACACAACCCATCATCCTCTGCAGAGCAAACTCACGTTCATCATGGCATCCCCCGGAGAATTCTGGGAAAGCTCCTGGACTCCAGAGACGAAGGTCTTGCTGTGGGCACAGTACTGGCGCCCCGATTCCAGCATGGTGGTGCATAGCTTCAGCAACTGGGAGGAATGGGGAAAGAAGGCAGGAGTCAGGCAGGGCCCAAGATCACCCAGTCAGTTTACATGGCTGAAAATATTTAATATTTATATAATACTAACAACAACAACAGTCTGTCTAGCACAGAGGTGGGCAAAGTATAGCCCATAAACCCCATGCAGCCCCCAGGACAACTCTGTGGCACCCTAGGATTGAATATTTTTTTTTGAGAAAAAAAACCTGGAAAATTGCAAAAGAATATATACATATACAATTTTGAGGGCCCCCAAAAACCCAGGGGGATCTGGGTGATCTATTTCATTATAATTCTTCTCCCCAGGCCATTCTAGAACAGGAAAGTGACTTCTGGATCACTTTTTGTTGTCTCAAAAATCCTCTCCTGGGCCTAAAAGAGTCCAGGGGAAGCCAAAACATGTTTTTAAAAATGTCTCAAAAGGGCAAAATTTTGAATTTTTGGAACTGATGGATGAGGTCCCTTTGCCCACCCCAGTCTAGCAGAAAACACAAGACATTAACCCACAGGTTCCATGGCTCTCAAACTGCAGCTCTTGGGAGGCAGGCAAGCCCTCCGATATTGTTTAGACTCCAACTCCCATCATCTCCTCACCACTGGCTATGCTGGCTGGGGATGACAGGAGTAGCAGTCCAACAAGGCTGACAGGCGCAGTTCTGGCCTCTTGCACCTCTAGAAGCCCAATCTCATTTTTTTTATTATCGTACCATCTGCGGGTATCTTTCAGATGCGTGCTGATGGTCTGATAATAAAAAACGAGATTGGGCTTTTAGAGGCCTGCCCCATAGGGGACCCAGGCAGCTCAAACAGCATCTTCCTCTATGTAATTACACACCCAGATTTTGCAATCTACCGGAGCAAGGAAATTTGGATCTCCAAATATTCCGGCCAAGGTGCAACTCCCTTTCTCTGGGCCATCCTAGGTGAGGCTGACCCAAGACTTTGGGCTTGTCTACATGGGTTATTTACTCCAAATTCCACCCAAGCCTGCTGTATCCTGTTTACATGAAGCAGGTTAAAAACCTTGAATTGGGCATGGACAGTCTTCACGACATCCGCACCCAATTCGGTCTTTCCTTCCCTTAACCTGAATTTTAAAACTTTACCTTTTGCTCTGGGTTTTTGGCTCTCTCTGCAGCGACGACCAGCAGCTGCTTTCCCATGCAGTCCCTGCAAGATGTCTGATGGCAGGCTGTGGGTGCGAGTCACACCAAGGTCAGAATGAAGTGCCCAGCACTGATAACATGGCTGGGCACCTTGTGACCTCAGTGATGGTGCCAAGGGACAAATGGGGTTTGCATTGGAAGGCAACCACCCATTGTCACTGCAGAGGATGGACAAGTAATGGAGGGAATTCAGGTCCAAAATCCTCCAGGGGCAGCCTGGAGTATCCTCCTGACCAATGAAGGCAACCCCTTTGTTACACCAATTGGCAAGGTAGGACACTCCGAACCCCCCTCACCTTCTCCAACTGGGTCTCCAACAAAGACACCTCCGTTTCCACCGTCTCAATGGCAGCCCTGATGGCAGAAAGAAGAATCAAGGAAACAAGAATTAACAGATCGAAGGGGAGCACATCACAAGTTGGAACTGCACATCACTCCCTTGGTTTAGGAGCCTGTAGATTCACCATAGCATGGTGTAGTGGTGTGAGTGTTGGTTTGAATCCCCACTTGGTCATGGAAACCCACTGGGTGACCCTGGGTGAGTCGCACTCTCTCAGCCTCATGGGAAGGCAATGGCAACACACACACATGCACACATGAAAAAATCTGGCCAAGAAAACCCCATGATAGGTTTGCATCAGGGTTGCCATAAGTTGGAATCCCTGTAGAATCCTGGGATTTGTAGTTTGGTGAGACGCCAGGCCTCTTTGGCAGAAAGAGTAAAAGACCTCATAAAAGTAACAATCCAGAATTCCATAGGATGGAGTGACAGCACTTAAAGTGGTCTCAAACTGCACTACTGCTCCTCAATTTTCACGGACATGAGTTCCGCAGTCTGCGCTCTAGGCGGAACGGCAAAAGGGGAGACTTAAAATGACGCACATTCCCGTGGCACACATGCACAGCCAAACATGGCAGCGCACACCCATTCAAGCCTATGGGGCTTCAATATGGACCATATTTCGTTTTCACGGGGAGAGGGGGGTCCGGAAGAGATCTCCCACCAAAATAGAGGGGCAACTGTATTTCTACAGTACCGATGAACCCCTGGTTGTTTCATTTCACGTGTGCCTGTTGCTAGTTTTACATTAAAAAATAGCTGACATATGTGGAATGGCTCTTCTTTTTGGGGTGTGTGGTGCAGGACCCTATCCCTGTTCTTTCCATCTCTGCTAAGAAACCTTTTGTGCCCGGAGTGATGCCATCCTACTGGGCATCTCAGGGCAAGGTTCTTCTTTGGGAACGGCTGGTGGCCTGTTTTTGCACTCTTGAGATGGTGGTGGTGGTGGCATTTCTCTGTTGTGAACAATTGCACAAGCGTCTCTCTGCAGGTCTGCCTGAATCACCCAAACGGAGGACTCTTCCGATCAAGGGGGAAAGAGGGAGGTTTCAGGCAACTAAGAGGAAGTGGTTCTAACCCCGAAGGAGGCAGGAAGCTGCAAAGAGACCGCAAAAGGAGAGGCAGAGAAAGCAAGAGAGCCAGGCAAAGCACTATTCAGCCCCTACTCTGTAGGAGAAAGCCAGATGGGGTGGACTGCAACTCCCAGAATGCCTCACCCTCTGCTCTACTGGCTGGTCTGCTGGGAGTTGCAGTCCAATCCTAACCTCATACCCTAACATTAGCTCTGGGTTCCCAACATTGTTATATTGAAGGCAGCAGCATCTGTGTTGCAGAATTAATGCAATATTATTATTATTATTATTATTATTATTATTATTATTATTATTTCGCCTCTCTGCAGTGCAATCGAGGTGGCATACAGCAGATTAAAACAACATTACAAGTTAAAACAGTCAAACAACCCCTTCCCTAACCCACCCACCCTTTAAAAATATATTAAACTATAGCAAGATTAAAATTTGACACCACTTTAACTGCCATGGCACAATGCTATGGAATTCTGGGATTTGTAGTTTTGTGAGCTATTTAGCCTTCTCTGGCTGCATCTGCACTGCAGAAATAATGCAATTTTTTCACCACTTTAACTGCCATGGCTCAATGCTATGCAATCCTATGAACCTCCATGTTTTTTAAGGTCCTGCAAGACTTTGCTTTTTAATAAAGAATTCACTATCTGGTGGCCCTATGAGGTGCTCTAGATGTCACTGGACTGCAACATCCATCAACCCTAGCTAGCCAAGCCAATGATAGGGAATTCTGGGAGCTGCAGTCCAACCACACCTGGAAGTCATCACATTCCCCATCCTTGGACTATGGGAAAGAAACAGAAAAAAAAGGTGGGGGAAACAACTGCATTCTGCATCTGCACTACAGAAATAATCTGGTTTGACACCACTTTAACTGTTATGGCTCAATGTTAGGGAATCCTGGGAATTGCAGCTTGTTGTGGCATCTGAGCTCTCTGAGAAAGAAGGCTGCATAACTCACAAAACTACAAATCCCAGCATTCCACAGCATGCAGCCATGGCAGTTAAAGAGGTATCAAACTGCAATATTTCTGCAGTGCAGATTGCAGCCTCAGCCTGGTTTCTCCCTGAGTAAAAATACTCAGGTCTGCTTTCATTCAGCAAGATAGCATCCACTGAACTGGTCACTCTCTAGATGTGTTGGACTGCAGCACACACTATCCTTCAGCTGTGGATGGTGGGAGTTGCAATACACATTTGAAGGGCATGCACCAGGCTGAAGAAAACTGACTTATTGCATTATGTGGTGCCCTTTTCCAGCAAGGCAGAACCATTTCCTCTTTGGTTCCTCAAAATGGCCGCTGATGGTGGGTCATTTCAAGATGGCCACCCCCAGAGAAGCATCTCCCACAATGCCCTGGGAGAGGCGCTGAGACTCAAAAATTGGGGGGGGGGAGAGAATGGGGTGTGAGAGAGAGAGGAAATCAAGATGTTTTTGAAACCTGAAAGGAAATGTTACAAAACCAAAAGAAGTTGGGAGGAAAAGATACAGAAGAGAAGCAAAGATGGCAAAATAGTTGCCACATTTAATAATACAGAAATGCCTGCAAAGAAACCAAAACCAATTTTTCTGCAAAGGAAGGAGGTAAAAATGGCACACTGGGGCAAAAAGAAAAACCAGAGAAAATATTCTGTAAATGGAAAGCAAAGACACGTGTCCTGGATGTTGAGAAAAGGACAAAATGTGGGGTGGCAATGGGGAAATACACAATCTTTTCTGCAAACCAGAGTTTCTGGTCCTCCAAAAATAGTCAGACTGCAAGACCCAGAAGCCCTCACCAGCTGGGCTGAGGAAACAAGGGCTGGGAGTTGCAGTCCAACCCCAGCCAGAGAGACAAAGTGTTCCTATATTTGCTATGGAGTCACAATTTGAATGTTGGAGAGGAGGCAGAGAGAAAGAAGAGGTTGGAAACTACTTGTTTGCACTGTAGGTCCCAGAATCCCCCAACCAGTGGATTCCGGAAGCTGGAGGCCAAAGAAACATAGCAAGCTTGGGGAGAATCATTTTAACTGGATGATTTTCATTGTTTTTACTTTCTTCTTGTAAAGTTTTTTAAACATCTCATTTCGTGAGCCGCCTTGGGTCTCGGCATAAAAATGAAATTAATAATAATAATAATAATAATAATAATAATAATAATAATAATGGTTTTCTTTGCCTCTCAATATTTGGGCCAGGAGATGAGCCCAAATATCATCACATCACCCTGAGAAAGTCCTGGGGCCCCATTCCTGCTATGACCAAAATTGTCCAAAAGTTCCATTTTTTGGAGGATAAAGTTGGAATGAAACCAGTTGGGTTTGAGGTGAGAAAATGGAGGCTGGATGGAAGGAAAGTAAATTATTAGCCTAAGGTTTTCTAGAATCTGATATCTTTTAGTGATTCTGCTTTGTGGGACTCACATTGTCTTCTTCAGAGTTTCATTTCCCCCAAAGTTGTTGTGTTGACTTTGACTCTCCCTTATTTGGAATTCCAAAATCCAAAATATTCTAAAACCCAGAACTTTTTTCATGGGTGGCTGAGAGAGTGACACCTTTGCTTCCTAATAGTTCAAGGCACACAAACTTTGCTTCATGCACAAAATTATATTTAAAATTTTGTATAAAATTACCTTCAGGTTATGTGCATAAGGTGTATTGTATATGAAACATAAATGAATTTTGTGTTGAGGCTTGCATTCCAAATATTTGGGAATATTTGGAACGCAAACATTCCCAAATCCACAAAAAGTCATAAATCCCAAATGCATCTGGTCCGAAACATTTTGGATAAGGGAGACTCAACCTGTCCTGTTGTTGTTAAATCATTTACAGACTGTCTTTGGCTAACCCAAATGACAACAAATACCATTATAAACAATTACAAACGGAGAAGTAAAACTATATAAAAGTTTACTATTAAAAATGCAAGTAAACAGTAACTAAAAACCCTTTTAAAAGGTCCATTGAAAGGCAAAGGATACAAATCAGTTCAATGGCACACCATTAAAAGACGGAAATTTCCAAAAAACAGAGGTTTCCCCAAAAATTTCAGAAAATTGTAGTGCTTTTAATTTCCAAAGACTGAGAGCAGCCACCAAGGAGGGCCTCTACTGTGTTCCCCAATGAGACTGTCATTGCAAAAACTTCTGCAAGCCCATTTCAGAAGGCCAGGCAGAGAAACTGTGTGGTCCTCCAGACAATGCTGGACTACAGCTCCCATTATGCCTGTCTGAAGTCTATGCCCATTAGGGATGCTGGGTGTTGCAATCCAATAATATATGGGAGGTCATAACGTTCCCAATCCTGCCCAAGATTTGGAGCGGCACAGCTGTCCACAAGGTTCAAACCAGACATCATCCTATGCATCAACATCATCATCATCATAGGATCTGGTGCAAAGCAGAGCCAAGGGCATTCTCTTTTTTACAACAACTCCCAAAATCCCCCATTCAGTATGGCTACTGTGGCAAAAGATCCAGGGCAGTGCCTTTCCCGCTGCACAGGGTTATCTATTTTGCCAGCATCCTGCAAGACCTTAGGGCAGTGGATCCCAAAGTTTAATCCTCCAGACGTTTTGGACTTCAGCTCCCAGAATTCCTGATTAAGCTGTCTGGCAGGGGCTTCTGGGAGTTAAAGACTAAAATACCTGGAGGACCAAAATTTGGGAATCACTGCCCTAGGGCCTAGCCCTGAGTGTCAATGATAAAGGCCAATGAAATTACAGAACTGTATGGGACCCCTGAGGGTCACCTAGTCCAACCCACTGGCAGGATAGGAATCCAGAGCTCAAGCATCCCTGACCTTTTTAACATCCATCAAGGTAGCACCATGCACACCTTTCTGACTTGCACGTGTGACCACTTCCTGTCTGCAAGAGCTCTGCGCAGGAAGTGTGAGGTCTCTAAGCACTGACGCAAAGGGAGCGCACACCGGAAACCCCATAGAGAGGCAGGTTCGGGGCGGATAGGGGCCAACAGAAGAGAGTGAATGGCTTGCCCTTTGCATTTGATGGGCAAAGAGCGGAGCAAACCCAGCGCCTCCATATTTAAACTGCTTTAACCCTCCTTTCTCATTGATTACTGCAATAATTTTTATAGAGTTCAACTATGTTTAAATTGCATCTTGATAGCTGTCTTTTAGTGGGATAAACAATGGAATTAGACAAAAAGTGTAACGTTTTTCCCTGCTACGCACCAAAGGGTTTTGTTGTTTGCTGTTGTGCAGCTTCAAGTCATTTCCAACTGACGGCAACCCTAAGGCAAACCTATTATGGGGTTTTCTTGCTAAGGTTTGTTAAAAGGGGGCTTGCCCTAGCCATCCTCTGAGGCTGAGACAGTGTGACTCGCCCAAAGTTACCCAGAGAGTTTCCAGAAATCAAACCCTGGCCTCCAGAATCATGATCAATGCTCAGATTTCAGAGAAAGGGACTGAAAGTTAAAGTATTCTCACAATGTCATCATTAGTTTAATTCTGTTTTAATGATGTTGTGGGCTGTGTGCGTTCAAGTTGTTTCTGACTTAGGGAGACCCTATCACAGGGTTTTCTTGGCAAGATTTGTTCAGAGGGAGTTTGCCATTGTCATCCTCTGAGGCTGAGAGAGTGTGACTTACCCAAGGTCACCTAGTGGGTTTCATGGCCAAGCTGGAATTCGAACCCTAGTCTCCAGAGTCGTAGTCCAACACTCAAACCACTATGCCACCCTGGCTCTCAGGGTGCATCTACATTGTAGAAAAAATGCAGTTTGACCCCACGTCAAGTGCTGTATCCCCATCCTATGGAATCTTGGGATTTGTAGTTTTACAAAGACCTATAGCCTTTTGCACAGCTGAGCCGGGATTCAAACCCTGGTCTCCAGAGTCATAGTCCAGCACACAAACCATACACCATACACTCATGGGTTTCCTCTGCCACAGTAGAGAACCACCCAATGGCTTTCCTGAAAGCATCTCTCACCACTGAGGTTGCCAACTTGCCACCCAAAAATAAACCACAGTTGCTCCCATGCCTCTAATGGCAACTCAACCTGGAGGCAGCAATGAGCAGGTGGCATTCTCCCTGGCACACAGAGAAGTGATCGATCCACCGCTCCCAACATGCTTCTGCAGATCCACTCGCTGATGGAGAGGCACAGGAGCAGGGCTGGTTGGAAAAGTTGGCAACCTTCACTGGCAATTCACTCCCCCCTTTTTCTTTTTTTTTTACATCCTTCTCTTTTCTGCACTATCTGGCTTCTTTTGCTGTCAGGGGTGTGTATGTTGGGGGGGGAACTACAAACAACCTCCTCCTCTCAAAATCTAAGGGCACCCTCATCCCCATGCATTTTGTATTTTCAACACAAAATCACAAGAGCAGGAAATTTCCACTCCCTCGTGACAGAAGGAAAGTGACTCACTCCTTCCTTGGCTCCTGAAACTGAGACTTCTTCATGTTTTCCCCACCATTTCAAACACTCCAAAGCTTCGAAAAAGTCCCTCGCTTTTTGGGGGGAATGCACCTCTGCAAGTCCTCCATCCATGGCAGGTTGGCCAAAATGTCTTCTGGCGGGGACTACAACTCCCCAACCCTGCTGGCTGGGAGATTTAGGGAGCTGTAGTTCCCCTGTATGGGAACAAAAGTGTGGTGTAGTGGTTTGAGTGTTGGACTAGAACTTTGGAGACCAGGGTTCGAATCCCAGCTCAGCCACAGAAACCCACTGGAGGACCAAAGGTTGGGAACCACTGCTCTAAGGAATGCTTTAATGGAGTAAACCTCCATGGCTGGGGATGGACTGGATGACCTTTGGGGTTCCTTCCAGCTCCAGGGTTGAATGGATCCGACTGATGCTGCTCTCTTAGAGGAGGCCCACTGAAGGAATTTGGATTTACGGAGGTGGAAACTTGAAGGGGGGGGGGGGTACCCACAAGTGTGTGTGTGTGTGTGTGTGTGTGTGTGTCCCTGGGGGGTTCACACCCAAGTGTGGGAGGAGAGCATGGCGAGCCAAGTGTGTGTTATTGTGTGTGTTTGTGCATGCATGGAGTGTTCAAGCCCAGAAGGGAGGGGGCAGAGAAAGCCAAGTGTGTGTGTCTGTGTGTGTAGCTGTTGTGTATGTGTGCCTACATGGAGTGTTCATGTCCAACAACAACACACACACACACACAAAGACACTTGGCTTTCCATGTCCTCCTCCCTTCTGGGCTTGAACCCTCCCTCCATGCATACACACAACACACACACATACACACAAAGCTCTCCAGGCTCCCCCCCCCTTCCACACTTGGGGTGAACCCCCCATCCATACACACACACACCAACAACAACAACAACAACACACACACACACATACTGCTTTCCGGGGTCCCTTACACATATGGGTGTGAACCCCCCCATTCACACACACACACACACAGAATTCTCCATGTCCCCCTCCCTTCTGGGCTCGAAACCCTCCATGCCCACAACCACACACACCACACACCCTTGGCTTTGCATGCCTCCCTCCCTCCCTCCCTTCAGGCCTGGACCCTCCATGCCCACAACAACTACACACAACCTCACACACACACAGACTTCTCCATGTCCTCTTTCCTTTCCGGGCTTGGGCCCCCACAACATGCCCACAACAACGACACCCAACCCCAGGCCCTTACACTCCCTTCTGGGCTTGGCCCCTCCATGCCCCCCACAACCACACACACAACCCCCAATAACCCCAGACCCTTGGCTGGGCATGTACGTCCCCCTGCCTGCCCCTCCCCAGATCCCCCGCCTCTCCTCCTCCTCCTCCTCTTGGCTGCCTCGGTCGGCCCTTGGGCTTGAGCGGCCGTCCCATCCCATCCCATCGCTGCTGCCCAGAAGCGGCGTCCGGTCCTGGGCGCCTGGCACTGCCTCCCTCCAAAGGACCGAGAGAGAGGGGGAGGATGCCCGGGGGCCCCCCCACCTGAACCGGGGCGAGTCCTTCAGGCACTCCTCGAAGTCCACCTTCACCGTCATCATGCTCCGGCTCCGGCTCAGGCGGCGGCTGCTCTGGAGGGCGGCGGGAGGCAGGAGGACGGAGGAGCGGGAGCGCCTGACCGCAGCCCCGGCCCCCGGCGGAGAGAGACGGCGCCGCAGCGCCCCCTGGAGGACGCTCCCGGGACAAGGGAACTCCTCCCGCGCCCGCCAGCCACCGACCGAAGGACCCAGAAGGGCTCTCCCGGCCCTCCATGCCAGCCAGCAGACCCTTGGCCGCCTTTTCCCAAGCCTCTCGTCCAGACTGGGGCTTCCCATGGCCTCCCAAAAGGGAAAGGGCTCCCTCAAGGTCATTCAGTCGACCTCAAGGAGGGAGGTGGAGGACTGCAGAGAGACACAGCACAGCCCCTGGGGATCAGGGGAACTGTCGTCCAAGCCAGACCCATTCCTACAATCCTAGAGTGGGAAGAGAGCCCAAGGGCCGTCCAGTCCAACCCACCCACCCCCCTTCTGCCATGCAGGAACTCACAATCAAAGCACCCCCTGTGACAGATGGCCATCCAGCCTCTGTTTAAAGACCTCCAAGGAAGGAGAGGCCACCACACTTCCATCAGCAATTAACCACCAGAAAGTTCTTCCTCATGTTGAGCTGGAATCTCTTTTCCTGGAGTTTGCATCCATTGAGGCTCCATTGTGTCCTAAGTCTCTGGAGCAGCAGAAAAGAAGCTTGCTCCATCCTCAGTGTGACATCCCTTCCAATACTTAAAGAGGGCCATCATGTCCCCTCTTAACCTCCTCTTCTCCAGGCCAAACATCCCCAGCTCCCTTAGTCTTTCTTCATAGGGCTTTATGGTTCCCGGACCCTTCACCATTTTGGTTGCCCTCCTCTGGACATAGTTCCAGTTTTTCAATAAATATCCTTCTTGAATTGTTTTGCCCAGAACTGGACATAGGAGGATTCCAGGTGAGGCCTGACCAAAGCAGAAGAGAGCGGCAGCCGAGGAAAGGGAGGCCCTAGGGAAGGAACTGGGACTTGGGAGCCTTTTTCCAAGCCTCTCTTCCAGACTGGGGGAGTCATGGCACCCCAAAAGGGAAAGGGACCCCTAAAGGTCATTTAGTCAACCCTCGCACCAAGGGTACAGGAAGCTGAGCCCCTCTTGAAGGGAGTCATGCCCAGGTTAGGGGCCATGGCTCCATCTTGGGGAATTCTGGGATTTATAGTTTGGTGAGGTATTCAGCCTGCTCTGTCAGACAGCTCTGGTGTTTCGTTGTTGTGTGCCTTCCAGCCGTTTCTGAGTTATGGTGACTCTAAGACAACCCTATAATTGGGTTTCCTGGGCTGAGAGTGTGGTTTCCATGGCTGAGCAGGGAATCAAAGCCTGGTCTCCAAAACTGTAGCCAGACCACTCGAACCACTACACCACGTTAGTGCCTCACCAAACTACAGATCCCAGGATTCTGTAGGATGGAGTCATGGCAGTTAAAGTGGTGTCAAACGGCTTTATTTCTGCAGTGTGGATACTCCCAGTCACCTTAAGAATCACCATTAGTTAGAAGCCTCTTGAAGACACACAACAACCACACTTTCGGAGATCCATGTTAGTTTTTCCTGGCGGCCTCCCATCCAAGGACTAACCAGGCCTCAGGCTGCTTAGCTTCCCGAATCAGGCATGTTCAAGTGGTATTCAGTAGTTTGACCTTCCTCACCCTGATGTCTTCCAGGTGATTGTGACTGCAACTCCCACCATTTTCATCATAGCTACACTGGGATTTAAAAATAGCAGTACTACCCAAACTGGCCAGAGGGAGGTGCTGCTGGCCCATGAATACAGAATAATCTTGCCTTTAGCCTGGAGGGAAGTTGGGCTGGAAGCTTGTGAGTTAGAGTACATCTACACTGTAGAAATAATGCAGTTTGACACCACTTTAATTGCTGTGGCTCCATCCTAAGGAATCATGGGATCTGTAGTTTCACAAGGTCTTTAGCCTTCTCTGCCAGAGGGCTGGTGCCTCGCCAAACTACAAATCCCAGGATTCTGTAGGATGGAGCCGTGGCAATTAAAATGGAGTCAAACTGCATTATTTTTACAGTGTAGATGCACCCTTAGAGTCATCTCACAGTGACCAAGGAGGAGATTCATAATAAGGGCCTCAAAGCAATTATGTTGGATATTTTCAGGTAGACTGTCCTTGAAAATGGGGTTTTATTTGGCTTTCCCAGCCAGTGGTCACAGAGCAACCCAATGTTTGTGAAAGCTGGGGGGCTTTTGGACTGCAACCCCCAAAATCCCCAATCTGGAAGCTGCAGTTCCTGCCTACCCCCCCCTCCCAAAAAAAGCAACCTTCTCGAAGCTCTGTAGAGATCTTATTTTCTTCTCCAGTTTGTTCATCTCATAATATAAGTCCCTAGGAGAAAAGGCACCCCAGGATTAGAACTGGTATCCTATTCCACTTTGTTGTGTGCGGACTTGAGAAAGGGCCTTCTTGGTTATGTCACCCTAGCTGTGGACCGCCTTCCACAACTTGTTGGCATTTGGCTTCCTCTGAGGCTGAGAGAGTGTGACTCACCCAAGGGTCACCCACTGGGTTTCCATGATTGAGGAGAGGGGAACTCAAACCCTGGTCTCCCATAGTCCACTGTTCCAACCATTGCACCACACTACACTGCTTCTCCTAGGGCTTCCTTGGCCAGATTTCTTCAAAGGTTTGCTGCCATTGGCTTCCTTTGAGGCTGAGAGTGTGTGACTTGCCCAAGGTAACCTAGGGGGCGTTCCGTGGCTGAGCAGGGATTCGAATCTTGGTCTCCCCAATTTGTAGCCCAGTTGGACAATGGTGTGATCGGAATAGCAGAGGCATAGCAGACCTAATGAACCCATATTTAGTCCCAAAATAGGATGTTCCTATAGTCTAGCTGGATTAGGACTTTGGGAGGTCCGAGTTCGAATCCCCACTCAGCCATGAACATCTACTGGATGCCCTTCGCCAGATCCCACTCTCAACCTCAGAGGAAGGCAATGGCAAAATAAATCCGGTTAAGAAATCCCTTAGGTAGGCAGCATGGCATAGTAGTTTGATGGGCTCGAGTTCGAATCTCCACTCCGGTCTGGAAGCCCATGGATAATCTTGTGAAGTGACTCTCTCAGCCTTATAAGGAAGGCAGTGACAAAACTCCCCTGAATACTGCATCCACACTGCAAAAATAAAGCAGTTTGATACTACTTTAACTGCGCATGGCTCAATGCTATGGAATTCTGGTACCTAGACTATTAGGTACGAAAATCAGTTTTAAGAATTATTTTGGAATGTTGCAGACAGTTGGTATTTTAACCTAGATTTTTAATTTTAATTATTATAAACATGATTTGTTTTTAGTATGGCTATTCTGTCCTATCTGTTCAGTTGTTGTTGTTTTTATTAGTTGTAAATGATTTTTGAATTGTGATGACTTATAGCTTTTAGCAATAAAGAATCTACTGCTGCTGCTGCTATGGAATTCTGGGATTTGTAGTTTGGTGGCGCACCAGAGCTCTCTGACAAAGAAGGCTAAATATTGCACAAACCTACAAAAACAGCCAAAATTTATCCAAGAAACTCTAGGATACTGTCGCCATTGAAAGCACATAATGTATTTAGTCCCAACAAGAGTAGACTTATTGAATTAATATCAATATTATCGATAACAGACTTGCTGTAGTTGGGACTAAATCCCAAAGATTGTTTCCAAACATGGTCAAGTTTCACCTTTTGTGTAAATTAAAACACTGTTTCTCCTTCCACAAAACAGGAGCCAAACAAGACCAGCTTTTGTCCAAAACAGTCTTTATTATATACAAAAAAAAATATATCAATTCCCAGCAACATAAAGAAACAATGAATTTTTAAAAAAAACACACAGATGCATACACAACCCTATTGAATTGTAGTGCTTTAAATAAGGCAACTTTTTATTCTAGGAATACCTCCGTTCCTGGCCAAGCTTGCAAATCCTTCTCTCCATCTCCCCCTTTCCCCATGCCATGAAAAGAAGAGAGAGATTTAACATTTAAATTTGAAATTTAAAATTGATCAAGCAAAGAAATATCACAGCGTGTGCAGAGAATTTTTTAAAAAACGGAGTGAAATTATGGTTACTTAATGGGAAAATTTAGTTTAAGTATCTATGGATATTAGATTATTACCTTCCCTTCCCAAGATCTGACGAAGGGTTTCATCCAAATCTCACAAGTGGCACTATTGTGTGTTTGTGCACACTTAAGTGTGAGTGCACACATACCTATGTTCATGCACACGACACAACATTTGATGTGAACCACAATATCTCAAGAGATGCAAAATCATGCACAGCCCTATGGATCCTGATGGACTCCAACTCCCAACATCCCCCAACCGTTGGCCATGGGGCTGCTGGGTGTTGCAGTCCAACATTATCTGGAAGGCCACACAGTCCTCACCTCTGTAAATGCCAAAGCTATGCGGTCTCCTCTTCTTTGCAAGTCCTTAACAGGCCTCCAAAAATTGATGCTGCCTTGATAATATCATTTCTCAGAGCTTGGATGTGTTGCCATCTTCTGGACTACAGTTGCCAGAATCCCTCAGTCAGCATGGCCAGTGGGATTCTGGGAATTGTAGTCCCAAAAAAGGAGAATAAAATTTCTCCCATTTCTGTTTCGTCCCAAATTAATGATGCTGTAAGGAGAGTTAACAGATTTGACAGACTCATTAATAGGTGTGTGTGTGTGGGTGAATGTGTGTGTGTATATATATATATATATATATATATATTCCATCCCCAATAAAATGCCATCAGTGGGTCAACATGCAAACATCCAAGGGAAATTGCAACTTGATAATTTGGAGTTTACTGATGGTTAAATGACCCCACAGCAACACACAAGAAAGCTCAAGCTCTCAAAAGTTCTTTCACAGAGCTTGGAGAACTCATCCTCTTGAACTACAACTCCCAGAACTCCCAAGCCAACATAGCCAGGGAAATTAGGAGGTGTCATAAAAAAAAGTGACTTTTTCAAACTCTGTTCCTTTCCCAGATATGGATTTACATCCATCACATTTCTTCCAAGTGAACCTGATTCTGTCTTTTGGGGCTCTGTCACATCTGCAGAAATCAATTTCAAATTTACATTTATTCAGTCACAGGAATGATAAAAGAGTGTTAAAAGCATCTCTGGTCCCTGTTGTTCTGAGAACATGGGATAGAAAATTTCAAAATCTGTGCCTTTATGTGACTCTAGGAAAAGTTTTCACAATGCACAAGTTAATCACTGATGATTTATTCTGCAGATCCATATGCTGCCAATGATAAAAAATAAAAATTACATGGGTATCCTTAAATAATTACAAAGCCAGTGGTTGTTGTTCCTTTTAAAAGTAGTACAATTGAGTTTAAAAAAATAAAATGCAAAGAAATGAAATGAAGAACATTAAAAGCACTTCCAAGGGAGATGAAGTTCAAAGTCCCCCCATGATGGGCCCTGGGGGAGCAGTTCTGGGTATTCCGGGTGTCTATGGGACTGGTGGGTGTTCAGGTGCTTCTGGCTGCATTTAGACATATTCTCTGCTACTGGGAGGTTTGGAAATGGCCTTTCCTTGTGGATAGGAGCGGCCGCTGTAGCCATCTTTAGATGGACAAGAGCAGGTCAGCAGCCCTCCGCCTAGCAACACCAGCGCCGCCCCGGCCCATCCGATGAAAATGGCCGCTCCAAATTCGTACCTGGAAAGGTTAAAAAAACATATATTGTTCTTGTCGTGTGGCTTCAAGTCACTTCCAACTTATGACACTCTTAAGGCAAAGCTATCATGAGGTTTTCTTGGCAAGATTTGTTCAAAGGAGACTTGTCATGGTCTTCCCCTGAGGCTGAGAGTATGCAGGTTGACACTATTTTCACTGTCGGCTCCAACCGACAGATTCCTGGGATGTGTAGTTTGGTGAGGCGCCAGTTCCCTTTGGCAGAGAAGGCTGAAGACCTCGCAAAACTACAAATCCCAGGATTCCATAGGGTGGAACTTCCATACTTAAAGCAGTGTCAAGCTGCATTATGTCTACAGTGTAGATGCACCCTTACAAATATAGAAAACAAAGAAAGGCTTATAACAATAAAACTTTTGTGGAGGGAGCTTGTGCAGAAGACCAAGGGCCCACTGTACATGTTTGAACTACAGCTCCCAGGCTGTGAAATTTTGGCAGCAAAGACAGAAATCAGACAAGATACAGCCAGCCCTCCATATCCACAGATTCTTTATCCATGGATTCAACCAGCTACAGTTTGCAAATATTCAGATATACATATATATAAAATTTCCAAAAAGCAAACTAGGATTTTGCCATTTTATACAAGGGATCCCATTTTACTATGCCATCGTATTTAACGGGATTTGAGCATCCACAGATTTTGGTATCCACAATGGGGTCCTGGAACCAAACCCCAGCAGAGACCAAGGGCCCACTGTATATGTTTGAACTACAGCTCCCAGGCTGTGAAATTTTGGCAGCAAACCACAATGTCATTTTTAACCAGAAAGGAAAAACCTTGGAGAATGTTGTTGCATAACTAGGGAAGCGGGGAAAAATTATCTAGGGACCAGATGTGATCTGTGAGCCACATTCTCTCCAACCCTGCCTTCCAATCTGAAAAAGACGGCTTGGGGGATTCTGGGAGTTGCAGTCCTTTTAAAAAGTGTTACTAAGTAGCTGCCCATGAACGGTGGAAAAAGCATTCCCCCATTCCGTTTCTCTCCTATTCCCATATAATGTAGCTTTCCCATCCAGCTTTGCAGGGGATAACTCACTTTGCATTGACAGGCACCATGGGATCGTAGAAATCCCGTACAATCTGATTCCCAATCCAGGAGCAAGCGATGAGGGAACACAAACCTGGAATCCATTGAGAAAGGAAAAAAGAAAGATCAGACCACTGCTAGTCCACTCAGATTATTTTTCCCTTTCCTTTCCTGCTCATTTTTTCCCCCCAAAGATTAAAATCTGCATTTTAAAATGAGCTTGTTGTTCGTTGCATGCCTTCAAGTTGATTCTGACTTATGGCAACCATAAGGCCCTAATATCATGGAATTTTCCTGGCAAGGTTTGTTCAGCGGAGGTTTGCCATTGCCATCCTCTGAGGCTGAGAGAGTGTGACTTGCCCAAGGTCTCCCAGTAGGTTTTCTAGCAAAGCAGGGATTTGAACTCTGGTCTCTAAAGTAGTCCAGCACTCAAACCACTACGCCACACTGGCTCTCAAAATCAGCTTTACACTTAATTCTTCATTACATATGATTAAATTAATTAAAATCCCTTCATCTAGCATCACCAAAGGCATTCTTAGTTATTACTAATTGGCACCTGCCAATGTAAATGAATATTAAATCTACTTAACCTGAGGCTGCATCTACACTGCGGATGGAATCCAGTTTTGCACTGCTTTACTCTCATGGCTGCATACTATGGAATCCTGGGATTTGTAGTTTGTTGAGGCACTAGAGCTTGCTGACAGAGAAGGCTGTCTCACAAAAGTACAAATCCCAGAACTCAAGACAATTCGGAAAAAAGGGGTTTTCCCTTTTCCTTCCCCAAAAAGAGAAAAAGTTTTCTTCCTAGTTTTCTCAGAAAAACCTGCCCTCCACCAGAAAAAGATCTACATTAGGAAGAAGAAAAATCCCTAGAACTCTTATCCATGCTTAGAAACATCATTTTAAAAGCACAACTGATCGTGGATTGCCAAAGATACAGAATTCTGGGATTATTTTCATTTTCGGTTTACAGTAACTTTGAGAAGGCATTGGAATAGCTGGGAAATCATGCTGTTAACCGAGGCTGCATCGACACTCCAGAATTAATGCAGCTTCCCACCCTCTTTAATTGCCATGGCTCAATGCTATACAATCCTGGGATTTGTAGTTCTGTGAGCTATTTAGCCTTCTCTGTCAGAGAGCCCTGCTGCCACAACAAACTACAAACCCCAGGATGCTATAGGATGGAGTCGTGGCAGCTAAAATGGTGTCAAATTGCATTAATTCTGCAGTCTGGCACTAACCTGTTTGAAGAGTATGTGTCTCTACCAGTGACAGGGGGGAGCTTCCATGTCAGAGGGGTAGTGAATCCAGTCCAGGATTTGGGTAACTCGGGTGGCTCCTTGAAAGCTAGCCAAAAACATGGACAGGATTCCCTGTCCCAGTGACATGGGAGCCACCAGCCACTACTGGTCTCCACTGGTTCTCCAAAAGCTCGGACTGCATGCCCATTCGGATGCACCGTTCTTGCTTTTAAAATCCCTTGCTCCGATTGTGGACAAAGTTAATTGCGGCAGTTACAAGAGCAAACTCCACTTTGGAGTGGTTTATGATGTTTACGGAGACTGAAAAGGATACCAGGGAAACAGCGGATTATTCTGTGGACAAACAGCAAAGACTGAGGAGCAGGAAAAGGAGGATCTTGCATCCCATCGGCAGGCTTAAGTCCAAAGCTGTTATAAAAATATCTGCGTGTCTTTTAAGGTCCTGCAAAGCTTTGCTTTAAACAAAGAATTCACGATCTGGTGGCCCTATGCGGTGCTCTAGATGTCACTGGAGTACAATTTCCCTTAGCTCTAAGCCAGCCAAGCCAATGGTGGGGAATGCTGGGAGCTGCAGTCCAACCACATCTAGAAGTCAGCACACTTCCCATCCCTGCACTATGGGAGGGAAACAGCAAAAAAGGAAGGGAAATAATTGCATTCTGTATCCGAACTGCAGAAATAATGCAGTTTGACAGCAGTTGAACGGCCACGATTCAATCCTATGGACTCCTGGGAACTATAGTTTGTTGTGGCACCAGAGCTCTCTGACAGAGAAGGCTAAACTATATAGGCATACCTCAGTTAACAAAGGCTGCAACTGTGCTGCAGAATGAATGTAGTCTGACACTTCTTTAACTGCTGTGCTCAATGCTATGGAATTCTGGGTCTCACAAAACTACAAGTCCCAGAATTCCATAGCATTGAGCACAGCAGTTAAAGAAGTGTCAGACTACATTCATTCTGCAGCACAGTTGCAGCCTTTGTTAACTGAGGCATGCCTATATAGTATATTCTATAATACAGTACACAGAGAGCATTCCCTGGAGACAATCTGTCCAGAGCACAGCAACTTCAACCCCCTGAGAACTTTGGAAAGTTACCCTTTGGACTACAACTCCCAGAATCTCCCAGCCAGCATGGCTATGCTATGCTGGCAGGGGGATTCTGGGAGTTGTAGTCCAAAAGTGTTATTTCCCCTCCCCAACTTCTGCCTGCATTCTCTGTCACAAAACCGTGCCAGATATCAGACACTCTGCGCATGCTCAGCGGTGCTCTCTTAGCTCCCTTGTTTCTGCAATGCAGATGCATCCCCTGTCAATTTTGTTTAATTGAACACACACTTTTTGCCCAGACCTTGCAGATGAGGCAGCTCAAGATGTCATGGGGTGCAGGGAAAGTAAAACAAGAAATATAACAAGTTTTGTTATAAGGGGGTAGTGGTTTGAGTATTGGACTAGAACTCTGGGGGAGCAGGATTCAAATCCTGGCTCAGCAATGGGAACCCATTGGGTGATCTCAGACACTTCATGTCCCTGGAAGGCCATGTTGAAGAGTGTGACATGGCATCATTTTCAAGATGCAACTCTGTTGAGCCTTGCATGCGCCTTGTGCCTTCCCACGTTCTGCCCAGTATCCTTTCCAGAGGTATTAAACTGGGAATCTCCCAGGTCTGGGAAGCATTTGTCAGTCTGACTTACCCGAAACCAAGAAGATGATCCCTCCTCCCATGGCGATGCGAGCCTTCTTGGTCTTGTCATCCCCTCCGCAGTTGGTGCACTTCATGCCCATGATGGCAATGCCCATGGCAATGACCCCCAAGACGATAGAGACCACCATCAGGGCCCGGGTGGCTTGGAGGGCGGCTGGGAAGGAAGAGGAAAAAGAGGTCACATTTCCAGATGATGAACACTCCCAGCGTAGCAGATTGGGAGAGCTGTAGTCTAAGAGGAGAGAGGGAAAATCCAAGAGCAGACGAGACCCTTTTTCCAGACCCCCAATGAAAAATTCCTCCACAATTGAAAAAGTCCAGTGCTTGCACCCTTTTACAGATTGAAAGTGGCTTTAGAGATTGAAAATACCTTATATAGAATTTGGCTTCCAAGTTGTCTCTGACTTATGACAATCTGTCGAGGATGCTTTGATTTTGAGTTCCTGCATGGCAGGGGGTTGGACTAGATGGCCCTTGTGGTCTCTTCCAACTCTATGATTCTATGATTCGAATCCTAAGGTGAACCAAGAAGCCTTGGTGGCACAGTGGTTCAATGCCTGTACTGCAGCCGCTCACTGACAAACCCTAAGGCTGTGAGTTCAATTCCAGCCAGGGGCTCAGGGTCGGCTCAGCCTGGCATCCTTCCGTAGGTCCCTAAAATGAGTCTCCAGCTGGTTGGGAGCAATTGGATGACACTTTGTAAACCACTCAGAGACAGCATAGTGCAGTATGAAACAGTATATAAATGAAAGCTGCTAAGCTGCTGCAACTTATCAATGGGTTTTCTTGGCAAGACCTGTTTATGAGGAGGTTGCCTGAGGCTGAGAGTGTGTGACTCAACCACGGTCACCCAGGGGGTTTCCATGACTGAGCCAGGATTCAAACCCTGGTCTCTAGAGTCACAGTACAACGCTCAAACTACTGCACCACACTGGCTCCAAATACCTGAATAATAATTCCTTGTCTTGTGTATTTTATCCATTATTAATTTATTATTTATCCATTATTGTAAAATAAAGCTATTCTAAAATCCATTTTTTTTCACTTTTTCCAGAAAAAAGGTTTTTTTGGGGGGACAAATATGGGATAATGTGGTTCCTACCACCACCCTGCATTTTTCCTTTTCCCCCCAAGTCAGGAAAACCAAAAGGCCATCCGGTTTGGGGGAAGCTAGGAATCCTGACATATTTGGCTCCAACACACCAACATCTGTCTTTTTCCTTTTTAAGAACTCAGTCATCCAGGCTTCCAGACCTTCCTGCTTTAACCTTCCAGACTTTTCCAATAAAAAGTACATTTTCTAAGTTCTGCTCTTAGGGTCCTGCTCCAGAAAACCCCAAAACAGGACTTGAAAGCATTACTTTTTTTTTTTTACTACAGTTCCCAGAATCCTCTAGCCAGCATGGGTCTGAGGAATTCTGGGAAATCTTCGTCTAAAAACATATTTGTACTAAGCCCTGCCCAGGAAAACTAGCTCTCAGATCATTGCTAAAAACCTTCTGTTTTGTGTAGTGTTGGATTTCGTTGGGCTGCAACTTCAGCATTCCTCACCATTGACTGGGGCTACTGGGAGTTGTAGTCCAACCACATCTGGGAGTCTGCTTGAATCCCATCTCATAGTCTGGGGAAAGATAGCATCCCCCCATTTTAACAGTGGGGAAAACCAGGAAGGGAATACATTTCGGGGGGGGGGGAGTGTTTATGTATTTATTTATGGGATTAACAAATAGAACTATTTATATAGAAGCAAAAGCTTCCCGCTTCCAGTCTTCTTTAGTTGCTCAAAATAAAAGTGAGGTGTATCCAAGGTGGCAGGTAAGACGACTGTGGATGAGGAGATGAAACATAGATTTGAATTGATGGGATTTGAATTTATTTTATTTGTTCTGATGTTTTGAAATGTACGCCGCCCCGATTGCCTGGCAGAGGGGCGGGATATAAATAAAAATTATTATTATTATTATTATTATTATTATTATTATTATTATTACATATGTTTGTGTGCTTTATATCAAAATCCACGGATGCTCAAGTCATTAAACATAGTGGCAGAGTAAAATGGTGTCCCTTATATATAATGGCAAAATCAAGGTTTGCTTTATGGAATGCAGATATATATATATATATATATATATATATATATATATATTCCATAAAGCAAACCTTGATTTTTGCCATATATATATATATATATATATATATATATAATTTTCCTATTGTGGATGGCTGAATCTGTGGATAATGAATCTGTGGATATGGAAGGACTGTATAAGGTTGATTTAAAACCAGATCTCCATATCCAGAGATTCGACTATTCACAGCTTGAAAATATTAAACAAATAAATTCCAAAAATCAAATCTTGATTTGCCCATTTTCCATAAAAGACACCATTTTACTGCCCCATTATATACAATGGGAGTTGAGCATCTACAGATTTTGCAGGGCAGATGTCATAAATAAATGTTGTTGTTGTTGTTGTTATTATTATAACAACAAGGAGGACAAGGCACCACAAAATGTCGGACATTCCAGAAAAATGTAGGACATTACAAAATAAAAGCTAAAGACGCTAATATAAACATACAGTAAATGCATGTTTCGTAGTCATACGCAGAATGGAGGACATTCTGAAATTCCTCCTGGACAAAAGGCTGAAATGTAGGGTGTGTCCTGGAAAAGGAGGACATCTGGACACCCTGCGGATTTAGCTATCCACAGGGGATCCTGGAACCAAAACCTAGCAGTTAGTTATACAAAGGGCCCACTGTGAAATATTGTTAATAAAAGTAAGAAGTGTGGTTGGAATAACTAAAACCAAGATTCAGAGCAAGGAATCTACTTGTCTGCCTCAATCTAACCCTGCAACCAAGTGAGATTTTAATATGGTCTTTGGAGAAAAGTATAGAAAAACAGACAATCCCATGGCCTGGTATCGGAGGAGTGAACGCCCAACAATTTGAGGTCATTTAGACAGCTTGTTTTAAAAAGCGAGTGAAGAAAGTGTGGTTGTCAACACTTGAGTAAGGAAGCACCTGGGAACAGGGTGGGGACGAGAGACAAGAAAATATGTTTGCAGAATGATGAATGATGGAGCCAGGGAGGGTCAACAGACATGAATCACCATCTTGAAACACTTGAAATTCATCCGGGGAGTCATCCGGGGAATCGGAGGGCGACTTTGGTCAATGCAAAGCAACCCGAAACAGCACTCGTCGTGTAATCTCTGACATTTTACAGGTGAAAACCAGGACACGTGTGGCCAAGCAACATCAGAGCATGGTAAAAACGAGGCAAAAGTTATGAATGAAGAAGACCAAAGCTTGGATAGACTGCAGCAATTTGCTTTTGGCTGAACCTACTGGGAAGGATATGATTCTTCCTTTTTTTCTCTCATCTCTCTTTGCTGAGTCAATTGAGTGCAAAGTACAGTTCTTCTCTGAACTCATTTTGCAGCAATGGAAGTAAGCTGAGGACGATGGAAGAGGAGGAGAGGGAAACCGGGACATTTTAAAAGCATCTGGAAAAGTGGGATGGCAGAGGATTAAACTGGGTCATCCCTATCAGATCATGAAGCTGAAGGGTATGTTGTTGTGGCTGTAAACTCACCACTCATACAACCAGTTAGTTCTTCAAACAGCAAGGAAAGCTTTTCAAATACAGAACCCAAACGTTCAATGACACACAACATTTAAGTGACCTTCACATTTTGTGAACAACCGTGTGTGAGTGTGTGTGTGTTGTGACTTCAAGTCACTGCTGACTTATGGTGACCCTAAGGCAACCCTATCATGGGGTTTTCTAGACAAGTTTCTTCAAGGGGGGGGGGAGTGTTTGCCATTGTCTTCCCCTGAGGCTGAGACAGTGTGACTTTCCCAAGGTCCAGAGTCATAGTCCAACACTTAAACCACTATGCCGTGAAGTTCAACTGATTCAACGGTCAATCTGGCTACTCCTCCATTTTTCCTCTCAACCAAGGAGGTTTTCCCTCAAAGCTTTTAAGTGCAACTAATCCCATAATGGCCAGGGATGATATTTGTCCTTCCTATTTCTACAGCCAAAAACACTCAAAGTCTGTTGATTTTATTTCCAATTGATTATCTTTCCCCCAGGCAAAGTTTTCATTCATTGATCAAAGTGACTGACCTCTGAACAAGTTGGGTTTTAAAAAATCACACAATCCTAATTTATCAGACAACAGCACAAAACCTTCACACAATGGTTTATTTTTGGGATACCTTTCCATGTATCCTCCAGTGACAACAGGGACTTGGTTTGTGACCCATGCATGGCTTCTCACAATGCACATACACACAACAACAACAGTCTGTGGGCATATGGCTCCTTGGTCCTTAACTGCACCTAAAGGTAGAATGGAAGGTTTCCTTGCAGATTCATAGCAGTGGAGTGGTCTGCCAAGGGTCATCTAGTCTAACCCACTGCCAATGCAGGAATCCATAGCTAAAGCACTGTGCAGAGGTGTTGTAGGTCAAGAACGTGATGTCTATTTGGGGGAGGGTATAGATGGGCAGAGAGCCAGCATGGTGTAGTGGTTTGAGTGATGGACTACGACTCTGGAGACCAAGGCTCAAATTCTAACTTGGTCATGGAAACCCACCTTGGGCAAGTCACACTCTCTCAGCCTGAGAGTATGGCAATGGCAAATCCCTTCTGAAGAAACTTGCCAAAAAAACCCTATGATAGGTCCCCCTTAGGGTCGCCATAAGTTGGAAATGACTTGAAGGCACACAACAACAAATAAACAACAAGTTTTATCGATTAGTCGACTGACCATATCAGCCACAACAACAAATAGGTAGACATCAAGATTCCCTCAAATTTCCACCTGCTCCAACCGCTTACTTTCCAGAAACAGACCTTGGAAAAGTTACTTTGGGCAACTAAAAACCCCTGAGTGCCACAAAAGGAAAAGTGGAGGAAATGTAGGAGGACACCTCTGTTCCGTTTCCCACCTTTGGCCTCTCTCAGGTAGAATATCCGTGGGTGGAAAGATTTCAAAGTCTAAAAGAGAACTTTGCTAGCAGAGAGCTATAAAAACACACCTTATTTAACTCTTTGTAAATTCCACAAACAGGCCAGAGGACAAGCAGAGCTCCGAAAATAAAATAAAAAAGCCCCACCTGTGGAAATCCCCTCTTCCTCCATACAACTGTGAGGAAAACTGGACGCATATGGCCAAGCAATGTCAGTGTGTGGTCAAGATGGCAACATTTAGAAAGGAGGAAGGGAAGAACACACACACACTAAGAGAGACTGCAGCCATTTGCTCTATCTAGAGTTAATGAAGTGTAAACTATTTCTGCATTTTGGACTCGGTTTGCAGCAACTGAAATAGGGGACAAAGGGGGAGAGTGGGAGGAAAGGAAAGAAACCAGGACATTTTAAAACCAGCTGAAAAAGTGGGATGGCAGGGGATTAATCTGTGTTTGCCAAAGCGGGACTGCTGGATTGCATGCTTCTAAAGCAGAGAATAGACAGACGCAACTTCAACTCAAAATCTAAGGACATAATCACCTGCTGTTTTTACTTTAATGGAAAATTATTCTTATCATATTTCCTTAAAACCTGCTTTTCCCCCTCAAAGCCTCAAAGTGGCTTACGATTTAAAATAACACAATTAAAAACCTACAAAAGTAAGCATTAAAATAGAATTAAACTGTTCCAGTATGAAAATGTATTTCAGTGTTCCAGTATTCTCTTTTTTTTAAAAAAATAGAGAGAACCTTATTTATAAATTTACAATAGAAACAAAAAAACGGCTTTGCTCCTCTCTGGAGACAACAGTGGAATAAATGTTGAGGAAGGCCCAGTCATCATTGGGTGGCTCAGAAAGAGCGTCACTTCTCAAATTCAAATTACAAGGAAGGAGATTTAGGCTAAACGTTAGGAAGAACTTCCTGACAGTAAATGCTGCGTAACAGTGGGATTTAGACTGCCTTGTTGTTATTGTTAGCTGCCCCCCGAGTCAGTCCCGACTCATGGCGACCCTGTGGATGAATGAGACATCTCCAAGAAGAATCCCTATCTTCCACTTTCTTGCCCAGATCGTGCAAGACCTTGCCCATAATAACCCCCCTGATCGAATCTATCCACCTGGTTTGTGGTCTTTCTTTCTTCTCTCCAATACCTTTCCTAGCATTAGTGTTTTTAATAGTGATCGGTGCCTTCTCATGATGTGGCCAAAGTACAATAGTCTCGACTTGATCATCTTTGCTTCCAAGGAGATTTCAGGCTTGATCTGTTCAAGAACCCATTTGTTTGTCTTCTTGGCTGTCCATGGGATCCTAAGGACTCTTCTCCAGCACCACATTATCTCAAATGAGTTGATTTTCTTTATGTCTGCTTTTTCTGATTCTAATTCTGCTTTTCTTATTATGTTTTCAGCATATAAGTTAAACAAGGAGGGTGATAGGATGCAGCCTTGCCTGACCCCTTTGCCTTTTGGGAACCACTCTGTTTCCCCAAATTCTGTTCTGACAGTGGCTTCTTGTCCGTGGTACAGATTCCGCATCAGGACTATCAGAAGTAGTGACATCTCCATGTCTTTGAGTGGGTTCCATAGCTTTTCAGGATCTATACCAGGGGTAAGCAACCTTTCCCCTTTAAGGGCCAGGGGACTTCAGCTCCCAGAAGCCTCAGCCATGTTGGCCAATAGTCCCATGTTGGCCAATAGCTCCTGGGAGTCTGGGAGCTGAAGTCCCTCGGCCCTTAAAGGGGAAAGGTTGCCTACCCCTGATCTATACAATCAAATGCTTTGCTGTAGTCTATGAAACACATGTTGATTCTTTTTTGGAATTCTTTGGAGCTCTCCATTAGCCATCATATGTTTGCAGTGTGATCCCTAGTGCCCCTTCCTTTTCTGAATCCTGCTTGCACCTCTGGAATTTCTCTTTCCATGTGTGGTTGGAGTCTATGCTGCAGAATTTTGAGCATGATTTTGCTTGCATGTGAAATTAGTGCTATTATCCTATAGTTGCTGCAGTCTTTTGTATCTCCTTTCTTGTGGATTGATATGTATATTCAGCGTTTCCAGTCTGTTATATTCAGCGTTTCCAGTCTGTTTGCCACCATTTTAGTTTTCATATTTGTTGGCGTATTTCAGTTAGCAGTAAAGTTGCATCTGTCTGTGGTGACTGTGGCAGTTCAATTGGGATATCATCTGTTCCCAGTGATTTATTCTTTTCCCATTTCCTTTATTGCAAATTCCACTTCACTTCTTAGAATTTGGGGTCCGTCTTCATATGGCTCCTCATTCCAAATATCATTCATTCCCTCAGCTCTTTTGTATAACTCTTCTGTGTATTGCCTCCAGCGTCTTTTTATTTCTTGTTGTTCCTGTATTATGTTCCTTTTTTCTCCATAGAGCATCCCTGCCCTCGGTTTGAACTTGGCTTTAATTTCTCGGATCTTTTGATAGAAGTCTCATTTTCTCCTTTTTATTGTTGTCTTCTATTTCTCTGCATTGGTCATTGTAGTATTTCTCCTTATCCCTGCGTGTCAGAGGTTGGACAGTTGTGTTCATACTTCTGGCTTTGTTCCTATCTCCCTTTGCTTTTGCTTTTCCTCTTTCTTTTGTTGCATGAAGTGTTTCATCTGTCATCCATAGTTTCTTATCTTTCTTTTTTGGCCACTGTTACTGTTTTCTTGCATTCGTCCTTAATTATGTCTTTGACTTCTGCCCACAGTTCTTCAGGTTCCCGGTCAATTATACTCAATAATTCAAATCTGTTTCTTACATTGTCCTTGAATCCATCTGAAATGTTATTCAGGTCATATTTTCGTATAATGATGGTTTTTGCTTTCTTCTTCAGCAGCAAAATCATATCTTGGCAGCAAAGTGGAATCCTATTTAATTTTGGGTACACACACTTTACAGGCCTGACTAGTGGGGATACAAGGCAAGACCTTCTTGATGGATGCCCCCAGAGTCTGGGGGTGCATCTGCACTGTAGAAACAATGCAGTCTGACACCACTTTAACCGCCATAGTTCCATCCTACAGAATCCCTGGATTTGCAGTTTGTTGAAACACCAGCACTCTTGAGCAGAAAAGGCAAAAGACCTTGTAAAACTACAAAACCCAGGATTCTATAGGATGGAGCGACAGCACCTAAAGTGGTGTCAAACTGCATTATTTCTGCAGTGTAGGTGCACCATAGGACTCCCTCCCTAGGGATGCTAAAATGGCCCCCTCCCTGCTGACCTCCCATAGGTAGGCAAATATATATATCATAGATAAATAGATAGATAGAATTCCACAAGGCTTTAGAGATGAAGACTTTTAGGAAAAGGCTTTTAAAAGAGTGCTGTATTGCTACTCCTTAAATGCCTTTTAAATCCTTTTAAACTTTATACAGTCAGTCCTCCTTATCCCCAGATTCTTTATCCAGACTGAAGAATCCATGGTTTGAATATATATATATATATATATAAAAATATATTACCGTATATAGTATAAACTCCAAAAGGTAAACATTGATTTTGCTATTTTATATAAGGGATACCGTTTTTACTATGCCATTGTATTCAATGAGACTTTAGCATCCACTGATTTTGGTATCCGTAGGGGGCCTTGGAACCAAATCCCAGCAGATCTCAAGGGCCCACTGTATCTTAAATTGTTAATAACTTTGTTCTGTTTTGATGTTGGCCTTTTTTTATGCTCTTAGCAATATTGTAAATTTTAACTTGCAAGCTTCCTTTTTATTGTAACTATTAATTAGTAAACTTCCTTTTTTATTGTTAACTCCTTTTTATTGTAACATTTAACTGGTAAGCTTCCTCTTTCATTTTAACTTGTAAGTTTCCTAGAATCCCAGTTTCGGAGGAAAAGGCACCATATAAATAAAGATGATAGGCCTGCAAAAGTTGTCCAAAATGATGATGTAAAAATCCCTATGGGGTTTTCTAAACAATTAGAAGATAATATGATACATCCACGGTTGAGAAAAAGAAACCTTGAGTTATTGATGTGGAAATCCCTTGGGACAGCAGAATTTACGATAAAGAGAGGGGAAAAATATGAAATATTTAGATCAAAACATGGCGATCTAGGCTGCTGCCACATTGCAGAACTGATGCAGTTTGACACCACTTTATCTACCATGGCTCTATCCTGGGATTTGTAGTTTGCTGTGGCACTAGAGCTCTGTCAGAGAAGGCTAAATATCTCACAAAACTACAAATCCCAGGATCCCATAACCATGGAAAACTGGAGCCATGGCAGTGAAAGCGGTCTCAAACTGCATTCATCCTGCAGCGTAGATGCACCCTCAGCAAATCTGTTAAAAGAAAACACCGGTGTTTCCAGTGGCAAGAGGTGCTTTGGGAGTAAATCCAAACAGACTGAGAAAACCTCTGAAGGAAATTGCCACAGATAAGATCCCAATTGCACCATTACAAAAAGCCACACCATTTAGAACATGCCATATTATCTATCCAAAGATGCTTCACTTGATTTTTATATATTCTTGGACAGAATCTAAGTCATTGATAGTCCAAAACTGCAGTTGGTAAGACCTGGCAAACGCCAAAGCTGAGGATGATAATGAGGTCTAGGTCAGAGTTCAGAAAAAGTTCCTTTTTCCGGACCACAAACCCCAACATGGCAGCCAAATGGAATCCCCTTTAATTTTGGGTATACAATGTGTCTACCCAAGCATTTCAGATAAGGGAGACTCAATCTGTATTATAAATATATATTATTTTTGTTGTTCTTGTGTGCCTCCAAGTCATTTTTGACTCATGGTGAACCAAAGTGAATCTATCACAGGGCTTTCTTGGCAAGTTTCTTGAAAGAGGATTTGCCATTGCCATCCTCTGAGGCAGAGGGCTTTAAAAAGTTATTATTTTTGGACTACAATTTCCCATAATCCCCTAGCTAGTATGGCAACTTGGAAAGGGAACTTTGAGGTCTATACTGCCCAGCATGCTGCAACCAGCAGGGCTACTCAGAAAAGGCTAGAGCTGCTGGCTGCCCAAAATGAGCATGGAAAAGTGATAACTTTTGGGGGGACTGCAATACCCAGAACATGGAAGTGGATCATTTGGGAACTACAACACCCAGAATCCACCAGCCACCAACCAGATTCTGGGGGTTTTAGTCCAAAAAACAGGAACTCTGCCAAGCTTTCTGTTTTTCAAGACATCCTATGAGAATTTGAAGGCATTCTGCATGCACTGAAACAGCCACAGGTTGAGTCTCCCTGATCCAGAATCCCAAAATACTCTAAAATCCAAAACTGTCCATGCAGGTGGCTGAGACAGTGACATCTTTGCTTTCTGATGATTCAAGGTACACAAACTTTGTTTCATGCACAACATTATTTTTAAAAGATTGTCTATAAAATTACCTTCAGGCTGTGTGTATATAAGGTAAATATGAAACATAAGTGAATTTAATGTTTACATTTGGGTTCCAATTCCAAGATGTCTCCTTATGCAAATATTCCAAAATCTGGGGGCGGGGAGAGAATCCAAATTCCAAAATACTTCTGGTCCCAAGCATTTCAGATAAGGGAGACTCAATCTGTATTATATTATTATAAATATATATCATCTTTGTTGATGTTGTGTGCCTCCAAGTCATTATTTACTCACGGCAATCCTAAAGCAAACCTATGACAGGGTTTTCTGGGCAAGAAGATTTGCCATTGCCATCCTGAGGCTGAGAGTGTGTGACTTACTCAAGGTCACCCAGTGGATTTTTATGCTCGAACAGGGAATCAAACCCTGATCTCCAGGGTCGTAGTCTAACACTCAAACCACTATGCCATGCTGGCTCTCAAAATATGTATTATACATCATAATATATCATAAATTATAAGAATTTTGTTATTTGACGGCACGTAACTGCTTTTTTTCAGGCAATGGCAAGGACTGTAAATTTGCCATTTCTTTCCATAATGAATTGTCACTGACTCGGTGGCCATTTTGGTCCAATGTGGTGGCCATTTTGGACACATCCGGTGAAGATACTGGAGAAAAAAGGACGCATAGAGCTGTCCAAGCATTGAAAAGTGGAAGAGAATGACAGAGAATCGGAGCTCTCTGGGTTTACAAAGCGGCCCTTTCTGACTCGGGCTTTCCCAGCACGCTTGGCCGAGGGGCTGATCGGAATTCAAGCCAGGACTGCCCCACCCATCGCTCTTTCACTCCCCACAGGTAAAGTGACATCACCTCTCCCTGGGGACAGGTGCGCACGCAAATGCGCTGAGCCACAACGGACACCACTCACCAGCCAACTATCGGCGGAAAACAAATAGTTTCACTGAAACTGATAGGAGCACTTTCGGAGACGGAAGAGGAAAGTGGGGCCTAGTGGCTAAAGCAGGGGGCTGGTGGGGGGCATTAGAGGCAGAACCCCTGTTTTGGGAAGCAAGAAAAAAATCCTTATCCAGGGCACCCCGCAGTTCAGGATCCCAGCAGGATTTCTCAAATAAAATAACCCCTCTCACTCCAGAACCCATGTTTGTACAGTTGACCCTCTGTTATTCACAGATTTTTTTATCCACAGATTCAAACATCCATGGCTTGAAAATATTCCAAACAACACATACATTCTAAAAGGCAAAGCTTGCTTTTGCCATCTTATACAGTTGACCCTCCATATCCATGGATTCTCTATCCACGGATTCGACTATTCACAGCTTGAAAATATTCCAAACAATTCATACATTCCAAAAAAGCAAACCTTAATTTTGCCATTTTATCCATGGATTCTTTATCCACGGATTCAGCCATCCACGGCTTGAAAGTATTCCGAAAAAAAAAACCTTGAGCTTGCCATTTTATATAAGAGACACCATTTCACTGTGCCATTACATTTAGTGGGACTTGAGCATCCATGGATTTTGGTATCACCAGGGGGTCCTGGAAATAAACCCCAGCAGATACCAAGGGCCCACTATAATTTCTCTGCCCTTTCAGCTAGCCGCTCATCCAAAATGGCTTACAAACCAAAATCTAGGTTACAAGCCAGGTTTGCCATCAAGGTTTAAGAAGTGACCATTTTTGGTGTACAATTTTCAGCATCTCCGACAAAACAGAGAATGAAGGAAAGTTGGGAGTTCTGCAAAAGGGACCTTTGGGGATGACAACTCCCATCATCCCCAAGCCCCTTTCCAGAGTTCCCTACAGCCTTTGTTTCCTCAGAGACCACCCTGCTCTTCCAGTCTAATGCTCTCTTTTCTGTCTCTTTCCAGAGATAGCCAGATAGTTTGGCTCTTCAGCTATCAAGCACAGACTATCAGAATCTGAGAAATGGGCGCAAAAATCACACCCGTAAGCACACACAGGCTTTCTTTCCAGAGAAGGCAAAGCGGTGAAGGTTTAGCTCTGCGTCAGGCCTCTCTTTCCAGCACTGTTTGGCTCCTTGTGACCTTTGCGGTTGCGCTTTTGCCACGGAAAGAGCAAGTTTATTTTCTCAAATAATGAAGAATGATAAGATATGGGGACTTCTCGGCAAGCGGCGAGGCTGGGTTTTATAAACAGAGGCGGTTGAGAGTCGGAAATGCAGGGAGAGAAACCTGTCCTGGTCTCCTTATCTTCAGCTAGACCAAACTCCCAGACAACAGGACTCAGAATGGACTACAACTCCCCATAATCCCCCAGCCAGATAACAGGGCATTCTGGGAGTTGCAGTTCTTCTAAAAGGGCATTTTCCATTCTTCCAGAGACTAATTGAATCCTGATTTCTAGATTTGTTTCCCCCTGTGCTACAAACCAAACAACTCCAATGAACCAGCCTAGCTTCTTTCTGCAAAGGTCGGGTAGTCTACAATTTCCTCTGCTCCAACCACTAATCTTCACTCCCTCCCTGTGTGCAAACCATCAGACCATATTGTGCCCACCTCTAGGTAGTGAGAGTCAGTTTCTCTCTTCCTTCCATATGGCAGCCATCCTGTCAATCTGGCCCAAACCAAGATGTTTTGGATTGCAGCACCCATCATCCTCAGACACTGGTGATGGCGATGTCTGGGGAGCACTGTAGAACAGAACACCCTGAAGGGCACAAAGTGGATGAGGCTTCATGCTACAGTTTATGGCAGCTTCCATCATCCCTCCTTCTTGCTTGCACCTACTCAGGTTGATGGGTGTTGCAGTCCACCAAAGGGCACACGTTGCCTCCCCTAGCCCAGAAAATCGAGGCATTCCTGTCCCAAGCATGCAACATCTTCCTCCCAACACCTTGTTCTCCTATTTACCCTACAACTGCCTGAATTGGGCACAAGAGATAGGAGAAACGCCAGCCCTTTAAGGCAGTATTATTTTGGAATGATTCGAGGGTTGCCAACTGCAAAACAGGGGAGCGCTCCTGCACCTTCAGGAGCTGCATTTAAGAGGGAATTTTCCTTCACATGTAAGCTTCTTCGGACTCTTAAATACAGAGGAGACCTGGTCACCTTGGAAGACTCAACACCCCCCAGGCTTTTTCTTTTCAAGATATGGTGCATATATTAAATTTTGCAAGCCTTTTTGGGGCAAAAAACCCCCCAAACCACTCCAAGAATCTCTCCAGGGCCTTGCTCCTGGTGTTTTTCCTAGCTTCAGACATCTGCCCCACCCAAAGCCGGAGAATCGCCACCCAGCTCCTTCAAGCAACAAAACTTCAGGCAGCCTTAGAAGAAAACAGAAAAACAAGACCAAGAGAGATTTCCTACGGAACAGTGTTGGGCTGCAGCCATTTGGAAAACAGAGTCACCTGCCTTATCCTTTGGAGCCGAAGGTCCTAAAATCCACCTTTCCCAACCTGGCAACCCTCTGGATGTGCTGGATTACAACTCCTATAATGACTAGAGATTATGGGATTATAGTCCAGCACAGTTTGAAGGGAAACTCTCTTTATTAATCCATATAAAAGATGCCCAAAGTACTCTCCATTAAGGAGGAAGGTTGTCGGTCCCATTTGCTTTAGCTGTGAATTTCCTGCAATTCTTATGATCCTATGGGTCCGTGCGCAGCCCCAAAAAAGACCCAATGCTGGGGAAGGGTAGTCATTATAGGAAAGGAGGAAGGCTAGGACTTGTCAGCAGGACTCCTGGCTCCTTTGGAAATAAAACCAGCAAGTATGAAAGAATGTATTAGAGATCAATCTCTCCTCCAGCCAGGAGAACACAATATATTCTTGACCCAGAATTACAGCAGGCTGCTCCTGAAAACATACAGGTGGAGTACCCTTCTTCTCGCAAAGTAAAGCCAATATTAATCTGTCTTTACTGGGGGATTACTCAGGGTTTACACAGAGGTTACTCAGACTTTACTCAGGGGTTACTCTGAGTTTACTCATGCTTTACTCAGGGTCGCCAAACAGGGTCCCTGGTCTGTTCAGCAAGGATAACATTTGGCCACACACACACAAAAAGGTAGGGGAGACATTCAATCCCTCTTTGCAAGATTGTTTCATCACTCTCTTTGTAGCAAGCAAAGTACAATGACACCAACGTCCACAAAACAGCAATTTATCCGTATTGGGCCAACCAAAATGCTCAAAATATAGGTATCCTTTCTCCTTCCCAACTCCACAACCGGTCTCTCTTCCTGACATCAGTTGTTGTCTCCCAGCAAATAGATCCTCTCATCTCCCAGGAGTATTTCTGGTTGCCATCAATTTGTACAACCACCTTGGAAATCTGCGTATCCATTTACTACTCGATCACAAACACACACCTACTACTTTCAAATTCTGGGAGCCTTGGAACTCTTCAGGTTCATTCTTGCTCTGACCCACAAAAAGACAAGGAGGTGATCTTCTGGATCTTTTCCAGAAGCGTGGCATAGTGGTTTGAGCGCTGGACTATGACTCTGGAGACCAGGCTCAATTCCTTCTTGGCCATGAAACTCACTGGTGATCTTGGCCAAGTTACATGTTGCAGAAAATAAATCCCTTTCTCTCGCCCAGGGATTTATTTTCTGCAAATTGATTTATTTTCTGGCAATACCCGCAATATATAGTAGAGTGTGCGCTATATATATCTCTATCTATCTATCTATCTATCTCTCCATCCCTTCCTTTCTCTCTGCTGTTGTTGTGTGCCTTCAAGTCCTTTCTAATTTATGGTCACCCTAAGGAGACCCTATTATAGGGTTTTCTCTGTATCATTTGTTCAAAGTTGGTTTGCCTTCCCCTGAGGCTGAGAGTGTGTGACTTTCCCAAGGTTTTATGGCTGAGCTGGGAATCAAACGCTAGCCTCCAGAGTTGTATTATTATTATTATTATTTCTTACCCATCTCTTCCTATCCAGAATAACTACTTGTCTGTTTTCTACCATATCCCTCCCCCCACGTTTTTAGAATGCCTAATGTTTTTTTAACTTTATTCATGGTTTTAATCTCTGTTTTTAACTGATATCTAAATTTAATATATTTTTAAGGGGGGGTTAGTGTGTTTATTAATATGATTTGTCGATTATTGTGGGGTAATTTATGTGTTGTTTTAGATGTAAGCCGCCTTGACTGCTTCGGCAAAAGGCAGGGTATAAATTATTATTATTATTATTATTATTATTATTATTATTATTATTCCTATGGATCGAGGTGGGGAATGGCAACAGTGAACAGATACACTGTTAAAACACATCAATGAAAATACACATCCACTCAAATGTTGTGTTGCATTGCTATTGAGGTTTGTTTGTTTTTCTCCCTTCTTCCTTTTGCTTAAATACCGTATGTGTGATTGTGTACTTAAGAAAAATTTTATTTTTAAAAAAATCAGTTTTTAAAAAGGACACGTTCCTGATCTCTTTAAAATGGCTGTGGGACTGAACTGGGAGGGCCATGGGGATAATGGTGAGTAGGCAGAGAGGCATCACCCATCATCCTTGCAGGTAGCAGCAGTAGTAGTAGTAATAGTAGTGATCCTTTGTCCTGTTTGAAACTGAAGGTGTGACCAGCCCTGAAGAAGAGAGAAGGAGGGGAGGAAAAGGAAGAAAAGGAAAGAAAGCCCAGGGGAACTGACCCAACCGGCCAAGGCAGTTTCTTTCTTTCTTTCTTTCTTTCTTTCTGGGAGGGAAATTCTACAAAAGGAGCAGGAAATGCAAAGAAAGGCCAATGAAAGTTTTTGTAGGCATTTTCCCCCTCCGCCTTTTTTCTTTTAGAAAGGAAGGAGAAAATAAGGAAAAAAGCATCCAGGGGAGACAAAGTTGGGGGGGACGATGACACACCATTTCAAGCTGGTCTTCTTAACACACACATGCACATATATATATATATATATATATATATATATATGTATATGTATATGTATATGTATATGTATATGGGATGTGTGGATTTGGTTCAAGGGAGCTGCACCCTTCCCCACCTTTTTCTCTGTTTGGAGAAGGAGAGGCGGAGGCCAGGTGTTTTGAACCTGTGTTGTCTAAACAGAGGCTTCAAGGGGAGGATTGTGCCCTAAGCCACCCTGAGCCCTGGCCCTCCCAGAATCCCCACCAAAAACCTCCTGGAAAAGCCATTTCCAATCCCATAGGAATCTGGAGGAAGAGGAAGGATTCTGGCGGGATCCCAAAAGCCATCGCTTCCGCAACGGAAAGCCAGGGATAATGCCAAGGCACACACTTCCAAAAAGCTTTTCACAAAGCATCTGGAAAGAAAGAAAGAAAGAAAGAAAGAACCCTAACTCTTTGGAGGAGCCTGGTGTTCTTCAGAAATTTTGTTCAGAAAGTTCTTCAGGGCGACTCTGGAGGCTTTGGGGGACAATGGGAGTTGCAGTCCCGCACACCTGGAGAGGAAGGAATCTGCTTTACAAAATGGGGAAACCAAACCCCCAGGTTGTCCCTCTCCTTTGGAGTGCATCGGTACCATAGAAATAATGCAGTTTGACGCCGCTTTAACTGCCACGGCTCCATCCTACAGATTCCTGGGATGTGTAGTTTTCTGAGCCACCAGCGTTCTTTTTGACAGAGGAGGCTCAAGACCTTGCAAAATTACAAATCCCAGGAGGTACAAGGAGCAGTGGTTTGAGAGTTGGACTACGATTCTGGAGATCCTAGGTTCGATTCCCAGCTCGGCCATAAAACCCACTGAGTGATCTTGGTCAAGTCACACTCTCTCAGCCTCAGGAGAAGGCCATGACAAACATCCTCTGACACATCTTTCCAAGGAAACCCCGTGAGAGGATCACCTTAGGGCCGCCATACGAACGAACGACTTGAAGACACACAGCAACAACAAACAGGAGCTATCGCATTTTAAAGTGGTGTCGCGCTGCATTATTTCTACAGTGTAGATGCACCTTGGGAGTGTGCGTTTTCCTCCCTTTTCCCCAAATTCAGTTGCTGATTTTCAACTTGTATTGTAAACCTATTGCCTTGAATCCCATTGTGGGAGAAAGGCAGGATTTAAATCCTTGAAATGAAATAAATAAATGACACCACAAAAGTTTGGGTGTTCCCAAACACTCCCACACATCCCTGTTGTACTGGATGTCTCCCCATCCCTAAGGGCAGGCTTGAATTAGAATCAGCAACTCCTTGACATGCCAAGAGGAGGAGTAACCAAGACAGCCTCTGGGCATGTACGGAGTTTCCAGACTGATTTAATCATAACTAACCCATATAGTACTTTGCTATATGGTCAACATGGCTAGCCCTGAATATGTAACCCACATAAGAGGCAGGTCAAGGGAAATCACATGCAGCAGTACCCCGTCGCCCCCCATTTTAAGAACAAGCACTTCCCAAAATTTAAGGGAGGCAATAAGCTGGCAATAAGTCCCAGTATAATTGCTTTTAAAAATGTCTTTTCACCTTTCATTAAAACCATATGACCAGTTTAGATCGCCATATATGATGAATATCCTATATATTCCCCTCCCTTTTTTCTCGAATTTCGATTAAATCTTAATTTACAAACTCAAATTTCTAATTTAATTTTTTGGATCTCAGTTTTAAAAAGAAGAAAAATCTTGATTTTTTTTTAAAGGGATTTCCTTTTGTTTACTGAGCTCTGGCCTTGCAAATGGAGATCTAGTGTAGAGTGTTGGGCTACTCTGGAGATCTGAGTTTGAATCCCAGCTCAGTCATGTAAACCCACTGAGTGACCTTAGGCAAGTCACACACTCTCAGCCTCAGAGGATAGCTAGGGCAAACCTCCTCTGAAGGAATCTTGCCAAGGAAACGCCATGACAATTTTGCCTTAGGGTTGTCATAAGTTGGAAATCACTTGAAGGCACACAACAACAACAACAAAGTCTTGCAAATGCCTTTCGGACAAAAAAATCCAAATTTAGCTTTGGTTTTTCGGCAGATACATTTTTGTTCCAGAATTTATTTTTCCCCCTTAAAGTTCCCCTTTAACTCTAAGATTCCAGAAATCTCCTTCCTTTTGAAAGGCCAGAGAAAGGCCCTCAAAAATGGTATGAAAAGGAGTGTTTCTCGGAGGGTGTGTAGGCTCAGGGTGGGGCTGGTGGGTTTTCTCTCTCTGCAAAGGAACCAAACTCTGGGATTGAGGATCATTCGAAAGAAAATGTGTTAATCAGTAACAAAAGGGCCAAAGGACAGGAGAGAGAGGCAGGTCAATCTCCTGGGCAGCAAGAAAATGGAGGCCCCTGGCCCTCCTCAAGCAAACACCTTCCTCCCCGCCTCACCTGAACTCGCCTCCCTGCCCTCTCCAAATCCCCTTCTGAGCTTTTGGCATGACTTCCAAAGACCATCATCCTGGGGAAAAGCTTGGCATCCCTCGCCCCTCCAGATTCACCCCAATTTTCTCGCTTTCCAAGCTTCTGCTCACTCCAGGTAGAGCAACCTTTCCTCCTTCACCCACCTTTCCCCAGGCCAGGTGCAAAGTGCGGATTTGATGCCTCCCCCTTGGCTCCATGGGGTGCCCAGGTCCGGTTCGCCCCCCAAAAATCCCTACCTCATTCCTGCCTTCCCAAAATATTACTGTGTGTAGAAAACTGACGCCTTCTCCTTGTCGTTGTGGGTCTCCAAGTAACTTTTGACTTACAGTGACCCTAAGGCAACCCTATCCTAGGCAAGTTTCTTCAGAGGGGGTTTGCCACTGCCATCCTCTGAGGCTGAGAGAGCGTGACTTGCCCAAGGTCACCCAGATTTGATGCTCAAGCAGGGAATCAAACCCTACGCCCTCCTTTTTTGGCTACAAAGACCCACTTTTCCTGCCCCCCCTTCTCTCTTCCTCCCCACAACGGAGTCATGCCCCCCATTTGCTCCCCAAAGCCCCCCAACCTTCACCTTGCTTGGCTTCAAATACCCCACCTTTCCTCCCCCACCGGTTGCATTTCACACACACCCCCATATGAGGTCAGAAAAGTTACTTTTTTGGACTATAACCTCCCTGCAATCCTAGGAAACCAGCCCTGCTGGCTGGAGAGGATGCTGGGAACTGTAGTCCCTTCCTCAAAGTAACTTTCCTAGGAAAGTACAGGAAAAGAGATTCAAACTTTCTGAAAGTTGACCTTTTTGAGCAAAGCTTGGGAAAGTTCCATTTTTTGATGGAGGCGGGGAAGACTACAACCTGTTGGGGGATTCTGGGATTGTGTAGCCCCCCTCCCCAGGGAGGATTCTGGGAGCCGGGGGGGGGGGTGGGGAGAGAGAGAAGGGGCATAACCTGGGGACCTTGCAGTTGTAAAAGGGGGGGATGCTGGGGTTTCAGTCTCAAAGAAGGACTCCTGGGATTTTGCAGCCTCCAAAAGGGAGCATTCTGGGAGATGTTTTGCCAACTAAAAGGGGATTCTGGGAGTTTGTATCCAAAAAGGAGGAGGCATTATAGGAGATAGTAGACAAATAAGTGCTAATTCCTGGGGTTTGTAGCCCCCCAACAAACAAAAAAGCACTAGGGGCATTTGTAACTTGAAGGAGGGGGATTGTGGGAATTTGTAGCCTGAAAAACAAGGATTCAGGGGGCTTGTTGTCCCAAAAATGGGGATTCTGAGTTTGCAGTCAGAAAAACAGAGATGGGGGGGATTTGTTGCCCAGAAAATGGGGATTCTAAGAATTCGTAATCCAGAAAATAAGTATTCTGGGGGTTTGTTGCCTTGAAAATGGGAAATCTGAGTTTGTGGCTCTGAAAAAAGGGGATTCTGAGAGTTTTGTAGCCTGAAAAACAGAGATTTTGAATTACTTGCCCAGAAAATGGGAATTCTGAGAGTTTGTAGCCCGGAAAACAGGAATTCAGGGGGTTTATTGCCCAGAAAAAAACCATAGATTCTGAGAATTTGTTGCCTGGAAAACGAGGATCCTGGGGCTTTGTTGCCCAGAAAATGGAGAATCTAAAGAGTTCGTTACTTAGAAAACGGGAATTCTGAGAACTTGTTGACCAGAAAAGTGGGATTCTGAGAGTTTGTAGCCTGAAAAACAAGGATTCTGAATTTCTTGCCCAGAAAATGGGGGTTATAAGAGTTTGTATTCCGGAAAACAGGGATTCGGGGGGAAGGGAGTTGCCAGGCATAAAGTAGATTCTGAGAATTTGGAGCCTAAAAAACAGGGATTCCGTGGATTTGTTGCTCAGAAAGTGGATATTCTGAGAGTTTGTAGCCTGAAAATCAGGAATTCGGGGGGTTTGATGCCCAGAAAGTGGGGATTCTGAGGATTTGTAACCTGAAAATCAGGAATTTGGGGGCTTTTGCAATCTAGAAGCTGGAAATGCTGAGTTTGTAGCCCGAAAGAGGGGGAATTTGGGCAGTTGCAATCTACAAAAGGAGAGATTCTGGGAGTTTCAATCCACAAAGGGAGAGATTCTGGGAGTTTCAATCCACAAAGGGAGAGATTCTGGGGGTTGCGATCCACAAATGGGGGATTCTGAGGGTTGCAATCCACAAATGGGGGATTCTGGGAGTTTCAATCCACAGAGGGAGAGATTCTGGGGGTTGCGATCCACAAAGGGCGGGATTCTGGGGCTTGCAGTCCCCTCCCTGGGTGTGTTCCTGGGGTCCCCCCCTCCCCTCCCCTCCCCTCCCCAAAGTACCTCCGAGGGCGAGGACGGAGTCGTAGACCTTGCACTGGATCTGCCCGGTGCTCTGCCAGGCGCAGTCCATCCAGAGGCCCTTGTAGATGGCTTGGGCAGTGATGATGCCGCCTGTGGCGTAGGAGAACATCTGCCACTGGGGCATGATGGTGGCCACCAAGGTGGCGATCCAGCCCAGCAGGGCCAAGGCGAAGCCCAGCAGCTGCAAGCCCGAGTTGGCCATCGGGGCCGAGAGAGAGCGAGCGAGAGAGAGCGAGCGAGAGAGAGCGAGGGGCCGAGAGAGCGAGGGGTCCCGGGGCGTCCGTCGGGGCGGGAGGCGCTTACCTGCGCGCCAGGTGAGCGCACCTGTATTTATGCCTTAGGTCCGCCGACGGCGAGGGGGGCGGGGCATGACATCAGCGGGAGGAGGGTCAACAGAAACCGACACCCCCGCTTCCTGGACACAGAGAGAGAGAGAGAGATCGCCCAGGTAGCAATCCCACCGGTGTTGCCCTGGTCCTTTCCTCCCCTGGACACCTGAGCCAGACCAGACGAGACGAGACAGGCAGCAAGAACCCTGGCCTGGGGGCGGGGGGGGGGGAGAGGGTTAGGTTGCTACCCCCCCCCCCCCCCCAAAGAAGGAGGAATCCACAGGTTTCTGCCAACTGTTGATTTCTGCCAAACTTGCCTCTAGGGCGACTGGGGGGGGCAATACAGAAATGCGGAGAGATCGCTCTCCAGGGAAGGAAACCAAGGGGGACTCGGAAGAGTTTGTCACCTGGATTTGCTGCCCAGAAAAAGGAGGATTCCATGAATTTGTAGCCCCCCCCCCCAAAAAAAAAGGACTCCTGGGAGTTTGTTGCCCAGAAAATGAGGATTCCGAGAGTTTGTAGCCTGAAAAATAGGAATTGAGGGGGGCTAAAAGAGGGAACAGGTTGTTACACTTACACACACACCGAGAAGGAGGAGGAGGAATCAACAAATTTCCCCAAACTTTATGTTTTGTTTTATTTTATTTGCAAAAGGTAACTATCTGCGGATAGGAAAGGAAACCCACCAGGTCAAGGGAAGCCTGTCTCAAATAGACACAAAAACATCAAGAGGGGACAGGTTCCTGACTCTACTGAGAAGGGGAAATCAATAGGGATTTGCAAACTGTCTTTTATTTTATTTTGCAAAATGTAACCATTTGCACATGTGAAAGGAATCCCTCAGGTCAAGGGGCCCTAAGTGCACAGAAACAGGCAGAAATACCACCGGGGTTGTTGTTTTTTTGCAAAATCTCTGGGGCAAGTGGGCTGACCAATACACCTGAGTGTACAGAAATAATAACATGGTTCTTACACCCCCAAGAAGGAGGAGAAGTCAACAGGTTTCTGCAAACATTTTATTTTATTTTATTTTATTGCAAAACCTATCTATCTACACATGAGAAAGGAAATCCACCAGGTCAAGGGAACTGTTGTGTCTACATAGACAAAAACATTTTTGGACTTTTGGAGGCCCCTTGAAGGTGGCTCCTTGCAAGAGGCCTCCAGGGATGAGGTTGTGGCCAAACGTCTGGTGCAGATGGGCCTTCAAGTTGCCTTTTGGCTTCACCTGCAGGCAGAAATCCCACCGGTGTTGTGGCGGTTATTTCTAGGGTGATTGGGGCTACCAATACACTCCCGTCTACAGAAATAACATGGGGGCAAAAGAGGGGAAATTCTTACACAGTCGAGAAGGCGGAGAAGTCAACCGGTTTCTGCAAACTTTTATTTTTGCAAAACGTAACCATTTGCACGTGTGAAAGGAAACCTCCAGGTCAGAGAGCCTTGTCTACATAAACAAAAAGCATTTTTGAACCTGGTTGAGGCCGCTTCAAGGCATCTTCAACCTTCTTTTCCCTTTATAAAAAAATGTATCGTCCTCTAGGTTTACTATTTTTAATAATAATAATAATAATAATAATAGTTTGTATTTGTATTTTCCTGCCTCTCCCTGCGGATCGAAAATATTACAGGAATTACAGGAAAATATATGAAATATAAAATAATATACGAAAATACAATATATAAAATCATAACAATAATAAAAAACCAACAATCCATATAATAAAATCCAATACCCAGTCATGTAACCAGATTTAATCAGCGACCTGTAATTTGTATCATTTCTTTTCATCTATTATTGTATATCCTATTTCCATCTTTTAATTTATATTAACCTTCATCATGGTCCAAAACACACTGCAGAACTAATCCAGTCTGAGACCACTTTACCTGCCCTGGATCCATGCCAGGGAATTCTGGGAGCTGTAGTTTTGCGAGACATCTCGACTTCTCTGTCAGGGAGCCCTGGTGCCACAACAAACTACAATTCCCAGGATTCCCTAGCACTGAGCCAGGGCAGTTAAAGCAGTCTCAAAGTGGGTTATTTCTGCCGTGTGTTTTGGACCTTCTCTACTTGTCTGTTTCCAGTTTGATGTCTAGCCTCACTATGAATCTGTCAAATAAACCTTCTTCTGATGAGATGATTTGCTTTGATTGTGTTACCCATTGTTTTATTTACTTTCCTTTTATTTTAGATGTCCATTTCTGCCATGGGGCATAAGGCAGCCTCTTCCCAAAGGCCTCCAGGGATGAGGTTTTCTTTCCCCAGCCTCCACTTTCCTTTCTGATTTTGGTGGCCAAACTTTGAATATGTATGTGCCTTTTCACTTAGGGCAACCCCATTGCCAGTTCTTTCCTCTGGGATTCATTGGCAGCCCTTCGGGGCTTGGTTCTTTTTGGACTGCCAGTCCCAGCATCTGGCCGGGGGATTCTGGGAGTGACCGTCCAAAAAGCGACCTCTTCTCATGCTCAGGAAATTCCATCCTGCAACATTGGGGCAAAAGGGACCAAGGTCAGATCCTGTGTGTGTCTCCATATATGTCTGTGTTCTAGTTGACTTTTGGCCATCCCATTCATTTCATGGGATTTTCTCAGGCGGGGAATGTTCAGAGGTAGCTTTGCCAGTTCCTTTCCCTGAAATAGAGCCTGCAGGGTTTGTTGGCGGTCTCCCATCCAAGGACTAACCAGGGCTGGCAGGGTCTGGGAATGGCAATGGTTTTGGAAGATGCTGGAGGCAGGCGGCAGAGCTGGCGTATTTGCTCTTCAGGAAGGGATTCTGCTCTGTTTACCTTGGCTGGGGAAGGCATGCTTACACCACTGAGTAGGATCACTTGGAGAAGGATCCCACTCTTTCCCAGATCAAGCTCTCTTCATTGCAGAGTTTACTGCAGCCCAGCACCAAACGCTGCATCCACACTGGAGAAATAACCCAGTTTGGCACCGCTTTAACTCTTTCTGGCTCAAGGCTATGGGATTCTGGGAAGTGGAAGTTGTTATGGGCCTAGAACCGTGCAGAGCTTTACAACTCCCAGTATCCCCCAACCAGCGTTCCTCCACCAACAGCCAGATTTTGGGGAATTATAGTTTCCTTTTCTCTCCCTCCCTTCTTTCCCCCCCCCCCCCATTTCTTTACCTTTCTCAATGGCAGGTAGGAATCCAAAAGGAGTTTGGGACTTCGGTTGTTGTTTACCACAAATGCGGTTATCACTCCAAGGCCAGTTTCAGATGCTAAGAGATTACTATCTGAAATGTTGTTTCAAACTCTTTACATCAGAGCTTGAGGAAGTTATTTGGGGGACTTAATCTCCCCAGTTAGTATGTCCCTCCCCAGATTATGGGGAGTTGTAGTTTCCTGGGCTGGAGATTGTAGGAGTTGTAATCCAAAAGAGAAACTTTCCCTGGCTGTCTTGTGAATACCAGAATTTGGGATCTCATTTTCTTTCCCATTCCATTATCAAAGGCAGGGTGTATTATTATTATTATTATTATTATTATTATTATTATTATTATTATTATGCAATCCCCTCCTTTCCCACAAAACCTGGACTCAAGATGCCCAAGATACAAATTAAAACAATATCATTCAATATAGAGAAAGTCCATATTGAAACAGAATCAAACTACTGTCAATCCCATTGAGAATAATTTTACTTAATATTAAATTAACAATGTAACTTAAATACTAGATTAGACCAACCCATTCTGGGCTGATGCAGTGATTAATGTAACTTCTGGTAAGATGTCCTTCCAGGGACTGCAGAGTTGTGGTTTCTTACCTTTTTTTGAACAGAAGGGATTTAAACCATGGCCTCAAACGTTCCTTATGGGCAGTGCTCAATGCCAGACTATATAATGCCAGGGAGCAAGTGTGCATCTGGGCATGCACAGAGGTCCTTTCTCTCCAGCTGCTGCCTGCTTATTCATGCTTGCTCTTTGGGGATTTGGAGAGTGAGACGGTCTCTGCCCTGCACCCAGCAAGGATCTATGAAGAAACGCCGTACATTTTGTCCAGTGAGACTATGAGTCATTGAACCAAGGACACACACTCTCTGCTTATGACAAAGAATATGGATTTGAAACTAAAAGGCCAAACCCTGACTCCCAGTGTGTTCACAGCAGGGGCAGGAATGATGTGAATTGCATTTGTTGCTGTACTACAACACCTATAATCCCTAAATCCTGGCTAAGGCTGGTGGGAGTTGTAGTTCGGCAAGATCCGGAGGGTCAAACGATACCCACACCTCCTTAATTTAATCCAGAGCGGAGCCACCTGACACCAAAACCAGATCCTGGGCTTAAAGAATCATAGAGTTGGAAGGGACCCTAAGGGTCATCTAGTTCACCCCCTGCTAGTATAAGAGTCCACAGCTGGAACATCCTTGAGAGATGGCTATCCAGTCTCTGTTTAAAGACCTCCACAAAGAAGGAGAGTCCACCACCATCTCCCTCACTGTTGAGCAAGTCTTTTTGCCAAGAAGGTCTTTCCAATTTGTATTTCTAATCTCCTTTCTTGGAATTTAAATACTGTACTTTCATTCAGGTTCTATTCTCCGGTGATTAGCACTCTGCACATGCTCAGAGCCTCTCTTGCTTCCCCACAGTTCCTAGCAGCCTTCCAAACAGACATTTGGGAGGAAAAATGGAGAGTTTGGAAATACTACTTTTCTGGACACCACCACCCAGAATTCTTATGGTTGGGGAATTCTGGGTGTTGTTGTCCGAAAAGGTCATGCTCCCATACTCCAGACCAAGGCTCTGTGTCTCCAGTTCCATTTAAGAACTTTCCAAGAAGACAAGAGCTGCAGCTACATTGCAGAATTAATGCAGTTTGACGCTGCTTTAACTGCTATGGCTCTATGCTATAGAATCCTGGGATTTGTAGTTTGTTGTGGCACCAGAGCCTACTGATAGAGAAGGCTAAATATCTCACAAAACTAAAAAAATCCAAGAATTCCATAGCATTGAGCCATGGCAGTTAAAGCCGCATCAAACTGCATTATTTCTGCATTGCAGATTCAGCTTTGTTGTTGTGTGCCTTCAAGTCATTTTCAACCCTAAGGTGAACCTATCTCACAGGCTTTTCGGAGGGGGTTTGCCATTGCCTTCCTCTGAGGCTGAGAGAGTGTGACTTGGCAAGGGCCACCCCATGGTGATTCTATACTTTATATATTATATTATACATGGGTTTCATGGCTGACTGGGGATTCGAATCCTGTTCTCCAGAATCATAGTCCAACGTTCAAACCACTACACCACGCTGGCTCTGTAGAGAAGGCTAAATATCTCACAAAACTACAATTTCCAGACTTCAAAGCAAAGTGCCATGGTAGTTAAAGCAGGGCAGATTCAGCTACAGAAGGCTAGATCTCTCACAAAATGCCAAATCCCAGGATTCCAAAGCATGGCACCAGAGTAGTTAAAACGGTGTCAAACTGCACTATTTCTGTAGTCCAGTTTCAGATAGAGAAGGCTAAATATCTCACGAAACCACAAATCCCAGAATTCCAAAGCATGGCACCATGGCAGTCAAAGATCCAAAACACACTCCAGAAACAATACAATTTGACGCCACTTTAACCACCATGGCTTAATGCGATGGGATGATGAGATTTGTAGTTTTGTCAGTTATTCAGCCTTCTTTCTTAGAGAGCTCTGGTGCCACAATAAACTACAATTCCCTGGAATCCCTAGCACTGAGCCAGGATAGTTAAAGCGGTCTCGAACTGGATTATTTCTATAATGTGTTTTGGACCAAAGTGGTGTCCAACTGCATTTATTTCGCTAGAGAAGGCCAATTTGCTCATGCAACTACAAATCCCAGAACTCCATAGCAGTTAAAGCAGCGTCAGACTGCATTGAGGCTGCAGTGTAGATGCAGCCGAGCTCCTCGGCCTTCTGCACATGCTCATGTGCACCTCTTCCTCCGCACTCACACCTCAGCTTTGGCACAGTCTTACTCTGCTTCTCGTGGCGCATAAATCTTGCCCTCCTGGCTATGCGCACAGGTGCACCTGCTGCAATTCGGTGCCCAGGTGTGCCCGAATATGGGCAAAGTTTCCTGCCACTCCCTGCAGGCCGTGGCATGGATCCAGGCCAAGAGAAAGAGGAGTGGCACCAGGGGCATCATCTCCTGCCTGTCCTGTCCTGTCCTGTCCCGCCCTGCCTGGGTGGCGCGTCGTGCTCCGGCTCCTTTTCCTCTCCCTTGCAGTCTCAAACTCACTTTTATGGCTTCCCTTTGGCTGCCAAAGGTGAAACAGAGAAAATGACACACTGCCACTTTGTCATCTCTTTGAATCAGGAAATAAATACTGCTTTCTTGAAAAAAAATTGAAATTTTTTGAAAAAGCCAAATTAAAACATATTCCCTCCCTGCTAAATCCAAGCCTATCTAGGGCCATCTAAAAAGAGTCTGCCCAAATCTATCCAGGTTTGAAACTTCTAATTTCTTTTCCTTGTCAAATGTTGAATGTGTTTTCCTTGCAAAATCATTGACTATTTAAAATCATATCTGTTTCTTATTAAATGTTGATTTAATATGAAATTTTGAAATGGTTTTTATAGTGGGTATTTGCTGCGGTTTAGTTCCAAGATGCCAAAATCAGTGGTTGTTCAAGTCCCATTAAATACAATGGTGTATATATGTATGCATGTGTATATGTGTATATATATATATATATATATATATGTGTGTGTGTGTGTGTAAATTTGCCATTATATATATATATATATATATATACACATACACATACACACACACACATATATATATATATATAATGGCAAAATCAAGGTTTGCTTTTTGGAATTTATGTATTTTTAAAATATTTTCAAGCTGTGGATGCTTGATTCCACAAATAAAAAATCCATGGATACGGAGGACCTGTAATTGCTTCTGTCTATGGCACCTTGACATCTTGCAATATTAATATTTGAATTGTTTAAATTGCTGAATGTATTTTACTTCTTAAATTGCTGAATATGCTTTTCAACTCTTTCAATTATTCCTCGCAGTTTGAAATTTAAATTAGTCTAAATGAGGTTTTTTTTTTTAAACTGATTTCATCCTGAAATCCTGTCACATAGCAGAGGTTGCAAATCTTAAATAATAATACCAAACAATCCACGTTTTTGGGAACACAGCACAGAGCGCACTTGAATTGCCTTGAACTGGGTTATGAGTCTGTAAATGCATCTGGACTGTAGAAATAATGCACTTCAACACCACTTTAAGTACGGTAGCTCCTTCCTATGGACTCCTGGGATTTGTAGTTTTACAAGGTCCTTAGCCTTCATGGTGCCTCATGAAATTACAAATCCCAGGATTCCACAGCATGGAACCATGGCAATTAAAATGGTGTCAAACTGCATTATTTCTGCAGTGTAGAATAGATGCACCCCATAATTTGTTTCATTGTGTTATAGCATTATAACTTGTTGCATCGATCTGTGCCAGGTCTTTATCAATGCTTTATTTAATCTTGTCTCACCTCTTAATCTTGGGCCAAAAGGGGCATTCAAATTCACATTAAATAAATAGGAAATCAAATAAATCCCACAATCCCCATGCCTAAATGGAATCAGAGAATAACACGTGGGGTGGCCCTCCAGATAGTGTTGGACTACAACTCCCATCGAGACAGCTGGGTGTAGTAATTTGAGGGTTGTGCTATGATTCTGGAGACTAAGGTTCCATTGCCTGCTCAACCATGAAACCCACTGAGTGACCTTGGGAAAGTCACACCATCTCAGCCTCAAGGGAAGACAATGACAACCCTCCTCTGAATAAATCTTGCCATGAAAACCCCATGATGGAAACCCACTGGGTGACCTTGAGCAAGTCACATACTCTCAGCCCCAAAGGATCCCCGTGGCAAACCTCCTCTGAACAAATCTTGCCATGAAACCCCCTTGATGGAAACCCACTGGGTGACCTGGGAAAGTTACACTCTCTCAGCCTCAGGGGAAGGCAATGACAAACCTCCTCTGAACAAATCTTGTCATGAAAACCCCATGATAGGGTCACCGTAAGTCAGAAATGTCTGGAAGGCACACAATAACAAACAACTCCCATCAGCCCTAGTCAGCATAGCCCATGGTGAGGGATGATAGGAGCTGCAGTATGACAGTGTCTGAAGGTCTATGATACATCTACTGATGATGCAGAATTTTTAAAAGTTACTTTTGGAGAAGACCATGTAGAATGCTGCAGCTAATCTGGCCAATCTCTTTTTTTTTTAATCAATTAATCTCATTGATTAGGTCCAGTTTGGTTTCTCTTAGCTTCTTAGCCACAATAGATGGAACTTCCCTGCTCAGAGGCAGTCTATCTTTGAAAACTAAGAACAAAGGACAAGCTATCGGGGAAGATGTCTTGCTTTAATACATTCCTGGTTGACCATTGAGAAACAGGAAACTGGACTAGATCAACCTTTGCTCTGATACAAGAAGTCCCTCCCTGGTTTCTTATGTTTGCTTACATACCATTGTTGTTGCTGTTGGTATATATAACAATTGTATTACTACACTTGTGTACATTATTATTATTATTATTTACACTTATTATTTTCCCACGTTGCTTCTAATGTCCTCAGGAAGGTAGGAGGAGATCTAGGACTCGCTTGCACTTTATCAGGTCAGGCTGAGAGGAGGAAGCCCAAGCTCACCTATGGGCTGCATCCACACTGGAGAAATAATCCAGTTTGAGACCACTTTAATTGCCATGGCTCAATGCTATGGAATTCTGGGAATTGTAGTTTTGTGAGACATTTAGCCTTCTCTGTCAGAGAGCTCTGGTGACACGACAAACTACAATTCCCAGAATTCCATAAGATGGAGTAGTTAAAGTGGTATTAAACTGGGTTATTTCTGCAGTGCAGATGCAGTGAATTTGCAGACCTCAGTGGGAATTAGGACTACTATTCCTGGGCTATCCATGTTTCATTATGGGGGTGGTTTGAGGGAGGGAGAGATTAATTTCTAAAATGAGATACTCCAGAATTTAAATCAGGTGGGAAAGTACAATGTGATTTTCTTTTGTCCTTTTGCCAAAAGGAACTTCCAAGAGCGTCTTGTATTAAGCAACTGAGAAAAGTATGCTTTCTAAGACTGGGGAGGACATGATATCCGGTGTGGAACAACAGATTGCTCAAACATGTGCTTTGAGGTGAAAGGAAAACAATAAATTGGAGTCACTATCTTTCAAAACAATATGATTTAAATACATATTTCAATTAAAATGCATTTGGAATTCAAATAAATTGCATTGTTATTATTATTTATTATGCAAAAAGGCCAGTGTGTTGGAGTAGTAGACTTGAGTGTTGGACTAGGATTTTGGGAAACCAGGATTTGAATCCCTGCTGCGGTTTGAATGTTGGGCTATGACTCTGGAGACCAGGGTCTGAGTTCCAGCTCAGCCATGAAACCCCATTGGGTGACCTTGGGTAAGTCACACTCTCTCAGCCTGTGGAGAGGGCAATGGCAAACCTCCTCTCCGAACAAACCTTGCCAAGAAAACCCTATGATAGGTTGGTTTGCTTTAGGGTTGCCATAAGTTGGAAATGACTTGAAGGCACACAACAACAACAACAATAACAAATCAGACACAGAAACTCCCTGAGTCACATGCTCTCAGCCTCAAAGGAAGGCGATGGCAAACCTCCTGAGAATTAATCTGGCCAAGAGAACCCTAGGAGAGGGTTTAGATTTCAGAGTCAACTTGAAGGCATATAATGACAACAATAAATAAAATATGAGCCATAACATACTGTAAAAATGACTAAGAATATATTTTAAATGGTTTTTTATGTTTTTTAAAAAAAATAAAATTCTATAAAAAAAAATGAACCATGAAGTCCAACAATCTAAAATTTTACAAAGGAAAAACCGAGGAAAGGGGAAGTAGACAGGGAAGGGGTATCAGATTATCTCATTTATGCCACTTAAGCCTGGGATATGTGGATGCTCATTTACACTGAGGAAGTGTTCTGTGTAACCCAGAAGCTGGCACAACCTCTGAGCCATAAATGCTGGGATCTACTATGTTGGCCAAGGAAGGGGATTCTGGAAGTTGTCGTGCCAAAAAGTAGTTTTTCCAGGCTTTCGCTTTAAGGCTTTGATGGAAACCCCACACGGCTTCAACACCAGCTTGCTTAATCTTTTTCCTCTTCTTTCATCCTGTTTTCTTTGCCATTGGGGTGGAGGAATGGCCCTCCACATGCTGTTGGACTGCAATTCCCATCATCCCTACACAGCAGAGCTAAGGGTGAGGAGTGATGAGATTTTCAATTTGGGAACATTGGGAGGGATACAAAATTCCCACTTCTGATCTGGTGTGAAATACAGTTCTGAAGAACCCAAAAACTTGCACACTGTTCTATCACATATAAATTGTCTTTATGCAGGTCTTGCCCTAATATGGGCTGTGAGTTCCCCCCCCCCCCTTATGGCCAGCATAAGAAAATACAATTTGGGTTGGTTTTTGCTTCAGTAATTTGGGTCTGAGAGCCAGCGTAGTGTAATGGTTTAAGCATTGGATTATGACTTTTGAGACTAGGGTTCGAATCCCTGCTCGGTCATGGAAACCCACTGAGTGATCTTGGCCAAGTCACAGTCTCTCAGCCTCAGAAGAAGGCAATGGTAAACTCCCTCTGAAAAAACTTGCCAAGAAAAGCCTGTGATAGGGTTTTTGTTGTTGTTGTTGTTGTCAACTGTCCTTGAGTCGATCTCAACTCATGGCAGCCCTATGGCTGAGACACCTCCAAGGTCCTCTGCCCTCCTCTGCTCTGCTTCATTCCTCCAACCCCTTCATACCCATAGGGACATCCTTCATGGAGTCCATCCATCTGGCCTGTGGCCTTCCTCTCTTTCTCCTTCCCTCCAACTTTCCTAACATTATTGTCTTTTCCAACAATCCATGTCTTCTCATGATGTGTCCAAAGTCCAACAGTCTCAGTTGGGTCATCTTGGCTTTTTCCACGGAGGTTTCTGGCTTGATCTGCTCCAGGACCCCTTTGTTGGTCCTTTTGGCTCTCCATGGGATCCACAGCACTCTTCTCCAGAAACACATTCTCTCAAATGCATTGATTTCCCTCCTATCTTCTTTCTTAACTGTCCAACTCTCACATCCATCCATGGGAATAATAGGGAATACAATGGCTTGTAGGATTCTGACTTTTGTGCTGAGTAGTATATCTTGCATTTTAGGATCCTTTCTAGTTCTTTCATAGCCACATTCTTAGTCTTCTTCTGATTTCCTGGCTGCAGTCCCCATTTCTATCAAGGTTTGATCCCAGTATGAGAATCCTTTTACTACTTCTATTTCTTCATTGTCTAGGCCAGGGGTAGGCAACCTTTTTGAGCCAGGGGCCGGGTTGCTGTCCCTCAGACAATTGGGGGGCCGAAGCACCAAAAATAAATAAATAAATAAATATGCATGCACACTCTCTCAGCCCCAGAAAAGCCATGGCAAAACCCCTGTGGAGATTTTGCCAAGAAAACCCCAAGAACAAGTAATAACAACAATAATCAATATCATCATCGCGGGCCGTGGCGGCGGCGGTGGCAGGACTGGCCTGGGGCACTCCAAAGGCCTCGTGGGGCCGCATCCGGCCCCCGGGCCTTAGGTTGCCTACCCCTGGTCTAGGCTGAACTTGTGAAGGTCCTCCTTGGTGGTCCTTATTTTTGTTTTCTTGATGTTCAATATTAAACCTACCTTTGCACTTTCTTCTTGGATCTTCCTTAGGAAGTGTTTTAAGCCTATGATGTTTTCTGCTAGTATTATGGTGTCATCTGCATATCTTAGAAGATGGTTGCTATTCCTTCCTCCTATTTTCACTCCTCCTTCTTCTGTATCCAAGCCAGCTTTCCTTACAATATGTTCTGCACACAGATTGAACAGATAGATTGAAAGGATACAGCCTTGTCTGACTCCTTTGTCAATTGGGAACCATTCTGTTTCTCCGTCTTCTGTTCCGACAGTAGCCTCTTGTCCTGAGTTCAGATTCCTCATCAGGACTATCAGATGTGTTGGCACTCCCATGTCTTTAAGGTACCATGTTGACACCTTAGGGTTGCCACAAATCAAAAACAACTTGAAGGCTCACAACAACAATTTGGGTCCAAGAAGCAGTGAAGGTAATGATGCTAGATAATATGTATACTGGATAATGTACAATCTAGAGCCAGCATGGCATAGAAGTCTGAATGTTGTACTAGGACTCTGGAGACTAGGGTTCGAATCTCTGCTTGGCCATAGAAATCCACTGGGTGACCTTAGGCAAGTCACATTCTCTCAGCCTCAGAGGAACAAATCTTGCCAAGAAAACCCTGTCTCCATAAGTCAGAAATGATTTCAAGGCATACAACCACATAATGTACAATATATTGTATATTACATATTATATATGCTTTACATTTACAACATTGCAATATTGTGCAGGCTGTGTTTAGGATCAATATATGTCCTTTTCTTAGTCATCCAGCAATAAAATCCACAAAACAGTAATAACTTTATCGGCCAACAAAAGTGCACAAAATGCATGTTGCAAGCTTTTGAAGCTCCACTGGATTCTTCATCAGGCAAAGTGTTAGAAATCATAGAGGAAGTGGAACTAATGGCAATGTTAGTCATAGTCACAAGACTGCATTTTGTCAAGATCTTGATGTTCTCCGCTCAGGTGGTATTGGAGGGCCTTTCCTCCTTTTGGCTATGTGATCACTCCAGGAAATAACCTTTTAATTTCCATCAGCAAGACAAAGAGGGATGCTGCTCTTGACTTCCAAGTTGCCTCTGTTCTTGTACTTTCTTGTACTTTAAAGTGCATTATTGTACTTTGCTGCCTGGCCAATATGGCTACCCCTGGATATAATCAGGATGGTGTGTTTTTTTAATATGGGGTGTGTGTTATGTTTTTAATTTTGTATATTTTTGTATTAAGTTTTAATAATGCCTTATTTTGTGAGCCGCCTTGGGTACCTTTTTGGGAAGAAAGGCGCCACAGAAGTGAAATCAATCAATAGTTTTCTGCAAGCAATAAAATGTTATACATGGGAAACCACAGTTTCACCAGGGCACCCATTTCCTGCTTAACCAAACCTTTAGTTTCTCATATCTTTTCTTGTTATTGTGCTCTTTCTATTAAGCGCAGTGTAACTTCAAAAGCTTGCATCGTGTATTTTGTACATTTTGGTTGGCCAATAAAGGTATCACTGTTTTGGGATTTTTGGAATTGATTGAACTTTGCAAACACACCCCTAGTTATGTTATGAAGCACAGTAGGAGTGTGACCAATTGATCCAGTCCAGGTTTTCCTGACGTCCCACTCACCTGTGCTCATAAAGGTGAGAATGCATTTCTGAAAACCTGGACTGGATTTGCAATGTCAATCGATTCGAAGATGGGTATCTTAATGCCGCAATTTTTCAACTGGCCACTAGATGCCGCTCTTGGAGTAATTCAGACGAAGTAACCAAGAAAGCTCCCTTCAATGTGAATGGAGCCATGGCAGTTAAAGCGGTGTCAAACTGCATTAATTCTCCAGTGCAGATGCAGCCCCATATATATCCCTTGTTGAATTTTAATGATGATGAATGTACAGGAAATAGTCTACGAAAATCCTTTGAATTTCATGGGATCACTATAAGTTAACAGGGGGCATGAAGGCATATAGGCAACCCACTTGCAAAAGGCATCACCAGATCACATATCACCTTGCAAGCTAAGCAGGGTCAGCCTTGGATAGCATTTAGATGGGAGACCATCAATTAATCCCAGGTGATGTAGGCTATAGGAAAGAACTGACAAAGCCACCTCTGAGGATTCCTTGCCTAAGAAAACACCATTCATGGAATCGTCATATTATTATTATTATTATTATTATTATTATATCCCACCCTTTTCTCAAAACTGGGACTCAAGGCAGCTTACAATATTTAAAAACAGTACAATTAAAAGGATACAAAAAAGGTACATTAAAACAGAATTATTACAGTATTAAAACAAATTACATGTTAAAAGAATAAAATACAATTAAAAAGGTTAAAATGGTTTTAAAAATTTAAAACAATGTAACATCCCGGCCCATTCTTTAAAAACTTTCTATTTTAAATGCTGGCAGGCAATGTGAAGGCGCACACACAGAAGAAGGAATGGTTGCAAGTGTTGTTTGGTACACAACCTGGTAATATTTGTTGGACTCCCACTCCCAGAATCCCCACATCAGCATGGCCATGCTGGCGGGGGGATACTAGGTGTTATAGTCCAAAGAAGGAACTTCCCAAGCTCTGCTAGTTGGTCATTTTAGGAAGCCAGGTGCTAGAATCAGAGTTTGGAGGAAATACTTATTTGGATTACAAGTCCCAGAATCCACCCACCACAACAGCTGTGCTGGTGGAGGATTCTGGAAGTTGTCCAAAAAAAAAGGAACTTACTTTGAGTTGCTCAAATGTTTCCAAGTCCCCTCTGGTAGAAAGGTGACACAAGAAAAATGAATGAATTGGATGGATCATATATTCATATTTTAACACTGAGATTCTGGGCTCCCTTGTTTGTACTGTATATCTTGGGGTGCAGCTACACTGTAGAAATAATGCAGTTTGACACCACTTTAACTGTCATGGCTCCATCCTATATAATCCCGGGAATTGTAGTTTGGAGAGGCACCTGTACCCTTTAGCAGAGAAGTCTGGAGACCTTGTAAAACTACAAACCCCAGGATTCCATAGGATGGAGCTACAGCAATGAAAGTGGTGTCAAACTTCATTACCGGTATTTCTACTGTATGAACCCCTGGTCCCTTAATCCCAGATATATATTGTAGTGGTGGCTCATTGGAAAGCAAAAGCACTTTGTACATGCTCAGGGGAAGACCCTGGGGCCTGCAAAAGAGGGAGCAATTTACAGCCTGAGTGCAAGCACAATGTCCTGAGATGAACCTTTACAAAAATAAATGGCCGGTAGACTTTGGCAGGGATGCACCAGCAAGACCTTATAAATTTTTACAGGCTACAAGGTTTGGAACAGGTGCCTCTCTGGCTTTACAGAAAAACAGGGAGGGGGACAGAGTGTGTATGTGTATGTGTAGGGGGGACACATTGGCTGGCATGAGAACACACACGTGGCCCATGGGTAATGCAACACCCACAGCTCACGTGCCCCTCCAGATCACTTGCCATGCAGGAAAAGGTTGCAGAAGTACACACATACTCTCCCTGTTTGAGTCTGGCTGGGCTAAAGAGGGCTTCGGCTGGCACGTGAAATGCGAGACCCAGTGCCCAAGCCACGTGGAAAAGGCTGGCTTTGGTTACCTCCCAAAAGCACAATGTGACCCCCATGTTCCCCCTTCCAGAGCAGCAATAGTTTATTATTATTATTATTATTATTATTATTATTATTATTATGTGGGTTTTTCGGGCTGTGTGGCCATGTTCTAGAAGAGTTTCTTTCTGACGTTTCGCCAGCATCTGTGGCTGGCATCTTCAGATAATGGATATATATAGACCCACTCTCTTCCATTCCAGCATTCTCTGAAGATGCCAGCCACAGATGCTGGCGAATTGTCAGAAAGGAACTCTTCTAGAACATGGCCACACAGCCCGAAAAACCCACAAAAAACTATGGATACCGGCCATGAAAGCCTTCACAATTATTATTATTATTATTATTTATACCCTGCCTCTCTGTCAACAATCGGGGCGGCTAACAACAATTAAAACTCCATACAATATTTACTCCAACAACCCCAAAACCCACCCACCCCTTCAAAAAGTATTAAACCACTTAATCCATTGGGTTCAGTCTAGTTCAGTGTTTTCCAAACTTTGGTCCTTGAGATGTTTTGGACCTCAACTCCCAGAATTCCATACTCTTGGCCAAGCTAGCTGGGGCTTCTGGTAGTTGAAGTCCAAAACACCTGGAGGAGCAAAGTTTGGGAATCACTGGTCTAGTTCCTAAGTGAGAATGAATGTGGTTAAGGTGGGCCACATGTGGCCCACCGGCTGTTTTTTGTGGCCTTTGACCTTTCCAGATTTCAGATTTTTAAACATATTTTTTGCCAGATGATGGAACCAGTGGAGTTTGGGAAAGCTTGCATGATGTGTCTTTGTGCTTTCCGGTTGAGCAGCAAAGATATCATCACTCTTTTGTGGGTTTTGAATCCCAGATTTCCTGGTCCGTTCTTTCTCCGACCCACAAGAAGACGAGAAGGTGATCTTCTGGATCTTTTCCTGAAGCCTGGTGTAGTGGTTTGAGTGTCGGACTAGGACTCTGGAGACCAAGGTTCGGTTCCTGCTTGACCATGGAAACCCACTGGGGGACCTTGGGCAAGTCACACTCTCTCATCTTTCAGATTAGCTAGTTTTTAAAAATTTATTTTAGCATTAGCTTTTGGTGTTATAAAGCCACTTCTTCAAGTACAGTACCAAGTAGTATTAAAGACTCAGGTATAATGTATAGTTGTACAGTTCTGGGAATGGGATAGACTATAATAAGGTCCTGGAAGATGCAAATGATGTCCCTTGCCCCAAATTTTCAGAGGGCTCAGGGAGGTGATACAGGTCTTTCAGGTTTTTACAGCGGTCAGTTAGTGTTGATATGTGAAAGCAATAAATCTGCTTAGCAAAAGTCAATTTCCTTGGGTTCGAAACCTTCCCTGAGAAAATGTCTTTTGTTGGACTCTTGTATTAATATATATATATATATATATATATGTATGTATGTATGTATGTATATATAGTGCCATGAAGCCATTGTCTTTGTTCATACCTCTGCTAATGGGTTGGAATTTGTGAATATAATTCAACCCATCTATTTCTGTTTCCAGCCTTCCTTTGTAATTTCCTTGTTCAAGGACTGCAACCTGTAACTCCCTTATTGTATGTTCCTGTAGAAAATCACTAGATAGATTAATACAAAAAACCAAGAATCACCACAAATAATAGTATGTGGTCAGGTGTCACAAGTGGCAACTTTCTGCAAGGCTGGAAATTGGTTGATCTGTAAAGAGAAATCACTCTGCACATGGTCAGAGGCATTCTTGATGTCCGGTCCCCCCAGAACCTACTGGCTGAGGCTGAGGCTGCATTGCAGAAGTAAAGCAGTTTGACACCACTTTAACTGCTATGGCTGGGTGCTATGGAATTCTGGAATTTGTATTTACACAAAACTTCAAATTCCAGAATTCCATAGCACTGAGCCATGGCAGTAAAAGTGGTGTCAAACTGCATGACCTCTGCAGTGCAACCTCAGCTTTATACAAGAACATACGGTAAGAGATATTTCACCTTCTCTGTCAAGAGAACTCTGGCACCGTAACAAACTACAAATCCCAGGAATCTATAGGATGGAGCCATGACAGTTAATGCGGTGCCAAACTGCATTAATTCTGCAGTGCGGATGCAGCCTGGGTGCCTCTACACTGTAGAAATAATGCAGTTTGACATGGCTTTAAGTGTGGCGGCTCCAGACTAAGAAATCTTGGAGTTTGTAGTTTTACAAGTTCTTTAGCCTTGTCTGTCAAGAGAGCTCTGGTGCCACAACAAACGATAAATCCCAGGATTCCACTGCATTGAGCCATGGCAGCAAAAGTGGTGTTAAAACTGCATTAATTCTGCAGTGCAGATGCATCCCAAGAAGCCTTTTTTTTATTTTTATTTTTTTGGGGAGTCAGGAGAAAGATTAGTTCAGTAGCTCCTATTTTGGACATTGCTTTCTTTGCAAAAGGAGATGGAAGAAGCCAAAGTCTTGGAGGTTTCCCAATCCGCCTCACTTGGCTTCAGTCCTCTTGTTGGATTCCCTAAGATGGGGAAAAATGCTGGACGGAGAGGTTGCCCTTAAAGCACATGCTACCTAAGTCTCCAGAGACTAGATCTCTCTTCCCGGATGGCTCACACCGAATGCCTGACATTTGACAGTGATGAACGGTCACAGTCTAAAAATACAGTCCTGGACACTCAGGAAACCTTGTGCCAGCCAGATCAATTTACTCCTTCTGGCCCACTCAACAGCGCCTTTTCCAGAGCTTGGGAAATTTACCCTTTGGACAACAAGTCCCAAAATCCCCAGAAGTTGACCCTGGGGATTCTGGGAGTTCGAGTCCAAAAGCTCACTTCTTTGAGGAAATGTGTCCTTGGACTAGAATCTACTCTGACAGCATGCTTGTAATCCAAAATATAGCACATATGTGGTCCAAGGGGGGAAAAAATAACTTTTCCAACTCTGGTGGTCTTTAATCCTCCAAATTAAATTGACTCCATCAGGCCTAGACTGAAAAGAAGAAGGCCCTCCCTCCATCCACCATCATCTGGAGGAAGAGAAGGCAGAATGCATGCTGTCTTAATCTTATTATGTTTATTTCAATATTGCATTTCTTTTACATTTGTAAGCCGCCTTGATTGCTTAGGCAAAAGGCGGGACATAAGAAATAAATTATTATTATTATTATTATTATTATTATTATTAAATTGCAGTTCCCTTCTATTGCCAACTTATTAGTCATTCACTGCTATTCAGCATCCCATGTGTGCCAATTTTTTTTTTAAACCAAGCCTTGGAAAATGAGAAGGGAAGAGGACCTCTGAGCCTGTACAGAATGCCAGTCATCATCAAACACTGAATTCAAAACCTCTGAATTCTCAGTAGCAGGGAAAAAAACTTCTTGACTCCAGTGATTCTGGAATGGACTCGTTTCTAAAAGATTTTGGGGGCAGATATTGTACAAACGATATACGGGAGATGATTTTATCCCAGCTTTGAGGAATAGACAAGGTATAAAATTATTATTACAGATGGCCCTCCACATTTGTGGCTTTGACTTTTGTGGATTCGATTATTTGTGGTTTTGAGTAATATGTCCTCCCTAGGAATGTCTACATCCTCTAATGTGATTCTGCTGGAAGTTGACCATAGAGTTGTGCCGGAGAGGTTCCTAGAGAAAACACTTCTCTAGGCATTTGTAGGTCCTCCAGCATGACTCTATGATCAATCTCTGCCAGATGTTAATCCTGGGCCCTTATCACACGTGGGCCAGAAAGCGAAAATAAAGTGGAAATGAGGCATCCCAAAAATAAACGGGAAATAAACCTTGTTTCCGCAAACGTCATTACCTTAATTGCGAATTTAGAGTAAGTGCATTGAACGTCCACACACAAGCGAAAATATCCCGTAAATGTAGTAGAAATGAGCCTCTTGCACATGCGCAGATAGAGGAATGAGCCTCTTGCACATGCGCAGATAGAGGAATGCTCACGGGAACCATGGGTAATGACAGGGAAATGCTCCCCAATGCGCATTTGGCGATCACATTACGGTAAATGCGAAATTACCATAATTGCGCAATTGCAATTCCTCCAAAGAACCGAATTTCAAAAGATCGTGTTTCTGTCCACTTTCTGTCCAGTTTCTGTGCGACGTCGTGTGAAAACACAGGGCACTAATCCAGTTTCGGTCTGGAATTTGTTTGGATTAACCAGCAGATTTGCCCCCGTGTGATAACGTCCATATAATCATGTTGGAGGACCTACAAATGCCTGGAGAAGTATTTTCTCTAGGAACTTCTAGGTTCTCCAGCACAACTCTATGGTCAACATCTGGCAGAGTTGAGCTGGAGGACCTATAGATTCCTAGAGGGAACATATGAGTCAAAACCGCAAATAATCAAATGCACAAAAGTCAAAGCCACAAATGTGGAGGACAACTGTATTCAGTGGGCCCTTGGTATCTGCTGGGGTTTGGTTCCAGGACCCCCGTGGACACCAAAATTCGTGGATGCTCAAATCCCATTAAATATAATAGCATAGTAAAATAGTGTCTCTTATATAAAATGAGAAAGCCAAGGTTTGCTTTTTGGAATGTATATATTTTTAATATATTTTCAAGCCATGGATGCTTGAATCTATGGACAAAAAAAAATCTGTGGATAGAGAGGGCTGATTATATTTGTTGTCATCGTGTGCCACCAAATCATTTCCGACTTACCAAGACCCTAAGACGAACCTATCATTGGCAAATTTATTCAGAGGAGGGGTTGCCATCGCCATCCTCTGAAGGTGAGAGAATGTGACTTGCCCAGTGGGTTTCCATGGCCAAGCTGGGATTTGAACCCTAGTCCTAGTCCAACACTCAAACCATTACGCCGCACTCTCTCTATATATGGTAAAAAGGCCTGAGAAAGGTCGCTTTCTTATCATTTAGGGCAATTTGTGCTCTAAAAGAGGCAAAGGGGCCATAAAAATATCCTTTCAGTTGCTCCTGGGTGTGCGATTAGCCACTTTTATGCTTAATGTCGGGAGGTAGTAAGGGGTGAAGTGGGCTGCCAGGCTCCAGAAAATGGCCAAAATGCTCCCAATGACCCTCTGCAGCACTGAGGAACCTTTTTCAGCCAGAGAGCCGAATTCCAGTTCTACCAGGGCCACATTCCAGTGGTTTCGAAAGGGATGGGGCCCAAAACCTGAGCCTGTTTTAGCTCCGAGATCTTAACTTCCAGCAGCAGCAAAGCCTTCAGGGCGGCCTTTTGGCCTTTTTCAATGGGATCATGAGGGTGCCATCAGGGGGGAGGCAATATGGCCCTCTGGGAAGCCCAGGGGGCAGGACTGCAACCCAGGCAGAGCCAGATTCATCCCCAAAACCTGAGCTTCCCCCCAAAAAAAATTAGCTTATATCCCTGCTGGAAAATTAATAAGGAGAATCTAAATAAAGATTATCGCCAGAACCCTATATCAGTATTGACTTAATGTGAGGTAGTGGTTGGAGCGTAGTTGAATCTGGAGATCAGGGTTCAAGTCCCTGCTCATTCATAAAAATCCAAGGGGTGAGTCACACTCTCTCAGCCCCAGAAAACAACATGATAGGGTCAAATCAGGGTTGCACCAAAGTCAGAGGTTACGTCAAGGCACACAGCAACAACAAACTTTAAAGTGCAGTGTGCATCAGTGCAAAGTACACATTTGGACTAAAGTGCATCTGTACATAATAATAATAATAATAATAATAATTTTTATTTATATTTCCCGCCTCTCCCTACGGATCGAGGCGGGATTACACAATTAAATGAATACAATATGCAATGCACATCAGTGTGAAGTGCGCATTTGGACCAATGCGCCTTGGTGTACATTGTTGCATGGTATTCATCTGTGCAAATTGCACATTGGGACAAATGTGTATCCGTGTGCAGTGTGCATCCGTTTGAAATGTAGATTTGCCAATAATAAAAGACCCAAAAAGATATTTATTATGTATAAATGAAGAAGAGACATTAGAGAAAGAATATGGTAGACTCTTATTTTATATGACAACTGCCGCTAGAATTATATATGCTGCCAATTGGGGAAAAAAAGATGATACACAAAATTGATGATTGGATATGGAAGGTATATGAATTAATGGAAAATGATAAGCTAACACAATTGCTGCCAAAAAAAAATCATCAGAACACTTTGATCAAGTCTGGAAACCATTTATTAAATACATTAGAATAAAATGGGGTGAACTATGGACAATGGGTTTGGAGTAAAGTTTACAGATAGATATACGGAAGATAGGAATTACATAGATCGGAATTAGATATCCCAGAAATAGTCAATGAGGACAAAAGAAAGGTTTATAAAGAAATTTGTTTTGCTATTTCATGGATGGAAAAAAGATTTTTGGTGTAGATGAAATAAGAATGAGCATGTAAGACTTAGTAGATACTTTCGGTATCAACTCACATATTGAGAGAAAACCAGGTCTTAGGGATTATATTGTATGGGTTTTTTATGTAAGCCGCTTGGATTGTTTCTTTCAATAAGCGGGATATTTATTATTATTATTATTATTATTATTATTATTATCATCATCATCATTATTATTATTATTTAACATAATCAATGTACTAATCAGTAGAAGTTAAAGGAAGTCAAATGTGTGGATTGTTTGTGATTGAGGACCGAAAGAATGAACAATGTATGGGTTATGGGGGGTGAGGGTGATATGGTATGGGGTGAGAGGTGGGGCTATGTCTTGTTTGTAGTGTGTGATATGTGTTTTTATTGATTATAATCAAATTTTAAAAAAAAGAAATGTAGATTTGGACCAGTGTGCATGATGCACATTGGTGTGAAGTGCGCATTTGGAGCAATGCATTGGTGTATGGTGCACACTGGTGCACATCAATGCAAAGTGCACCTTCAAGTCATGTGGATGGTTCACAGTGCACAATGTGTACTGATGTGTAATGCAAAGGGGTGGAAAATGCACATCAATGTGCAATGTGCACTGGTGTGAAATGCACATTGGTCACAAAACAGGAGGCTATTATCAGATAAAGCCATTAAAGAACTGTCCAAGTCTAAGTCCTGCATAGGTAAATCCAACAGGATTCCAGCCTTGAATTTATCTATCTATCTATCTATCTATCTATCTATTTATCTATCTTATCTGTCTGTCTGTCTATCTATCTGTTTATTCTTTTAATATTATTATTAATACATAAATTAATATATTTATTACATTATTTCTTATTTTAATATCAGTCTGTCAATATTGTATTTATTTATTTATTTTAATTAATAAACATATAGAATCATAGAATCATAGAGTTGGAAGAGACCACAAGGGCCATCCAGTCCAACCCCATATTTGAGAAACTGTTATGGCAATATTTATAAAAATAAATAAATATGATCTCACACACACACACACGCACATGAAATTTTGATGTCCCACCCTTTAGCATGGATGGGATCGCGGGTTCAAACGAAGCCACAGGATCCATGCAAAACCAGCTCCAGATTCTGGCAGAGAAGGCGAAAGACCTTGCAAAACTCCAGTTCCCAGGATCCCATAGCCTTGAGCCAGGGCAGTTAAAGCGGGTTATTTCTCCAGTGTGCATGCAGCCAGCCCCACAGGTCCAAAAGGATGCCAGCACTCCAGATTCCCAGAACCCTTGGCCACTGGGAGTTGTAGGATGCAAGGGGTTATTGGGGGGGGGGGCTGACTTTTTGCTAGCCTCCCAGAAGAGGGGGAGTAGGAAAAAGCAAGAGAGTGTGAAGGGCATGCAGGGATTGATCTAAATGCCACCCAAAAAAGGGGCAGCTGGCATCAAGAGGGAGAATGGGTTTGACTTTTTCCTCTGCCCTCCTCCTCCTCCTCCTCCTCTTCTCACTTGGTTTCTTTGGGCTTGAGTTTGCAATTCTTCCCAGCAGCCCCTAGAATAAGCTCCTCTGCCTCTGCACATCTGCACTGCAGGAATAATCCGGATTGATGCTACTTTAACTGACGTGGCTCAGTGCTATGGAACTCTGGGATCTGTAGTTTGTTGGGGCACCAGAGCTCTCAGACAGAGAAGGCTGAGTGCCTCACCAAACTACAGATCCCAGCGTTCCATAGCATTGAGCCAGGGCTGTTAAAGGGGTGTCGTGCATTTGGGGACTGCATCTCCCATGTTGTTGTTGTTCTTCTTCTTCATTTATAAAATTGGGAAACAAAGAGGATTACAAATTTTAAAAAATTCAATTTATTTTAATTAAAAGCATGCAAAAGTGGGCATCAAAATGGAATTAAACTCAGGATAGCATTTCAAATGCATGACTCATTAAAAAGAAATGAAATGCCATTTAAAAGATAAAAGGGCTTCGAAACAACACTGATGATGATGATGATGATGATGATGATGATGATGATGGGACCACTTCTCTGAGTGGCAGTGTGAGATACTGGGAGTTGTAGTTCCCCCACCCTTTGCAAAAGAGAGAAGTTAACTTCCCCAAAAGTGGCTTTTCCAAGTGGCCATGCTGGGTTGGAGACCCATAATCCTCAAAAGGTCCCAACATCCCCATTGTCCCCCATTGTTCTTGGCCACATTGGCTGCAGGATGCTGGGAGTTGTAGTCCCGGGTTCTTTGGCCCGGTCACTCTCTTCCCCCAGCTTGGTTCTTCCTCGCCGGGGAAAAGGAAACCTATCAATGCGGTGGGGAGGAATGATCAGCCTCATTAGTTAATTGCATTTATTAATGGCTATTAATGATTAATAGCATCCATTAATCCCAGGGTGGCGCAGGGGTTTGAGTGTCGGACTGCGACTCTGGAGACCAGGGGTCGATTCCCAGCTCGGCCAGAAAACCCTCTGGGTCACCTTGGGCAAGTCACACTCTCTCAGCCCCAGGGGAAAGCAATGGCAAACTTCATCTGAACAAAACTTGCCAAGGGAAGCCCAGGATTTGCCACACAGAAAAATGAGAATTAATCTAATGCTCTAAGGAAAGAAGACCCAACTGGCTCCATGGTCTTCAGAATTTCTGGGGATATATATATATATAAAACACACCCACATAGCCCAGAGTTGGGGATGATGGGATTTGCAGTGCAATTTTAAAAACGCAAAGGGGGGGAATTGCTATCGAGACGCTCTTAGGTGCAGAAATGATGGAGACCGGCGTACCTGTGCCTCAGGCGGCAAATGGTCTTGGGCGGCCCCCAACCGGGAGGAGCCAATGGGAGCTGGAGGGGCGTGGCCTGGGCGGGGGGGAGGAGCCCACCCTGGCAGCCCCAGCAGAGAGACCCCCGGTCGCCCCACGCGTGGCTTTGCGTTCCTCCCACGGAGAGATCCACTTGCCTTGCCTTCTCTTCTCCCTTTTTCTTTCCTCTCTTTCCTTTTGGGTGCCTTTTTCGTCCCTTCTTTCTACTGACCCTCTCCTCCAGCCCTTGGCTCCTCTCTTTCTTCTGCTTTCCTTCTTTTTTTCCTCTCCTTTATCATCCTATCTTCCCTGCTTTCTTTCCTCTCTTTTCTTTTGGGTGCTTTTTCATCCCTCCTTTCCTCTGCCTTCTCCTCCAGCCCTTTGGCTCCTCTCTTTCTCCTCCGCATTTTCTTCTTTTTCTCTCCTTTCTTCCCTCTTTTCCCCTGCACTCACCTCTTCTTCCTTCTTTTCTTCCTCTCTCTTGCCACTCCTTCCCCTCCTCTCCTCCACTTTTTCTCCCTTCCCTCTTTCATCCGCTTTTCATCCACTCTTCCCCTTTTACTCTTTCTTCTTTGCTTCTCCTTTCCTCCTTCTTCCTTCTTTCTCTCCACCTGTCCCCAGTCCTTGGGCTGACCTTTCCTTCCTCCTCCAGCCCCATTAATTCCTTCTATCTTTTCATCTTTCCCCTCCCTCCCTCCCTCCCTTCTTTCTTTCTTTCCTTCTTTCTTTTTCTCTCTCTGTCCCATTCCCTTTCTCACAGAGCTTCACCCCCACATTTTATTTCAACCCCCCCCCCCCATCTGTTTCCAGCCTCCAACCTTGATTTTGGATTTAATCTTATTCCTCAAATCAAAAAACACTCCCAAAGGAATCCACTACCAGCCCAAGGGGACCATTTCATCCAGCCCAAGAAGAGAACTTGAACTCAGGACCAGGCTGCCCAGAAGATGCCATCCGGGTTCCAACAGATCCGCAGAGAGGATGAGGAGGTAATTGGAACACACTCCCTGGGAGTGTGGTAGAGTCTCTCCTTCTTTGGAGGTCTTTAAGCAGAGGCTGGATGGCCAACTGTCACAGGGGATGCTTTGATTGTGAGTTCCTGCATGGCAGAATGGGGTTGGACTGGATGGCCCTTGGGGTCTCTTCCAGCTCTAGGAGTCTATGAATTGGGGCTGGAGGAGAGGCCCAAAGCCTAGTCTTTGGGGGCCTATGCTTGTTTCCAAAGGTCAACAGAGGAGGTCAAGAGATCGGGGGACATATCCTTTGGCCAAGTCTGACCCATTTGGTATTTGAAGGCCTCCCTGGGCTGGGAGTGGAAATTCAGACGCAGCTTTCATGTTGGATCACGCCGGCACCTATTTATACGCCACGGTTCAGGATGTCCTTGCTATTGTGTAATGTGGAGTTCAGGACTTCTGCCACCTGCCAGACTGGGCATAAGGATGGGCATCACTGCCTGGGCACATGCCAGCTGGATTGCGACTCTTGCTTGTGTTGCCACTTTGACACAAAGGGCAGCTTTATATATACACAAACCAGTTTTATAGATATAGATATAGATATATGCACACATGCACACTCACACACATCATTTGGGGAAAACAACAACATGGGATATTGGGAAGAAAAGGTGCACAGAGACAGGGCAAAGCGAGATCTGTCTGGTTGTTGTTGTTGCTGCTGTTGTGTGCCTCCGAAATGTTTCTGACTTACGGCAAGTCTAAGGTGAACTGTCGTACGGTTTTCTTGGCAAGTTTCTTCAGAGGGCTTTGCCATGGTCTTCCTCTGAGGCTGAGAGCATGTTACCTGCCCAAGGTCAGCCAGTAGGTTTCCATCATAGGGCTTTCTTGGCAAGATTTGTCCAGAGGAGGTTTGCCATGGCCATCCTCTGAGGCTGAGAGAGTGTGACTTGCCCAAGGTCTCCCAGTGGGTTTTGTGTCTGAGTGAGGAATCGAACCCTGCTCTCCACAGTTGTAGTCTAACACTCAGACCAGTACACCATGCTGACTTGATGGGAGTTGTAGTCCAACACTATTTGGAAGGCCATCCCATGGGTTACATTCTGATTCTAGTTAGGCATGGGGATTATGGGATTTATTCGGTTTCCTATTTATTTATGGTGAATTTAAATTCCCCCTTTGGCCGAAAGAGGGTGTTTACCATTGCCTCCTTACTTTGAGGCTGAGAGAGTGTGTTTTACCCAAGGTCACCCAAGAGGTTTCCATGGCTGAGCAGGGATTCGAACCCTGGTCTCCAGAGACTTAGTCCAAATCCTCAAACCAATATGACATGTAGGGATCATGCCAAAGGGCAGCTACTGAAAAGAGGCACCCAAGTAATGTTAAAGAGTGCCCACTTGCAACGTTAGAGATTTCCAAGTCTATTATTATTATTATTATTTACTTATATCCTGCTTTTCTGCCAATAGAGGGACTCAAGGCAGTGCGCAGCAAATTTAAAACTATGCAATGTAAAAAATGCAAAACATTAAAATGTATAAATATAAAATTAATAAAACAATTAATTTTAACAATTAATGCGATAAAATTTAAAATATATAAAGGGAATTCAAAATAAAATACGGCGCAAATATGACAGTGCATGGGAGAAATCAATGTGTTCTACACAGATGCAGCAAAAGTTACGCAGACGTTAAGTGCAAAACGATAGAGGCTTTATCAGAAAAAAACAGATTGTAAATTTCAACCACAAACCTGAGCTGGAAGGAATACATTTCTTGATAATTTCTTGATCAACTCTGAAATGTGGCTTTAGAGTGGCAGTCATGGCAGGGCTGGTGTTTGCACAGGTCATCTTGGTGGAGAATTAAGGACTGTGGCTGCATGGCTCCCGCCACACTGCAGAATTAATGCAGTTTAACCCAGCTTTAACTATCATGGCTCAATGCTATGGAAACCTGGGATTTGTAGTTTGTTGTGGCACCGGCGCTTTCCATCAGAGAAGGCTGAATAGCTCACAAAACTGCAGATCCCAGGATTCCATAGCATGGAGTCATGGCAGTTAAAGCAGTGTCAAACTGCATTAATTCTGCAGTGTAGAGGCAGGCAAAAAAGTTTGCAGGACCATGGGCTTTGCTACTGTTGGTCTATTCCGCTTAGTATTTCAACTCTGGCTGGCAGAAACTGTGTCTCCAGCAGCCCCAAGGACTATCTGGAGATTTGTGAGATTCTCTCCTGTTGGTCTCCCATCCTGCTATTGACCAAGTCTGACCCCGCTTAACTTCTGAAAACTGACAAGATTGGATGGATTCAGGGTGGTATACAAAGCATTTCCCCTTTGTTGTTGTTGCTGTGTGCCTTCAAGTTGCTTCTGACTTATGGCGACCCTAAAGTGAACCTATAATGGGTTTTCTTGGCACGATTTGTTCAGAGGAAGTTTGCCCTTGCCTTCCTCTGAGGCTGAGAGAGTGTGACTTGCCTAAGGTCACCCAGTGAGTTTGATGAAAAATTCCTTACCGGACTACAACTCCCAGAATCCAGAGCTGGATGTGAGATCCTGTTGGTGGTTAACCATATAAAAAAACTTTGCCAAACTTTGGTAAGTTTTTATTAGAGCTTTAAAAAAAATGACTTTTGGACTATGATCCCCAGAATGCTGCTGATATCACTCTACCCAGCCATGAATTTCTGTTTATAGGGTTGGGGAAACACTTGAGCTACATCTACATTGCAGAATTTAATGCAATTTGACAGTGCTTTAACTGCAAGGGCTCCCTATTATGAAATTCTAGAATTTACAGTTTTGTGACATATTTACCCTTCTCTATCAGCGCCACAACAATTAATGTGGTGTCAAACTGCCTTAATTCTGCAGTGTAGCTGCAACTTTGGTGTCAGATTTGAGTGAAGTTTTAGGACTTCTGAAACCTGATTTCAGTGCAAAGTACAATGTCTTCTGCATTATTTCGTCTTCTTTTGCTCTCAGGATGACTGTTGAGAGAATAGCCTCTGAGCATGTACAGAGTGCTTTCCCTGTTGCCACATGTTATCCCAATTCAAGAGGAGAAGTCTGGTAGGCAGGAAAACTAGTTTGCATGTTATTTTGAAAAATAATGTTTCTAGACCTCATGAGTGTTCAGACTTAAAACCATGAAATGTGAGTCCGTTAAATAAAGACTACGATGCCCGAATTGACATTTATAGGGATTATCAGTGGACAGATTGGATCTTTTAATGGGAGATCTTGTGGATTCTCCTGTTTTGGGTACATCATCCTTTGTGTGATCCATTGTTGTCTTGGAGGAATGGATTCAAATTACAAGAAATTACAAGATTCTGGTTAAACATTAAGAAGAACTTCCTGGAGATAAATACTGTTGGACAATAGTGGAACGAAGGTGATGGACTCTCTTTCGTTGGCAGTTTTGAAAACAAAGGTTGGATGGCTGCCTGTCAAAGGTACTAGAGCTGTGGATTCCTGCACAGGCAGCGGGTTGGAATAGATGACCCCTGGGGTCCCTTCCAACTCTTTAATGATCAGTTTTCTTAACTTTGATCTCCTTTGTCTGGATTGTCAGGATTGTCTGTACAGTTCCTTTGGATATAATTCTATGAGCAGATTTCCCTTTTTGTGTTTGGGTTTAGAGCAAGAAAATTTTGGAATTTGGAGCTGGATCAGACCATTCAGAGTTTGGCAAAGTTCTTTTTTTAAAAAATTAAATACCTCAAATCCCTTATGCTGGCTGGAGGATTCTGGATGTTTATTAATAATTTTAAAAAGAACTTTTCCAAACCTTGTTTTTACTAATGACGTATTTTCCAAGGTCTCACGCAAACAGAAAGTCGCCTCCCCCATTTCTTTTTCTATTATTTTTAACAAGGGAGGCTGGGATTTGAACCCAGGACTCTATGCATGCAAAACTCATATTCTCCCATCGAGCTCAGATTTTTCTCTTCCATGAATGTGTCCCTTGGCTCATTTACACGAGTCACATATTGCTGTTCACTCTTCAGGGCCTTGTCTCTTTGCTCCAAAGGTGGATCCATGAGTTTGATTTAGTTGATTTAGTTTGATTTAGATATTTGTATCTCCACATTTGCCACGGTTAGGGGTGCAGAACCCCCATGAAAGTGGGAAAACCACAAATTAAAAGACACTACCTTTTTTTACCTGAGAGGACACCTCTCTAGGAATCTCTAAGTCTTCCAGTGCAACTCTGTGGTCAACATCTGCCAGACATTGACCATAGAATTGCGCTGGAGGACCTACAAATGCCTAGAGAAGTCTTCTCTCTAAGAATCTCTAGGACAGGTCCTCCTGGCAGACACTGATCATAGAGTCTTGCTGGAGGACCTAGATATTCCTAGAGAGAACATATTAATTAATCAAAGACGTGAATAATCACACCTGCAAAAGTCAAAGCCACAAATGTGGAGGGATGACTCAAATTACCTGATGGCTTCTGCACCAGGTATAACATTGAATCCGCTCTGGGTTGTAGTCCAAACTTTAAAGAAGGTACCTGAGATGTCAAACTGTATCCTCACAAAAGGTTCCACACTTTGGATTGCTCCTATAAATTTGCCAGGCTCTATCCTCAGAATAAGTTCAGCACTTTGAACAGTTGTGTTAAAGTTCTAGGACTCTGGAGACCAGGGTTCGATTCCCAGCTCAGCCATGGAAACCCATTGGGTGATCCTGAGCAAGTCACACTCTCTCAGCCTCAGAGGATGGGAACGGCAAACCACCTCTGAACAAATCATGCCAAGAAAACCCATATAGGTGTGCCTTAGGATCATCACAAGTCAGAACCAACTTGAAGACACACAAGAACTAGGCCTTTAGGAGACCACAGTTTAAATCCCCACTCAGCCATGGAAACCCACTGAGTGAGCTTAAGCAAGTCACACTCTCTCATCCTCAGAGGATGGCAATGGCAACCCCCCTCTGAACAAATCGTGCCATGAAAACCCTGTGATAAGTTCGCCTTAGGGTTGCTATTAGTCGGGAATGACTCAAAGGCACACAACAGACATGCAACCATTCAGCAAATGTTGGCCTTCTGGAATCTCTCTCCTCCAACTCCAATATAACGTTATTCAGAGGACTGAATAATCATAAATACTCAGTTATTAAGTCTGAGTTAGCGATTATCATTAGCGTGGGTGTTTTAATAGGCGACAGCTTGGCTAAGCTCACCTTTGACTGTCTGTGACACAAGACCTGTGTGTTCATTTCCTAAACCAAGGCGTCCCACACCTGGAATATCTGGGTGGAGGGTATCTCACTATGCAAAGTGCTTTGGGACTGTGCTCAGCCTTCAAATAACCTGGCCACCTTTGTGCCCATATAGCAGACAGGTGAGGTGAGTCACGGAGAAATGGCTTGTCTAGAGCCCTGTCACTTCTCTGAGCCTCAGCTCTCCCATCTATAAAATGGGCACAAAAGGAGCAAGGTTATTTGAAGGTGGAGCACAACCCTAACATTACCCTTTGCATAGTAATAAGCCCTGGAAGCAAATACATACTACTAGCGGTGTGGCACACTTTGATTTAGGCGTTGTAGGAACACATTTAACAGGTTTTTAGGAGAGAGGCAAAACTCGAACCCAGGTCTCAGAGGTCCAAATTCACACACCGGAGATTGGGACTATGGTGAGTTAGATCCACCCATCTCCCATTCTGCTGCTCTCCATGATATCCAAAATCTGTCCCATCGAGGGCTGCCTCTAGCCATTTTTTGGAACAGGGGTGACAACCTGAATGAACTGAAATGAAATACACCTGGTATTCCTTGGTGGTCTCCCATCCAAGTGCTAAACAGAACTGACCCTGCTTAGCTTCCAAGATCAGACAGGATCTGGTGCTTGTTTAGGATATTTAAGCCCTCCTTGCAAGATACTACAAACTGAAAATAAAAATAAATAAATTCCTTACTCTATATCTTTTTCAGTTCTAGATCGATTGTGTTTTTAAGCATTTTTTTGTCTCTGTTTTTAGCCGAGTTCTGGTGGTTTTTCTTGTTTTTAATTCTGGTGGTGGGCAGAAATCAGGATAATAAAAAATGGCTAGGATATTCATTGTTTAAATGTATTTGCAACTCAGTACTGCGTTACTTTTTGGCAGCTCCGTATTTATTTATTTTTAATTAAGCCACTTTGAGTTCCAACTTGTTAAAAAAGCGGGATATACATAAATACAATAATATAATAACACTCCTTTTTAAAAGAAAACACTTTCAACACAATCACAATGTGGCAGAGGCATGAACCTTTTGAATAGGAGAAGGGACACTCAGGAATAATTTCTTTCTAAATGTCTGGTTGTGCGGGAAATTTCATAACTGGGGTTTATATCACGCAGCCATATGCTCACACCATTGCAACTGGGTAATACAATAATATATATTGGCATTTTTCAAAAAGGGATGCTTTAGCTGAGGTTCCTGAGTTAAGCAGGGGGCTGGACTTTATGGCCTCTGAGGGTCCCCTTCCAATGCATTGGTTCTGTTATTCTACGGCAGCCATGTTGGTCTCTTCCAGTGGCACCTTTAAGACTTCCAAGCTGAGCCCCATATGAACTTTTGGTCAATTCCAGTCTGCTTTCTCAAATGCAAGGGATGGTGTGACTGCTGCTGGGAAGGGGATAATGGGAGTCCTAGTCCATCTCATTTGGAAGCTGTCTGCTTGAGTCAGCCTGTGATATAATTTCCCGCACGTGGCCCCATGTATTTGTTCCACATTGCATGGGTCATTAATGCTTTGCCGTGTTTGGTGCCAGGAATCTCCTTATAATGTTAATTTTAGCCTCGCATCGCCTTCCGAAATCTTTCGTTTGGGACAAAGGGGTGGGGTGCATCCCTTTCAAAAATGAAAAAAACGTGCCAAGGTTTGAATGTCTTGTCTGGAAGTCTGAGTCCACCAAACTAATGTGTGTGTAGGGGGCTCTCTCCTGTTTATCTGCTGGTGAGGGAAATATGCACTCTGCACATGCTCAGAGTCACTATCTGAATAAATGGCAACAAAAGGCATTCTGCCTCTGGGCTCTCATGAAATTTGGAGATGAGACTCCTGCTAGATGAAAGATTCCTGGAAGGTATTACAAGTAAAGGGGGAATGAAAGAGGAAGGAAGGAAAGAAGGAAGGAAGGAAGGAAGGAAGGGAGGGAGGGAGGGAGGGAGGGAGGGAGGGCAGAGGAATATCTCCTCAACCTCTCCTGAATCCTTTAGATATTTAAATAGAATAAGCCAACCATTTGGGTACCATAAGACCACTTCTCCAAACATGACACCTTCCAGGGGCATTGGGTTACATATCCCATAATCCCCCATTTGTAGTCCAGTGCCTCTGAAAGGCGCAGTGCTGGACAAGGTGGTCATAAGGGCATAGCTGTCTGGGGAGTATGGAGGTTGTAGTCCAGCACCTTTGAAGGGCGGCTGTATTGGAGAAGGCTGCTGTGTAAGTACTGTTCATAACTGGCAGGGAATGGTGGGAGTTGTAGTCCAACATATCTGGAGGGGGCTGCGTTGGAGACTGTAAGTTATAGCAGATTGGGGATGAAGGGAGTTGTAGTCACATCCTTCCAAGGGGGCATGTTACTAAAAACATCTGTATGTGCCTAGCTGGCTGGGAGATAGTGGGATCTGTAGTTCAACACATCTTTGTGGTTGTATTCCTTCAAGTCATTTCCAAGTTATGGTGAGCCTATCACAGGGTTTTCTTGGCAAGTTTCTTCAGAGTGGGTTTGCCATTGCCATCCTTTGAGGCTGAGAGAGTGTGACTTGCCCAAGGTCACCCAGTGGGCATACATGGCTGAGCCAGGATCGAAACCCCGGTCTCCAAAGCCATAGTCCAGTCTAGAGGGGGCTGCACTGGTGGCTGTAAATGTATGCAGGCTGGGGATTATGGGAGTTGTCATCCAGCACATCTGGACAGGAATGTTGGAGAAGGCTGCTGTAACTGTCCTTTCTCTGTGTTTCCAGAGGGCACACCCTCATTAAATCCTTCACTAATAATTAGTGGTACAACAACTTTAAACGCTGCCGGTTTTGCTCCGAAGTAAAAAAATTCTTCCAGGCCAGAGGCAATAGTTAAAAAAAAGGGTTTTTTTAATGCTCTGCACATGTGCTGCCTTTTTTGGTTGGGTTTTGTCAAAACCACCCTCATCCTCCTTTAGATCTTAGTAGCTATTGCCTTCCCCAATAAAAATTCCTTTCCCTTCCCAAATGAATTTTTTCTTTTCAGTCTCCAAATTTCTACCATGCCTGAGAATGAGGCCCTGAAAGCTGAGCAGGATTCGAATCCCCACTCGGCCATGGAAACCCACTGGGTGACCTTGATCCAGTCACATTCTCTCAGGGCCAAAACACACTGCAGAAATAATCCAGTTTGAGACCGCTTTAACGGCCCTGGCTCAATGCTAGGGAATTCTGGGAACTGTACTTTTGTGAAATATTTAGCCTTCTCTGTCAGAGAGCTCTGGGGCAACAATAAACTACTAGGGGCCTTTGCATAGTGCCAGAAATAGTGCAAATTGAGTCCCCTTTAACTGCCCTGACTCAGTGCTAGGGAATCATGGGAACTGTAGTTTATTGTGGCACCAGAGCTCTCTGGCAGAGAAAGCTCAATGTCTCAGAAAAAAAATACAATTCCCATGATTCCCTAGCACGGAGCCAGGGCAGTTAAAGTGGACTCAATTTGCACTATTTCTGGCGGTCTGCAAAGGCATTCCCAGGATTCTTTAGCACTGAGCCAGGGCAGTTAAAGGGGTATCAATCCAGATTGATACCACTTTCCAGGCTGTGGAATTCTGGGATTTGTAGTTTGGTAAGATATTTAGCCGTCTCTGTGCAAGAGCTCTGGTGCCAGAAGAAACTACAAATTCCAGCATTCCATAGTACGGAGCCATGGCAGTTAAACTGGTGCCAAACTGGATTATTTCTGCAGTGCGGATGCGCAAGACAAAGACAAACGCCCATCTCTCGGAAGAAATTTTGCAAGAAACCCCAATGATAGGGTTGCCTTAGGGTTGCCATAAATCGGAATTGACTTTAAAGTTTGCAACAGCAACAAAAACCTTCCTCTCCTATTTGCCGTGTTTGCATGCCCTTGGTCACGTCTCTTTTCTTGGGATGCTTAAACTCTCTTTCTAAATATCAACTGATATTTTAAATATTCTGTCTAAATATCAACTGATATTTTAGGTTACTGCAATGCTAGACGTTTTGGGGAGTGAAGGAAAATTTAATGTGGAGGGGCAGATTTTTAGATTTATTCAGGGGGACATCACCTTCATTCTACATCCTCCCCTGACCTGCGTTACAGATGCTGGAGAGAGAAAAATTCAACCAAAATTATTATTTTATTCTTATTTACTTTATTTATATGCTACCTTTCTTCTAAACTGGGCCTAAGGCGGCTCACAAAAGATAATTAAAAAAAACAGGACAACTTTAAAAACAAAATTAAAAACATCACATCAATGGGACGAGCAAAAAAATCATTAAAACACACTAAGCTACAAGGGTAAAACCACTACAAACATACAAAAGCCCCTATAAGAAGCCTTCCTGCATGCAGTTAGATATTAATCCAATGAAGATAATTCATTTCTCACGTTTAGCAAGCAACTGTTTGAAGACAATGGCAGTGGGTTGTTGCAAAGGGGTTTGGTTGTTGTCTCTTTCATCATCATTATTATTATTATTATTATTGTTAGTTCTTTACTTTCTCCAATAAGCTTTTGTTTGCTTTTGGATTGGAACCTTTTTTCATCCTGCGTCTTAATGCAATTGCAATTTTGTCACCAGTACATCCGTAACTTCTTGCACTAGGTACATTGTTTTGTCAGGATGTTTTGTAAAAGAAAACTATCCATCACTTTCAATAAGTCTGTTTTTGATCCCAGAAGAGCCATAGCCCTGGGGCTGTACACATGGCCCCCGGTTTGTTTAATGGAACCAGCCTGGTCTAGTGATTTGAGTGATGGAAGACCAGGGTTCGATTCCTGCCTCGACCATCAAACCCACTAAGGGCCTTTGCAGACTGCCAGAAATAGTGCAAATTGAGTCCACTTTAAATTGAGGCACTGCCCTGGCTCAGTGCTAGGGAATCATGGGAATTGTATTTTTTTCCTGAGACATTGAGCCTTCTCTGTCAGAGAGCTCTGGTGCCACAATAAATTACAGTTCCCATGATTCCCTAGCACTGAGCCAGGGCAGTGCCTCAATTTAAAGTGGACTCAATTTGCACTATTTCTGGCAGTCTGCAAAGGCCCTAAGAGTGTAGACGGCCTGGGTTTTAATCCTGCTCAGCTATGGAAAACCTATTGACTGACGCTGGGTAAGTCATACTCTCTCAGCCTCAGAGGAAGGTAACAACAAATTGCAAATCTGGCAAAGAAAACAGGAACAGCAGCGTGGTGCAGTGGTTTGAATGCTGGACGAGGAGTCTAGAAGATCAGGGTTTGAATCCCCTCCAGGTTATGGAACCCCACTGTGTGACCTTGGACAAGTTGCACTCTCTCAGCCTCAGAAGATGGCCGTGGGAACCCCTCACTGTACAAATCCTGCAGAGGGGCTTGCCTTAAGGTTGCCATAAGTTGGAAAGGCCTTGAAAGCACACAGTCCCAACACTTCTGGCCCATCAGAAAACAAAATGCGCGTCCGCACTGTTGTGTCTGCAACCTTGGCTCTAGCACACCTTGATTCACAGTTGGCGACAAAGGCGTAAGCCACTGTATTTTCACATTTCTGTTTTGTTTGGATTTTCATATTTTAATTTCCATACTTTAACATTTCACATTTGGTAGTTACTCCGCGTAATATTTGCCTGCGTCAATAATGTTGGAGGGGGAGGGAAATTAAGTCTTTGCTGCCCCAAAGTTTCAAGTTACTGCTATGCTAGAAATCTGGAGAGTGAAGGGAAATTTCAGAGAGAGAGGACAGGGTAGCAACTCTGGGGAGAGCCACATGCAAACCAGGAGGGTAGCTGGAGGCTAAAAATTAAAGCATTGCGCTCCTAGATCAGACTTGAGCATTGCCCTGGACAAAACGAAAGCAAGCATTGCCCACATTTCCCCGTCTTTCCAGCATCGCTGAAAACCAAATTGAACATTGTTCACCCCGGAATTCACTTTGCTGTCTCCATATTCCCTGGGTCTCTTTGCCTGCCACTTTTCATTGGGTGCTGAAATGCAATTTCTAAATGATCAGCTGAATGTTTAAGACTGCCATGCAAGAAATTTGGGGTCTTTCATGGCAGGGCCAGAATTGTTTTGGGTGGGCAATGCTCCCACTTAGGCCCGCACGCTGCGTCTGGGTCTCCCTGGAAATGCTCCTGTCCCTTTAAAGAAAAACTTTTTGGAAAACTCTTCTCCCCATGCTCCCCCTCCCCATCTTCCAAGAGAACAGGTGCTGGGTGCCAGGCCGTAGGCGTAGTAGGCGCTGATGGATTGGCAGGGATTGAGGTTGCCAAGGCACTCGGCCTGAGTCCACCCCCCCTTCTCCGACCCATTTCCTCCTGGGGCAGCCGGTGCCCTTTTGTTGTCAAGATCCAGTTTCAAAACTCAGACCATTCGGGGATGCTGTTGTCATTGCAGAGGAGGGGGACAAGGCTACACTCTGCCAAGGGCATTGCGTTGGCGGTGGGCATGAGCCCTCTTTGACACAGCAGAGTCCTGTCTCCCTCCTGGCCTTTGGAACTGTCATCTGCCATTTTCCTGCAAAATGCCATGACCCCCCAGCCCTCCCCACCGAGGGAGCGAAACCCTAGCTAGCTTGGCAGCCATCCTCTGTCTTCTGATGGCAGGAGGACAGGCCAGAAATCTCCTTCTGGGACTGAAGAGGCCTCCGGAGAGGGCATGAGTGGCAAGAAGAGCATGCCGAGGGTGACAATAGATGGGAACGTTGACAGCGCAGGAGAGTTTGGCATCCCTGTGCGGGTGAGGAGCGCTCCAGGTTATGGTCCGGATTTTAAAGGAACTGTCAGAAGGGCTGTGCCTGTTTTGGGGGGCATAGGGTTTGAAAAGCTCTGGTTGTGTGTGTGTATGTGTGTGTTTTGTTTGCCTTCAAGTCATTTCTGGCTTATGGCAACCCTGAGGCGATGCTATCACCGGGTTTTCATGGCAGAGGAGGTTTGCTATTGCCTTCCCCTGAGGCTGAGAGAGTGTGACTTGGCCAAGGTCACTCCGTGGGTTTCCATTGCTGAGCAAGGATTTGAATCCTGGTCTCGCAAGTGTCCTAGTCCAACACTAAAATCATTACGCCATGCTGGCTCTGCATATATATATATATATATATATATATATATATATATATACACACACACACACACACATACATATATATATACACTTGTCTCTCCACATTGGCTGGGGTTAAGGGCACAGGACCCTCGTGAGTGTGGGAAAACCACAAATAACAAAAACACTATGTTTTTACCTGAAAGAACACCTCTCTAGGAATCTCTAGGTCCTCCAGTGAAACTCTGTGGTCAACATCTGCCAGACAATGACCACAGAATTGCGCTGGAGGAGCTACCAAGGCCTAGTGGAGTGGTCTCTCTAGGAATCTCTAGAGAGACTTATAGTGCGACTTTGGGTTAAAGTTGACCATCGAGTTGTCCTGGAGGAGCTACAAATGGCTACTGGAGTGTTCACATTTCCCTGAGCACTCTGGGCCCACAGCAAACTCCAATTCCCAGAATTCCATAGCCTTGAGCAAAGGCAGTTAAAGCGCTGCCAAACCGGGTTTTTCCTCCAGTGTGGATGCAGCATAAGATGCAAAATGGGCTGCCTGAGGCATATGCCTTCTTTATACCAAATGGTAAGGCCAGATCTGGCTGGGGAGGTCATCAGTGCAAGGCAGACTTTTGGGTCACCCCCCCCAAGTGCAAATGCACAAGCGTGTGCCATCAATTGTGAGCTCCCCCTCTTGCAAAATCAGCTACCATGTCCTTAAGTGATCCTGAACAGTGACCTCAAGTGACCCCTCTGCCAAATATCCAGGATCAGATTGTGTTTGGCTGGAGGCAATCTCAGGCTGCATATTTACTGCAGAAATAACGCAGCTTGACACCACTTTTAGCTGTCATGGCTCCATCCTGTGGAATCCTGGGATGTGTACTTTGTCGTGTCAACAGCATTCTCCGAGAGAAAGGGCTAAATATCTCGCCAAACTACAAGTCCCAGGATTCCATAGCATTGAGCCATGGCAATTAAAGCAGTGTCAAAGTGCCTTAATTCTGCACTGAAGATTAGACCTCATAACAACAAGAAATGACTGCAATATTTATTTATTTCTCTCTTTTTGTCCAGCCCTGGCAGAGTTTGAAAAAGATACAATATTTTGGGGGGCAAATTTTTGTAATGAAAGATACATGTTTTGGAATTACAAGTTAGATTTTTGGAGTAGAACTCCCAGAATTCCCCCAGCCATCATGAATGATCATTGGAGTTGTGGTCCAAAAATCAGTGGAGTGGTAGATTCCCATGCAGGGGCGAATCTGTTCTGGGCTTTAGTCCGAACTGCAAAGGTGAGATACGGGGCATAGCATATTGGATTGGACAAAAAATTTGAGCACTGGTGGGAGATTCTCCCAGCTTCTGCCTTATCCTCCAAAGTTTTAAACCACGTGGACAATCTGCACTGTAGAAATAGTGCACTTTAAGTGCTGTAGCTCCATCCTATGGAATCCAGGGATTTGTAGTTTTGCAAGGTCTTTAGCCTTTCCTGCCAAAGAGTGCTGGTCTCTCCCCAAACTACAGGTCCCAAGATTCTGTAGAATAGAGCCATGGCAGTTAAAGTGGTGTCAAACTGCATTAATTCTACAGTGTAGATGCACACTGGAGAAGTTACTTTCTTGGACTACAACTCCCGAGAGGTATCACCAGCATATCTAGCTCTCTTTCTGCAGTTTGGAAGAACTACTCCTATATCCAAGAGCTGGATATATCCAAGAGTGTTGAACTGTGACTCTGGAGACCAGGGTTCATATCCTTGCTCAGCCGTTGAAACCCAAAGGATGACCTTGGACGAGTCACACACTCTCAGCCCTCAGAAAACCCCATGATTGGGTCACCTTGGACATGTCACACACTCTCAGCCCTCAGAAAACCCCATGATTGGGTCACCATAAATTGGAAACAATTTGCTTTGATTGGGAGTTCCTGCATGGCAGGGGGTTGGACTGGATGGCCCTTGTGGTCTCTTCCAACTCTATGATTCTATGATTCTATGAAGGCACACACATCATCTCCTACATCCAGCTTTGTTACTAGGCTGAGGTCTCCCCACTTAGTATCTAGGGGTCCGCGTGCAAATTTGCCATCCCAAGTTGCCATCTTGTCTGTCACAGCAGGGACCAGAAACAAATCAGGGGGTGCCAGATCGCCTTCCTTGGCTGGCATCTTGGAGCAATGCCTCTCCGAGTGACATCTCTGCTAGAAACCTGGGTATCCCCAGTGGCGTGAGACACCTTTTTCCAGCTTTGTCTCGTTTCTGGAGAGGAAGAGTCCACAAACAGGGAACCGCTCTCTGCTGATCTCCTAGTAGGATTACTGCAATCCATGGTACGTGGGGCTGCCCTTGAAGACTACTCCAAAGCTTCCCTTGGTGAGGAAGGAGCTGCCAGTATTTCTACCTGCTTGCATCATGGCTTGGGCACATGCCAGCAAGTTGGAAAGACTTTCACTGGTTGGCTGTTTGCTTACGGCCTGAGTCCAAGGTGCCGGTACTTGCCTTATAAATCCACACTTTGGCTTGTCAGGACTCAAATTCCAGAAGGATTGGCTCCTCTTGTAACAACTTGCCCATCATTTAAGACCTCAAGGCCTTTGCCCAGATCTCTCCTTTTTTGGAGGTACATGATGTAGCAACAGAGCAAAGGGATTTCTTAGCTGTTTCCAGCTTAGCCATAAAACCCAATGGGTGACTTTGAGCAAGTCACATGCTCTCAGCCTCAGGGGAAGGCCATAGCAAACCTTCTCTGAACAGTTTGTGCCAAGAAAACTCCACAATAGGTTCATTTTAGGTTGCCATAAGTCAGAAATGATTTGAAAGCACACAAGAACAACAAATGTCCTGGCTATGGAACATTTTTCCCGTTGTTGTTGTTGTTGTTGTTGTGTGCCTTCAAATCATTCCTGTCTTATGGTATCCCTAAGGCAAACCTAGGAGCCCATGTGGAGTAATGGTTTGTTGGACTATGATTTTGGAAACCAGGGTCCAAATGCCCACTCGGCTATGGAAATCCACTGGGTGACTTTCGGCAAGTCACACTCTCTCGGCCTTGGAGGAAAGAAGCAGCAAACCCACTCTGAACAAATCTTGCCAAAAAAACCCTGTGATAGTGTTGGCATGACTCACGAACGTTTGGGTTGCTGCTATCAAAAAGACCATCACTATCAGGCCCTAAGTTACAAGCTTGTAGCTCTCTAATTTTGAGAGTATTTTATTTATTTTAATGATTTTGGGTTGTGATGGCCTCATAGCTTTTAGCAATAAAGATTCTATTACAGTGGGCCCTTAGTATCTGCTGGGGTTTGGTTCCAGGTCCCCCCATGGATACTAAAATCTGTGGATGTCCATGCTTTATTATTATTATTATTATTATTATTATTATTATTATTACAGTAGGCCCTTGGTATCTGCTGGGTTTGGTTCTGGGAGCCCCTGTGGATACCAAAATCCGTGGATGTTCAAGCCCCAATAAATACAATAGCATAGTAAAATATTGTCCCTTATATAAAATGGCAAAATCAAGGTTTGCTGTTTGGAATTTATACCTTTTAAAAAATATTTTCAAGCTGTTGAATCTGTGGGTAAAGAATCTGTGAATGCAGAGGGCAAGTTAATTTTGAAATTACTGTAATTTTGAAAGAACCAAGATTTCAGCAAATGATCCAACTGCCTTTTTGTACAGTCTATATAGTGCTGCTAAAGAAAGAGCTTTTCCCAGAGCGAGTTTGCTGTCAATGTGTCACATATTTTTTTAAAAAAAATAAATATTCTTTAGGTTTTGCAAAGGCAAAGCCACCAACGATTGCATCCAAGAACCATACAATGGGTTGTGCACCAAGTTTGTTATTCGTAACTTGTGACACAACATGGCCAACTCAGAACATAGTCACACATCTGTTGTCATTGGTATGCTGAAGACACCCAGCCCTATCTGTCCTTTCCATCTAAATCCAGGGAAGAAGCTGTTTTGGTACTAAACCATCATCCTTAGTCAGTAATGGAAATTGAAATTTAACCCAGACAAGACAGAGGTGCTCCTGGTCAGTCGAAAAGACAGATCTGGGTTATGGGAGTTGTAGTGCAATGCCTCTGGAAGGGGCTGGGTTGGAGCTGTAAGGGCACAGTTGACTAGGGATTATGGAGACTGTAGTCCAGTGATTCTTGAACTTTGGTTCTCCAGGTGTTTTGGACTTCAACTCCCAGAAGTCACAGCCACTTTGGCCAACAGTCAGGAATTCTGGGAATTGATGTCCAAAACACCTTAAGGACCAAAGGTTGGGTCCCACTCTGTCTAATCCAGCACTTGCACAGGGAGGCTGTGTTAGAAAAAGCAGCTGTGAATGCGTAGCTGGCTGGGGATTATGGAGACTGTAGTCTAGAAGCTTCAGGGTTAGGGTTAGGCTGTGTTAGAAAAGGCAGCTGTGAGTGCATAGTTGGCTGGGGATTATGGGAACTGGATCCCTTTATCTTATCCTTTAAATGTATTTTAAACTGTTTAAAATATCATATATTTATATTTTATATTTTAATATAACAGCTTAGTTAACAGTTTTATTTTTATTTTTTAAAAAACCACCTTTGTGCCATATATTGTTTTAACTATATTTTGTTTTAATCTTATGCTGCAAGCCGCTTAGGGTTTCACGTTGGCGCAAAGGCAGGATATGGTGGTGTAAGTAAATAAAATAACAAATTAAAAATTATCTATGATCAGAAGTATATCTCTTCTGCTGCTGCTGCCTTGTTTGCGATAGCGGCCGAGAAGATTAGATTGAAAGCTGGCTTGTGATTGTAAGAAAGGCTTGAAAAGACCCAAGCTGGGAAGCTCTATGAACTTCCTGAGATGCATTTTGAAACGATATGTTTTGAAATGGTATCCAAGTGGTGTATAATTTATCTTCTTTTTATGTCTGTGCCTCTGTCAATGGACACTTCCTTGTATTGTATTGTATTGTATTTTTTTTGTTTTCAGTGGCCTACAGAGAGGAGCAATAAATATTTTAGGTCCTTTTTTATGTGTAAAAATAACATATAAAGAAATAAATATTTGACATATTTTTTTTTCCAGCTGGGGATTTTAAGTTGTTGTAAACATTTGAATTCTTAAAGTCTGATGGCATACTGTTCAGAAATCCTGATAAACTGGTGGGCAGCATGTTCATATTTTAAAGAGGTAACCAGCAAATATGTATATGCGTGGCATTGAGCATTGGACTCTGGAGACCAGGGTTCGAGTCCCTGCTTGACCATGGAAACCCACTAGATAATCCTTAGGCAAGTCACACTTTCTTTTCCCCAGAAGATGGCAATGGTAACCCAACCCTCCCCCCCAAAGAAATTTACTAAGAAACAACTGTGAGACCTTAGGATTGTCATGAATTGGAAAGGACTTAAAGGCAAACAGCAATAACAAAGCAGCATGGCTCCCATTACACATCTGGATTTAAGAGGCAATGGTTCTTCTAGCCAAAGAGGCTTCTATAGAAGTGTCCAAATCTGGATGCCTTTTATTTAGAAATTAGCCTCTCTCTTTTTTTTAGAAATAAGCTGAACTTATTGTGGTTGTTTTTCCATAGCCTCAGTAGTAGTCTTAGGTCTCTAAAATGGGTACAAAAGCTTTCACATGTCAGTATAGAAGGAAAAAGACTTTCCATCGTTAATCCCTGCTTAACTTGGAAGCCGCAAATTAAACAATTAGGCCGAGCTGTGTACCGTTTTAAATAGGACAGTACCATGTTTCTTTCATATTTCCAGACCCTCCTGTCATTTTAATATAAATGTTAATTTTGCACCGTTTTCAAGGGAAAAAATGCACTGTTATGTTGCAAAAACGGATTGAAGATCCCTGTTTGAAATGGTGGTTGTCAAAAACAAAATTGTGTCATGGAGTGTCATAAGATGTTGAAAGACTGAATTTTGCTGCGTACGATTATACCTCACCTGAGAAATATCCATGGTACAATCGTAGTGAAATGCAGTCCTCCTGTATATCTACCTACATTTTTGTATGACTTCTGTCACGGAAGAGTAATTGTTAGCTCAATATGGTCATGTAATAAAACTTGTTCTTATCGTCTTACTTTTTCACGAATACGGAACGTTACAGAACCCCGTCCCGTTTTTGCCATCCCTTCATCCCATTTTTGTGTCAAGGAGATATACTAGTCAGCCGACCCACAAAACCAATGAAACACAGAACTGCTCTTGTGTGCTTGTGGCACCCTTTTCTTTTCTTAGCCTGTGGAACTCACTGCCAGTAGATGTGAAGTGCAATGCTTGCCGATTTCTGGTGATCTTATAAACAGATGAGAAGGATTGGTGGGAAGAGGGTGCATCGACCCCTGCTTTGAGAAGTTTTGAGCCAGCTGTATGAGAGCTTGGGAAGATTCCTTGGGGTGACTACAAGTCCCATCTCACACGCACTCCAAATAAAGGGATTTCCCCAAGTTGTGTGCTGAATACCAGTTTCTGGATCAGAAGTACAGGGAATAGGATAAACTACAATGCAAAGGTGTTTCCTTTGGGTATATCCACACTGCAAAGTGATAGCCCTTGTAGAGACTCAGCGTGGCGTAGTGCTTTAAGTCTTGGATTAAGACTCTGGAGACCAGGGTTCAATTCCCGTCTTGGCCATGAAATCCATTGGGTGACCTTGGCAAGTCACACACTCTCATCCTCAGGGAAAGACCATGGCAAACCTCCTCTGAACAAATCTTGGCAAGAAACCCCCAAGATGGTGCAGTGGTTTGAGTGTTGGACTACGGCACTGGAGACCTGGGTTTGATTCCCGGCTTGGCCATGAAACTCACTAGGTGACCTTGGGTGAGTCACACTCTCTCAGCCTGAGGGGAAGGCAAGGGCAAACCTCCTCTGAACAAATCTTGCCAAGGAAACCCCATGATAAGTTCACTGCCTTAGGATCGCCATAAGCTGGAAACAACTTGAAGTCACACAACAACACCATGTGTGTGTGTGTGTACTGGTTTGAGCATTAGACTAGGACACTGGGGAGCATGGTTTGACTCCCCGCTTGGCCATGGAAACCCACTGGGTCACCTTGGGCAAGACACACTCTCTCAGCCTCAGAGGAAGGAAAGGCAACCCCCCTCTGAACAATTCTTGCCATGAAAACCCATGATAGGGTTGCCTTAGAGTCGCTGTAAGTCAGAAATAACTTGAAGGCAAACAACACAGAGATGTGTATTCACAAACACACACACGATCTGAACTTTCCAACTTTCCCTTAAACTGCCAAATTTCCATTCTGCAGAATCCTGGGATTCGTAGTTTGGCAAGGGACTTGGAACCGGTTTCCAGAGAGCAGCGATGCAACAACAACTCAGCAGCTGTAGCACTAGACTAGAAAACTGGGAACCCTTGGCCAAACTACACCTCCCAGGATTGTGGAGATTGGAATGGCAACCCTGAAAGAGGTATCAGATGGCTGTAACTCTGGAGCGGAAACACACTTCTGGGGGGGGGGGCATCTGTTGTCCCATGATGGATGGGAGGCCGGATGGTCATCCAGGTGGGCTCTTCTTTTGAACCCTCAGGGGCCTTTTCATCTTCTGAGATCTCCGCCAAACAGTTTGTCTTGAACCACTTTGTTCTGAAACAAGGGCATGCCATCAGACATACTGTGCAACACGGTTCCTTTTCTTTTCAGCTTTGTGCATCTTGATATTATCTTATTAGTTTTGCCTTAGGTTTTTTTAAAATATTCTTCTTATTATTATTACGATTATTATTCTTAGGAAATTCTTACAGTGCAGACCTCTTTCATCTGCTGTCAGGAGGGAGGGAGAGGTGGGAAAAGGAAGTGAGGCAGCCGTGCCTCGTCTGTGCGTGCGCGCGCGCACGTACACAAGAGAGTCACGATGCTGGATCTTCCCCCTCTCTTCCACAGAACCTGGCTTTGAAGAAAAGCCAGGAGGCAACGGAGAGGACTGTTCTTCATCTGCAGGCCCCTCGGGTTTTATTTTTAAACAGGCACCTTTCCCAGTAACTCTCCAAAAGTTGGTTTTGTTGTGGCTGTTGTGTGCCTTCTAGTCGTTTCCGACTTATGACGAGCCTAAGGCGAAACTATCGTGGGCAATCGTCTTGGCAAGATTTGTTCAGAGGAGGATTGCCATGGCCTTCTCCTGAGGCTGAGAGAGAGTGACTTGCCCAAGGTCACCCAGTGGCTTTCATGGCTGAGGTGGGATTCGAACCCTGGTCTGCAGAGTCGTAGTCCAGTGCTTGAACCACTGTGCCGCACTGGCTTTCTTTGTTGTCGTTGTGTGCCTTCGAGTCATTTCAGTGGGTTTCATGGCTGAGGTGGGATTCGAACCCTGGTCTCCAGTGTCGTGGTCCAACACTTGAACCACTGTGCCGCACTGGCTTTCTTTACTGTTGTTGTGTGCCTTCAAGTCATTTCTGACTTATGGAGACCTTATCATGGGGTTTTCTTGGGAAGATTTGTTCAGAGGAGGTTTGCCATTGCCTTCCCCTGAGGCTGAGAGAGTGTGACTTGCCCAAGGTCACCCAGTGGGTTTCATGGTCGAGTTGGGAATCAAACCCTGGTTTCCAGAGTTGTAGTCCAATGCTCAAACCACTAGGCCACACTGAACCAGGCATTTATTATGGAGCAAGACACCAGGAAAAAAATTGGTTTTGTTTCTTTAATACAGGAACACACACACACACATATTTATCCACTTTTTTTGTTTAAAATGCATGCCTCAAATGATCTAACATTTGAAAAAGTAAAAAGGAATGAAGGGGGAAAATGATAGAGAAAAATAAGAGTTAAACCCTCAGATGAAAGAGGATCAGAGAACTGTTGGTAAACTAAGGGCTGAGGTTTCCTCTGAGGTTGAGAGAGTGTGACTTGCCCAAGGTCACCCAGTGGGTTGCCATAGCCAAGCAGGGATGCAAACTGTTGTCACCAGTGTCATATTCTAACACTCAAGCCAGTACAGCATGCTGGCCCTCTATTTTTGGATTACAACTCTCCAAATTTTTGGACAACGATTCCTAGGATTCTCCAGCCAGCATTCTGGGAGTCATAGTCGACAAAAAGTCCCTTTGCCAGGCTCTGAGAAATGTAGACCATTTGCTGCCTTCTTAGGATGCCCCAAAAATATGCCGCTGGAGGGAGCCAGATTGGGAACCCTTGTTTGAAGCACCATTGGTCATGTGTCGGGTGGTTTGTGAATTCTGGGAGTTGTAGTCCAAAAAAAAAAAGTGGGGGAATTGTTCCAAGCTTTGCTAGGATTTTTTTTCCCATTATCCCCTTCTGGTGAATTTCTCAAACAGAGGGACTTAAGATTTTGTAAGAGCAACAGGCTCTAATTCCCTCATCTCATTTTCTGCATCCCTGATACTCTGATGCTGGGTCGTTCTTATCATAGAGCAAAGGCACTTTGCATGTGCACAGAGGCACTCTGCCCACACACACAGAGACACTCCCTGACAATGAATCTTCAGTGTGAGTTCAGAGCGGAGGTAACATGGGCTGCATCTGCACTGCAGAATTAAAACAGTTTGACACTGCTTGAACTGGCAGGGCTCCATTCTGTGGAATTCTGGGATCTGTAGTTTGTTCTGGCACCAGAACTCCCTAACCGAGAAGGGAAAATAGCACACAAAATGACACATCCTAGGGTCCCCTAGCATTGAGCCCTGCCAGTTAAAGTGGTGTCAAACTGCATTATTTCTGCAGTGTGGCAGTAGCTGTATTCAGAGGGGTTTTGTCACTGCCTTCCTGTAAGGCTGAGAGAGAGTCACCTCACCAGGTTGCCCCATTGGGTTTCCAGACCTGACCAGTGATTAGAAATCGAGTCCAACACGCAAACCACTATACCATGCTGTCTCCCTGAGGGATTTCTTGACCAGATTTATTTTGCCATTGCCTTTCCCTGAAGTTGAGAGTGAGACTTGCCAAAGGGCATGCTGTGGATGTCTATGGCTGAGTGGGGGATTCGAACTCTGCTCTCCCAAAGTCCTAATCCACCCTTTAGACCATGCTGGTTTGGGACTAAATTTTGGCAATGCAGATGCAGCCCTAGCTGTGGTGCCAACTGGGAATGGGTTGGACTAGATGACCCTTGGGGATCCCTTCCAACTGTATAGGAGTCTATAAAATTAACCCTGGCTGTCTTTTGTTGTTGTCTCAAAGGGGCAAAAGGCCTCTGAAGTGGTTCACACTGGCCTTCCTGTCCCACAGTTGTTGCGATGGGGGGAAAGCGGAGGAAACGGTGACCCAGAGTCAAGTGGTTTTCCCCTGTTTACATTTCTGGAGCGTCTCTGTCTCGGCCGCATCCCCTAATATGGTCCTTTTTGCGCCTGCTGCCTGTCAGGCCTGCCCTCCCGGGGGATGTGGGGGAGTCTCTCCTAAAATGCTAGGAAAAGAGATGCCGAGTTTTTACACACATTCTTGCTCTCTCTTGCACACACACATAGGCGTACATTGGCCCCGTCCGTCATCACGCAAACAAATCTGTAGCGCATTTGCAGTTAGAAGGCAGTCTCCCTCTGTGTGTGTGTTTGTGTGCCTTTGAGATGGGCAGTGCATGATAAGGAGGTGCTTTAGCATCTTAGCATATTATTTGAGCATTTGAGCATTTAGCATTTTTATGGTCTGTGTTTTATGTTTGATGGGAAGGGCGTTATAAATAAATGTTATTATTCTTATTAAGTTGCTTGCTAACTTATGGGGCCCCCAAGAATTTCATAGGGTTTCCTTAGCAAGGAATCCTCAGAAAGGGTAGCTAGATGTCTTCACCGCAAAGGAGGACACGGCACCGCAAAATATCGGGCCTTCGAGAAAAATGTAGGACATGACCAAGTCAAATCCACTTGTTGTTGTTGTTGTTGTTGTGTGCTTTCAAGTCGTTTCCGACTTATGGCGACGATAAGGCGAAGCTATCATGGGGTTTTCTTGGCAAGATTTTTTCAAAGGAGGTTTGCCATTGCCTTTCCCTGAGGTTGAGAGAGTGTGACTTGGCCAAGGCCACCCAGTGGGTTTCACGGCCAGGCGGGGAATCGAATTCTGATCACCAGAGTCATAGTCCAGCACTCAAAGCACTCCACCACAGTGGCTCAAATAAAAGGTAAAAACACTCCTAGAAATGTAAATTCATGCTTCTTACTCATGCTCCAAAAGGAGGACCTTTTGAAATTCCTCCTGGACAGAAGGTTAAAATGTAGGACATGCCCTGGAAAAGGAGGTCAACCTGTCCTCAGAGGCGTTTTTGCCATTTCTTTCCTTGGACGCCTAGGATTCTTTGGCAGTCTTTTGGGGCTTGGGGAAGGTTCTTTTTTTGGACTGCCAATACCAGAATCCCCCAGCCAGATACCTGGGAGTGACAGTACAAAAAGACACTTTTTCTCAGCCTGCAACATTTGGAGGAAAAGGACCAAGGTCAGCTCTTGTGTCACCTTCCAAGTCACCTGTCAATTTATGGCGACTCTATGAATTTCAGAGGGTTTTCTTCGGCAAGGAATCCTCAGGGGTAGTTTTGCCAGTTCCTTCCTCTGAAATATCACCTCCAGCCCCTGGGATTCCTTGGGGATCTCCCATCCAAGTCCTAACCAGGCCTGACCCTACTTAGCTTCCAAGTTTAGATGGGATCTGGTGCATAATTTTAGGGTATTTAGTGTATGTGTATGTGCCTTTAAGACACCTGTCCACTTATAGCAACTCCATGGATTTCTTAGGGTTTTCTTGGGCAAGGAATCTCCAGAGAGGGTTTTGCCAGTTCCTCATAAATAAAGCCTTGTGTTCCCTGGCAGTCTCTCATCCAAGGACTAACCAGGGTTGATCCTGCTTAGCTTCCAAGATCAGATGGGATCTGGTACATTTGGAGTATATAGGCCCTGTCCTATATATATATTGTGTGTGTATCTACCTTCAGGTCACATGCCAACTTACATTGTTGTAGTTGTTGTGAGCCTTCAAGTCCTTTTGGACTTAGGGTGACCCTAAGGCAACCCTATCATGGGGTTTTCTTGGCAAGATTTCTTCAGAGGAGGTTTGCCATGTCCTCTCCTGAGGCTGAGAGGGTGTGACATGGCAAAGGTCACATAGTGGGTTTCATGGCTGAGCGGAGGATCAAGCCCTGGTCTCCTGGGTCATAGTCCAACAGAAACCACAATGCCACGCTGGCTGTCTCGGCAAGATTTGTTCAAAGGAGCCTCGTCATTGCCTTTCCTTGAGGCTGAGAGGGTGTGACTCAGCGAAGGTCACCCAGTGGGTTTCCATGGCTGAGCTGGGAATCGAATCCTGCTCTCCAGAGTCCTAGTCCAACACCACACTGGCTCCCCAACGTATGGCAACCAGACATAACCTGGTGCCTTTAAGATATTTGGTGCAGTTGGCCACCATCCAACTGGCGAAGCCTTCCTCCTTCTGTGTGCCAGGCAAAATGCCCATTTGTCAAATGCCTGCTTTCTTGGCACTAGTTTTAATTGAAATGATGCATTGACAGGGGAATGGAAAACCCATATAAGCCCAGGTGGCCATCCTGTGGCTAACCACTGGAGCCCACTGCCTTGTGGGCCAGCCCTCTCTCTTTGCGGCCCTTTCTGGCCTGCCCTTGCCTGCCCCTCCCTGTCACCCAGTGCCATGGCAACAGGGCCTCACCCCACATACCAGACCCAGAGGAAGAGAGGGAGGGACGGGCGCAACCCTCCGGCAGCGGCTCATGCGTCATTCGGAGGACAGCAGCACCCATTGCACACCAGCCCAGGATGGTGGTACCTTGGCGGAGACGGGTAGGTGGCATGTCACCCTCTGCTGCCCTACAATTTCCCCCCTTTGCTTGTTCAACCCCCCTTTCCCCCTTTCAGTAGCTCCTCCAGGGTCATCTCTCGAACTCAGGGCTGCCAGTTGACCCATGCCGGCTCTTTGTGCAAAGATGGGATCTTTCAGGCTTCAAAGATGCATCTAACTCTGGGTGGCAAATATGCCAAGTGCTGCTTTGGTGAGATGCAGCTGGGCTTGGGAGATGTGTGGGGGGGCAAATGGACCTTTTTGGGGGGTTCCTGCTTCTTTTAGGAGGAGGAAAAGAGAGATTTGGGCTGCTTGCTTTGCCAGAGCATGCGCCAAGAGAGTGCCAGCCTGCCAGCCAGCCAGGGCATGCCACCACCGGAAGCCGGGTTGTTTTAAGTCAACAAAAGAACCACGATGAACGAAAGAAAAACCAAAGCACCCTGCGGATAAGAAAGCAGATCTGGCCATGGCCTTTGCAAGACACTGAAGGACAAAAAGGGGGCTGAGGTTTTGCCGAATTATATCTGGGCAACTCAGGACAAAACCAGCCTAGCCAAACTTGGAAGGAAACTTCTTTGCACAAGAGTTGTGATGATGCCAGAAAGAGAGCGGAAGAAGGAAGGAAGGCAGCCAACCCAAATGCGGGCAAGACCTTGGTCACATTTTGCACGCCTGAATGTAGCCTTCCGCCTTCACCTATCCTTTGCACGAGAGTCGTGCGAGGGGAGAAAGACAGAAGCAGCACCCAATCTGTGTTTCACTAGGCTCTAAGGCACTGTCTGACCTTGAAGCCCTACTTCCTTGTGATCCCAAGTCGAACGTAGGCTTCACACAAGGCTTGCATAAGAACCGTGAGCATCAGCGCACCACTGAGGATTGCAAAATCTAGGATGTCTTTGTGTTTGTGTGTCTGTGCCTTCTTGTTGCCTGTGGACTTCTGGTGACTCCATGAATTTCTCCGGGTTTTCCTTAGGCAAGGAAGACTCAGAGGTGGTTTTGTCAGTTCTTTCCTCTGAAATATCGCCTCCAGGGCTTTGGATTTGTTGGCCATGTACGAGAAGTGTGAAATAACACTTCTCACTCTCTTGTGGGCCTGTGAGGATGGGAGTCACTTTGCTGATGGACCAGTCCAGCTTGTAGCACAAGGGCTCCTTTGCACGCTTGGTGAAAGGCTTTGCACGCTTGGTGAAAGTGTATCACCCTTATTCCTGAAATGAAACTTGGATGTAGTTGTGTGTCGAAGGGCTCCTTTGCATCTTTGGTGGAAGCTATTGCTTGGGGTGGCATAACGGTTTGAGCATTGAACTATGACTCTGGAGACCAGGGTTCGATTCCCCGCTCGGCCATGAAACCCACTGGGTGACTTTGGGCAAGTCACACTCTCTCAGCCTCAGAGGAAGGCAATGGCAAGCCTCCTCTGAACAAATCTTGCCGAGAAAACCCTGCGAGAGATGTGCCTTAGGGTTGCCATAAGTCAAGAATGACTTGAAGGCACACAGCAACAACAACTTCTCGCTTGGTGGAGGAAAAGTGCTTCCCTTTCCTTCCTTTTTTGTAGTGATGGGTCAGTCCCTTCCTTTCCCCATCTGCCTTGCTGGACTTAGGTGAAGTTGTGGAGACTGAATTATGTCGCACAGGGGTCAAATATTACATCTATTCCTTGATTGCTGCCACACTGCAGAATTAATGCAGTTTGACACCACTTTAGCTGCCATGGCTGTGGGTTATCCTGGGGCTTGTAGTTTGTTGTGGCCCCAGAGCTCTCAGGCAGAGAAGACTAAACATCTCACCAAACTACAAACCCCTGAACTCCATAGCACTGAGCCATGGCAATTAAAGCGGGGTCAAACTGCGTTAATTCTGCAGTGTAGATACAGCCCTTGCTAAGTTGAACAGAGCCTCAGGCTGATCTTGCCCATCCTAGAGGATGCCAGATCTTGGGAAAGTAACTTTGCAAAAGCTGTTGACTCCCAGATTCTGCCCCCTTGAAACAAGTATGGCCAGTGGAGGATTCTGGGAGTTGTAATACGAAAAGGTAATTTGTCCAAAGCCTGGGAAATACCTAAGGGACAGGCTCAGGAATGGGACACAACCCCTAAGTAACACAAAGTGACTTAGCTTTGAACACAAAGTTACTTAGTTACTTAGCTTTGAAACATGGTGCAATCATTCCTTTCTCCTCTCCAGCCCTGGCCCTCCAGAATAGTCTCTATGCTATTTTGGGGTGTGCAAAGGAATGTGAACCAATGTGGAATAGTGTATTGAGCATTGGACTATGACCCTGAAGACCAGGGTTCGAATCCTGGCTCAGTCATGGAAATCTGATGGGTGACCTTGGGCAAGTCACACTCTCTCACCCTAAAAGGATGGCAATGCCAACCCCACTCTGAAGAAACTTGGCAAGAAAACCCCATGAGCCTTAGGGTCACCATAGGTCCAAGGCTCTGGTGCCACAGCAAACTACAGTTGGCCTTCCACATTTGCGGCTTTGACTTTGGCAGATTCGATTATTTGCGGTTTTGATCAATATATTTTTTTTTTAGGAATCCCTAATAAGTCCTCCAGCGCAACTCTTCTGGAAACTGACCATAGAGTTGTGCTGGAGAACCTAGAATTTCCTAAAGAAAACACTTCTCTAGGCATTTGTAGGTCCTCCAGCATGATTCTATGGTCAACTTCTGGAAGATATTGACCACAGAGTTGCACTGGAGGACTTGGACCACTGTAGAACTTGTAGAATTACATAGCATGGAACCATGGCAATTAAAGTGGTGTCAAACCGGATTATTTTTGCAGTGTGGATGCAGCCTCAGTTCCCCCTCCCTGCCCAAGTACCAGAAATTACGCCCCCGGGAGACATTTGGGGGCATTACTTCATTTGGGGCTGTATGACCGAGGATTAATTGGGATTGTCCCTTCCAAATTGGGGCAGTTAAAGGGAATAACAATAATAATAATAATAATAATAATAATAATATAACTGCCTCTCCCCAGGGATCAAGGCAGAGAACAATAGACAGATATCTATAGCATGCCTCCTCACTGCATGTCTTGTCTCAGGGTCTGATGGGAATTGTAGTCCAACAACATTGGAAGGGGCACATGATATTCCCTGTTGTTCTGTGGCTTCAAGTTGTTTCTGGCTTATGGAGCCCCTAAGGCAAACCTATTCTGGGGTTTTCTTGCCAGGTTTCTTCAGAGGGAGTTTACCATTGCCATCCTCTGAGGCTGAGAGAGTGTGACTTGCCCAAGGTCACCCTGGGGGTTTACATAGCCGAGCTGGGATTCGAACCCTGGTCTCCACAGTCATAATCCAACCACTACACCACGCTGGCTCTTGCTTCCTACCCTGGTGCAAATCCTCCTTCTTGGCAAGTGTAATTCTGTTGTGTGTTGTCGAGGTTTAAGAGAGAGATGTCTTCTTCTTTTTCATGGGTGTGTATTTTTCTACAGGAAGGAGACGAGGATGCTGGGAGTGGGATCACCACCACCTTAATCTTGTCCGTCTTCACGGCCGTTTTGGGGTCCCTGCAGTTCGGATACAACATCGGAGTCATCAATGCACCACAAAAGGTAAAGCAAATTACCTGAAAGCACATTCCCTAAAGCTAAGAGGTTGGTTGGTTTGGACAAAGGCAGGATAGAAGTAGATGAAACCACAGTGGGCAACTGTGCCTCTGAGCATGTGTGGATGTCAATTTGGAAAGCCCTGCCACTTTACATTCCACAAGGAATTGCAAAACGGCATCCTTGCAGAGGGTGCAGTTTTGGGTTAAAATGTTGTTGGTGTGGGAAGGCAGGGTTTCCCACTTTCCTTGGTTCAAATACTCGCACTTGGTAGGACTATAGCTCCCATAATCCCCAGCCAGCATGGCCTCAAAAGCCAGGCTGGGTGGAGAGGATGGTCAGCTGAAATTCAATACTCCCCAAAAATGCCAACTCATGGAAGGTTTGCCCTTAGAGGTTGGTTTACTGGGCAGGGAACGGATATCTCATCTCTCACCAGTTCATTCAAAGATCGAGGTGAAAGATCGAGAGCGTTGGAAAGTTACTTTTTTCAGATTAGCCAACCCCAGAAGGCCACTAGGGGGCAGAAAAAGTAATTTCCCCAAGCTTTAGAACAGGGGTAGGCAACCTTTTTGAGCCGGGGGCCGGGTTGCTGTCCCTCAGACAATTGACGGGCCGAAGCACCAAAAATAAATAAATAAATAAATAAATAAATAAATAAAAATAAAAATAAAAAAGAATTAAAAAATTAAAAAAATATATGCGTGCACACTCTCTCAGCCCCAGAAAAGCCATGGCAAAACCCCTGTGAAGATTTTGCCAAGAAAACCCCAAGAACAAGTAATAACAACAATAATCAATATCATCATGGGGGGGCGGCGGCGGTGGGGGGGCGGCGGCGGCAGGACCGGTTTGGGGCCGGTCCAAAGGCCTTGCTGGGCCGCATCCGGCCCCCGGGCCTTAGGTTGCCTACCCCTGCTTTAGAAAGATTGAAAGAATCAATTTCATGTTTTCTAACCAAAGTGACCAGATGATATAAAGGAGGACAAGGCATTGCAAAAATGTAGGACATTCAAGAAAAATGTGGGACGTTTGCAGCAGAAGTTGAGGGAGGCAGTGACCGGACCAAGGAACCTGGGACTACAACTCCCAGCATCCTGCAGCCAATGTGGCCAAGGGGGGAGAGAATGACCTTTTGAGGATTACGGCTCCCAGAACCAGCATGGCAACTTGGAAAAGCGACTTTTGGGAACTACAGCTCCCAGCATGGCCCCTTTGCAAAGAATGTGGGGGAACTACAACTCCCCCCATCAAAAATAAGAGCTGAAAACACTCATATAAATGTAAAGGAGCATCATTTCTTTAACTAGACTCAAAGCTGAGTTAAAGACTATACTGTTCAGGGAAGCATTCCCAGGCATTGCATGATTATTATTTGATGTTTTTAATTTGTAGTAATATGTATTATTTTATTATTTTGTAGAATGTATGCCATTGGCAGGCTTATCTTTGTCTATTTTATCTATTTTGTTGATTGTATGTACTGCACTGTGTAAATCTACAGCGCTATACAAATAAAGCATAATAATAATAATAATAATAATAATAATAATAATAATAAACTTTTGTCCTCCAGATATTTTGGACTTCAGCTCCCAGAATTCCTGACTGTTGGCCAAGTTGGCTGGGGCTTCCAGCAGTTGAATTCCAAAACACTTGGAGGACCAAAGTTTGGGAACCACTCAATGGAGGACATTTTGGAAATCCTCCTGGACAGAAGGTTAAAATGTAGGACAGCTCCTGGGAAAGGAGGATGCATCTAACCACCCCTCCCTCTATATTTTATTCAGATCATTGAACAGAATTACAATGCCACCTGGATGGAGCGCCAAGGGGTGGCACATCCAACGCCCATCGACCCAGGCACCCTCAAAACGCTGTGGTCCCTGTCGGTGGCCATCTTCTCCATCGGGGGCATGGTCTCCTCCTTCATGGTGGGCATCGTCTCAGAATGGCTTGGCCGGTGAGTTCCCTCCCCTGGCTGGGAAGCTCTGATATGGCCAAGGGTGACTCTGAGCATGTACAGAGTGTCTTGGAGCATTCCGTCCTATTCTTAAGCTGTGCCATTTTGTGGAAAGAATCCTGGGATGCCAACATTTTCCCCCTACAAAGCGCCTCTGCTTTTCTAATAACTGTGGTTGTATCTGCACTGCAGAAATAATCCAGTTTGACACATGGCTCAATGGTATGGAATTCTGGGGACTGTGGTTTTGTGAGACATTTAGCTTTCTCTATCAGAGAGCGCAGGTGGGGGGGAGATGGGAGTTGTAGTCCAACCTGTCCAGTGGTTAGTCATAGGAGAGGGGAACAAGCTCTGTGCTCCATGCAAACTTGCAAACTTGGTTGGTTAGTTCTGAAACAGAGTGAATGGTCATAGATTATTTTAATTTTAATTTAATTTAATTTAATTTAATTTTTCCCCTGGGGGTTTCAGGAAGAGGGCCATGATTGTGAACAACGGGTTGGCCTTTCTTGGCGGTGGCTTGATGGGATTGGCGCAACTTGGCAAATCCTATGAGATGATGATCCTCGGCCGGTTCTTGATCGGGGCTTTTTCGGGTAAGGAAGGGGCTGATGACGGGGGGGATCGGGGAGACACGGGGGAAAAGCAGGGTGTCCCAGAAAACTTGGAGTGCCATGGGTAGTTATGGAATGAAAAGTGGGGTATATTGGGGAGGATGTCATCTCAAAACTTCATATGATTCAAGGCTAAAGGAGGTGCACACAAACGCTCACACCAACATTTCACGCATGAAAACACTATGTAGTCAGGATGGCAAAAGTTATTAATGAGGAAGACTACACAAGCAAGGATAGTTTGCAGCAGTTTGCTTTTGCCTGATCAGACTGGGAAGGAGAAGACGCTGCTCCCTCTTTTCCTCCTTTGCTGAGTTAACTGAATGCAAACTACTTCAGTCGGCCCTCCACATTTGTGACTTTGACTTTTGCGGACTTGATTATTTGCAGATTTGATTAATATGTTCTTTCTAGGACTTTCTTGGTCCTCCAGCACAACTCTTCTGGACACTGACCATAGAATTACTCTGGAGAGCTTGGAGATTACTAGAGAAAACGCTTCTCTAGGCATTTGTAGGTCCTCCAGTATGATTCTATGGTCAACGTCTGGCAGATGTTGGCCACAGAGTTGCACTGGAGGACCTAGAGATTCCTAGAGAGGTGTTCTTTCAGGTAAAAACATCGTGTTTTTGTAATCTGCATTTTTTCCACTTCCAGAGGGCCCTGTGCTCCTAATCCCAGTGAATGTGGAGGGCCACCTGCATTTGTATTTTGAACTCAGTTTGCAACCATTGAAATAAGCCTGGGGTCTAGTCTACACGTAATGCGAACTGCTGCAGAATTTCGTATATTCGCATCGACACTTAATTGTCTTCCCTTTCCTGTGCAAATTTGCACTTGTTTGCCTTTCCTCTGCCGAAAATGTGCAGCCATGCGAATCCATGTGAAGCAGACAGACTTCCACATGTTTGATAATGCGCATCCTCATTAATATTCCAGTAAAACCCAAAAATCCTTTTTCTTGGAGTTCATGGAGTTTTTCACCCCGCCCTGTTGCCAAATCCCAAATTCCTCCAAATTGTGTTCCCTGAGAGGCTTGCTTATCAATTCCATTATGCTGGGTTATTTTTCTTTCATTCTTCTGAGGATTTTGAGCACTGTTTTTGTGCTTTCCTCTTGCCCCTGGTTTTCAATCTGTTTTCTTTTTCCTTTTTAATATGCTGAAATATTTCTTTTATTCTCTGCCACCCATTGGACTGACGATTTTACATTCTCTTCTCTTTGGTCTTTGCTTTAATTACGTATATTGTTGCTGCAGTGTTAGTATTATTTTTTAACCAGACAGCACTCCTCCCACAGAGCTTTGGTTAGTGGGTGGTATAAACCGTTCAATAAATCCATAAATTAATTTAAAGGAAATGCTCTGTTTGCAAAGCAAGGGAGGGAGTTCCTGGAGACGCATTGTCAAGCGCTGTAGGAAATAGGATGCCGGACTGAAGAGGCTTAATTCAGTTTCAGAGTTCTGCATCTGTTTTTACAATAAAGCATGGTGATTCATAATGGTTTAACACAGAGCCTGGAAAAGTGACCTTTCTGGACCACGGCTCTCAGAATCCCCCAGCCATCTTTGCCAAAAAAGTCACTACTCTGAGCTCCAAAAAAAATAATTATTATTTTCTCTTCCCAAGTTTTATTGCCTCATGGTTAGTGGGCAACTCTTGAGGAGGGGGATTTATTCACGGTTTTTATTCTCAACTTTCAAAGAGCTGTCCAAGGCCAGTCCAATACCTCTGCCAGACCTTTAAAAGTTAAGACTACATTTCGGAGCGGATTCACAAACATGGGAGTCCTCTCCCTCCCTCGCCTGCTGACAGTATTTCAAGCAAGTGGAGTTCTTCTGTGTTTCCTCAAAGTACAATAACATCCAAAATCCACAAAAGAGTGATACCTTTATTGGGACAACCCAAATGCACAAAATACGTGATGCAAACTTTTGAATTTCCATTATCTTCTTCATCAGGCAAAGGGGTCAAAAATCATACAGGAGGGGGAAAATATATGACAATATTAGTCACAGGCCAGTGTTTTGTCAAGATGTTGTGATCATTTAAAATGGTATCAGGTGAAGAAGCCAGTGGAGCTTCGAAAGCTTGCAACATGTATTTTTTGGTATCACTGTTTTGTAGATTTTGGATTTTATTGTACAGTGGGCCCTTGGTATCCGCTGGGGTTTGGTTCCAGGATCTTCGGTGGATATCAAAATCCATGGATGCTCAAGCCCTATTAAATATGACACATTAAAATGGTGTCTTATATAAAATGCAAAATCAAGGTTTGTTTTTTAAAATTTATATGTTTTTTGAAGATTTTCAAGCCATGAATGGTTGACTTTATGAATAAAGAATAAGTGGCTATGGAGGGCTGACTGTACTTTGCTATATGGTCAACATGGCTACCCCTGGATATGTTTTCTGGGTTTCCTCAAATGATCCATCTCCCTGGGAGAGGCTCATCCATGTAATTTGGACATCTTACTATTCCTCTTTTCCTCCTTCCCTTCTTCTTGATATGTATTTTGGGTCTATTTTTTCCTTTTCTTGACAGGTTTTGCCTCTGGCCTAGTTCCGATGTACGTGGGGGAGATTGCTCCCACCAACCTGCGGGGAGCGCTAGGCACCCTAAATCAGCTGGCCATCGTCATTGGGATCCTCATTGCACAGGTGAGGATGATGCCCCGTTTTCCTGGTGACCGGGAGTGGGGGGATTCTGGGCATTGTGGTTTGAAACAAATAGGACCTTCTCTCTCCTTCTCCTGCTGCAGGTATTTGGGCTGGACACCCTCCTGGGCACCCCTAAACTGTGGCCTCTCCTGATGGGTCTCAGTGTGGTCCCCTCCGCTCTCCAGCTCCTGATGTTCCCCTTCTGCCCGGAGAGTCCGCGCTACCTCTACATCATCCGCAACAAGGAGTCCAAAGCCAAAGAAAGTGAGCCTCTCTTCCACCTCTTTCCCTCCTCTCCGTTCCTTCCTCTCGTTCGTTCTTTCATTTCTCCCTTCCTTCCATCTTTTGCTTATCCCAGGGGCGTCTGCTATGCTGCCAACTGGAATAGTGGGTCTACTCTGGGTTTTAGCCCAAACTTTACAAACTTTACCATATCTCCCAGATGCCCAGTCTAATTTGGGGGATTAGAGTGCAATGCAATAAGGTTCACACTAAAAGTCAGGGTGGGTTGCAACACCTGAAAACATGGGAGCCAAGAGTCACGACTGGTCCAGCCTTTGCTCTTTTCTCCTGCATCCCATTTCCCTCTCTCATTTCCATCCCTCTTTATTCTCACGTCTTTTTTCTTTATCTCTGTCCACTTGCCTTACTTGTTCCCTCTTTCCACTTTCATCTGCTCCATTCCACTTGCAGCCTAGATTTGAGGCACATTTACTCAGAAGCAAGCCTGACTGGGTTCAGTGAAGTTTCTTCCTTTTGGGTAACTGCTCATGGGATACGGACTTTGCTTCTCTCTCTTTATCCCTCCCTCTTCTCATCCTGTCCCACCTGTGATTCTATCGCACGACAATGAGCCATCCACATTCGCTGGGGTTAGGGGCTCAGGACCCCCATGAAAGTGGGAAAACTGCAAATTTAAAATCACTAAAAATCAGCACAGCTCTGCCAAAAGTTGACCATAGAGTTGGCTGGAGGACCTAGAAATTCCTGTCCTCCAGTGCAACTCTATGGTCAACATCTGCCAGAAGTTGAGTATAGAATCATACTACATCACCTACAAATGGCTAAAGACGTGGTTTCTCTAGGAACTTCTAGACCCTCCAGTGAACTCTATGGTCAACTTCTAGCAAAGTTGTGCTAGAGAGAACATATTCATCAAATCCACAAATAATAAAACCTGAAAAAGTCAAAGATGCAGATGTGGAGGACCCACTGTATGCTGTTACAGTGCTATTGTTCCTGTAGATCAAATACAGCCACGTTCATATATTGTAAAAGCATCCATAATCAATCGATACATTTACTTACTATCTTCCTCTCTACTTATCTATCCATATATAATGTAAATTTTTTAGTTCCTTTATTTCTATAATATAGTTATATCTGCTGTGTTGATTAGTCGGAGGTCTGTCTTCAACATTAAGTTCTTGAAAATACGTTAAAACCAGGTAACGATTTGCTACAAAGTTGTCATCCTTTATTTCTCCTCTCACTGTATGAAAACAGCTGGGTGATTTTTCTGCAAATACAATTGATCCTGTTCTGTTAAATTAAAATACCTGTGAACTTGGGGGGGGGGGGGAATCCTTGTATGTCTTTTTTTGAAGTTTCAAAAAATCCTTGCAGATCTTACAGGGATTATTCACCAGTCTTTATAACACAATCCCTCATTGTGATATATAAGTAGCTTTCCAATAAGGCCCTGACTTGTGTCCATAACTGAACTTGCCTTTAAGGATGGTGTGACTGAGGCTGCATACACACAACAGAATTAATCCACTTTAACTGCCGTGGCTCAAGGCTATGGAATTCTGGGGATTGTAGTTTTGTGAGATTTAGCTTTCTCTGTCAGAGAGCTCTGGTGCCACAACATCCTACAAATCCAAGGATCCCGTAGCATGGAGCCATGGCAGTTAAAGTGTGTCAACCTGGATTCTTTCTGCAGTGCGAATGCAACCTGTGAAAAGACCTCAATCCCTGTGCAAACTCTCCATTGATTTCCTCAACGATGTCCATCCTCAATTTTCTCAACACTCATAAAGAACTCCTTTCTTGTCCTTCTCCAGGTCTCAAACGTCTGACGGGACTTATGGATGTGACCGCAGCCCTGAATGAGATGAAAGAAGAGAAGCGCCGCATGGACCTGGAGCGCAAGGTCTCCATTTTGGAGCTTTTCCGATCGCGCATCTACCGCCAGCCGCTTCTGATCGCAGTGGTCTTGCAATTCTCCCAGCAGTTATCGGGGATCAATGCGGTGAGAACTGGGACATCCATCGGTGGGAGAAGGAAGAGGAGGGTGGTGGGAGAGACAAGATTATAGCAGTGGTGGGGAGGCAGCTGGGGTTCCCAGATTTCAGGGTTTGTCCTTAAGTCTCACAGCCTAATACCTCTTCTCCAATCTCTAGTGCAAGGGGGACAAATCTCAGGGCAAGAGTGTTGTCCTGAAAACCGCATACACCTGTGCATTTTTGGCCTCCTACTGCTGCAGGCTGCTTCAGCGCTGTTAAAAACAAAGGTTGGGAAATATACAGTGGGCTCTTGGTATCCGGTGGAGTTTGATTCTAGGGCCTCCCGTGGATGCCAAAATCTGTGGATGCTCAAATCCTGTTATATACAATGGTGTAGTAAAAAGAGGTCCCTTATATAAAATGGCAAAGTCAAGATTTGCTTTTTGGAATGTTAAAAAATATATTTGCAAGCCATGGATGTTTGAATCCATGGATGCGGAATCTGTGGATACAGAAGACTAACTGTAATTTGCTTGATCCATGACTCTCATGTCCTCTTAAAAGTTGAGTTTGTTTGCAGTGTTAGAAAGAGAGCTTGGAAAACATACAGTGGGCCCTTGGTATCCGGTGGGGTTTGGTGCTAGGACCTCTTGTGGATACCAGAATCTATGGATGCTCAAGTCTTGTTATATACAATGGCGTAGTAAAAAGATGTCCCTTATATAAAATGCAAAATCAAAGTTTGCTATTTGGAATTTTAAAAAATACATCTGCAAGCCCTGGATAGTTGAATCCATGGATACAGAATCGGTGGATACAGAGGGCTGAATTTGCTTGGTCCACAACTTCCATGTGCTCTTAAAAGCTGTGCTTGCTAAAGTATTTGAAGCAGAGCTTGGAAAAGGTTGGGCAGTAGATTTCCCTTGTTCAGTGTAAAGCTTAGAAAATTTAATTTCCAGCCAGCTAAAATGTTTTCACTTTTGCTAGCTCTGGGGTGCATCTACAATGCAGAAATAATGCAGTTTGACACCACTTTCACTGCCATGGCTCCCTCCTATAGAATTGCGGGATTTGTAGTTTTTTGAGGCGCCCACACTCTTTGGCAGAGAAAGCTACAGACCTCATAAGACTACAAATCCCAGGATTCCATAGGATGGATCTACAGGACTTAAAGTGGTGCCAAACTGCATTATTTCTACAGTGTAGATACATCCCTTGTATTTGTTATTTGAATTGTTTGCTTACATGATAGGGATATACTACAGAGTTATAGAAAAAGTGAGAAGGAGAGTTTATCGTTGTAAAATGCAATAAGTTGAATTAAATGGAATGTAACAGAATAGAGCCTAAAAGGAAGTTCAGGAAGTCTGTTTTTCTTTATTTGTTTTTATCTTATTTAGTTATTTTATATAGGTGTTTGTTTGTTTGTTTCTAGTTGTTATTGTAATTTGTCTTTATTTTTGTGTTTTGTGTGGATGTGTTTTAATAAATAATATTAAATATTTGTAGGAAATCTGTTCTGGACCCCCCTGCGCAAAATAGAAAAACACGGATATTCAAGCCCCATTGGCTATAATGGCGGTGTGCTCCCGCGCTCCCACCATTTTGTCTCTTCTGGCTTGCCATCTGCGGAAACTCAAAACCGCGAACAGGAAGTCTGTGAATGGGGAGGGACAACTGTATGATCCTCCCCCCCCAAAAAATTGCATGCTTACATGCTATGGTTGATGCTCAGTATATCAGATTCTAAAACAGTGATTCCCAAACTCTGGCCATCCAGGTCTTTTGGACTTCAGCTCCCAAGATCCCAGACCACTGGCCAAGATGGCTGAGGCTTCTGGGAGCTGAAGTCCAAAACACCTGGGAGACCAGAATTTGGGGATTACTGCATTAAAACATGAACAGGGGCATCCCTAGAGCTCAGGATTTTGCCCTGAAATCTCAGGATTTGGGGTGCTGCTGCCTTGCCCCTCTAAACCCGAATTGTCATTCCTTTGCCCTCGTAGGTGTTCTACTACTCAACTGACATCTTCACAAAGGCTGGACTGGACCAACCCATCTATGCCACCATTGGCGCTGGAGCGATCAACACAGTGTTCACCGTTGTTTCGGTAAGGAGCCCCGGCCACACCAATGACGGTAGCCATCGATCGGTAAGGGTAGAGTGGACAACGTTGTTGGGTACCTTCAAATTGTTTCTGACTTATGACACCCGAAGGAGATCCTAACACAGAGTTTTCTTTGTTCAGAGGAGGTTTGCCATTGCCTTCCTCTTGAGGCTGAGAGCATGTGACTTGCCCAAGGTCACCCAACGGCTTTCAGGATTTGAACCCTGGTCTCCAGAGTCAGAGTCCAGTGCTCAGACCACTACACCATACTCTCTCACATGGACAAAGTGCCCCCAAAGATTCCTTCTGTGGCCTCCAATATCCCATCCCAGATGTTGGTGTCATCCTACAGGGTAAATTGCCTTCCAAGTGCCAAATTGTGCCCCATACATTTTAAGAGTACAATGTTCCATTTTATGTTCTTTCTTTCCACCTTTCTACCTGCCAGTCTCTTCTCTGAGTGCAGAGAGAGCCTATCCTAGAAAACTGGAAATGGCCAGATTACATACGTTCAACCGTCCCGATTTGGCAAAATCAATTCTGATTAATCCTCTGCCATCCCACTTTTTCAGCTGCTTTTACAATGTCCTAGTTTCTCTCCTCCTCCTCCTTCTCCTTTCACCCTCCCTCTATGTCCTCAGCTAACTCCAATTCCTGCAAACTGAGTTCAAAGTTCAAAACTCATTTGCGCTCAGTTTGCTCAGGTCCAAAACACATCGTAGAAATAATCCAGTTTGAGACCACTTTAACTCCCCTGGCTCAATGCTAGGGAATTCTGGGAACTGTAGTTTTGTAAGACAGTGAGCTTTCTCTGTCAGAGACCTCTTGTGCCACAACAAACTACAGTTCTCAGGATTCTCTAGCATTGAGCCAGGGCAGTTAAAGCGGTCTCAAAGTGGATGATTTCTGCAGTGCGTTTTGGACCTCAATCAAAGGAAGAGAAGGGGAGGAGAAATTTTTTTTTCAGTTTCTTTTTATTTTATTTTATAATTTATTTTATTTTTATTACCACAATCTTACATACATACATTCACATCTTATCCTGTAAGATTCAATACAACAAACACTCTTCTACCCTACCACCCTACTTGAGTACATACTAACCAACATTATCCCCCCAATTTTACTCCTAACATCATCTAACCTTTTTAACACGCACAACACTTAAAACCACATATACACTTAAGACTTCCATCCTCTCAAAGTTATTTAGCCATTTCCCATGTCCCTTATTTAAGTCCTTTAAATTTCCTATATTATTTATTTATTTATTTATTTATACCCCGCCCTTCTGAGATCAATCGGGGGTGGCTTACAGTAAATATGCAGTACAACAGTAAAAACAAATTACATCCCACCCACCCCTTAAAAAGTTATTAAATCTATTACAAGTTAAAAATGGACAAAGTTAAAACAACAATCACAAGCGTACAATAAAACGACAGAGGACTGCGGCAATATGTCAACTTGTTACAAACTATACATTACAATTAAATCCTTCAACTTGAACTTATACATATAATATTATCCTCCTTTGCAATTCCCTAATTTCACAAGTATTTGTACCTATCTAAGATAAATTAAATTAGTATCTCCCCCCCCCCCCACTTGCTTCTTTATATACTCAAATACCAAATGCCAATCTTCTTTTATTTTAACTGGTAGTTGATTTTTTAGGATTTGTGTTAATTTATCCATCAATATTATCTCTACTAATTTCATTATCCAGTCATTTTTACTCGGAACATCCTTCGTTTTCCATTTTTGCGCCAATAGTATTCTTGCCATGGCTGTCATATAAAACAGGAGCTTTCCATTTTTTTTTTCAATTTCACTATCAAAAATTTCTAATAAATTGGGCGGATTAGCAGAACTTGGATGACAAGGAAGTCTGTTTTGTGCTCTTTTAGTACATGTTTTTTCCCCGCTTATTGTATATTTGTTTTATATATATATATTAATCAATAACATTTTTTAAAAATTCCTAATAAAAAGCTTTCTGCTTTTAAATCCAGATCAATATGGAGTATTTTACAAATTGTTTCCTTAATTTTTTTCCAAATTTTTTTTTACTTGTTTGCAGTTCCACCAGCAGTGTATAAATGTCCTTGTCACATTTCCACATTTCCAACATTTATTATTTTTGTTTTTATAAATTACAGCTAGTTTGTCTGGGGTTAAATACCATCAGTAAAATATCTTATACCAATTTTCTTTTATATTTTGGGAGGCAGTGTACTTTAATCCCTTCGTCCATACCCGTTCCCACTGTTCTAATTGAATATTATCACCCAGATATTGGGCCCATTTTACCATTGTATCTTTCACAATTTCATCTTCTATTTCCAATTCGGGAGGAGAAAACTTGTCCTTCCCAGTTGGATCAGCCAAAAGCAAACCGCTTCATCCTCTCCTAGCTTGTGTGTTCTTCCTTATTAATAATGTGCATGCGAGCGGCGGCAGCAGGAGACCTCGCGGGCCGGTAAGAAGGCCTTGACGGGCCGGGTCTGGCCCGCAGGCCGTAGTTTGGGGACCCCTGAGTAAAGCCATCTCTGCATGAACTGCTGCTTAATTCCAGCAAACCAGAGTGCTGCCCCTGGCATCAACATGTGGCACCAGCAAGCCGCATTTATGCCCCACAAAGTTCCCTCAGTCCTCCCAATAATTTTTTTTAATGGTGCAATTTTGGGGCAACTTTTGCTCCAAATCTGCACAGAGAAAGCCTTCTCCCCCATGTGTCAAAATATGTGAAAATAGCCTCATTCCACCAGCTATTACCTAGATCCACCTATTACCCTCAATAGCACCTTTTTCTTTTGCTGTCCCTCTCAAAATGGTGACGGTGACATGACATCACTTGTTGCCATCATTTTTAAAAATTATTTTTTTTATTATAATTTTTTTAAAGAACCCACATAATTAAACTTAAAAAACCAAACATTATATATAAATCTTTTCAACACTACTACAAAGTGCATCCGCCCTCAGGAGCATATAGAGCCACCTCTCTGTTTTTGCGGATTTGGCGTCCGCGTCCCTCGCCTGTTTGTGAGCGGCAAAGGGAGGGGACAAAATGGGGCGCACACCGCCATTCAAGCCAATGGGGCTTGAATATTTGCGATTTCCCATTTTCGTGGGAGGGTGGTCCGGAACGGATCCCCCATGAAAACGGAGGGGCGACTGTATACCATTTAATTAACCAGTTTTCCAAAATTGCAGTGACTCTTGTGGAGGCATACACCCCCTTTTTTCTTATAAAAACATACTCTATAAACTTATTCCATACCTCTTCAAATTCATTCCTCTTCCATAATTCTTTTTAAACTTTAAGTCTACCTGTTAACCTATCATTAATAGCAATATCCCAAATGCCTTTATACCATTCTTCTATTTGTAGCTACCTTGAATTTACCTTGAATATTGATCTTGCTGCTGACGATAAATTTGTAATCAAGTCTTTAATAGCTTGAGCACGTTTAACCGTATCAAAAATTGATAATAAAGTGATATCTGGGCGTATTTCAAGATTTTATCCCTGCCATCATTTTGAGAAGGACAGCGACAGATACCGGATGCGTTTGGGCTTGCTTCTGGGTGAGGGGCAACCCATTGGATCAGATTGGGGAGAATTGGTCCCTGGCACACACACACTCCATACATAATTCTCCTTCCTTGTCTTAAGTGTTACCGAATTTTTCCTTTTGAGAATCCTTTCCCTCTCCCTTCCTTGCGATATCGGAGTGTGGTGGAGTCTCCTTCTTTGGAGGTCTTTAAACAGAGGCTGGATGGCCATCTGTTGGGGATGGTTTGATTGGGAGTTCCTGCATGGCAGAATGGGGTTGGACTGGATGGCCCTTGGAGGTCCCTTCCAACTCTATGATTCTATGATCTCTCTTTCTGACTTCTCTGTCTCTTCCACATTTCCTCTGCCCAGGTGTTCTTGGTGGAGCGGGCAGGACGGCGGACGTTGCATCTGGTGGGTTTGATCGGCATGTGCGTTTGTGCCATGCTCATGATGGCATCTCTCCTCTTATCGGTAAGTAGTGGTAAGCAAAGCGACCCCATAAAAGGTATCACCATTTTGTAGATTTTGGATGTTACTGGACTTTGCTATATGGCCAACACAGCTGTCCCTGGATATGTTTTCTTCCCCCTCCTCTCCAAAAAAAGTTCAGAAACTATTTGGATAGCTCCAAATTTATTATCCAAAGTGCATTCATCTCTCCATTGATATGGGAGCCACCATCTACTGAAGTACATTTTGGAATGTTTTGTGTGATAAATAAGTTTTAGATGACATAAGGATGTAATAATGGGATAAGCTGATAATAATAATAATAATAATAATAATAATAATAATAATAATAGGAGTTATTTACTTTATAAAAAGCACAGTGTATGTCTGAATTTGTAGTTAAAAGGTATGATATGAGGAGTGGAATGTACATGGAATGCTATGCAATCTAAGAGAAGAATATATGTTTTATTCAGGGTTCCATTATAAGAAGATGTCAACCTTGCACAAAACACATACGGTATATTTGGGAGAAGGATGGTGGGGTTTTAATTTGGAAATGGAAAAAGAACAAGTTTTGGACCATATTGGCTATGAATTATGTTAATAGGACCTTTTCTGTTTTGTTTTTTAAATAAATATGAAAAAGGGGGAGTTATTTAATTGTTTCTGTCTTGCATGGCTGTTCCCTGACTGCTAGGAATGACTGCCATGTTAAGAAAGCATCTTCTTTGGGTTGCAAATGGCCATTAAATTTCTTTGACTTTGGGACTCTCCCAGTGACCACATACATGGCCATAGGAAGAGGCGCCATCCTGCCTGCAAATTGCCCTCCCTGAACTAAAACATCTGAACTAAAACCAGAAACCGCAGAATGCAGGCCTATGACTAACATCTTCCATCTTTTTTCTCCAATGCCTGATGAAGAAGCCAGTGTAGCTTTGGAAGCTTGCAACACGTAATGGTGCCTTTTGGCCCAATAATGTATCATTGTTTGGATGTTATTGGATTTGCCATATGGCCAACACAGCTACCCCTGGATATGCCATGTTAAGAGTGAGGCAGGAGTGCAATAATGGATAATGCACTCCTGCAACCCATCATCCTTGGGTCATTTAGTTGCTAGAGAATGACCCCCATTCCCATCTCTGTTCCGCCTGCAACAGGACCGTGTGCCGACGATTGGCTATCTCAGCATGGTAGCCATCTTTGGCTTCGTGGCCTTCTTTGAGATTGGGCCGGGCCCCATCCCGTGGTTCATTGTGGCGGAGCTGTTCAGCCAGGGCCCTCGGCCGGCAGCTATGGCCGTCGCCGGTTTCGCCAATTGGACCTGCAACTTCATCATCGGCATGAGCTTCCCCTCCATCGCGGTGAGTTTCGGTCACGGATCTGTTTGGCTTGAAGGGTATAGAAAAGGGGTGAGCAACAGATCTTGGAAGCGAAGCAGGGTCAGCCCTGGTTAGCCCTTGGGTGGGAGACCGACACTGAATACCAGGTGCTGTAGACTGTATTTCAGAGGAAGGAGCTGGCAAAACCGTTTCTGAGGATTTCTTGGCTAAGCAAACCCTATGAAACTCATGGGGTTGCCCCATAAGTTAACAGGCAACTTGAAGGCGTATGCACACACAATAACTGTTGTTAGTGGTGGTGGTGTGTGTCTTTAAGTTGTTTCTGACTTTTGGCAAACCTATCATTGGGTTTTCCTGGCAAGATTTGTTCAGAGAAGGCTTGCCATTGCCTACCCCTAGGGCTGAGAGAGTGTGACTTGCCCAAAGTCACCCAATGGGTTTCATGGCTGAGCTGGGAATTGAGTATATGAGGCAGGAACTCCTCTGCAGCAGCCCTTGAATTGCGGATAGGATTACCAGATCTCAGGACCTGGCCTTGAGTCTCCAGTTTTCATGGCTCATCTCCACGTGGGAGTTATTGTTGTTGTCATTGTTGTCGTTGTTGTCGTTGTTATGTGCCTTCAAGTCGTTTCCGACTTATGGTGACCTTGTCATTGGGTTTTATGTGTATGTTTGTTAAATTGTCTTTTGTATTTTAACACGTTGTACCCTGCCTCAAGTCTTGAGGAGAGATGGGAAAGAAAAAAAATTATTATTATTTATTATTATTTTCTTGGCAAAAGTTGTTCAGAAGAGGTTTGCTATTGCCTTCCCCTGAAGCTGAGAGAGTGTGACTTGCCCAAGGTCACCCAGTTGGTTTTTATGCTGGAGCAGGGATTTGAACCCTGAGACTCTCAAACTACTCCATCAAGCTGGCTCTGGGTGCAACTTACACAGTTTTGAGTCTCAGCTCCAGCCAAGAGGAAAGAGCTGAGTGCAAATCTCCAGATCAACTGGGAAAGCAACAGCTCCCCATCCTTTATAAAAACATCATCTCATCCAGTGCCCAAACCTCTACACCATGATGGCTTTTTTAAGCATTAGGTATGAAAATAAAAATTCAAATAAAAATTCTAACACTGCATTTGTCCCTCCCAGTTCACGGGGATCCACCCCCCCCCCCGACGAAATAGAAAAATCATGGATATTCAAGCCCCATTTAGTATAATGACGGCGCGCTTCTGCACACTCCATTTTGTCCTTCCTGGCTTCCCATCTGCGGAAACTCAAAAACATGAATGGGAAGTCCGTGAACGGGAACGGACAAGTGTATAGTATTAGACTATATGGAAACAGATAAACTCACGTCCCCATTAAGAGGAAAGTCATGGGAGAATTGTAAAAGAGATTGGGAACCGATCGCAAATTGTCTACAAAAAGTATGGGGCGAAAAAGTAACTGTTGGATTAATGTCATTTTTCAAATAAGAAATATGGAAATATAGATTATTTAAATTGTATAGCAATATATGGTATATTTGATTTTGCTTAATTAAGAGTCATGGAAAAAGTAAGGTAAAGAATGTATTATTGGTAAATGGAAAATCTTGCATCATTCCAAAGAAATGGGTCTAGAAGGAACTCAGGAAGTCATTTTTATCTTTGCTGGGGGTTTGTCTGTCTGTGTGTTTTATTTTGGTTTATGTGGACGTAGTAGATGTGATATCATGTTGCGTAGAAGTGTGTAGAATGATTTAATGTTGCCTTGTTTTGTTTTTTTTAAGGAATAAATAAAAAAATTAAAAATTCAAATACAAATGCATAAATGATAAATTTGTTTGCAGACTGGCCACAACCATCTTCTTCCTTTTCCCACAGGATGCCTGTGGTCCCTACGTCTTCCTCATCTTTGCCCTCTTCCTCCTGGGATTTGCAGTTTTCACGTTCCTTAAAGTCCCGGAGACGAGGGGACGCACTTTTGATCAGATTGCTGCTACATTCCGGCGAACACCGTCCTTGTTAGACCGCGAAATCAAACCTTATACAGAACTGGACGAATTGAGCCCAGACAACCATGAATAAAAGGGATCTTGGGGCAGATGGACGATGGGGAAAAGCCCAAGACCAGAAAGGAGGACACGGAGTGGGGGAACATGGTCTACGGAGTTAGGAGTGGTGGAGGGCAAGGATACCCAGGGTCTGCCTAAGCACTTTATCAAAACCGCAAGGCAGTCTGGCGTGCGGTTGAAACTTTTAATTTTATTTTTTCCTTTAGGTCAGTTTTTAGTCTCTATGTATTTTGATGTATTTTCTTCTTTTACTTTATTTTTTTTTTTTAAAGGGAGAAATTATTTAATAAAGCAGGGCAAGGCAGGTTTGTAGAAAAGAGGGAAGCCTAGGAACGTGATTCTTTGCATTTCTCAGTTTTGGAGGACAAAAGGGTCGTGGCATGGAGGATTTAGAAGGAACCGTGGGTTTTATCTCTGGTAGAGAAAGGATCATTGTGGATTTCATGCGAAGAGAAGATATTATTGGATACAGTCTTGTAGTCTGGGTTCTGGACACATAGTTTCCCAGAAAGGAAAGCCTGAAGGCGGAATCTAAATTGCAAAAGGGGGAAACGGGATCTCCGAGGACGTCTGCAAAACTTTCTTCTTCTCTCTACAGTTTTGGTTATTTATATGTCGTGTTGGTTTTGTTTGGGCCAGGGGCTGAGTCCAGTTTTAATTCAGGAGGGCCTTGGTTCTGGAAAATGTGCATTTGCAATTGAGAGACGTGCGTTTGCAATTGTGCTCCTGAACATGTTATAAGTATTATTATTTTTCTGGCCCCCTCATTGCACTCGAGAAACCACAGCTAGCCTGTCGCACATCCCTGTATTGCCGGGGGGGGTTTTTTTGGTGCATATGCCAGGGACTTCCAAGCTCAAGGCTTGATCATACGACTGAGCTTAGGAAGAGGTGCCTTAATGCACATTTCGTGGCCATGTTTGCTAAATCCCTTTACAACCTCCCACACAAGGCCAACAGAAAGGAAAGAATTGTCCTTGGGGAGTATAGGAGAAACAGTTGTGCTGTTCTTTGCCTTCCTTGCAATGGTTTCTACCCACGCTGTCCTTGTCTAATAACAGGAAAAGGGTTTTCCTTGGCTCTGCAATGCCCTTTTTGCCCGTCTGGGAGGGCAACCGAGGGCAAGGGCATGCCTTCCCCAAGAAGACCGAAGGAGGCTAGGAGTGAGGCAGCCCAGAGGGATGCAAACATTTCTTAAAAAAGAGAAAATAGGGGCTACAAACTGAGGCAGGGGGACAGACTTGGAGTCTCTCCCTTGTGCTCCAATCTAGGCTTTGGAAAAGTCCCTTTTTGGGAGGTGAAATGACAAATCCCAGAATGTTGCCCTGCTGATCGGGTGGCTATGCGAATTTGTCGTCCAAAAGGGAATTCCGTCACAGTCCCAAGTTATAGTCCATCAAAAGATGGAGCAGGAGTTGTCCCCTAGAAGGGGATTCTGGGTGCTGCAGACCAAAAAAAGAAAGCGAGGGAGTTTTCCAAGGTCAAGACCCAAGAGGAGAAATGGAGAGAAGTTCTCCATGACTATTCTGCTTTTATGGGACTTCCTGCCATACAATAAATGGAAACCGCTGCCAACCAGAGGCAGCTTGGTGTGAGCTTTATGGCTGCTGTTTCCTCCCCAAGAATCTTGGGATTTTGTTTTGTTTTGGTTTTAATGTTGAGTTTCCTTTGGCAGAGCCGTCTAGTTTTGTTCTTATTTTTTGCATTTCCATGGAAGGGATGCAAAGAAAGGCTGTCCTGGAGTGACATGCTGAATCCAAAAAGGCCTCACAGACACAGCTATGCTTCAAAGGTTTCCTTTGTGTGCGGAGGTGTTCAAATCTTACTGTCAAGCCAGCACTTGAAAACATTTTACCCTTTCTTTGGGAGGGACTGCAACTCCCAGAATCCCCCAGCCACTGGCTGGGGGGTTCTGAGAGTTAATAATAATAATAATAATAATAGGTTTTATTTCTAACCCGCCCCTCTGCAACGCAATCGGGGCGGCTTACAACAGTTAAAATAGTACAATTAAAACAATCCAATATCCCAATCCCACCTCCCATATCCCACCCACCCCTTAAAACAAGATTAAACTAAGAATATATTAAAACACATAATATAACAATAAAATGCAGCAATACAACCAAACAACTAAACAGCAGCGGGAGGTTTGAGGGAAGGAGAGATAGTGTTCGTCCTCTGAGGAGGGTTATTCCGGGAAGGCCTGCCGGAAGAGATCCGTCTTAACTGCTTTCTTAAAGGCAGTAACTGTTGTGATAAGACGGATCTCGTCCGACAGGCCATTCCATAATTTAGGGGCGATGGCCGAGAATGCTCTCTGCGAGGTATGTACAAACCTCGACTTTGGTTGATTTAATAGATTCTTTCCCGCTGACCGAAGGGCACGGGGGGGCTCATATGGGGAAGAGTTGCATTCCCCCCAAAAAGGAATGTTTCCAAGCTTTGAAACAAACCCTCAGAACTGTAATATGGATTTTTGCTGCCTATTTTGGGGTGGATAGGGATTTATTTTTTGACATTGATCACTAAGCAGGCTGCAGAATAATCACTTCAATCATCACAGTGTAGGACGTGAATTTATTTTTATTTTTACTTTTGGTGGTTGTGGGGTCATGCTTTCTACTTTATTCGCACAGAAACCCCAGCCCAGAAATTACATGGCTCTCCAGATATGGTTAGACTGCAGCTCCCAGCGTTCCTCAGGATTAACTGTGCTTGCTCAGCCTGCTGGGAGGTGCAGTCTGACCACATCTGGAAGGCCTTTTGGTCCTACCCAAGAGGCTAGAAGTAAAGCGAGAAACATGAATTCGTATTTTACTATTCATTCTAAGGAAAACAAATTTCTCTGGCTTCCTTGCCATTCATTTTCAGAGAGGTTTTAAGCTAGCTTAATTATCCTAATATCTTCATCTCACAACCTTCTTCCAAGGACCGCTTTGTGAAAAATGCTGGGAGATTCCCAGGGTTTCTTGTCTAGGAATCCTAGAAATGAAATTAAATAAATTAAATTAAATAGGTTCAATGCTGTAGCAGAGGTTCAGGCTGAATTTTTTAAGGGCTAATCCTGTTATGGCACTAGATTTCAGCAGTCTGGATAGCTTATTTAAAGTGGATTCATGGCACCATTAATATGGAAGCTACCACCAATCAAAACGGTTGGGTTTTGGGAAAAAGTCCAAATTGTCTTCTGGCACTTCGGAATCCAGACAACAAACTATAATGAATTTAGCTTTAGATTTCAATCTCTTTATATTCATTCTTCACCATGACAGTTTTACAAACATCTCTCTGGACCCATTGCAATTTAAATATTTTAAACAAGGGGTGGGAATTGTGTGGCTTTCTAGCAGTTGTTGGACTGCAACTCCCAGCAGCCCCAGCCAGCATAGTCAGTGATGAAGAGTGATGGGAGTTGCAGTCAGGGATCCACAGGTTTTCCCACCTCTTATTTTAAAACAGATTTCTCTTGTGTCCCCCACCTGTGACTGAAAATCATAAGCAAAATATTGCAAGAAAAAAAGAATTAACTTTTATTGCTCAGGAGTGTGGAATCCTGCACTGGATTTTTAAATTTTCAGCTCATTTCATAAGGGAAAGATACTGTCTTAAAATTGTGTGTTTGTGTGTGTGTGCATGTTGATTTTTTTGTATATCAGAAAGAAATTTTATTTGTATATAAAGAACAAGCTACTATACAGTTCTTCACTTTGCATAAATTTTATCCATTACCTGTGTTTAAAATGTAAACCAGTTTTAAAAACACAGAAAATGACCCACCAAACAGGAGAGGCAAGTGCGCTTCGATCCTGCAAGTTGTTTGTGTTATTGCCTTTCCAACATTTTTCCACCGTTACACTGGAGAAGAGAGAACTGATATTAAAAGTTTGCAGAGATCAGCAATTATTATCTAGCTAAAAGAAATTCTATTATTGGTGATGTTTTTGTCTAAATTTTACAGCTGTGCCTTCCTTCCCATTCAGCCCATTTGTATGTTTTTGAGTTTAGAAAAGTTACTTCTAGGGACTTGCAAAACATCCAGATTGCTGGCTTTTCCTTTGTTAGCAGACTAGCTGTTTTCATTCCCTTTTTCTGAAGAGCGCAGGTGAATCAGCGCAACACACTATCCATAAAATTTATCATATTGTCCACATCCATAAATACCTAGTGCACATCTTTCTGTCTTTATGAAGGGCAGATGTCCCAAAATATGGGATTTGGGGGCTTCTTGTTCATTCTCTGTAAAAAGAAAAACTTTTCAGCCCTCAAACAGGGGATGTCTGTTATAAGGGACACCTGCCAGTCCTTAAAGGGACAAGTTTTCTAACCCTCAAGGGACATCCCTTAATAATAAGGGACACCTGGCAAAACCTATGCAGATCCTTCTTACTCAGTAGGGTCTATCAGCAACTTTAGAGCACCTCAGATAGAGGCCCTTTCATTTTCCATTGGAAATCTTCCATCCTAGGACTGTTTGCATGCAACACCATCCCCTGAGCTTTGGTCCATTCCCAGCATTTAATACCTAGAAGAGATCCCAAGAGTTATCCAGTCCAAGCCCATTTAGAAGAGATTCCAACAGTCATCCAGTCCAAGCCCATTTTGCCATGCAGGAATACACAATCCAAGCACCCCCTACAAATGGGAGTCTTCAAAGAAGGAGGCTCCACCACACTTCAAGGAACAGTATGTAATGTCAGAAAGTTCTTCCCAACTTTTACCTCTTTTCCTGTACTTTGCATACATTGTTCTGTGTTCTAGTCTCAACAAGCTTGCTCCATCCTCACTATGGGCCTTTGCAGACTGCCAGAAATAGTGTAAATTAAGTCCCCTTTAACTGCCCTGACTCAGTGCTAGGGAATCATGGGAACTGTAGTTTATTGTGGCACCAGAGCTCTCTGACAGAGAAGGCTCAATGTCTCAGAAAAAAATACAGTTCCCATGATTCCCTAGCAGTCAGCCAGGACAGTTAAAGTGGACTCAATTTGCACTATTTCTGGCAGTCTGCAAAGGCCCTATGTCATCCCTTCAAATATTTAAACTTAATCATGTCGCCCCTTAACCTTCTTGTCTCCAGGCTAAACATACGCAGCTCCCTAAGCTGCTCTCTATAGGGCTTGGTGGTTTCCAAATTTTTCACCATTTTGGTCGCTCTCCTCTGGACACACTCCAGCTTTTCCACTTCATTTTTGAATGTGTGGTGCCCAGAACTGGACACAGTATTCCAGATAAGGCCTGACCAAAGCAGAATAGAGTGGCACTATTACTTCCCTCAAGCAAGACACTATATAGTCCTATTGATGTAGCCTAGGATCATAGTGACTTTTTTAGCTGCTGCATCACACTGTTGACTGTTAACTTTCCACCAAGTATAGGCCTGCAACACAGGTCAAAATTCTGTAAGATCACCATTATAATTCACAATTAGGGAAAAGCTGCATAGGTTCTTGGCACGATTTCTTCAGCGGAGGTTTGCCATTAGCTTCCTTTTAGGCTGAGAGACTTGCCTAAGTCAGCCAGTGGGTTCCCATGGCTGAGCAAGGATGTGTATCCTCATCTCCTGGAATGCTGGTACTAAACTGCCACACCATGCTGGTTCTATATATGTTCAACTTGAAACAAGTTTTTATTTCAAGAGCTCAGGCAAGGATTTTTCTGTATGACAAATATCTGGATCTAGCAGCCAGACTGGCTAGGAGAATCCTAGGAGCTAGAGTCCAAAAACAAAAACCCAACAACTCTGCCAAGCTCTGATTTGTGGTTGCAAGTAGTACTGGGTTGATGTCTTCCTGCCTGTCAGCACATCAAGATCCACCACTTTCCTTCCTGTGGATTCATACCAAGAGAGGGCAAAGAAGCATTTCTGCTCCTTTGTCAAACAGACTGGAATTCTACTTCATCACTGAAGTCCTACAAGGATTGTACAGAACCAGCTGCACACCTTGAGAAGATAAAATCCTTGATATCATCCTTTATGTAAATGAGACAGAGAGCATGCCAGCTACTGTCTGTCTCATTGAACTATGTGATGGGAATGGTGTTTCCTCCAACCCAATGCAAACCTTTTATTTCCGTGCTGCCTGTCTAGCTTCAGTTGTGATCCACTTGGGAGTAGACATTGTTGATGTTGTGTTCCGTATAGCAGAGGTAGACAGATTTTCATTTGTGGGATCTTTTTAAAAAATCTAAAAACTAGAAGACACCCCCCGCAAACACATATGTGCATTTATGCAGCTGGAACCTGATGCAAAACACAAAAAAGGAAGATTGGGCCAAGTAATTTTGTTTCTTCGAGTACCAGAACTGAGCACAGGTCTCACACATTAATTCCTGGTCATTTGAAACATTTCAGGATTATAATTCTCGACAGGGTGATTCGTTTTGTTGCTGCTGTTCAACAATTTGTTAGAAAGCCTTGTTGGTCTGTAAGTCATTCAGAGATCTACCAGGAAGTCCAGATTCACCTTCCTCCTACCTGTTTCTGCAAGCACACCAGACCTGCCAACCAGTATCCCCATCCAAATAAGTTATTTTAAACATTGTGGATCAGGTTTTAGGATTCTTCCCTAAAGAGAAGATGATGAGAATTCTCACCAAGGGCTACAGAGTAAAGAATGGTGAAGAAAGCGCCTGTCTCTGCTGTTCAAAGTAAGATTCATCCCTTGACAAAACACACAACGAGACACAAATCTGTGCAAATCTTTTACTGACGCCCAAACTGACACAATGGTTCACACAGGGTGTTCTTCAACAATGGGGGGGAGAAAAAATTAACTGAAGATTCAACAACCAGTCTCTTTCTCTCAAACTGGCAAAGCTGTGGGAGGGGGAAGACAAGCCCCTCAGAAGGATTTTAAAGCAAAGTGACTTTTCTTTCTTTGGTCAAGTTCCCCCCCGCAGGTTTTTTTTTTAAACTTTACACATTCAGGGCTTGAACAGCAGCAAAGGGGGTACTGGTGAAGTTTGGGGTCTCTTCAAGTGCAGGATGAGGTAACTTGGGTTTGCAGGCACATTGTGGACACCTGAGAGTATTGGAAAAAAAAGAGGAGTCAGATGGTGGAGTGGAAACTAATACAGGGCTGTATAGTAAACTGTAGCAACAAAGGCATAAATATGTTTACACTGCAGGAATACAAGTGTTGTGGCTTCCCATTTCAGAAAATCCTTGAAAACTGATTTATGGTGAGAGGCAAAAGTTCTACCTGAACTTTTACCAAGAAATAAGAGTTCTCCTGACCTCCAAGAAAGTCCCTTCACTAAGGCTGCATCCACACTGTAGAAATAATTTAATTTGACACCGCTTTAAGGGCCGTGGCTCAATGCTATGGAGTTCTGGGAATAGTAGTTGTAAAACAAACTACAATTTCCAGAATTCTATAGCATTGAGCCATGGCACTTAAAGCAGTATCAAACTGGATTATTTCTGCAGTGTGGATGCAGCCCTTATGAGGCATACTACACTTGTTAGTTACCAGATTTCAAAAGTTCTTCTTGCTGCGAAGTTATTACAGTTTATAAGGTATGGCCAAATGAAAGGTTCAACAGGTATGGTTTCTCCTGCTTTTGCCATCACCTCTAAGTACCATCAGGTTTTTCTCAGAAAAGGCTGACAATCCAGACAGGACCCAGCAGTTGTTCTAGAATCTAACCAATTTTCCTAAATATTTCACTTCTGAAGCACCTGGCCAACAAAGCAGTATGGGTAACAAAATTAGAATATCACTAAGAAGAAGAAAAAATACCCATCCTACTCCAGAGATTTAAAATTATATTTGGGCTTGCCATGCATAGGAATACTAAATTCCACATGTGTAGTATCAGGTTTAGCAAGGGCTGAAAATCAGTCTGAAAACATGCATGCTACTTCTAGCGAAACAGAATTTCAAATTCATGTTCCATACTACCACACTTTTAAGGAGTGCTTGGAAAAGTACTTGTTTTCCTCTCTGACTTCCACAACCAAGGCCATGCCAGCTGGAGAATTCTGGGAGTTATAGTCAAGAGAAGCAGACTTTCCAAGCCTTGGTTTTAAAAGTACCATTTACTAATGGACATTGGGCCAATCATCCTCTTTCTCAGTTGAAACCGACCTTACAGCATAGCTGCAAGAACAAAAGCAGAACAAGGACAACATCTATGGACTTGAAATCTTTGAAAGGAAGGTAAGGTATAAATGCAAATTTAACGAAGAATAAAGGCCACAGACTATATACTTAACATACCCAGAACTATCACATTGGAAGTACTCCTCGAGACCATCTAATCCAACCCCGAGAGTGCAGGAATGCACAGCAACAGGTTCCCTGACAGGTGGTCACCTCCAGGAAAGAGCAGCCCCATCTTTAAAAGGAGTCTATATTCCACTGTCAGACAGCATACACGGTCAGGAGCTTCCCCCCCATGTGAAGCTTGCATTGCCTTTCTTGTAATTTGAAGCCTTTGGTTCAGGTCCTATCCTCTGAAGCAGCAGAAACACCGCTTGCTCCCTCTTCCACGTGACAGTCCTTCAGATATTTAAAGACACCTATCATCCCATTCCTACACAGGAATCCTTACCAGATCACAGCTCTTGGCATCCCCTCACGGTGTGAAGATTCATCATGCCAGTACAGCTGGGGCCAGCTCTCCCCCAGGCTCAGGTGTTGAAATCTGGGAGGAGAGGGAGGGAGAAACCACACGCTTATTATTGGAAAGCCAGGTTCCCAACAAGTCACTGAGAATAGACCTACTACAGCGAGTCTGAGGGGGCTAAGCTTAACTCATTGCAGACCTCTTGTGGCAAACGGAGATACAACAGGGACCCAGTTAAGGAATCGACAGTGATTCCTTAACTCAGGTGCTCCAGTTGTTTTGGAGTTCAGCTCCCAGAAGCCTCAACTCTTTTGGTCAATGGTCAGGGATTCTGGGAGCTGAAATTTAAAACACCTGGAAGACTAGTGTTTGGGAACCATTTTGGAGTTGGTGTTCTCTGAAAACAGCTTATAATACAATTGAATTATGCAACTAGGTGGAGATTACCACCCAATTCACTGACTTGCTTCCATAGATTTCTCCCAGTGATGCAACTTTCTAAGAGCCACCAGGAGGAATGGGATGTGGAGAGAAGCCTTTGACCATGTCAGCCTCCACTTACATCCACAAGCTGTTGCTGGATTTCCGGCAGTGGCTGGGAGGGGTTCTCCTGGGCAGGGGAAGCTGGCTTGCTGGCTTCCACCACTGCTTCTTGAGCCATTGTAGGAGTGCTAGTGGCAGGGGTGTCTCCGCCAGCAGCAGCAGAGCTTGAAGCAGGTGGCTCTTTGGTAGCTGTGGTAGCCTGGGATGGAAGAGAAGGCTGGTTAGGTTCTGGGTTTGGAGATCTGTATTCAGAAGGATGCATTTTTAAAAAGGTACTCAGCACATGGGCAAAGGCTTGTGTAAGACTCCCTGGGAGTTATTTCTTATTCTAGGCCGGATGGTGCTGGGCCTAGCGTCTCTCCCCCAGATGACATCGGATGGTAATGGAGGGAGGGCTCTTTGTTTTCTAGTTTCCAAGGTGATAGACAGAAAAACCACAGGCAGATTTTGGGCAGTGGTCAAGTACAATGCCAAGTTGCAAGCATACAGAGGTGGGCAAATCTACAGAGGTCTGGTACCATGACATCATGCAGCAACATGTGGATCTTACCTCAGTTGAAGTCTGGCGGGCTGCAGCCGTTTGCTGGCGCCTGCGCTGGAAGTAAGGCCGATTGCGCTGGCGCTGGGGCTCAGGACGGATGCCATCTGCTGGGGCCTGCGCCGCTTTTGTCTCTCCATCTCCTCCTTCAGTGGTGGGTTGCTGTGGTGGGCGGGGGCGGAATGGTCTGGGCCAGTAAAAAAGAGAAATCAGGCATTATCTTTCAAGTTCTTTTTTCCCCCGGACAAGAAGTACTATAATTCAAAAGACCTCAATCTCCCATGAGTCAAATTGGGTTTTGCCTGTGTTCTTGGTGGTCCCTCCCTAGATTCACAATAATCCTGAAGTCTGAATACTTTCCAAAACAGATTTTTCAAAAGAGATCTAGTGGTTGGAGGTAAGCAAGAGGTGACTGCACTATCACAGTTTAAAAATCTGAATGGCAGTCTAAATATTTATATACAAGATTAAATATACCTCTAAGTACTTATATACTGTGGCCATTCATATTCAGGGGATGAGAAGGAACATGGGATCATTAAAGTCTTGTAGTACTGAAGCCCATTTGATTGAAAGATAGAATAAAAATCTTAAAAATAGAAGAGAGAAAGAGCTGGAGCACAGTCCCTTTTAAAGCAGAATATGCATCTTTTGCTCTCAAACAGTTGTCACCAAAGATAATCTGCTCCATGTCTGACCTGAATGATCCTATCCAACCTAAGGAGGCAAGACTTGCAGTTCCACAGGCAGGATTCAAGTGCCTCCCCAGATGATGCCAGACTGCAACTCCCAGCATTCCTCCTCACTGCTGTGCTGGAAAGGGCTACTGGGACCTGAAGTCCAACAGCATCTGGACAGCTACATGATTCCCACCCTCGCCTTTTTCCACCCAAAATTTCCTTGCAGAAAGAGTAGGGGATATAGTCTTGCACACCAGCTGAGTGAAGGATAGGAAGAGAACCTGCCTTTATGAATACCCTAACTCTCTTCCCTTTGATTGAGCAAATACTTCACTGTGGCCTTAGGAGGATGCTGGGAAGAGGAGGTAAGTTCCTAACTCCATGTATCTTCTGTGGTTTTACCCATCAGAGAAATACAAGGTGCTGCTGGCCACTTTACCTGCGGTATCTGGGACGGAAGCGAGGCGCTGGGGCTCTCTCTCCAGCCTGGATCTGCTGCTGCTGGTCTCCCTCAGGCTGGGTGACATCTTTGGGATCTGTGCTTTCAGTGCCCTGGGGAAGAAGATCACACTCAAGATCCACAAGAGAGGCAGAAAAAACCTATTTAAGAGTACAATGCATCTACAGCAGGATTGGCTAACTGCAGCAGGTAGAAGGCTCCTGCCCACCTGTACAGGCCATACTGTCACTCTGGGAACAATTGGAAGTGATGTCATGTCACTTTCAGTTCCACGATCCAGATGAATAATGGCCAGTTTCTAAGGGCTTTCTGTGGGAGGACAAAAGAGCCAAACCATTACATTTTTATGGCAGTTTGGGTGGCTTGAATACTTTTTTGTGCTAAAACTGGCCAATTAGGCCCCACTTCTGTTGCTATCCAATCTATAGCAAAAGGGCTGAATTTTGCACAGAGATATTAGTCTATAGATTTGCTTTTGGGTAGGAAAAAAGGGGCAGTATAGGACAGTAGTATAGGGTAGTAGTCTGACTGCTGGACTAGGACTCCGAGAGGCCAGGGTTCAAATACCCACTCAGCCATGGAAACCCACTTGGTGCCCTTGAGCAAATCACACTATTCTCTCAGTTTCATAGGGTGGCAACATATTTGGTCAGGAAAAACCTAGGATAGTTGTGAGAGTTAGCTGGAAGGTGGGCTTAAAAACCCTCATATATCTTCCTCGCCTCCTGCTGTTGGGCCTGCTAGGCCAGAGGATGAATGTGCGGAAACAGCAACAGTTGGGAGCATAGTAGCTGCTCTTCACGGACTCTGAGACACCAGATCCCATCTGGTTTTGGAAAATAGGCAAGGTCAGCCCTGGTTAACATTTAGATGGGAGACCATCAATTAATCCCAGGTGCTATAGACTGTATTTCAGAGGAAGGCATTGGTAAAATCATCTCTGAGTATTCCTTGCCTAAGAAAACCCTACAAAATTCATGGGGTCACCATAAGGCACACAGACACACGACTTGAAGGCATATAACAAGGGAAAGGCATGGGTAAATTCTACATGCAGATCAAGTGCAAACACAAAACTCTGAGAGTTCAAGGTGTTTGAGGTCACCTTGAGAGACCTTAAGTGACAAGGAACTGAGCTAAACTCCCACAGGGTCTGCCAAAGGACCAAATGCCCAGCTTCTCCTGCCCCAGCAACCACATCTCCAGTTGATCCCCTGCCCCTCCTTCCCGGACTCACGTCTGCCGGCTGAACCTGCTGCTGGGCCTGAGCCCGAGGGCCCCGCACAAATCTCCGGCGGAAGAAAAATGGTGGAGGGCGCCTCCGCCGAGGACGCTGCTGCACAGTATCATCAGCCCTCTCCCCCTCGCTGACCGTCTCGGAGGCCACTTCCGTCCGGGTAGCGTCCTGCTGCTGTTGGGCCTGCCGGGGCCGGGGAATGAACCTGCGGAAACGGCGACGGTTGGGAGCGTAGCGGCTGCCCTTCACAGGAACGCCACCTGGGCCAGTTACATTGGCTGCCTCAGCACCCTGCAGAAGATGGGGAGGAAGATATATGAGCCTCACTGAAGGTCCACCTGGCCTTGGCTGAGGACGGGCTACAGTCCCCCCTGCAAGCTACCTTCTCTCCTTCCACCACATCAAACTCCACCGTTTCCCCGTCTCCAACACTGCGGAGGAATTTACGGGGATTGTTTCTCTTGATCGCCGTCTAGCAAAGAGAATACAAGAATAAACAACTATGTTCACAGTAAAATGCTTATGCTCATGCCAATTATCCTTCTGAAATGATTGTTGAATTGAGAATCAACACTGACCAAAACCCCCATTTCATCTGATCTACACTAGTTAGGACTATGAATAGGGTTCACTTCTATGCATGGCACAATCTTGGATTGTACTTATGATTCCTACAATATGCCAACTGAGTTGAATTGCAAGCTACTTGGAGACTGCTCTTTCAAGTATCATTTTGCAGAGGCACGCAATGAAGACCGGATAGACAAAAGGAAGCATCTTCTTCAGAGAGAGCTATGGATTTCACTACTACTGCTGAGGATGCACAGCATCTTAAGATGGTTTTAGAAGTCCAACTTAGGGGTGTCACACTAGTAATATACATTACATACAGGATGAGAGATGGTAGGCCTGTGGTCACCACAGAATGGGAAAGGACTCTTGGCCTCATGGCACACTTAGAAGCATAAAACCATAGAGTTAGAAAGGACCCCAGATCATGCAGTCAAGCCTCCTGCTGGTCTCGGAACCAACAGTTACATCATCCCTGAGAGGTAGCCATCCAAGCTCTGTTTAAAGGCCTCCAACCAAGGAGGAGGCCTTCTGGAGGAGTCTATTCTATTTGTAGCCTTCCACAGGCATCTCAATGACCACTGTGCAAAACTGGCCTAGACAGACCAGTAGTTTGCTCCATGGGGCTCATTTCCTACTGTCACTCTTGACTTAGAGCTGCACACCTGTTCGTCAATTTATCCAAATTAACTGATACAGCACTGCATCCTTAAGCTAAATGAATATCTACTAGGGCCCTGGTTTCCTCCCTGATGGATGAAGAGAGATTTGGGGGGCAGTTATCGGATAGTCCTGCAGGTGCTATATTATGAAATCCCAAAACATTCTAGCTGAAAGGCCATCAGGAATCCCCAACCCAGCCTTTTCCTTGTCAGCTTTGCTTTAAAATAGAGGTGGCTGAGGTACAAGCCTAGGGGGTGATAAAGAAATGGCAATTGATTACTTAGCTGGAGGTATGGTTCTTACCTGGTGCACAAACACATCCTCCTTGGTATCATTCCTGTAGTGAGTGGGGAAAAACAAATATTAAATTTAGCTTACTTCCAGGTGGAGGGTCAGTGTGTCAGACATGCTCCTTTCTAATAAGAACTTACAGCTAATTATGATGGTGTGGGAGACTTCATGAAATCTACAAGCCCTACTTTCATTTCCTGGAATTTTGGTCAAAATCATGTCCTCTTCCATCACCAATAAATAGCAGCTGGAGGGGCAGTCACACAAGCCAAGGGGGCTAGACCACTTCTGTAATTAGAATGTTCTTCGCAACAGCCACAAACAAGTTAGATTCCCATGCTTACATGCCAACCGAATTTAAGTTAATGTCATCATCACAGCTGCACTATTATCTCTTTAAAGTGAAAGAAGTATCCAGCTTAATTTCCACTCTAATATCAATTGAAGCTAATACAAGACAGAGATGCAGGCATGTTCTCCACAAGGCTAAACTGAAGATATTCACTGGTTCTTTAAGCACTTGAGAACAATGTCAACTTCAGTTGCACCTGATGAGGATTTTAGGAGTAGGGAGAACCAGAAAGCGAGCCTACTATAGTGGTTTGAGTGCTGGACTATGAGTCTGGAGACCAAGGACTGAATCCTTGTTTGGGCATGGAAACCCACTGGGAGACTTTGGGCAAGTCACACACTCTCAGTCTCAGAGGGAGGCAAAGGCACCCACCTGAACAAATTTTGCCAGGAAAATAGGGCTGCCACAAGTTGGAAATGACTTGAAAGCACATAAAACAGCAAAACCCAGACAGTCTAATCCCCCACAAGAACTAAATTAAAACCAAATCAGTTAGAAGTTTAATTCTTCTCGACTTGGAACTTAAAAGTGTATCTGGAGTTGTACAGTAGAGGTGCCAGAGCATATCTGCACAGACATACACCTTCCTGACATCCACCTAGAAATGGCTAGCTTTGTTTTCTTTGACCCTTCAGCAGAAATCTATGCCATTTGGCACAAATCAGCTGTGGCTTTCTATTGGAATAACACATTTCTTTTGTGTACAGACACCCGAAGAGGGCATCAAAACACAAGCACAGTGAATGGATAAGGATCCTCAAGTCCTCAGCTGCCTTGTTGGGAGTGTCCAAGATAGGCTGCTTGACTTAACCAGCTACAGTATTTGCTTTGGTCACGTTGACACAACACTTCTCCCTGGCAGATTAGTCTGATTAACTAGCCTAGATTTCTGAAATCACACAAAGGGTGGTAATAACAACAACAACAACAACAACAATGTTGTGTTGTATTTTGAGGATCAAATGCACAAAGGATTCAGACTTGTTAGCCTAACTAAGGCTTCATTATATTAATTTATATGCTGATTTCCAGGAAAGCTTGTTTGTTTGCTCAAGGCTTTCCCTGGTGTTATTTAGGGTGGTGCCCAAGCACCTTTTGCTGCAAAAAACCCCAGCTGCCATGGTGTCAAAGTAATCTTTACTCTTCTGACTCAGTTGCTTCTCCTTAGGAGGAAGTTGAACATTGAGAACGAGATCTGAAGCTAAGCTCCATACCAGGTTCACAAGGGCCTGACAAAAGCAAGTGAATTTGTTATCTGACCATGTGCAAAGTGAATTTCTCTTCATGGAAGAGTTACCGCTCACCACACTCAGAACTGACCATATAGCCTCTGGTCAAGTGTGGTCTCTTTGCCCCTCTCTTGATCTCTGATGAAAGTGGGAATGTAACTAAGGGAATCCGATAGGGAAGCTAAACAGGGCAAGGGAATCATGGGGTTCTTCAGACTTGGTTGGACTGCAACTTCCAACAGTCCTGTCCTGGCCTCGCCAATGGTAAGGGCTGCTGGGTTTAACAACCTCTGGAGGATCATACTTTGTCCACCAATGATTTAAGCCTAGACATTTGAACAGATTAAATTCAGAGGATTTCTGTCTTCAGGTTAAATTGCAACAGACTAAAAGCTTTGCATGTTCTCACTCGCAATTGACATTCAACCCCACCTGCTTTGGGCATCACAGGATTGATGGTGAGTCCGGTTCAGGAGATTCCCGAATCCCCCAGGCCTTCTGGGACAGGGGAGGCTCACCTGTTTATAAATCCATAGCCATTGCGGACGTTGAACCATTTCACTGTGCCCTGCACCTGAGTGGCTGCAAACCATTGCCAAGGAAGAAAGAACGTCAGTGACATCTCAAGAGGCACACAGACCACCTGCCCCCCAAGAACCCCCCCTGATTTTTAAGCAGACCCCTCAATCACTTCAGCACCCCAACTCCACCACTCTACAACACAGCTGGAGATGTTGTGGGGCTGCAGTTCCCAGCATTCCTCACCACCGGCACTGCTGGGAGTTCCAGTCCAACAACAGGGCCTCATAATGCCCATCCTGTCTTGCATAAGTTGTCCAGCTCAAGGGACCAGTGCAAGAAATCTGCTTTTAAAGAAAGACCACGGTTTATTTCAACCCATTTCCCAGTTATAGTCTATTTCTTTTATTCATTTGATGGAGGCTGTGCTTGAAAATTGAACTGGGAAGCTCTTTGTCTGGTTTTCAGTGAAGCTGTACTGCATTCTTGAGTAGCGAGTCAGTTCCATGAGGGGCTTTACCAGAGAGATTTAGGTCCAAAACACACTGCAGAAATAATCCAATTTGAGACTGCTTTAACTGCCCTGGCTCAATGCGGATGGAATTCTGGAAATTGTATTTTGTTGTGGCCCCAAAGCGGAGCGGACTCCGCTTTGCTCCGCTCTGGGGCCACAACAAACTACAATTCCCAGAATTCCATCCGCATTGAGCCAGGGCAGTTAAAGCAGTCTCAAATTGGATTATTTCTGCAACCAATGTACTGGTGGAGATAGAGAAATGGCTAATCTGCCATTGCAAGGCACTCAAAGTTTGGACATGTTTCTTTTGTGGGTGGATTATTCCTAGACTGGCAGGGGGTTGGACTAACTGACCTCTGGGGTCCCCTTCCAGCTCTTATGATTTTAGTACCCCAAGTCAGCAATGGGTCAATACTGGAGGGAAGGGGGAGCTGTCTCAGAGTTGTAGTGCCAGAAAACGACAGTCTCAGGTTTATGCTTTATATTCCAAAGGCAACCTGGAGAGAAGTTATGCTGCTAAATAAACTCCAGCACCTCGCCCTTTCCTATGGTGCCCAGTTTGATACCCATACTTTCATCCCCTGCCATGTAACCCATCGTCCACAGCCTCTCTTAGCCTTCTGCACCCAGATACAAGGCACAACAGACAACATGATGAGAATTGCAGTCTAGCACATATCTTTGAGGGGTCAGATGGGGTGCTGGTCCTGCCATAGGCTTCCTAGGTCTAAAACACACTGCAGAAATAATCCAGTTTGAGATCGCTTTAACTGCCATGGTTTAATGCCGGGGAATTCTGGGAAGTGTAGTTTTGTGAGACATTTCGCCTCCTCTGTCAGAGAGCTCTGGGGCCACAATAAACTACAATCCCCAGGATTCCCTAGCACTGAGCCAGGGCAGTTAAAGCAGTCTCAAACTGGATTATTTCTGCAGTGTGTTTTGGACCTCAAGCTTGGGCTTCCAGTGTTGGACTATGCCTCCCAGCATCCTGGCACAGCTCTGACAGTTTTAGTAGTCCCACACCACCTGAGGACCCCCAAAAAGCCAGCAACAAAACAGTTTGGAAAGTGGGCATTTTGCGTACTTTGGACTACAACTCCCAGACTCACCCGGTGGAGACTTGAGGAACTTTTAAGAGTCCAGAAATTCAGGTTGAGACTATTTATTTCATTTAGGGGCCACCTTGCTCCCAGAGTGGTACCAAGGCAGCTTTCAAAGCAAATCAGTTTTTTAAAATAATATCAACCTTAACAGGATAATTCAGGATAATGAGAGCTGCAGTCCCCCTCAGTAATCTCTTTCCAGAAATTTTGGCCAAAACTTTCATTTTATGTCATTTGGGTGCCGCCTTTCTCTTAAAGGTGGGACCCAAGGCGGCTTCCAAAGCGAATTAATTACAAAAAACCCACCTTGACAGGATAACTCAGGATGCTGGGAGCTGCAGTCCTCCAAAAGCAATCTCTCTAGAAATCTTGGCCAAGGCTTTATTAATTTTTTTTCATTTGGACGCTGCCTTTCTCTTAAGAATGGGGCCCAAGGCGGTTTCCAAAGCGAATTAATTTTTTTTTTAAAAAAAACAACAACCCCACCTTAAGAGGATAACTCAGGATGCTGGGAGCTGCAATCATCCCCAAAGTAATCTCTCTTGAAATTTTGGCCAAGGCTTTATTCATTTATTTAATTCTTAAAGAGTGGGACCCAAGGCGGCTTCCAAAGCGAATTGATTTTTAAAAACACAACATAACTCAGGATGCTGGGAGCTGCAGTCACCCTCTCCCAAGTCATCCTCCCTCCCTCCCTCCCCACCTGGAGTCCAAGCCCCGCCCACCAATCCCAACAGGCCCCGCCCCTCTGCCAGAAAGCCACGCCCCCGGGGGAAAGGAGAAAGCGGTTCCACCAAACAGTCCCCTTCTTCCTCCCAGAGGCCCCTCCCACCCCAGAGGCCCCTCCCACCCCAGAGTAGGCCCCGCCCCCTTACCTAAAACGCGCTTGGCAGCCTGGTTGCGAGGAGTCGCGACGGCGCTGCTGCCTCCTCCTCCTCCTCCTCCTCCTCCGGTTCCTCCTCCGGCGGGCGCCGAGGGCTTGGCCACCCCGGCCGCGGGCTCCCCCGCGGGGCTCTCTCCGCCGGTCACGGCTCCCCCTCCGCTCTCCGCTTCGCTCAGCATCCCGACCGACCGTCCGCCTCGGTGCCGTCCCGTCCTCCGTCCGTCCGTTGGTGCCGTCGAACCCCGGGAGGACACACCCTCGCGCCGCCCAACGCCCAATCAGCAACGGCCGCTCTCCTCGCTCTCTTCCCCCGCCCCCGCCCACCGCCCTCGCGCCCGCCCACGCGCCGGACTCCCTGGCCAATCAGCGACGCCCCCGCTCCTCGCGCCTCAGAAGCACGCTGCTCCAGCCCTTCTGTCACTTTCGCCTCACCTGGGCTTTTATAGGCGCCGCGGCCACGCCCCCTCGGCTTCGAAGCCACGCCCCTGGCGCGCTCCCATTGGCTGAGGCGCTCCCGGCGCCAGCTGTCAGGTGCGCTCGCGCCATGTGCTGCTGCTGCTGCTGCTGCTGGGCGGCAGGTGAAAGGGAAGTTACTTTTTTTTGTATACTAGGGAAAGTTATTTTTTATTAAAATTGGTGGAACTACAGTCCCTCGGAACCAGGACTGCCATCCCCTTCCAGGAGGAATTTTTTTGGGGGGAGGAATATGTAGTCCACCTAAAGACATGGGAGTGCCAGCACATCTAATAGTCCTGATGAGGAATCTGAACTCAGGACAAGAGGCAAGTATAGGACCGTAACATTGATCTCCCACGCACCAAAATTCTGCAACATAGACTCCAACCATCCATGGAGAGAGAAATCCAGAGGTCCAAGCGGGGTTTAGGAAAGGAAGAGGCACCAGGCACCACATTGCAAGCATACAATAGTTAATGGAACAAACCAGGGAATTCCAAAAGAAAACCAGCATGTGCTTTCTAGACTATAGCAAAGCCTTTGGCTGCATAGATCATGGAAGGCTATGGAAGGCCCTTAAAGACATGATGGGAGTGCCAATACATCTGATAGTCCTGATGAGGAATCTGAACTCGGGACAAGAGGCTACTCTCAGGGCAGAAGACGGAGAAACAGAATGGTTCTCAATTGGCAAATAGGTCAGACAAGACTCCATCCTATCACCCTATTTGTTCAGATTATATGCAGAACATATTATAAGAAAAGCAGCTTGGACACAGAAGAAGGAGGAGTGAAAATAGGAAGAAGGAATATCAGCAATCTGAGATATGCAGATGACACCAGAATACTAGCCGAAAACCTCACAGACTTGAAAGACCTCCCAAGGAAGATCCAAGAAGAAAGTGCAAAGGCAGGCGTAATGTTGAACATAAAGAAAACATAAAATAATGACCACTGAGGACCTTCACAAGTTCAACCTAGACAATGAAGACATAGAAATAGTCAAAGAATTCCCATCCCTGGGATCAAACATGGATAGAAATGAGGACTGCAGTCAGGAAATCAGGGGAAGACTAAGAATAGGGAGGATGGCTATGAAAGGACTAGAAAAGATCCTAAAATGCAAAGATATACAGCTGGGCACAGAAGTTAGAACGGTACAAGCCATGGTATTCCCTATTTCCATGGATGGAAGTGAGAGCTGACCAGTCAAGAAAGATGATAGGAAGAAAATCAATTTATTTGAGAGAATGTGGTTCTGGAGAAGAGTGCCGAGGATCCCATGGAGAGCCAAAAGGACAAAGAAATGGGTCCTAGAGCAGATCAAGCCAGAGATCTCCCTGGAAGAAGCCAAGATGACAAGACTGAGACTTTGGAGACATCATGAGAAGAGAGGACTCTTTGTTAAAGGCATTTATAATGTTAGGAAAGGTGGAGGGAAGGAGGAAGAGAGGAAGGCCCCATGCTGCCAGACGGAGGGACTCTGCTATGAAGGAGGTCCCTTTGGGGATTCATGAAGGATTTAAGGAGAGCAGGGGAGGACAGAGGGTCTTCTTCTTGCAGAGCTCTCATCCAAAGGGCTGCCAGGAGTCCAGATCGACTTCAGGGCAGTTAACAACAAAAATATAGTCCACCCATTGGCTCGGTAGGGAGATGATGGGAGTTGTCATCCAAAAGCTGTAGCTGTCATGGCTGCCAGGTTATGGGAGCTGTAGGCAACTTGTAGCTGGGATAATTGAGGATGCTGGGAGTTGGTGTTCAAAAGTTGCACCTGTCATAGGGCTGCCATAGAGCTGTAGTCCTAAACTTATAGCTGGGGTGGATGGGGGGATGCTAGGGATTGTTGTCCAAAAGTGAAAGGAAAGTTACTTTTTTCTACTTCCTTTTTTTAATCGGGAATTACAGTCCCCCAGAACCAGGACTACCATCCCCTTCCAGGAAGAATTTGGGGGGATATGTAGTCCACTCATTGGCTGGATGGGGGGTGATGGGAGTTGTTGTGGCTGCCAGGTTATGGCATTTGTAGCCCCCAAATTGTAGCTGCAATGGGTGGGGGGATGATGGGATTTGTCGTGGCTGCAGGGTGATGGGATTTGTAGCCCCCAAATTGTAGCTATGATGGCTGGGGGGAATGATGGGAACTGTCATTCAGAAATGGTAGCAACCATGTCCCCAGGGATGCTAGAAGCTGTAGTCCAAAAATTGCATATGTAAGGGCTGGGGGTTGCTGGGAGTTGTCGTCCAAAGGTTGCAGCTGTCATGGGTGCCAAGTTATGGGAGTGCCATCCACACACTGTAGTTGGGATGGCTGAGGGATGCTGGGAGTTGCAGTCCAAAATCTGTCAGCTCTTATGGCTACCAGGTTATGGGAGTTGCAATCCACAAATTGCAGCTGTCATGGCTGGGGGGAGATGCTGGGGGTTGTCATCCAAAAGTTGTAGTTGTCATGGCTGCCAGGTTATGGGAGTTGTAGTCCACAAACTGTAAATGTCATGGCTGGGGTATGCTAGGAATTGCCCTCCAGGAATGAGAGTAGTCATGCCCTGGGTGATGCTAGGAACTGTAGTCCTAAATTGCAGCTGTCATTACTGGGGGATGCTATGAATTGCCATTCAAAAGTTGTAGCTGTCATGGTTGGAGGTTATGGGTACCATAGTCCACAAATTGTATCTGGGATGGTTGAGGATGCTGGGAGCTGCTGTCCAAAAGATGTAGCTGTAATGGCTGCCAGATTATGGGAGTTGTAGTCCCAAACTTGTAGCTAATCCAGAAATTATAGCAACTATGCCCAGGGGATGCTAGGAGTTGTAGTCCTCAAATTACAACTGTGAAGGCTAGGGGGATGCTGGAAGTTGTCACTGCAATGGCTGCTGGATTATGGTAGTCATAGTCCACAAACTGGAGCTGGGATGGCTGCCAGGTTTTCGATTTATAGTCCACAAATTGTAGCTGGGATGGCTGGGAGAATGCTAGGAATTGTAATCCCGAAATGGTAGCAACTGTGCCTGGGGGATGCTAGGAATTGTAGTTCTAAATCACAGCTGTGAATATGGGGGGGGGTGTTCTAATGGCTGGGGGAATGCTGGGAGCTGTAGTCCAGAAGGGATAGCAATGATGGCTGGGGGATGCTGAGAGTTGTAGTCCAGAAGTGGTAGAAATGATGGTGGGGGGATCCTGGGAGCTTTCTTGCAAAAGGCATTTATATATGGATGCTTGAACTGATGTTGGGGATATCCTGATCATCTTGATGCTGCTGCGGCTGTGAATATATTGCTTTGCAAATTCACCTGCAATCTGGCTGTGTTCACCTTTGGTGCCCAGGACGACTTGAAATACCAGTCTACTTCATAATGGGCAGACTGGTATTCTGAGACATATTTTAAGGGCAAAAAAACATGGCTGCATCTACACTGCTGAATTAATGCAGTTTGACACCCGGCGTTAACTGCCATGGCTCCCTCCTATGGAATCCTGGGATCTGTAGTTTGTTGTGACATCAGGGCTCTCTGAGAGAGAAGGGCAAATAGCTCCCAAAACTACAAATCCTAGAATTCCATAGCATGGAACCCTGGCTTTTAACACGGTGTCAAACTGCATTCATTCTGCAGTGTAGATGCAGCCCCAGAGCCCAGTTAGAAAGCAAGGGGCCTTGGTTCTGAGTAGACTTAGGCTGCATCCAGACTGGAGAAATAACCTGGTTTGGCACTGCTTTTACTTCCCTGGCTCAAGGCTATGGGATTCTGGGAATTGGAGTTTGTTGTGGGGCCCAGAGCAAAGGGGAGCTTTCACTCTACCTGGCTCAAGGCTATGGAATTCTGGGAATTGGAGTTTGTTGTGGGGCCCCACAACAAACTCCAATTCCCAGAATTCCATAGCCTTGAGCCAGGGAAATTAAAATGGTGCCAAACCAGGTTATTTCTCCAATCTGGATGCATCCCTGGACTGAATCTGGCTGCTCACCTGGTTTCCAAGAACTGCTTCAGATACAGCAATGCACCAGGTGGCTGGCGCTCAATACTTTGTATTTCTGCAAATGGAAAACATGTTATTGCATAGCTGCAAGGAAGGAAAAAACATGAGATGAAACTTGTAACTAATAATAATAATAATAATATTATCACAGAGATATCTCTCCTTCCTCCATCCGCACAGTGATCTTAATGCCATAATAAGAATAAGATGTTTCCAGGAACTCTCTGCATGCTTCCAATGTTGTTTACACAGCTTTTCAGTCTTTTATTTTTATTCCTTCCTTATCTTCATTTTTACTATTGATCTGAATAGTACCTTAGTAGCACTTTATGCACAATCTGCAAACTTATCAGTTTGTTCTCTCCTGTTTTCATTAGCATATTGATTCATCTTTTGCACTGGTTCTCCAGGTGTTTTGGACTTCAGCTCCCAGAAGCCCCAGCCAATTTGGTCAATAGTCAGGAATTCTGGGAGCTGAAGTCCATACCATCTGGAGGACCAGAGTTTGGGAACTGTTATTTGCATTAATAAGTTACAGATGTAGCAGGTGGACAGGAGGTTAGTTGCTGTTGGCAGGGGGGATTCTGGTAATTGTAGTCCCATGAGTAACTTTTCTGTGCTTTGAGTCCAAGTTTGTCTTTGAGTTCCTTTCCCTTTCAGTTTCAGGTGCCTTTCCCTACAAATCCAGAAAACTGGGACTTGGGTGTTCCTTGTTTTTAATCTGAATTTCTCCTCTGTCTGTGACTTATCTGCACAAGGTAAAAATCCCAAACCAGTTTTATTTCCCTGAATAACCATTAACAAAAGAGAGCTTGCAGCAACAGGTAACTTGCAATACCCATATCTTTGAATTCTTGCAATATCCATATGGCACTTGAAGACACACACATGGAAAGCGTTTCCTTATTTTGGGACACTGTAGCAAAAAAGTTACTTCTTGGGTGTTTTTTTGTAACCTCCTCTCTGTTTTCATATAACAAATATTGTGTCACACTTTGGTTATTTTATTGCATTGCATTTTGCATTCCTGCATTTTAATCCCAGAGTGCTTCTATGCACAACATGTGCGTTCACTACCCTGGCGGCCTATATATGTGTTGGACTATAACTCCCATCATCCTAGCTAGCACAGCCATTGGCTGAGAGTTTTAATACAACACATCCTGGGGGTGTCCAGGGTTGGGGATGGCTGCTACTACTTACCTTTACCTGGAGAGTAAATTCAAAGTAAGTGCAGTGGGAACTTACTTTTGAGCAGACCAAACATATTACATTGTTCATAACTAAATTTAGGCTGCCTCCGCACTGCAGAAATAATCCAGTTTGACACCACTTTTAACTGCTCTGGCCCAGTGCTGTGGAATTCTGGGAATTGTAGTTTGTTGTGGCACCAAAGCTCTCTGACAGAGAAGGCTAAATGTCTCACAGAACTACAATTCCCTGAATTTCATAGCATTCAGCCATGGCAATTAAAGTGGTATCAGACTGGATTATTTCTGCAGTGCAGATGCAGCCATAGCCTTGTGCTTGCTAGGCCTTTGTTGAGCTGTAGGGATGTCACTTCTCTGTATTACAGCTCCCAGAATCCCCTAGGCAGTGCTCCATCAGTAAAATAGAAAAACTCGCCAACTGTGTGTAGTTTTGTGAGACTTAGGTTACATGGAAGTCAGTGAATTAGATGCTGCATCAGCACTGCAGAAATAATCCAGTTTGACACCACTTTAACCACCATGGCTCAATGCTATGGAATTCTGGGATGTGTCATTTTGTGAGATATTTTGCCTGATGCCACAACAAACTATAAATCCCAGGATTCCACAGCATTGAGCTATGGCAGTTAAAGCAGTGTCAAAGTGCATTATTTCTGCAGTGCAGATGCAGCCCAAGTTGTAGAGTTTGGTTTAGTGGTTTAAGCATTGGGCTATGACTCCGGAGACCAGGGTTCAAATTCCCGCTCATCCATAGAAAGCCACTGGCTGATATTGAGTAAGTCACACAGTCTCAGCCTCAGAGGAAAGCAGAAACACCCCCTCTGAACAAATCCGGCCAAGATCCCCCGTGATAGGTTTGCCTCAAGGTTGCAATAAATTGGAAATGACTTGAAGGTATGTGGCACCGACAACAATATTTCAGTAATCCTTTTAGCACAAATATGTAAAAATGGAGCAGATGATATGTAAGGAGATTCCCAGGAGGAAGACTGGTGTGTTTAAATATGCCTCAGAGAACAGAACTATAGAAGTATTACAATTCCCAGAATCCTCTAGCAGACATGCGGATATTCAGGAAGCAGTAGTCCAAACAAGTAACTTTTGCAAATACTCTAAAAGTGCATGGCTTTGTTTAGAGAATGACACCAATGATGAGGCATAGCATTCCAGGAAATCCATGCTCTCCGGTTACTCATGGCTGCTGCCTCATCTCCTTTTCAACCTTGGCTGACTAAGCAACAGTCGGAATAGAATCCAAGGCCAGCGGAAGGTATGAGGCTGATCTAACACACACACACACACACACACACACACGGATGTCAGCACTGTAATTTTGGGTAGCCCTATGACTGTGCCTTGAGATATCTTGAGATAGTCAGGGGTGTGTGTGTGTATGTCTGTGTGCCCTCCAAATGTTGTTGAATTCCACCTCCCAGCACCCCAAGTTAGCATTGTCAAGGGCAGGGGTAGGCAACCTTTCCCCTTTAAGGGCCGAGGGACTTCAGCTCCCAGAAGCCTCAGCCATGTTGGCCAATAGTCCCATGTTGGCCAATAGCTCCTGGGATTCTGAGAGCTGAAGTCCCTCGGCCCTTAAAGGGGACAGGTTGCCTACCCCTGGTCAAGGGTAAGGAATGCTGGGTGTTGCAGTCCCAATCTCACATTTGGGGCTGCATGATTCCCAAATCTGTTTCCCCTTTTAGTCCTGTCTCTGATTAACACAGTTGGCCCTCCACCTTTGCAGCTTTGACTTTTGTGGGCTTGAGTATTCACGGATTTGATTGATATATTCTCTCTAGGAATCTCTAGGTCCTCCGGTGTGACTCTATGGGCAACTTCTGCCAGACGTTGAACTGGAGAGCCTAGAAATTCCTACAGAGAATACTTTTCTAGGCCTTTGTAGGTCCTCCAGCACAATTCTATGGTCAGCTTCCATCAGATGTTGATCATAGAGTTGCGCTGGAGGACCTAGACCAGGGGTAGGCAACCTTTCCCCTTTAAGGGCCGAGGGACTTCAGCTCCCAGAAGCCTCAGCCATATTGGCCAATAAATAGTCCCATGTTGGCCAATAGCTCCTGGGGTTCTGGGAGCTGAAGTCCCTCAGCCCTTAAAGGGGAAAGGTTGCCTACCCCTGACCTAGAGATTCCAGGAAATGTGTTATTTCCGATTTAAAAAAACATACACCTAGTGTTTATTTGTAGTTTTTCCACTTTCGCGAGGAGGGATCCTAGTTCCAGTGAATGTGGAGGGACCACAGGAGTGCCTGTTCAAGGTCTCAGATAGGGATATTTCCCAGAGCCTTGGAAAGTCTAATCTTAGAGTTACATGCCTAGTAGATAGGGGGTGCTGTGGATGTAGTATATCTTGATTTGAGTAAGGCATTTAACAAAAAGCCCCACTCACCCATAGTCTTACAGGCAAACTGGTGAACTGTGGGCTAGACAGTGCTATTGTTAGGAGCATTCACAATTGGTTGACTGCAGTGGCATCACTAGGGTTGGTGTCACCCCAGTGTAGTAACTCATGCTGCCACCCCCAGACTGGTAGGCACACAACCCAGCTGCCCCCCTCTGCCAGCTAAATTGCCTCTGCAATGGTGGGTTTTGCTGCCACCTGGCAACCCCTTCTGGGTCTGGTGGGGCTCCTGGCCAGGCAGAAACCAGACCCATAATGCAGCCCCTTCCCATCAGCAAGCAATGGTAGAGATGGGGGGCTGCTGCTGCTGCCTTCTGGGTCTGGTAGTGCTGCCAGCTGGGCTGTGATTTTGCAGAACAGGAGGGGTCCATGGCTGCTGCTGCTGCCGCCAACATTGCAGACCTTTTCCCAGTCTGCTCAGTAGCCCTGGCAGACCCAGACGACTCAGGGGGACATGGGACGGAAGGTGAGTAACTGCCCCACCAGGTGTTCACCCCTTCTAAGATGGTATCGGTGTGGGCTGCACCTCTCACACACCCTTAGCAATGCCCCTGGTTTGCTATTGCTATTGAGTCATAGAATCCTAGAGTTGGAAGAGACCACAAGGGCCATCCAGTCCAACCCCCTGCCATGCAGGAACTCCCAATTAAAGCATCCCCGACAGATGGCCATCCAGCCTTTGCTTAAAGACCTCCAAGGAAGGAGACTCCACCACACTCCGAGTATTCCCTAATAGCCGCTGTTGAGAGAAGTGACTAGTGGGAGTACCATAGGGTTCTGTCCTGGGCCTGGTGTTGTTCAACTTCTTTATAAATGGCTTAGATTCTGGAACAGAAGGCATCCTTATCGATTTTTCAGATGTCACCAAATTGAGGAAGGGCTAGCAAATATACCCCAGAGGACAGCATCGAAATTCAAAATGACCTTGATAGACTGGAGAGCTGGACCAAAGCTATGAAAATTAATTTCACCAGGGATGAATGTAAGGTACTCTATCTAGGTAGGAACAATGAAATGCACAAATATAGGATGTCTGACACCTGGCTTGAAAGCAGCACCTGTGAAAAAGATATTGGAGCCTTAGTGGACCACAAGCTGAACATGAGTCAACAGTGGGATGCAGCATGGTGTCCAGTATGATGTCCAGATCAAGGGAAATAGTAGTGCCACTCTATGCTGCTTTGCAGTCTTAAACATACCTTGCCCGGAGGACTACTGTGTCCAGTTCCAAACACCACCGTTTAAGAAGGATGTAAACGGACTGAAATGTGTCCAGAAACGAGTGACCAAGATGATCAAAGGTCTGGAAACCAAGACTTATGAGGAATGACTGAAGGAGCTGGGTATGTTTAAGACTGAGAGTTAACATGATGCCCATCTTTAAATACCCGAAGGGATGTCATCATGCAAAAGAAGGGATGTCATCATGCAAAAGGACCTTGTAGCACCGTTGAGACTAACTGAAATGTTGGTTGCAGGAGCTTTCAGAGACTTGAGCCTACTTCCACAGATGCATGGGGAAGGGATGTCATGTAGAATATGGAACGAGCTTGTTTTCTCCTGTTCCAGAAACTACAAGAATAACCAGTGGGTTCAAATTATCCATAAAGACATTGAACTGAACATTAGGAAAAATGTCTTAACTGTAAGAGCTATCTGAGAGTGGAATAATCCTGCCCCTGAAGGATATTTGTTGTTGTGTGCCTTCAAGTGGTTTCTGACTTATGGTGACCCAAAAGCAAACCTACCACAGTGTTTTGTTCAGAGGGGGTTTGCCTTTGTTGCTGAGACTGAGAGAGTGGGAGTTGCCCAAGGCCACCCACCAGTGGGTTTCCATGGCTGAGCGGGGATTTGAACCCTGCACTCCAGAGTCACAGTCCAACACTGAAACCACTTGGAGGTCTTTAAACAGAGATTGGATGGGCGTCTTTCAGGGGTGCTATAATTGTGTATTCCTGCATGGCAGTGGATAAGTCTAGATGGCCTCTGTGGACCCTTTCAAGATTGTCTGACTATAACTCCCCGAAAACAACATAGCCAGGGGATTTGAGAGTTGTAGTCCAAAAGAGTACATTTCCCAGGCTCTCACTACCCAAAGGACTATCTAGACTATTATAGTACTATGATTCTACTTTAGCCAGCATGGTTCTGTTCTTTGGAATCTTGGGCTCTGCAGTTTAGAGAGAGGTGTTTAGATTCTTTGCCTAAGAAAACCCTATGAAAATCATGGGGTTGCAATAAGTTAACAGATGACTTGAAGGCACATATACACACATTTACAACTTCCAGCCAGAGAGCTTGAGTGCCTCACTCAACAAACTACAAATCCCAGGGTGCCATAGCATGCAGTCATAGCAATTAAAGTATAATCACAGTGTTATAATTGCTTAGTGTGAAAAGACCTCAGCTTCTGGATTCACACACAGTGTGCAACTGGTTTCTGGGAATCCCATGACTGCAATAGCACTCTCCAGTGGCCCCTTCACACTGCACAATTGCAGCACAATGATTCCACTTTAACTGGCAAGGCAGCATCCTATAGAATCCTGGGATTTGTGGTTCATGTGTGTCAGTGTGTCTTCAGGTTGCCTGTCGACTTATGACAACCCCATGAATTTCAGAGGACAGGAATCACGGACCCTAAGTTAGGCATGGAATCCTCAGAGGTGGTTTTGCCACTTCCTTCCTCTGAAACAGAGCCTCCAGCACTTGGTATTCCCTGATAGTCTCCCATCCAAGTTCTAACCAGGGTTGACCATGCTTAGCTTCCCAGATCAAACAGGATCTGGTGCCTTTAACATATTTAGGCCATTTGTTGTGTGTGTCTGTGTGTATGCACTTTCAAGTTGCCTGTCGATTTATGCCGACCCCATGAATTTCATTGGGTTTGCTTGAGCAAAGGATACTTAGAGGTGGTTTTGCCAGTTCCTTCCTCTTTAGGAAAGGGAATTTACAATTCTTGGCCAGAGAGCTCTAGTGCCTCAAGAGACTACAAACCTTAGATTCCACAGGATGCAGCCATGGCAGTTAATGTGGAATCGCAGGGCTACAATTACTTAAAGGGGCTCTGGCCACTAATTGTCCATTAATTTCTCCCGTTCATTTTTAGGTCCTTTATTGGGAGAATACAGAAAGCCAGCGTAGTTGTTTGAATGTTGGACTAGGACTCTGGAGACCAGAGTTTGAATCCCTGTTCAGCCATGGAAACCCACCGGGTGACCTTGAGCAAGTCACACTCTCTCGGAGGAAGGCAAAGACAAACCCTCTGAACAAATCTTGCCAAGAAACCCATGGGATAAGTTTGCCTTAGGGTTGCCATAGATTGGAAATGACTTAAAGGCACACGACAACAATTGTTGACAGTACAGTATATAAAGTAAATATGTACATAAAATTAATAATAGGTTTGGTTGCCATCATGGCATTTTTGTGACCAATTCCATTGTTAGCTGCTGACTATAGCAAGGAATCTCTCCGTTTGTCTGTTTTGAATTGTTCCATGTTTTAGCAGCATCTCTGCCAACTGCGAAAAACAAGAGAAGGATCATTTTGATTCCTCCCAGCAAGAATCTTGTAATGTCCAAGGTGAGCAACAAGCAATAGCAAAGGTGCCCCACCCTCATTAGCCAATGTTTGCACCTGGTAGCCACAACATCCATTTGCAAAGAGAGATTTCTTGTATTTTTTGTCTTGGACAAGTGAAGGGTGAGCAGACAGTCTCTTGTCAATGTCCACTTGTCTCTGTGTAGCTATTGCAATGGCACAGCCTTATTTTCTTTCTATTTTTCTATTTGATCACATTATTTCTGCCTAATTGTTTTACTATCTGAGCCATGTCTTGCTCGGTCTGCCTCCTGGCGGGTAAATGAGCGACCTGCATGCTTTACTTGCATTACTTTTGTAATTTTATACTTAGGAATGTAATAAGTAACATGTATCATCATCATCATCATCATCATCATCCCACCTCGTCCCATGGATTGAGGTGAGGAACAACAATTAATAGACAACAGACAACAACTTCAGTTAAAACACATCTGTTAAAATACACATCAGTTTATAAGGTATGCACATATTAAATCCACATTTAAAATCTAAATTATTATTATTATTATTAATCTGGGTAAGCCTGCTGGAAGAATCTCGTCTTTAATGCTCTTTTAAATCTGGACAGTGTATTCAGCTGTCGAATCTCTTCCAGCAGCTCATTCCACAGTTTTGGGGCAGCTGAAGAAAAAGTCCTCTGGCTAACTGTGGCCACCCTATTCCTAGCTGACTGGAGTAAATGTTTATGTGAAGTCGTAGGCTTTTAAATGTTTATGGTTTGAGCATTGGACTAGGACTTGGGAGACCAGGGTTCGAATCCCCACTCGGCCATGGAAACCCATGGGGTGACCTTAGGTGAGTCACACACTCTTGGCCCCAGAAAACTCCATAATGCCTTTGGGTCACCATGAGTCAGAAATGACTTGAAGGCATGCAACAAGAATATTGCATTAATACATTTGCATCAAAAAGTACCCTCAGCAATGTTGTTGTTGTGTGCCTTCAAGTAATTTCTGACTTATGAGGACTCTTCGCTGAACCTATTATGGGGTTTTCTTGGCCAGATATTTTCAGAGGGGGGTTGCCCTTGCCTTCCTCTGAGGCTGAGAGAGTGTGACTTGCCCAAGGTCACCCGGGGGTTTCCATTGCCAAACAGGGATTTGAGCACTGGTTTCCTGGAGTCCTAGTACAACACTCAAACCGCTATACTACAGTTCTTCTCCTCGTAGTAATACAATATAAGCAAGAAATAAAGCATTTTCACTTCACTTTTATTGATTTTCTTTAGTTCACAGGCACTATAGAAAAGGGGGGAAACATACAAAGGAGCAACATAATAATATCAAAACATGGAAACATTGAAACCACATAGTAATATGTGACCATAACAAGGTAGCAGTTTATTAAACTTGTTATAATGGTTGAACAAGAATATTGTTTTAGAATCAAATGTAAAACATAGGTTCCCACAGCTCTGGAGTTAGATCAGGGCTGGAATCAGACATTACTTAGAAGATGCTGGACTGCACCTCCCAGCATTCTTCATCATCAGCTGTGCTGGCTAGGGCTGCTGGAAGTTGTAGCAGAGCAACATCTGGAAGACAGTTTTCACCTCTGCTTTAGATAAAAGCAGGAGAGGAAAACTCCAAATTTGGGGTCTGTAAACTGGCTAGCCTGATTTTAACAGAAGAGTCGAATAGTATACTTATGACTAGAGCCAGTGTGGCATAGTGATTTGAGTGTTGGACTACAACTCTGAAGTTTGAATCCCAGCTCAGCCATAAAACCCATTAGATGACCCTGGGCAAGTCACACTCTCTCGGTTTCAGAGGAAGGCAATGGCAAACCTTTGAACAAACCTTGCCAAGAAAATTCCATTATAGGTTCACCATAAGTCAGAAATTACTCAAAGGCACACAACAATAACAACAACAACAAAACATGGTTGGAGTATGACTCTGGAGATCAGAGTTCGATTTCCTATGCAGCCATGGAACCCCCCTGTTGACTTTGGGTGGGTCACAATCTCTCAGCCCCAGAAAACCCTGTGATATGTTTGCTTAAGGAGGTGCATCTACACTGTACAAATAATACAGTATGATGCCACTTTAAGTGCTGCATCTCCATCCTGTGGAATCCTGGGATTTGTAGTTTGACAAGGTATTCTGCCTTTTCTGCCAAAGAGTACTGGTGCCTCACCAAACTAAAAATCCCAGGATTCTGTAGGATGGAGCTGTAGCAGTCAGAGTGGTATCAAACTACATTATTCTACAAAGTAGATGAGCTCAGGAGCGTCAGCGTGGCATAGTGGTTTAAGCATCGGACTGGGACTCTGGAGACCAGGGTCTGAATCCTAGCTCGGCCATGTTAACTCACTGGGTGACCTTGGGCAAGTTACACTCTCTCAGCCTCAGAAAACAGCAATTGCAAACCTAAAACCTGCCAATAAAACCCCATGATAGGTTCACCTTAGGATCTCCATAAGTCAGAAATGACTTAAAGGCACACAACAACAACCACAGGTGTATTTATGTGCAACTTTGAGGAGATCCTCACAGCAGTGGTGTGTATTGGATCAAGAATACATGGGTCTTGGTGGCGTCCTGTGAGAGATTCCATGCCAAATTCTGGACAAAAATGAAAGCAGGATGGGATGAAGAAATTCAGAGTCTGGAATGTGGGCAACAGTGGGTGACATGAGGCCATCCAGATGTTGGACTACAAGTCCCAGGGTCATTAGCCAGCAAAGAATGGTAATCATATGGTCCTCCCAAAATTGTGGGGCTGAAATTCCTAGCATTCCTCCTAACTGTTTCAGGTGCAATGGTTAGTTTCTCCCTTCAGTCTTCAGTCATAGGGTTTGGCAACCAGTGAGGTTGTTGGAAAAAAAAGACTGCATCTGTACTACAGAAATAATCCAGGTTGACACCACTTTAACTGCCATGGCTCCATGCTATGGAATCCTGGGATTTGTAGTTGTGAGAAATTTAGCCTTCTGTCAGAGAGCTCTGGTGCCACAACAAGATACAAGTCCCAGCATTCCATAGGATGGGGCCATGACAGTTAAAGTGGTGTCAAACTGTATTAATCCTGCAGTGGGGCTGCAGCCTTACACTGCATCCACACTGCAGAAATAATCCAGGTTGACACCACTTTAATTGCCATGGCTCCATGCTGTGGAATTCAGGGATTTGTAGTTTTGTGAGAAAAGTAGCCTTCTCTGTCAGAGAGCTCTGGTGCCATGACAAACTCCCAGGATTCCATAGCACTGAACTGTGGCAGTTAAAGTGGTGTCAAACAGGGTTATTTCTAGAGTGAAGATTGTTGGATACAGTTTTTCTAAGTACCAAATCAAATTAATCAGGACAAAGCAAGTGAAGCAGTAATTTCCAATTTATTAGTTAACATTCTTGCAAGAAGGGGTGTCCTAGGCGACATTTGATACAGCATGCTTTTATTTCCTTTCCCTGGCAGTATTTTTCCACCCGCGTAACAACATCATTGGCTATTTAAGGCATAGGATCAATTTTAAGACCACCTGTTTCATGTATGTAAAAGCCCAACCCACAACATGTCTCTTTATACATCTCATGATAATTTAAAATAGGGATAATTTATGCATGGGAGGGCCAGAATAATGCATGAGTCAATTGCGCAGACTCAGTCTTGTGTTTTGAATGACCCCCCTGGATACCTCTAGAAAGAAAGGCTGTCTTTGTAGTTAATTTAGAATGTAACAATATATCCTTCCATAGCTTAACTCCTATCTCAAATTTGTCCAGTAGTTTTATCTACAAACTATTTATGAACTTTGATGTACTCATTTTATCAAAAATGGTTACAAAATGTATTTCACTGTCTGTTTTTAAAACAAAGCACCTATTTCAGCATGCCTTGGTCCTGGCTAGATAAACTATTTTTTTACTTGTTTATTATTAAAGATTTAACCCTGTCCCATTATCCCTAAGATATCTGTATTAGTAAACTTTAAAGCACTTAATAAGTGTTCAATGTTTATATATATATATATATATATATATATATGCCAAATAACACTTTTACAAAGTTAGCAAGATATAGCTTCCCAAATTCCTTTCTGATTAGACACATTTTTCTGTCTGAGAATCTTATCACCCCTAAAGTTAAGGGGGGAAAAACGCTTTGAAGTCACACTAAGTTTAACCCTTTTCATTTTAATATATATCATACAAGTGGCTTTTTATTAACTATATATGTTATCTAATTGTTATATGCAAATATATATGGGTATATATATATATATATATTTGCCTGCCTTTTAACACTATCTACTAGCTTTTGATTATCCTTTTTATGTTTAATTCAAATTTATTCCTCTCAAAGATAAAGCCAGACAGGGCAAAGAGGTAATTTCTGACTCTTGAAGCAAGGCTGGTCAGCTGTGACTCACCTTTGGACTACGATTCCCATAATCCTCCACCAGAGGCAATGCTGGCTAGCTCTGGTGGAAGTTGCAGGCCAAACAATCACAGTTGGCCAATTATCCCAAGGCTGGAATCATGAAGCCTTCCAGGTGTTTGTGAACTACAGCTTCCAGCATATCCTTGGCTATCTTAGTAAGGGCTGCTGGGAATTGCAGTCCAACATCTGGAGGGCAAGCTTCATGGTTACAAATCCTGTCCTAAAGGAAGGTGTTGTGGTACATGGACATATCTAGCAGTTATTCTCTCTCACCCCCAGAAAAAACCCTCAAAAACACTGCTAAGGTGTCTGTTTTAAGGCTCTGAGAGATGATAAATTATATAAAATATATATATTGAATAGAGTATAAATACTGTATGTCCTGTAAGCTCCCTGCGTTGAATGAGACTAATTCCGAAGTGCGTGAGAAGTATGAAAAGTGTATATTAATATGTATATTAAGTATATGTATTGTATAGGAGTATGGTAAGTGTGGTACGATAATTATAATAGTTTTTAAAACTAAAAATTTAAAATTAAAAACATTTTTAAAAATTTTAAGATCGTGTTTTTAAATGTTTTAAAGACTGTTTTTAAAATGTTTAAATTTGTTAAAAATATTTTGTGAGCCTCTCTGGGTCCAATTTAGGAGAAAGGCGGCCTATAAATAAATAAAATAAATACATCATCATGTAATTAAAATATGGTGTGCGTATAATTCATGTAGTTACGGTGATTAAAAAAATAACCTTTTTTTTTTTCAATCCAAGCTTTTAAAAAGTATTGGGAGTTTGCACAAGTTGGGAAGAGCTGCAAACACGGTTGCCATAGCAACAGCGGCGGCAGCCATAACTTCGCCAAGATGGCCGGCGAAGACCGCGTGGATATCCAATGTTTAAAAAAAGTGACACTCTGTATCACCGGAAGTTCAAAACTCTATGGTAAAGCGGTTTTTTTCTTTTAAGGCCCTACGTTGGCAGGGTGCGCATGCGCCTTCGTCAATTGATGCAAGGAGGAGAGCCGAAGCAAGGCATGCAGGACGATTGGCGCATGCGTCTTGGGAATGTCACCCCTTACATGTGGGCAGATTGGCGCATGCGTGTTAGGAACATCTACCTCAATGTGGGAAGAAGGTAGGGAAAGAAAAAAACGAGTAAATCCTGCCCCTGCGCAGCCCATAGGCGTAGCCCCCGTCGATGGCGCACATGCGCACTCGGAAGTGGACAGGAAGGGGGGGAACAAGACTCAGGACAGGAACCCAAAAGCTCCGCCCTTTGACCCTTTCCACGCAGGCGCGGTGAGGGAGAGGTGAAGCTCCGCCTCCTTTTTTTCCTGCGGCGGCCGGGTGCGCATGCGCGAGGCGAAGGAGCGACCGGAGAGCGAGTGTGTGTGTGTGGCGAGAAGTGCGCGTGCGCACTGCGGGCGGGGTTGCAGCAGGAGCGGCGGCGGTGGCGGTTGAGCGCGCGGGTGGGTGAGGTAAGTGTCCGGCGGTCTTTCTTGGCGGACGGGTGGCACGGAGGGACGCGGCCCTCGGAGCCCCGGAACGGAGGCCGCGTGGCTGACCCCCCCCCCGCGTCTCGCGAAGCGGGACCTGGTGGGGGGGTCAGCCACGCGGCCTCCGTTCCGGGGCTCCGAGGGCCGCCACTGAGAGGACCAAAGCGGAGGCCCCCTTACTCGAGGCCAGCGCCGCGGCCTAGTCTGGTAGGCCTCGCCTGACTCATTCCTAGGCCATGTCGGGGAAGGCTTATTACCTCAGGCCCGTGTTTTTCGGGCCTATATCCTCTTTTCCTCCCTCGCGTTGAGGCGGCTGAGGCCCGCCAGGGAATGGAGGCGGCCTCCCTCGAGCCTTTTTTGGATGTTTAAAGCCAAAAAACGATAAATAAAAAAAAGGGGTCGGAGAGGGTACGAATGACACGTGTTAAGGTTACTGATAGGGGTGGCTGTGTGGGGTGGGGACTGACTAGTTGTGGGGCATTAAAGATAGCTTATTAATGTTCGTTATAGGTATTAATAGGGGTATTCTGTGGGGGCTGACCAGTTGTGGGGCATTAAAGATAGTGTATTAATGTTAATTATATGTATTAATACAGGATATTCTATGGGATGGCGGGGCTGACCAATTGTGGGCATTAGGGATGTTTATTGTTAACAATGATAAGAGGTATTCTATGGGGTGGGCCTGGGGCTGACCAGTTGTGGTTATTAATAATATGTTTTAATACAGTGGTTGGTAATCCATGGGGGGCGGTGACTGGTTGAGAGCATGAATGATAAGTATCATTAACAATAATAAGTGGTGTTTTATGGGGTGGGAGCTGACTAGTTGTGGGACATTAAATTATATGAGTTATTATTATTAATGGGTGTGATTCAGTGGGGTAAGGGCTGACCAATTGTGGGCCTTAAAGAAACATACTATTATTATTATTTTGTGGGGTGGGGGCAGGCCAGTTGTGATCATTAATGATATGTATTAAAAGGTGGTTTTCCTTGGGGGAGTGCTGACCAGTTGTGAGGCATTAATTATATGTATTAATAGGTGTTATTCTGGGGTGTGGGGGCTGAGCACTTGTGGGCATTAATGACATTTATTATTATTATTAGTAAAAGCAAAGCAAAGCAGCTTATTTATATACCGCTTCATATCACGCTATGGGATGTCTAAGCGGTTTACAACTGTGAGCTGATTGCCCCCAACAAGCTGGGCACTCATTTTAGCGACCTCGGAAGGATGCAGGCCTGAGTCGAGCCTCAGCCCTGGCTGGTATTGAACTCGCAACCTTGTGGTCTATGAGTGAGTGGCTGCAGTACAGGCATTTAACCACTGCGCCACCAGGGCTAGTAGTAGTAGGAGTTATTCTGTGGGGTGGGAGCTGACCAAATGTGGGGCATTACATTATATGAGTTATTAATAATAATGGGTGTCATTTTTATGGGGTGGGGGCTGACCAGTTGTAGGTGTTAATTATATGTATTAATAGGTGCTTTTCCATTGGGGGGAGGCTGACCAGTTGTGGGCAATCAGGATATGTATTAATAGGCATTATTCTGTGGGCATTAAGGATGCATATTATTAACAATAATAGGTGATATTTTATGGGGTGGGGGCTGACCAGTTGTGGGCATTAATTATATGAATTATTGTTAGTAATAGGTGTGACTGTGGCATGGGGCTGACCGATTCTCTGGGATGGAGGTGATATTAATAGAGATGATTCTGTGGGGTGGGAGCTGACCAATATTAATGATATGTATTAATAGGCATTAATGATATGTATTAATAGCTGTTGTTATTTGGAGTGGGGACTGAGCAGTTATGTTCTCTAATGATTATGTATTAATAATAACAATAAGTGGTATTATATAGGGTTGGGGCTGTCCAATTGTAGGCCATTCATGATACATATTATTATTGATAGTGTTTTTTTTTTGTTTTTTTTTACTATTATTAATAGTCTGGGGATGTCTTTGGGTTTTTGGAGGATGCGGTGAAGCCTCTAGGTGAGACCAAAAGTGTGTGTGTGTGTTTCTGTGTATATGTATTAGGAGTTAGGGTGTTTCTTGGAGTTTTTGTTTTGTCTGTGGGGTGGGAGCTTAGAAAAAGTTTGTGGGGGGGGTTGGATGAGGAAGGGGAGAATTTTAGCCCAGCAGGAGATTCAACTTAGGGTTGCCGTTTGGGGAAGGCTTGTGGACTTTTCAGTTGCTGGGGGGTTGTGGTAATGCACAGGTGTGGTGTGAACTTTTGGTGGTTGGACTCCTGCAAAGAAGAGAAAGTAGCCCATGAGTGAATGGAGGAATTGGTTTTGGGGGAATGTGCAGCTGTAGCTTTTCTAGTGAGAGGCAGGGAGTGGGGAGCGTGTCCTGACCTGAACTTGAGAAAGCAGGAGGTGGGTGTGGTGCTGATGTATGGGATGAGGGGGGGAGTTGCAGTCAGGGGATATCCCTTGGATAGCAGTTCTCTCTGCGGGAAAGCGATCAAAGGTGGACGTTTCTCCAGGGGAGAATCCAGGGAATGTTAGGTTAAGATTTGCTTCCTTGTGCACCCCATGTTTTGGGTTCTAAGGGTCCCTGATAAGCCTCAGAATAGCAGAGGAGGAAGAGAGCATGAGACTATTTAGGTCTGAGGTGCCATGTGCAGGGCTTAGGTGAAATCTCCCTAAGGCCAGGCCTGGACTGGAAGGACGAGCATTGGAGGTGTGGATTGAAAGGCTGCGCCAGACTGGGAAAAAAGAGGGACAGGAAAGGTGCGGCTAAAAGTCTGCCTTAGAGGAAGAGAAGTGGAGCCAGAAGACAACCTGTCCAGGTAATTCCCTATGTGAGTCCCACCATTTTAGAACTTCTAGGCCTTGAAAGGAGGTAGTAGCAAGAGCTGGTTTTCGGATGACTGATAAATGCAGCTTCTCTTTGAGGGAGTCATGGGGGAGAAAGGAGAAACTGATCTGCTTGTGTGTATGTGTGTCCTGCACCCCTTCAGGGCTAAGAATGAACCACGGAGGGAATTAATAATAAGGCAGGGAAGCTCTTGAGAGGAAGGTTTGGGGTTTTCCAGTATGACTTATGGGACAAAGTTAGCACAGCAAGGGAGAGGAGTTGTTGAGTGGGATAATTTATCTCTGTGTAAGAGGAGTGGCATGGAAATGGTTATTAGTAGCGAGGGACAAAAATGGCTCCTCAAGGGTTACCCATGACAGGTAAAAAGGATAGATGTTAAGGTGTAACTAGTGCATTTTAACCACCCAGGAGTGCCACATATCATTCTTTTGTGTTTTGTTTTGCAGCAGTTTTAAGTATTGGGAAAGTAGGAAGAAATCTAGCTTTACCAGGTACCCTTAAGAGTGTAATTGTGGAGAGGATGATGCAGTTCAGCCCATTTGGGGAGGATCCTTGCGCTTGTGTAGATGTTGGTGGTGAGAGTACCTTCTTACACAGAGGGAGGTAGGTTAGTTGCCCAGGCCATAGGCTGATTTCAGCTTAACTTTTGAGTGGAAGATCAGCAAGGAACTAAACTCTCCCTGCAAGGTAGACAAGGCCATTTAGCTGTGCTGGGAAAGGGACTAGAACCCCCCCCCCCAACTTGTTGCTTTGCTGTAGAGACAGGCTGAAGGGGGAGACCGCTAGTTCTTTCCGGAGTAGCAGCCTAAAGGTGACTCCTTTCCCTCCTGAATTGGGGGGAAAGAATCCCATTCACAGCAGCCCTCTGTTTGCTGTCCAGGCAGAGCCTTTGGACTGGTGTGGGTGAGGTGTTGGCTGGGCTTTCCTTGCATAACAGAGACCCTGGGCTGGGCCTGAGAGAGGGAGAGAAAGGCCCTTCCTGGCTGTGCTGGGTTGCTGCTGCTGAATCAGCATGCGAGGGGTTGGGGAGCATGGTGAAGAAGGAGTGTGGGGTCATGGTAGAGTATTTACAGAATGGGAAGACCGTGTGGTTGTGTAGAGTGCCAACTCTTTCACAAGAAATGGTTTTGAAACAGGGAGCATTAAGAATCAGGGCCTCTGCTCGGCGCAGGAGTGTAAGAAAGAAAGGGACGCCTGCCATTCTTCCCCCCCCCTCGCCCTGCACACCAGCCACGTGGTTGAGCTGGCTCTCTGCAGTGGCAGCTTAGCTGAATCATGCTTGATGTTGGCAGGAAGAGAAGGAGTCTCCCTCCAAACATGTGGCATGGAGGGCCGCCACTTGCTTGCCCACTTGCTGGCAAAGTGGCTTAAAACTTCCTGCTTTCCCTTTCAGCCCCCTCCCCCTTTCCCACTGCTCCTTTGCTGCAGATAAATTCGGAAGCATATGGTGGTGGTTTGGTTGCCGCTTTGGGGCTCTCCTCAGTGGAGACACGGCTGCTGCTGCCACTGTCCCCCTCTCTGTCATTCCAGGCAGGCCGGCCGACTGAGCAGTTGTCCTTATCAATTACTGGAGCGTAGCGGCAGTGGTAGCCCTGTGCCGAAACTAAAGTGAGCTCAGGAGATCTCTGGAGAGGGCAAACACGCCATCTCATCACGCTGGGGCCCTGTGGTAGTTTGGAGCAGCTGTCTTTGTCTTAACTTTAGGGCGAGCCTGCACCACCTCCTCAGGAATCCAGTCTAGTTTTTCCAGCTCTGATGTAAGATGGGAAGCGTTCTGGATGACTAGGAGGCCATGTGCTTGCACCAGATGAAACCAGGAGGCCTCTGGACTTTTATCAGTGGTCTCGTGGCCCCTTGAGGAAACCTTCCCAGAGTGAGTCTAAAATTGCACTTTGGGAAGACCTGGCCAGAGAGAGAGAGAGAGAATGCACTTTTATTATTTCCTTTCCAGGGTGCAGGGACCTAGAAGTTTGCCTTATATGATATCAGAGCCTTGGTTCAGCTTGTCCAGTGTTATCAACTATGGCACTTTGGTTTTTAGGCAGGATGTTTTCCTAGCCCTACTGGTAAATCCCTGTTGTTAAAATATTTATATCCCACCTTATATCAAAAGATCCTGAGTTGTTTGCAAATAGATATTTCTTGGGGGGGGGGAGGAGGGTCTTCTTTCCAAGTATTAATCTGGCCCAACCCTGTTTAGCCTCCAAAATCAGGCAAGATCTGGGTGTGTCCATTCTTCCCTTCCCTTCCCTTTCCTGGGGTTGAATGTGTGACAAGATTCTATTGAGGTGTTAATGTAGGTGAGTAAGCACCATGTGGAGTACCTTTTAGGATGCATGGAGCATTGTCTACTTGCTGAAACTATTGCCTGGTTAAAATGCTCAGAATGGGTGTTCTCTTTTTAAAGGGGAAGGCAAGCTTCAAAACAACAGGCTAATCTCAGTCCTGAAAATATAAATGTTCTTAATTTTGAGGGGGTTGGGGTTGTTTCAGTCTGTTATAGCAAAAGCAATGAAAAGTCATGTGGCACCTTAGACTCAAGTTTTATTTGGAGTACATGACCCACGAAGTGGGCTGGTATCCATGAAAATGTATGACAAATGAAATTATTAGTTTTTAAGATGCTAAAAGACTGACCTATAAATTGTTTTCTCTCTTTTCTCCTCCTGTATTCACAGATGCCTTGCGGCACAACATTTAGCTTCCAGATTTGGGGGAGGAAATACATTTCAGGAAAAAAATTTGTAGTATTTGGCAAGCGTCAAGATACAGAGTATGCTTATGCCCTTAAAAAAATCTTGGGCGATCATATTGTTTGTTCCAGCTCTACCAAAATGGCTTTTTCAGTTGGTGTTTTTTTTGTTGTTTGTTTTTTGGTGAAACACCTTGTGCATCAAACTTGATCACAAAGCAGAGGGTCCTTGAAGCAGGATCTGTTTTTGAAAAGAAAGAATCAGGCTAACGCAAGCCTGGGAAGCAGGAGGTTGTAAAATGCACTGAATCATAGAATCATAGAGTTGGAAGAGACCACAAGGGCCATCCAGTCCAACCCCCTGCCGTGCAGGAACTCCCAATTAAAGCATCCCCAACAGATGGCCATCCAGCCTCTGCTTAAAGACCTCCAAGGAAGGAGACTCCACCAAAATCTCTGAGGGCGTGTGTTCCACTGTTGAACAGACCTTACTGTCAGGAAGTTCCTCCTAATGTTAAACTGAAGTGCTGGTCCTGGGTTGTGGTCTTGGAGTGAATCACTGTGAGACCCTTATTTGCATTCTTTGCGTCTTAGAAGCCATTCTTGTAAAAAACTAACATTACAGATCACTTTAGCTTCTGCCTTGCTATCTTTCTTTTGGCAGATGGGAACTGTAGATAAAGCTCAGGGCTCCATAGAATATAAACTGCCCCCAGGTAGAGCCAAACTGATGGACTTTTGGGTTCTTTGGCTTTCTTGCCCATACTTTCTGGGTTTTCAGGCTGGTTTATAATTGGGCTTGTGTTGTCCACCTAAGGTTGCATGCAGCTTCTCTTCCACTTTGAAAGGAGCAGATCTTGTAGCCATACAAACCTGGGAGTAGCCATGAACATACTGTACTCTGTTCCAAAGAGGAGTTGTTAACACAGTACTGGATGGTCTAATGAAATTAATTGGTGACTGGTCAGATGAGCTAACTGATTAACTTGTGGAATTCATTGCCACAGGATATTTTAAAGATCTCTGGCATATCCAGTTTCTCGATGGCAGGTGGGCTTAGTATGTAAGTTGTGTTGGCTCCATCTGTTCAGCTCCCTTTCTTTCTGCTTCTGAGTTTTCCAGTGCAGTGTATGTGGGAGGGGGGACTGTGAGTGGTCCACAGCCAGAGTTTAAGAAATTTAATGTCCTTTTGGTAAAAATGAAGAATTTTATCTGATACCAAATTCTGTACAGGCACGCTATGGTCACATGAAACATGGAGCATCATATGTGTCTACTTGCCAGTGTTTGTTGTTCTGCTACCTTGTTCTATACGAAAGATTTTAAAAAGTGTACAGAAGTTGACATAGTATGGCCATAGTGATGTGGGCCTGCTGCTGAGAAGCTTCAGGCCAGTATGATCTGAGAGATCGTTTCTTTTCTTAATCTCCTCCAGTTTTCATAACATCTGATCCACCATGGCTGATGACCTCGACTTTGAGACCGGCGATGCTGGGGCCTCCGCCACCTTCCCTATGCAGTGTTCCGCTCTCCGCAAGAACGGCTTTGTGGTGCTCAAAGGGCGTCCCTGCAAGATTGTGGAGATGTCCACCTCCAAGACCGGAAAGCACGGTCATGCCAAAGTAAGTGGGTCACAGTTCTTTTGTCACATATGTTGTCCATCTCTGCTGTTTCTTCCATCTGGCAAGATGGACACTTATCTCTGAACATCTGAGGCAATCTAAACTCCTTGATTTAAAGGTTTGCGGTGGGAACTTTAGCCTGGCTGCTATAAGCCAGATTCTGGTCATAGGCCTCTGCTGCCTTTCATGTGTGGGTTGGAATGAAGTCCTTGGCAGACATAAAACTTGTAGCCAGAGGAGATGCTTGTCACTTGAGAACGATAGAGGAGATCCAGCTCCTTATCAGTCCCTTTCCACATCTTGCCCCTTTGGGGCTCAACAATGGTAGAATGAAATGAAGTAAATAAATGAAAATGAAGTAGATACAATAAAAATAATGGTAGAAGCCATGGCTAGCAGAATTCTATCTCGAAGTTCTCTTCTTGCCTAGTGTATGGCTCTTCCAGGCTGGGGTTTATTCCCTCTGTTTTCTGATTCAGCTCTTTCTATGCTCATCCAATTTGCATCCTCCATATTCATAGGAATTGGGTCATTAGACCTGTGGGTTTTTTGTAGGCATCTGTAAAATCATGAAAAGGGTACACGTATGTCCTCAAGCCCCATAACAACTTAATGGCACAGAATAAGGAATGGAGGTATTGGAAAGGGAGGGAGGCTGGTGAAAGACGATGCATAGATATTTAAAAAGTAGAGTGCACTGTGGCTTGGCTTAGTTAGTTCATTTTCTGGTTCACACTGAAAGCATGTTTCCGAAACATCCCCAAACAGAAATGAGAGCTGCCTCATATACACAGAAAGAAACTCTTTTAATATACAGTACTTAGTTTTGAACACTCTTGTGCCCACTCACCAGAATTAGCCCAGTAGAGACTGATTCTCTTTGGTGGACATGGATTACAGAGTGGGGCTGGACTGGAGAGAGCAGCTGAGTTAGTGGAGGGACTGAGACTCTCAGCAGAAGCACTCTTGGCATCCACTCTGTTGTTGGCGCAGTTTCTTCCTGCCAGCACATTTAGGATGGAGTACAATATGGAATGATAAAAATACAAGGCTGCTGACAGAATAAGGAAACTGTTATGTGTTGTCAGAATTCTGTCTTGCTCTGCCTGTCTTGTTTCTTCTGATACCCTTTTCCTCAAGCTCCTGGCATCTCTTTTAGTCAGTGTCCAGCCACCTGACCTCCAGGGCACACTGCTATTTTGCTCATCTCCTGGTATCTCTTTCCAGTCCCTGGCCTGTTCCACAAAGCTACTCTTGCCCTTCAGGGTCTGCTTGAGAGACACTTGCAAATCCATCAGTGGCTTTACATCCCTGTCTGGGGCTGGAGGGGAGGAAAGTACATGACTCATGAGCAGTCCCAGCCCCCCCCCCCCGCCCCGGAATTGCTTGGGGCTTCTCTCCAAAAAGCAGGAATGCAACAGCAGTTGGAAAAGAAGGCAGGTGGGTTTCAGGTGGACCAAAGCACATGTTTTTTATTCCCAGCTAAAATGGGCTGGTTGACTCAAATAAACTTTCGTAATTATTGAGTTTCCCACTGATTACAATTTTGATTTTGGCTTATGCATTTTGTAATGGATACCTTTTCAGGGGCCTAAACCAACCAATTTTGAGACTAGATTAGCATCTGCCTTGCCTCTATAGGAAGAGTTTTGGGCTAAATGGCAGCCTCTTAACCTAGGAGCCCGCACCCCTTTTTTCTAAAAGCAAAATTTCTGTCCAAAGCATATGCTGACTCTGGTAAACTCCTTCTGCAATGTGGGATGTGGATGATGAACAGTGCAGCTCCCTGCATGCCAAAGAAGTGGAATTGGGTGCCTTCTTCCCAGATGCTGTCCAAAAAGACCTGTTGACTCCTTGGAGACTTGAGCCAGGTCAATGCGGCAAAACATTGTCATAACTCACTCACATAGGCATAGAGCACTTAGAGCCTGCCAAACATCCACATTTGAGTATCTGGGTCCAAGAACCAGGCCCAGCTTACACTCTGGTCCTCTTGAGCACACTTTCTCTTTCCCTTCAGAAAAACAGAGGAATCTTTTTTAGTCTTTGTTTCACTATCAGGGCACTGTTAACAGTGATAGAGATGGGATACAGGTTTCTTTTTTTTTTAATTGTCACTCCCAGAATTCCCCCCTAGCTGTAACAGCTGTGCTGGCTGGGTGATTTCGGGAGTATAGTCTCCAACCCCCACCATTTCCAAGGTCTGTGGAGTGTGCACTTGGTAGTCTACCTTTTAGAACCTCTCAGGTGGCAACACTTGGGATACCTAAAACCACGAAGCCCATTTCTACTGGCTAGTTTTGTACCAGTTGGGGCTAATCAGGATATCGGGGTAATTCTTCTGTTTTCACACTTCCTTAGTCTCTGAAATGCAGACTTTGAAACTGGAGAGCCAGAGTGCCAGGGAGTGTTGGAGGAGACACAACTTGGTTGCCTTCCCTCACCCCCACTCTCTGCCTTTCAGAGCAAACTGAGTCTTGCCAAAGGGCATTTTGAAGCATAAAGTACAGCGGGAAGGTAAAGGCCAGCCAGAGGACCCAGATACTTGAGACAGCAGCGCAAGGCACCAAGAAGCATGATCCAGGAACTGGCAGATAAGGTGGTGCTAGAGCCCTGAGGGATGTGACATGAGGAACGCAGTCTGTCTGAAAGGAAGTAAAATAGGCTGAGCTCAGACAGAGAAATCTTACTTTGGCATGTTTGCTCAATGCAGAGAAGACACTGAGCGGGCCAAAATATAAAATCATCAGTCAGACTCTCCCAAGTGGCTCCTCACTGGCTGGGGGATTATGGGAGTTTGCAGTCCGGCACATCCAGAGAGGAGCCACTTTGGAAAGGCTGTTGTAGAAAAAAAACAACAACCAGATGGTCCTTCCAAACATGAGCTATTTTTGCTTGGAGGTATCACCTACATTTTCCAAATATTGTGCTTATACTAATAGGGAAATGGTGTCTCTCGTTTCTCTTTCTTCTTCGCCACCCCTCCCTTCTCTTCTTCCTCGTAGGTGCATCTTGTTGGCATAGACATCTTCACTGGGAAAAAATATGAAGATATCTGCCCTTCAACCCACAACATGGATGTGCCCAACATTAAGAGAAATGACTTCCAGGTAGGTAGAGATGGGAGTTGGCTGAAGGAGAATACTTTTTAAAAAATAAACCAGATATTTTAAACCCCAGGGAATTAAGGCTCGCTATTGGGGCTAATGGGGGAATAGTTTGCTCCCATGTTGGGGTAACTCAGGCTTATGTAGCTGCTAAATAAGTTGTTGGGCTCGTGATGGCGGGATAGCTGTGGTAGCCATCAATTGCAGCCCCTTAAAGTTAGATGCCAAGGAAGGCAACAGGCAAACAACAGAATAGTAAACTTCCAGAGGTGTAATTTCAACTATGTTCTCTTTCCTTTCCTCTTTTGGTTAAAGTCTCTGTTTTTGTGGACCTCTTCTTGCTGTTACTTCATTGTCACATCTTTTTGTGCCGAATCCCATTCCAAACATGTGCCAGCTTGAAAAATCACACCATGGCAAAGCACTCACAGAGATAGTTTGTGCCAATAGTTTTCTGCCACTGGGCAGAGCAAAACATGTCAATATTACGAGTTGTGTCCTCCCTCTTGAAATGGGTGTTGACCAGTGGTGTAGGTATGTGTGGGGATGGATGACAGTGAACACCTTCCTCCAGTAAGAGTTATGTCCCTGTGAAATTTTCCTTTAGTCCCTGTATTTCTGTCATTGCAGTACGGTAACATTTCAGCTGAGGATTTAGTTTAGGCGTCCAAAGAAAAGAGGGTTTATTTTGGTCTCACCACCATACCAGGAGATGAGAGAGTGAGCCTTCTCAGTGGCTGTTCCTAACCTGTGGTACTCCCTTCCACAGGAGGCTAGGCTGGCCCACTCCCTGCTTTCCTTTTGCTGGCAAGCAAAAACATTCTTATTTAAGCAGGCTTTTAATGGTTAAACAGGGAACGTTTTTATTTACACTTCTCCCTCCACATTGGCCACTTTGATTATTTTTGCGGATTTGATTATTCATGGACTTTATTAATATGTTCTCGCTAGGAATATCTAGGTCCTCCAGCGCAACTCTGTGGTTGACTTTAACCAAAAGTTGCACTGAAGGACTTGGAGATTCCTAGAGAGAACACTCCACTAGGCATTTGTAGCTCCTCCAGTGCAATTCTATGGTCAATGTCTGGCAGATGTTGACCCCGGAGTTGCACTGGAGGACCTAGAGATTCCTAGAGAGGTGTTCTCTCAAGTAAAAACATAGTGTTTTTGTTACTTACGGTTTTTCCACATTCATGGGTGTCCTGTGCCCCTAACTCCAGCAAATGTGGAGGGACGAATACTTGTGAGTTTTGTTTTTAACTTTTGTATGGCTTTAAAATGATTTGGTAGTGTTTAATGTGTTTGTTTTTTTTAAAAAAAACTATTACAAACATTTTTTTATTTGCTGTTTTTGGAAGCTGCCTTCAGTCCCACTTTGGGAAGAGGCGGCATATAAATGAAGGAAATAAGCACTACCAAGAGAATGCGAATACAGTAAATAGAAGCATTTTAGGAGAGTGATTTTTAGTGTCTCACTCTATGTAATACTAGAAACTTGGTGACTGAAGGAAAATTTCATGGGGGGGGGGGGGAACAGAGTTCTAATTTGGAGGGCAATGCCCTCACCTCCCGTAGCTACATTTCTAATGGCTGGCATAGACCAAATTGAACATGGTGGTGATTCAGGAAGCTTTTCTCAAGGCCTTTTATGACCTGCACTATTGCCCCATGAAACAGGATTGTAAATGGGTGACCTTGGGCAAGTCACAATCTTTCAGCCTCAAAGGATGGCAATGGGAAACCCTCTCTGAAGAAACTTGCTAAGAAAACCCCATGACACATCAGAAAGAACTTGAAGGCGCACATCAACAAGGTGGCCCACAAATCACTTTGAGCTCACAGTTCTCCTTCCCCTCCCAATTTTCTTTCCAGCTTATTGGGATCCAGGATGGGTACCTCTCCCTGCTCCAGGACAGCGGGGAGGTCCGAGAGGATCTGCGCCTTCCTGAGGGGGACCTGGGCAAGGAGATTGAACAGAAATATGACTGTGGCGAAGAAATCCTGGTAAGAGGTGCCACACTGTCTGACCATCCTCAGGAGGGAGGGAGCACTTGCTATCTGATGTTTGGGCCTAACTTTCTGCCTTCGTGTTTTATGCGTGGCATTTCCCCCCTGAAGATATTTGAGGTGGTGAACAAATGCAAATTCAAAATAAGATGAAAATGAACACAGTAACAAAACTGGATGGTAAGAAGCCAGTCAGCAGTGGAAAACCTATTTCCCATAAGCTGTATTGCAGTTTCCACCAGTTTGTGGCAAAAGTAGTAGCAGTGTCCTTTTCTAATGTGAATATGGTGGTGGAGTGGGTGTGTATGTGTTAGAGAGACATACACTTGGGTATTGATCCTAGTGTAGAGCAGGCACACATGGGAAGTGGAGATCCCTGGGAGATTCTGTTCTTCAGCCTGAGGGCTATGGCAGGGAAAGACCTTCAGGTTTTAAATGGTTGGTGGTAGTGCAACAGGTGCGCTGGCTCCTAATGGGCTTTTAACTGTTTAAAGTTATTAAGTGGACTGTGTTTAATGCTTTTTTTAAAAAAAAGTATATTTTAGATGTTTACCTGTACAGTCATTTGCGGCTTTGGCTTTTGCAGATTTGATTATTTACAGATTTGATCAATAGTTTCTCTCTAGGAATTGCTAGGTCCTCTAGAGTCACTCTGCTGGAAGTTGACCATAGAATCACACTGGAGGATCTAGAGATTCCTAGAGAAAACACTTCCCTAGGCATTTGTAGGTCCTCCACTAGGCTTCTAAGGTCAAGCTCTGGCAAATGTAGGCCATAGAATTGCACCGAAGGACCTGGAGATTCCTCAAGATGTATTCTCTCTGGTTAATTTTTTTTTTTTTTAATTTGCTGGTTTTTCACTTTTACGGGAATCCTGTGCCCCTAACCCCAGTGAATGTGGACGGCCTACTGTGTTTTATCACGTGGTGTAAGCTGGTTTGGCTCCCATAGGGGAGAAAAGTGGGATGTAAATGAAATGGCAAGGTCTAACAGTGCTCCTTGCCTCCCTAGATCACCGTATTGTCTGCAATGACCGAGGAAGCTGCTGTTGCTATCAAGGCCATGGCTAAATAAAGGAACCACAGGTGAGTCTGGGGCAACTTGAAGCAGCACTGGCAGTGCTGGCAGAGAAAGTGGTGGCTGGCCACAGGTTCAAAATGAAGCAAAAGGAACCAGCAAGTCAGGGAGCTGCCTATCCATGGCATTCCTCCGCCTTGGGACCAGTGAGAAAGACCACCTTCTCACTCCTGGCTTCTCTTCCTTTCACCTTTTTCCTTCAGGGCGGCAGCAGCAGCAGCAACAACAATAGCAGCAGCCCCAACTTGTTATGAACCAGAGAGAGGATCGCAACCCGCAGGCTGTCAGATTTCGCTCCAAACCACCCAGATCTTTTTTTTTCTCTTCCCCTTCCTTTAAAAAAGAAAAGAAAAGAAAGCAAAACCTTCCACCTTCCCTTTTGAATTAAACAAAAGAAAATAAACTTTTTATTTTGTGGTCTTTTTAAAGAAAAAAAAAAAGAAAGCAGGATGCTGATGTTATTTCTTTATTATTATTATTAATATTATTTTTCTTCTTGTTTGGTCCCCTGCTCCCCCTCCCGTTTGGCCCTCCGACCCCCCCTCCCTCTCTTGGGTGCTAGTGACACTACAGCTGTTTTCTGGCAAGAGAAGTTGAGAATTTGCACTTAAAGGAAAATATTTAAACTGCTAAAAGGAGGAAAAAACAAAAACCATTGCAAAAGACTCATGTTTATTTTTATTTTTTTTAGTTTTAATGCTTCTATATAGAGGTGGTGGTGTTTGCTTGTGGGGTGGGGGGGAGGAACTGCCCTTTTTCAGGAATGGCGAAGTGAGCAAAGTACTGTGGCGAATTGCAAAGTCGCGCGCTTTAACCCCTTCAGGTGTGTCTTGTCCTTGTGAGTGTTTCTTGTCGAGGGTTGAGGCAGGAGGGGGGAAGTACAGCTCCCTCCCCACTCCCCAAAAATTGGTGGTTGCAGCAATTTGGTCAATTCTATTGGACAGCATCCTTTCTTGTGCTTCAAGGTTATATCCATTCAATTGTGTTTTCTTTTGGGGATGGCTGCTCTGGTTGCTCAGCTTGCTTAACCCCCCACCCCACCCCCTCCTTCCTTCCAGTCCCTTCCAGAGCACATCCAACCCCCTGCCTCTTACCTGGAAAGAGCAGGGGGGGGGGGTCCCTGGCAGGCATGGAGCAGAGCGCTCTCTCGTGCTCTTGTCTCCAAAGCGGCCCCCGAATCGCCCATGCCTGCCTGGCGAAAGATGCACGCCCAACTTTGGCTCTCATGCCACTGGGGCCTCTGGTCCCTGTCAATCATGTTCAAGTTCCTTCCTTCCCCTGCTCCCCCCGTGCTGTACTTGCCTCTGAGCCCTTGGCGGTAGCCACTTTCGCACACCTCCCCCCCCCCCATACTGAGTAACTGTATCCCCACCCAAGAGCTGTTCAAGGTAGGGATCTTCTGGGGGTAACAACTAGCACCCCAAACTGTTTCCTTCGTTCATATTTACTCTCCTCTGCTGTTCACAGGCCAGCGCTGTGGCCTCCTCCTACCCCTCCCTCCCTCCCCTCCTCTTTCTCCCCCTGTTAATCCAACACATTTGTTAATCAACCTCAAATAAAGAAAACAAGTTTAATATGAAAAGCTGTCCCTGGTTGTGTCGTTTGTAACGGGGCCCCTGAGATGGACCTTTGGAAGGCTGCCAGCAGATGACGCAGCTCTTCTGTGTTGGGGGTCACTGGCAAGAGCAGGTTGTGTTGTGGTGGCTTTCAATGGACTGTTTAGAAGCCAGATCAAGTGGGGGCAAGGTTTTAAAAAGCACTATTTTAGCATTAGCCATTTCAGTCTGGCTTGATCAGCGGATGCTTCTGCCCAAAGGGAAAAGCAGGGTTCAAGCACCTCCAAGCCCTTCAATGAAAACCCTAAAATGAGTACCATATATACTTGACTATAAGTTGACCTCATGTATAAGTCAAGAGCAGGTTTTGGATTTATGGATCTTGATCTGGTCAGTCAAGGGTAAAGCCTAGGGGCATGTAACAAAGGGGTCTACCAATACCAAAGAACTTAACAAAATCCCAGCAGGCATAATTGCTTGTGGTCATTCTAAAGTAGTGATTCTCAAGCTTTGGGCATCCAGGTGTTTTGTGCTTCACCTCCCAGAAGCCCCAGCCACCAGACAGGAATTTTGGGAGCTGAAGTCCAAAACACTTGGAGGATCGAAGTTTGGGAATCACTGCTCTAAAGGCTGGCTGGATGAGAGAATTGGGGGTCAGTACTTCCAAGGCAGATTACACTCTTGCCTTTCAAAGGACGGTCCCTTTTTTAGAGTTAAAAGTACAGTACTTACATTGACCCATGGATAAGTCAGGGTTTTATGGGCCAATTTTTGATTACATTTTTTAGACTTACACATGAGTATTTATAAGAGGTCATGCTGTAATAGAAATAGAACCAGGTTCAAGTCATTTGGCACAAAAGGTGCCCATTACACTCTTTTCACACTGTTCTTCCTATCCTCTGGAATCCTGGAAGTTTGCCGGGGGGGGGGGGGGGCATTGGCAATTCTAAAAGGCCCCCCGTCTGAAATTCAAATTCCAGAATTCCATAGGATATTGCCACATCAGTTATAAAGTGGAATCATAGTGCTATCATTGTGTGGTGTGAAAGGATCCTAAGAAGATGGGGACCAGAGTGGGCAGGTAAGTTGCAGGACTGATCCATGCAGTAAACAGTTTAGATGGTTCACGTACAATGAGCTGCATGGGACTTATTTCATAATGTTTGCACAGTGTGTGTGCATGTGTGTGTAAATATGTCCTTGTGGTTTATCTCAGGGGCAGCTAACTGCCTGACACCTGCACAGGACTGTTTTGTGACCTGAGTACAGAAGGTATCAAAATGCAAGGCTAGCCACTTCTGGACCTCTGCCCCTGGTTACTAAGCCAAACCATGCAGGAATGAGTCAATTCCAGCTCCTAGCTGATGGCTTTTGTTTCAAAAAGTTATGAGGCTGAACTCTTTCCTCCAAAATGCAACTGTTAGGGAGCATCTATGCAGAAGTAGCAGTGACGCCTTATTAGACTCAAGTTACCTGCTCCAAAACAACCTATAGGTCTGCAACAAATTAGTTCAGATGGATTCAAAGATAGAGCTGTGTAAGTCTGTAGTAGCAGTATGTAGAGATCTTGTGGCACCTTTGAGACTGAAAGAAGTTGGCAGCATGGACTTTCCTAGACTTAAGTCTACTTCCTCAGATGCTTTTTGTTCACCAAATGCAAGCTCGTGCTGCCAACTTCTTTCAGTTAGTCTCAAAAGTGCTACAAGCTCTCTCTGCATACTAGTTTGGATGAAGTTGAAGCTGCACTTGTTCTAGCTGTTTCAAGGCTCACCAGCTCTTGCTGTTTGCTTAAACTAGAATCTCAGGTGGTGTGGGGTGTGAGTTTGTCAACAAGGAGACTTTGACCCTGATGCTACACACAGGCTCCAGCTCAGTAAGCGTGGAAGCCAAGGTCTCTCCCAAAAAGGATGAGACGCTCTTTCTCCCTCTGATTTCTCTCCTGCCACAGCCAGCATGGTGGTGTAGCTTGAGCATTGGACTATGACTGGAGGACAGGGTTCAAAACCCACTGGCTGACCCTGGACGAGTCATACTCTCAGCCTCAGAGAACGGCAATGGCAAACCCCCTCTGAAGAAACCCATGATAGGTTCCCCTTATGGTTGTTAAAAAGTCAGAAACTAGTTATGAAATGCAAACGCACACAAAGAGGACAGAATAGCCCTGTTTAAAGATTTGAAGGGGTGTCATATTGAGGATGGAGCAAACTTGTTTTTTGCTGCTCCAGAGACCAGGACATGGAGCAATGGATGGAAGCTCCAGGACAAGAGATTCCATCTCAACATTAGGAAGAACTTCCTGAGAGTAAGAACTGTTCAACAGTGGAAGACGCTTCCTCAGATTGTGGTGGAGTCTCCTTTGGAGGTTTTTAAACAGGCTTGATGGCCATCGGTTGGGGGTGCTTGATTGTGTGTTCCTGCATGGCAGAAGAGGGTTAGACGGGATTGCCCTTGGGGCATCTTCCATCTCTAGGATTACAGCAGCAGTAGACTTGGATTCTATGCTCCTTTTGCATAGACTGCAGGAATAAACATAGAGGGAGCAGCTGTTTTGCAAGTCCTTAGGTCCCATGGTGACTTCTGCCATCATGCTGAAGAATTGGAAGGCGGGGAAAAACCAGCACCAACCTTGACTCAAAATGAATAATGCAAAGTGTATTTGGAGCGCAGACTCCACTTTCGCAAAATTCAGTATTTCAGCAAGAAAAGCAAAGAGAGGAATAAAGCTACACACACGCATACAGTCATTAAGTACAGTTATTTTTTTTCTTCACGCTGGTGGAGGGTGGGGATAGCTGAAGAAACCACAGGGAGCCGGGCCCCAATGGCCCTCACTTGTGGTAGAAACGCTGCCCTTGTGGGTGTTGTATGAAGGGATGCCGAGGTGCTGGCTGGGGAGAGGCCTGGAAGCCGGACTGCAAGAGAAAGCATTTATAAGGGGGGGGGGGGGGGGAAATACACCTAAGCTGGACGTATATTTACTTTCATGATAATTACTAATATATAGAAAACATATCTAGGGATATGTATCCGTGTTGGCTATTGAGCAAAGTACAATTACATCTAAAATCCACAAAACTGATACTTTTATGGGGCCAACCAAAATGCACAATATATATGTTGCAAGCTTTTGAAACTGCTGGCTTCTTCATCAGACAAAGGTGTTAAAAACCATACAGGGGGAAAAGATTGGACGATGATGGTCACAGGTCTGCATGGGTGGATATCCCTCCTTACTATCTTAACAAACACCAACAACTTCTTGACAAAACGCAGGCCTGTGAAAAACAACATCATAATTTCCCCCCCGCATGTATGATTTTAACCCTTTTGCCAGATGAAGAAGCCAATGGAGCTTCAAAAGCTTGTATCATGAATTTTGTGCATTTTGATTGGCCCCATACAGGTATCACTGTTATGTACATTTTGAATGTTAATTGCAATTAATATATGTTTGCCATGTATGAAGGTGTCAGACAGTGGAAAAATAGAGGAGTTGAAGGTTTGGCATACCAACTCCACAGACCTGTTCAGAAAGTAACACTGATACTGAGAATCCCCTTTTGTTCATGGTGAAAAGGGGTCTAAGGGGGGATGCAGATGGGTGGCCCTGGGAAACAGAGAATTGAGGCTGCTGCTACCACATGCAGTGGCCCCGATTCTCCCATTTGCCGGCCAGGAAAAGAGCGGCAAAATGCTGCTCCTTTCAGAGCCAGCAAAAGGGCACCCTAAGAGCTGCCGCGCGGCTCTTTAGCGCTCTTTCCAGTGCAACATGTCAGGACGCTGTGCCGGAAGGACATCTTGATGTCGCGCACCATGTGTAATGGCACATGGTGTCACAACGCCCTCTGCATGGGGTTGGGGCACCCAGCGTGCGGCTGCCCTCCCCATCCCTGCCTCCAGGCTGGCCCTTTGGGCCGGTCTGTAGAGGCCCTAAGTCAGGGGTAGGCAACCTTTCCCCTTTAAGGGCCGAGGGACTTCGGCTCCCAGAATCCCAGGAGCTATTGGCCAACTTGGGACTATTGGCCAACATGGCTGAGACTTCTGGGAGCTGAAGTCCCTCGGCCCTTAAAGGGGAAAGGTTGCCTACCCCTGCCCTAAGTCTTTCTGCAGGCATCTAAAGGGTGGTCTGTGTGGCCCCTCAAGGTCTTGGGGGGGGGGCCTAATGCAGCCATCTAGCCTCCCATAGTTGTTCTCCCTTAGAGAGTTGTAGATTTTTGAAGACCCATGTGGCGCTCTCAAGCCACCCTTTCAACCTCCAGGGGACCTTTCCCCAAATATAGATGGCACAGAGGGGAGTTATCATGGCTTGTTAATGGGGAAATTCACTATGTACATGCTCAAAGGCAAGGCTGTTACACAAAAAAGGCCTGACCTTCCTTGCATTCCAGACTAAGCAATTTGTTCCCATCCCTGAAAAGAGACTTACCGTGTGGGGCTGTTGGGGGGCCGTTCCGTGGGAGAAGCTGCCAGGGGATGCCGGACGTGCCGGGTGGGTGTAAGCCAAAGTGGGCTGTAGTGGGAAGACAAACAGGAAAGGGAGGAGAGGGGAAATGCTCCCCAAATCAACAAGCACATAGAGAAGGAGGCAGGGTGCTCCAGCCATCTGAAGCTCCCTTTTGCTGCAGCGACAGAAGGAAAAGTACAACAGGAATTTTGCCCGATTCAGAAGGAGGAATGAACAGGTGGAGAGAGCAACGACAGGAGTGGTTGGCGCAGGGGAAGGGGGACGGACAGATGGACATGGTGCTTTACACCTTTGATCTTACCTTGGCAGCCGTCTGCATCTGGACAGGGATCTGTGGGGCCGGCAGGAGTCCCTGGTTGGGGTGTAGGGCCTGGGGGTGCATCGGACGCAGGGTCGACTAGAGAGGAAAATAGGGTAATATCAGATATCAGGGTAAGGTTTGAAAACCACACCTCTTCCTCTTCAGATATATCACCTCCCAAATTATGGTGGGAAATACACCCTGCACGCAATTCAATCTTATCTAATTTCTGGGGCATTGATGATACTCCCCCTCCCCAATATATTTTTCAGACATGTGCTGTAAGAGAAAGAGGAAATCAGAGTACATCAAGTTGTGGAAGGGAGGGGGTCGGGCCAGGAGAGGCTACATAACTAGGTAGTTGATGGAGATTGCTGGCTAGTATTTGTACACCACTGCTGTAAAACAGATTTTAAGAGGGTTTCACAGGTTAAAATTGACAGGCCTTTTCAGTGGCAGCACCAGGGCCATAGAGCTCTCATATATTTATCATGGTAATTTACAGACTCCTCTGCAAGTGGCAACCCCAAGTTATGGTCCAAAATTATAGTCCCCAAAATATAACTTCTTTAAGTGCTACATATCTGGGTGGGGTGGGGTGGGGTGGGGGCCAAGTGAATAATAGAAACAGACACTAGATTTAGTGAGTTAATGAATAATGCCTGGGTTTTGGTAGTGTGTTGTTTAGTTTCCACCAGCTGTTTAACTGATTCATGATATATATTTTTTAAATTACATTGCAAACCAAACTGAGGATCCTCATGGCTCAGAAAGCATTTTAAATAAGCAAACGCTCTGGCCATGCATGAACTCACGGAATCAGTAAATCCTGACTGCTGGTTGGCATGTTCCAGTTGCTTTTGGAGCGGGATGGTGGTGCTTGGTGGAATAAAACCTAGACAGATGGGAGCAAGGGAGCAAGGACAGAGAATGAGGACAAAATTGTTAAAGGAAAGGAAGATTCTGGGACAGAGAAGAAGAAAAAATCTCTAACAGCATGCACACAAAACCCTGGAAACAATTGTCACATTTTAGACAACCTCCAACTGTTTTGGTTCCCCCTCTTATGCCATCATTTCATTTCCCACATTTGTCTTTGCTAGGGGCATTGTTGCTCTCAGTGGCTCATCCCTAGACCACATCATGAATGGTGACCAAAGGCCAAGTTCTGTATTTCCACCCACAAATGTCGCTGGCTGGATTTGGGCTTCAGAATCTCCTGTAGAACACTGACGGACCTTGCTGAGCAGAGGAACTTTGCAGGACAGCTCAGACATCTATACAGAGCTATTCAAGACCTCAGCTGCACTTTCAAATAAAATGTAAGAGAAATTTGCTGGACAGTTAGTGGGGGCAAATTCTGATTTACAGTGTGCCATTTTAGTTGTCACAAATAGATATTTTACAGTTGGAAATGAGCACAAAAGAGGAGAGGAAAAGGATCAGTGGCTCTAGTGCAATTCCCTTGGGAAAAGGTTTCAGTTTCTGGATCTCTCTAGTTTAGTGAAATGGCAAGTAAGAGGTATATGTGTGCGTGAACATGACAGATGTATATAAAACGATGAATGGAACTGCCTCAAAATATAAGAACATGGAAGGTCAGCCAGGAAATCTGGTGGCAAATTCATGCCAGGCAAAAGGCAGGGGGGCTTGACAGATTTTGTTCCCCATAAGGTGATAGCCACAAAAGGGCTTCCAAAGATCTTTGGGCCATAAAAACTAAATCAAACTAGAGCTTGGAAAAGTTCTTCTATTTTAGACTAGCCTTCCCAAAAGCCCAGCCAGGAGATGATGGAGATTAGATGCAAATCTTGGGAAACTTTACTTTGCTGGAGTACAGTTCTCAGAATTTCATTCCTAACCAGTATGGATTCTGAAAATGAGAGTACAAAACAAATCACTTGGAGGGGGCAGGAGGAACTTTTCCAAGCTCTAATTGATACTCTAAAGTGCACACCAGCTGTGGGCAAATGGAAGATGAGGGTTGGTGGGATTCTGCTTTGCCATGGCAGAAAACAGGATTCTTTGGTCTGCCCTAACAATGTTTTTATGAGACCTTTTATGAGATCTTGGGAGCCACAACCAAGCATTCAGTTAAGTCAATAATGGCCAAAATATGGGACATTTCTGGAAAGTAGATTTACCACTTTCACACCACAACACTATTTGACCACTGTAAAGATCTGAAAGACTTTTATCACCTCCCCCCAGCTCTTTGAAACCATAGGGCAAGGGACTTGATTTGCATCTTTCTGGATCCCACTACATTCCATCCCACTCCCACAACTGTGCAAATACATTTTTTTTTTTACCTGAAGAAGTGGGTTTATGTCTCATGCAAAAATAAAAACCAGTCTTAAAGGTGCTGCCACATTTCCATTTTCTTTTTCCCTTCCCCCTTTCTCCCTCTTTTTTATGTTGGGCGGCTTTGTTTCCAATAAAAGTTGAACCTCTGAGGACTGTCTGGCAGTAAAAGAGATCAGGCAGGCACATGAGGTTCACCTGCACTCAGTGGGACCCTCACTACCTGTGACTTTGCCTTCCAGGTATGGACTCACCTGGCTGGGCTGTGGGGAAGTGGCTGTGGATGCTGTAGCCTGGTTGCTGCTGTGACAAGTACTGCATGGTTGGGAAAGCCGAGGGACCTGGAAGACAAAAGAGAGCAAACTGCCGTGAGAGATGGGAAGGCCTGGGAAACAAAAATGGGGAAAAACAAAGGGAGGAGGAATGCCCCAACATTTTCCCCAACTTTTTTTTCTAGACATATTTTTATTATATACTTTTCTTGAGGAATGATTAATAAAACGTTTAAGACAAGGTGTCCATGTATTTACTGCCCCCAAATCATTTCTAAAAAAGGTTTATGTCAGATTCTATGTTGTATCAGAGACTTACAATTCTTAGTCTTGGTTTTCTTTTCCAAGTTCTTTTTACAGGAACGAGGACTACTGGGGACAAAATAAGTTCTCTTTTTTTACTAGAAGTTTTCTTCCATTTTTATTTGGTGGTGGTGGGTTTTCCCTGCTCTTCAAATTGGCAAAGCCTACGAGGTTATTTATAGTGCAGGTATTCTTACAGTTTAGGATTTTGTAGTTCCATTGGTAGCTATATCTATCTATCGAATATAAAAGTAGCATCTTTTTATTACAAATGGATGTTAAATTTCCTGGAGTTTGAGAATCTCCCAGTAACCACATAACCAGAAGGAGGAGTTGCCAGCCTTTAAGATATACCCCTCCATACCATCTGAGCTAAGAACAATAACAGAAAAATGCAGGCCTATGACTAACCTTCATTTTTTTTTCTCCTGCAAAGTTTGTAACACCTTGCCTGATGAAGAAGCCAGTAGAACTTCAAAAGCTTGCAACATGTATATTGTGCATTTTGGTTGGCCCGTTAAAGGTAACACTGTTTAGTGGATTTTTGATGTTACTGAATAAAAATAGCATGTCTGATATAGTAAAATTATTGTTTATTCAGAATTACAAACTGAACTTCAGCGTGTGTGCGTGTGTGTGTATTAAAAGTTCATTTTGTAATTCTGAATAACTGTATTTTTACTATATCAAACATATTACATCTTCCTGAAGTAACAAAATGGTTTTCAATTCGTAAAGGGGTGTGTGTAATACTGCATTTTTTCAATTTTTCCAAATATTTTAATTTTCCACCCAGTTTAAAAAAAAACAAAACCAAGGCTTTTCCATGGCTTCAAAATATATGGAAATTTCACATCTCTAAAACATTCCCTCTCCTTATCCTGGATGTTCCCTCCCTAACATTATGTCGATCTGGCAGGGGATTCTGTGAGGTCTCAGGGCATTTGACTCCCACTGTCATCCCCAGGGCCACCATCCTCACCTCTAATCGACTGGCTGCTGGCATAGCTGACAGGCACCGTGTGCTGGCTTTGGCCCACGGCGTAAGGACTGTGTCCAGACTGGCTGCCTTGGTACTGCCCATGCTCTGGAGCGCTGGTAGGGAAAGCCGGCTGCGTGGCAAAGTGACGTGTCTGAGAGGCAGAAGCACACCAAGAGCACATCACAAATGACAAGAAAAAAAGATTCCCCCTGAACATTAGGAAGAACGTCTTAACTGTAAGAACTGTTCCACAATGGGACAGCTTGCCTCAGAGGGTGGAGGCGGAGGACTCTTTAACTAACACACTTTCAGGAGTGCTTTAGTCATGCATTCTTGTATGACAGGGGGTTGGATTAGATAACCTTTATGTCCCTTTCCAATTCCAATTTAGGGTCTATTACTGCACGAGGGGGCTTTATTTTCCCTTTGCATTTTGCTCCTTGAAGTGCCAAGCTTCAAGGAGCTTTACAAGCTACCCTTCTATGGCAAAGTGATAACACATCCCTTAAATGAAGAACTTCAGAGTTGGCCATTTTGAAGCAGAAGCCATCTTGAATGGAAAACTGGCAGAACATTCCAAAAGAAGAATATCACTAATCTATATCCAAGGAGACAGCTTGGAAAAGTTACTGTTTTGGAGTGCAGCTCTCAGAATCTGGGAGCAGAATCTTTCCAAGCTCTGAGGGAAGGACTGTTATTAAACTCCTGCTGAGTTCATCTGTCTATGAAAAGAAAAAAGTTTTGAAGACAACCAGTTCCTAGAAAATTTGCCTTAGTTTCTGCTTTTCAGCCCATGACACACACTCCTGGGTCCTTTCTAAGTCACGGAAAGCAATACTGGCCACGAAGACTGAAGCAAAAACCAGGAAGAAAGTTAGTCAGACTGTAATAGCATTTCCTTAAGTTTGGGGCCACTAGAAAAAAATAATTCTCAAGAGATCACCCCAAGAGCTAGTTGCCCAGAGAGAACACAGCTGGGTTATTCATTTCATGGGAGGGGGATTTACTTACTGCAATCACAGGAGGTCCAAACATCTGCTTGGCTCGATCAGCTGATATCAGGGTCCCAGCTCGGTTATGTCCCCCAGGACTCCCTGTAGAAAAACGAAGGGGGAAATCACATTGAGATCAACCACCCTGCATTGTCCAGATAACTGCATGGAAGGAATGCCTCCCCAGAGCAAGACTGAGCTCTTCTCTTCTCTCCCTGCCCACTAGCAAGCCTAAAAGCGAGCAGAGATCCTAAATCTGCTGTAGGGCATCTGTTTTGATACACAGGTGGGCCCCAAATTCAATCCACACTATCCCCAAGGAATTGATTTCAAGGTTGCAGGAGGAAAGGCTTCTAATTGAGCTTTTTGGAGAGCTTCTTCTACTAAAGGGTCTGATTCAGCCAAGGCCAGCATCATACGAGAACACTGAGTCTACCTTTCAAACAATGTTCAAGGGTTCAGTCTAAAAGAGAACAATCAATGGGCATAAATAGCAGTCCAAAAGATTAGGAAAATTACTTGTCAATTGTGCAGCCATAATTGTTGTACCAGAATTGGGGAATGCCCTCTCCTTGAACTAGAGTCAGAGTCAGGATATGGGCTTAGTTTATCTTAACCAAACACATACCTGGTTTTCAACTGTTGTAGCCATTTAGACTGTTTTGACCTATGGCCATATTTCAATATGCTTTAACTACCATTTTAAATTATTGTTTTATCTGTACTAAAACCCCACAATAAGAGCAGGATATAAATATTTTAATTAAATAAATAAGAAAGACTCCCTTGTCACTTCTTTTCTTGCACGAGAGTTTATTTGGGGTTTCTGCTTCTGGAAGAACATTGCACGCTTAATATATACATTAACAAAAACAATTAACAGCATTATTTTCAGACAGACTCTAGCCTACCTTGCATGTTGAGGATGTGAGTCCCTGCATGTACTGCCATTCCCTGCTGGTATGCTGCCGCTGCCAGAGTCGTCATGTCACTGTAATAAGCAAGCAAAATAACTTCAGTGCCACAGTTCGTGCCACAGAACTTCACCAATTCACATGGGCCATGGGCATTCAAAAGCATCCGCCCCAAGGATGGCATCAGACTTTCTTTGCCTCTGTCTCAAAATCCCTCAAGAGTGTATCTGCACCATACAGAGACATAGCCATGTTAGTCTGTTTCAGCATAAAAAGAAATTAAGGAATCCCGTAGCACCACTGCGACAAATAAATTTCTCCAATTCAATTCTGATGAAGTAGATGATAGTCCAAGAAAGCTTATGCTAGAAATTTCTTTTTCTCAGTTAGTCTCAAAGGTCTCCTGGATTCCTTTACATCTTTCTACACAACAGAGTTATATGTACTTTGATACCACTTTGGCTACCACATCTCCATCCTATGGAACCTTGGGATTTGTAGTTTGGTGAGGGGTTCAGGCTCTCTGATGCTAGAAAGTTCTAATCCACCCCCCCCACTATACTCTAGAGCAGGGGTCGGCAACCGAGGGAAGCCTCCTGGGGGGCGCCTGCAGCGGCGCTGGGTGCCGCCGAGGGAAGCCTCCTGGGGGGCTCCTGCCGTCGTGCGCATGCGCGCGCGATGCAGCTGTCATTTTGTTTTTCAAAATGGTGGCTCATGCGCGCACGGGGGAGAGTGTGCGCACGCGCGCACACCGGGCCCCAGTGCCATTTCCCCCCTCCGGCCCATCAGCAAAAAAGGTTGCCGACCCTGCTCTAGAGATCCCTAAAAGATCCTAATCGTAAATCCCACTCCAAAAAACCAAAAAACAAACAAAAAATAAACCAAATACCAGAATTCCCAAGAATGGAGCCAAGTCACTGTAAGTTCTGAGATTCTGGGAGTTGTCATCCAAAAAAGAAATGCTTTCAACTTCTGTTCTCTACTGTTCCCCTGCAAATCTCATCTCATTGGCCAAGATATCTAGGTTTTGACCCATGAAGAAGGACTGGGTATAAGGAAAGAGTATAAGGGAAGGAATAAAGCATCCCAGTTTCCTCCCAGCACCCTTCACCTTACCAACCTTTGCTCCTTGCGTCGGCGTTTCTCTTCTTCATGAAGCACCTTCTTCAGCTGTAGGAAAAGCTGATGTTTCTCTTCTTGCAGATTTTGGAGTTTCTCTTGAAGCTTCAGGATCTGAGAGGAGGGAGGAAAGAGAGTGGGGTGGTCAAGGGTTTGTCTGGACATCTTTGTTAGGGAAACAGTCTTTTCAGTGGCTGCTCTTGGGCTTTGGGACTCCCCCCTCAATGTCCTTCCATCGGTAAGTGGAAAAACGTTTCTCCTCTACAGTGTTTTAGGACCAGATTTCATGGGTTTTGAACATGTGCTTTTTATGTCCCTTTTATAATGGATTTTTTATTTTAAGTTTTAGTTCTCTGTTAGGGGTTGCAGACTGCCAGAAATAGTGCAAATTGAGTCCACTTTTAGGGTTAGGGAATCCTGGGAAGGCTCAATGTCTCAGAAAAAAACCAGTTCCCATGATTCCCTAGCACTAACTCTAACCCTAAAAGTGGACTCAATTTGCACTATTTCTGGCAGTCTGCAACCCCCCTGTATGTGTCTTCAAGCCACCTGCTGACTTATGGTGACCCCATGAATTTCATAGGGTTCTCTTAGGCAAGGAATCCTCAGAAGTGATTTCAACAGTTCCTTCCTCTGAAAATTTTAACTTAATTATATTTTCACCATACATTAGGTCTTGGTATATGCTCTGTTCTATCTGTTTTTCTACCTGTGTTTTCTATTATTTGTTTCAATTAATCTAAGCTGGTTTGATTCCCAGTTTTGGGGAAAAGATAGGGGGGCCCTCCACACCACCTTTCTGTGGTGGCAGGGCTGTGTGCTTCTGTGAGGCAAGAGTTGTGCTGAAGGTAGCAATGCTGCTGGTAGCGTCTCCCATGTCAGACAAGCTTTCACTGGGGAACCAGAGATATATCTCAGTCCTACACCCCCTCAGTATAGCATAAATATCCACATGTGGACCTACATGAGACTGAGCCATATACCATCTTGACTTATTGATAACCCCTTGAAAGAACCCTGCATACCCATTCCATGCGTCACAGCGAACAGGCAGAACTGAAGAAGCCTCTTACTACATCTCCATAGCCAGAAGTAAAATTATTATGGCAGCATCAAGACCCCTGGAGGAGCCTAGCAGATCTCAATGGTGATGTCAATATTTTGCATCTGGCTATGAGAATGTAGAAGCTTCTCCAAGCCTGCTTGTTCCCTGTAAAGCTTTGATGAGGTTTGTGCTTTGAGTGCTGCAGAGGGAGGAAATGCCAAGAAAAGGACATTTTGTTCATGTAAAGGAAACTTATAGACACAGATTCCCTAACAGAATTCCAGTCTAAATGTGTCAAACAGCTACTGAGAAGACATGGTTCCCAAGAAAATAATGCTTGGTAAGGTGGAAAGCAATTGTAAAAGAGAAAAACTGCATTATAGAATCCACCAAGAAGCTACAGCTGCCCTGAGTTTGCAATATCTGAGCAGCTTTCCTGATAACAGGGAGACTTGAAGGTCTCCCTGTTATCAGGAAATTAACAACAAATTAACAACAGCCATTCCCACCACACAATTGGGAGCATCATATTCCACTTTAACTGCTATTGTAACATCCTATGGGATCCTGAGATACGCAGTTTGGTGAGGCATCAGAGATTTTTGGCTGAGGAGTCTAAATACTCCCCTTAAATTACAAATCCCAGGCTTCTGTAAGATGCTGTCACGGCAGTTAAAGTAGAATCACAGCGCTGTAACTGTGTAGCATGAAGAGACCAGCATGTAAATGCATAAAGTTATAGTAACAGCAACAATAACAATAATATAGTGATGATGATGTGCTGTAGGAAGAGTGTCCCCTAAAATATTAGAATCTGGTCCCAACCACGCACTTGCTCTTTGGTCTCCTCCAGAGACATGCGTTCCTCCATCTCTTTCTTCCTCCTCCTCTCCTGTTCTTCCTTCATCTTCTGTTCCATCATCTTGTCTACTTCTTCTTCCTCTACAGAATAGGAAAAGACAGCCATTAAGAAGTCATTTCTCTGAATAATACCTTCACAACCAACCTTACCAGGTAGGCCAGGGCTTAGAAAGTCACTCCTCCTCCCTCCCCACTACTCTCAGGGAGACCTTTGGATTGAAGGAGGGAGAGTCCCACAACCCCTGCTCCTCACTTCTCCCTCACAACCACCCCTGCAAGGTAGGCCAGGGGCTCAGAAAGCAAGTCCCCCCCCATGCCATGTCTCTTCCTCCTCCTCCCTTCCCTATTCTTTTGATTGACGGGGGAGAGTCCCAACCCCACACACTTCTCCTCATTTGCCCCCTTGCAACCACCCTGTCAGGTAGACCAGGGGCTCAGAAACCAAGACAACCCCTCTGCCCCATGTCACGTCTCTTCCTCCTCCTCCCTAACTTAGGGCATTTACAGACTGCCAGAAATAATGCAGCTTGAGTCCACTTTAACTGCCTTGGCTCAGTGCTAGGGAATCATGGGAACTGTATTTTGTTGTGGCACCAGAGCTCTCTGACAGAAAAGGCTCAATGTCTCAGAAAAAAACTACAGTTCCCATGATTCCCTAGCACTGAGCAAGGGCAGTTAAAGTGGACTCAAGCTGCATTATCTCTGGTAGTCTACTGTAAAGGCCCTTACTCCCAGGGAGACCTTTGGATGGGGGTTGGGAAGTCCCATACCGCCACAAGCCCTTGTCACCTCCCTCCTCATAACCACCCCTGCCGGGTAGGCCAGGGGTTCAGAAAGCAAGACCTCCTCCCCCAAGTGTCACGCCTCTTCCTCCTCCCCACATGTCTCTTTCTCCCTCCCTTACTCCCAGGGTGACCTTTGGATTGAAGGGGCGAGAATCCCACACACCCACAAGCCCCCCTCATTTCCCTCCCCAAAACCACCACCCCTGTGAGGTAGGCCAGGGGCTCAGAAAGCAAGAACCCTCCCCAAGTGTCAGGCCTCTTCCACCTTCTGACACTTGGGTGGGTGGGGGTTTATATACTGGAAGAGAAGGAGACCTGACACCCTTTACTCTCAGGGAGATTTTTGGATTGCACGGGGGAGACGTTCCCCTCACAAGCCCTGCTCATTTCCCCCCTCACGACCACCCCTGCCAGGTAGGCCAGGGGCTCCGAAAGCAAGACAGCCCCCCCCCCCCAGCGTCATTCCTCCTCCTCCCTTCCTCTCAGGGAGACCTTTGGACTGAAGGGACTCCCACGTCCCCTCCCAGCAGCCCCCCTCATTTCCCCCTGCGAGGAAGGCCAGGGGCCCAGAAAGCAAGACCCCTCCCATGGCATGGCATGGCATGGCATGTCACGTCCCTTCCTCCTCCGCTCTTTACTCTAAGGGAGACCGTCCTCATTTCCCTCCTCTCAGCCTCCCCCCTGTGAGGTAGGCCAGGGCCCAGAAAGCAAGAGATGCCCCTCCCAGCGTCGTCCCTCCCTCCCTCCCTCCCTTACTCCCAGGAAGACCTTTGGACGGAAGGGCCCCCCTCATCCCCCCCCCCGCGAGGAAGGCCAGGGGCCCAGAACGCAAGAGCCCCTCAGCGCCGCTCCCCTTCTTCCTCCCAGGGAGGGCCCTGGGGCCTCGGGGAAGACGACCCACCCTGCCGCTTCCGCTCCCGCTCCACCATGACGTGCCGGTGCAAGGCCCGCGCCATGGCCGAGCTCAGCTTCGGGCGCTCCAGCAGCGCCGGCATCGTGACCGAGGAGGAGGAGGAGGAGGAGGAGGAGGAAGGGACGGACGGACAAGACGGGCACCCGCCGCACAAGACCCCGCCCCCGTGCCCCGCCGCGCTTCCGCTTCCGCTTCCGGGTCAAGGAGCGCCACACGGGCAGCGGCTAGCCCCGCCCACCAGGCGAGGGGGAAGGGGAGGGGGAGGAAGTCAACAGTCCCTGGATGATGGGGGTTGCAGTCCAAAAGGAGGGGGGTGGGCTTTGCCTCTTTGGAGGCCAGAATGGGAGGGGATTCTGGAGGTTACGAGTCTGGGACTTCAAAAATAACCCAAAACAAAATGGGTTTTTGTGAACTTCTCCTTGTTATGACAAAAGCCAGAGTCCTTTTGTGCCTTTTAGTGTATTCCTCAGTTTGGGGAACAACAAAAGAGAGTAGTTGCCCATAGAGAAATACAGGGGAACACTTATCCGGAGGGAAAGATATCTTTCCCCATAGGCAAGCATTGTCCTAGGCGGGGGAAGCGGCCTCCTCTTTCCCTTGTTGTTGTTGTTGTTGTTCCTGGTTGTTGTTAACTGCCCTTAAGTCGATCTGGACTCCTGGCAGCCCTTTGGATGAGACCCCTGCAAGAAGACCCTCTGTCCTCCCCTGCTCTCCTTAAATCCTTCATGAATCCCCAAAGGGACCTCCTTCATAGCAGAGTCCCTCCGTCTGGCAGCATGGGGCCTTCCTCTCTTCCTCCTTCCCTCCACCTTTCCTAACATTATAAATGCCTTTAACAAAGAGTCCTCTCTTCTCATGATGTCTCCAAAGTCTCAGTCTTCTCATCTTGGCTTCTTCCAGGGAGATCTCTGGCTTGATCTGCTCTAGGACCCCTTGGTTGGTCCTTTTGGCTCTCCATGGGATCCTCGGCACTCTTCTCCAGAACCACATTCTCTCAAATAAATTGATTTTCTTCCTATCCTCTTTCTTGACTGGTCAGCTCTCACTTCCATCCATGGAAATAGGGAATACCATGGCTTGTACCGTTCTAACTTCTGTGCCCAGCTGTATATCTTTGCATTTTAGGATCTTTTCTAGTCCTTTCATAGCCATCCTCCCTATTCTTAGTCTTCTTCTGATTTCCTGACTGCAGTCCTCATTTCTATCCATGTTTGATCCCAGGGATGGGAATTCTTTGACTATTTCTATGTCTTCATTGTCTAGGTTGAACTTGTGAAGGTCCTCCTTGGTGGCCCTTATTTTTGTTTTCTTGATGTTCAACATTAAGCCTGCCTTTGCACTTTCTTCTTGAAAGTGCAGGGATGCCTGTCCCTGTGCCAGTCTGGCAGGTGGCATAAGTCCTGAACTCCACATTACACAATAGTAATAGTGGTAGGTATGCCTTGGGGTCTCTATAAATTGGAAACGACTTGAAGACACACAACAAACAAGGTGAACCTATCATGGTTTTTTAATGGCAAGATTTGTTCAGAGGGGGTTTGCCATTGCCATCCTCTGAGGCTGAGAGAGTGTGACACACTCTAGGTTACCCATTGGGTTTCCATGACCAGGGATTTGAACCCTGCTCTCCAGAGGCGTAGTCCAACACTCAAACTACTACAACACACTCCATAGGTTGTGGATTACTTAAAACCACACAAGATACAGTGGGGATTTGAACCCTGGACTCCAAAGTCATAGTGCAGTGCTCAAACCACTACGTCACACTGGTTCCATAAATATTATATATATTATATCATATTATATTTATAAATATTATAATATTTATTTTATCAATATATTTTATTAAATTATTTTATTTCTATTTAGGAAATAAATTCAGTATTGTATTGCCAGTCTTATACTAGATATAATGTAGAGTTGCACATATTCTGTTTATGACAGGGGCAGGGATGGAGAGTCCACCACTCTCTAAGGCAGTCTATTCCAATGTCCAACAACTTGTACCATATTCCACTGTGGAATAGCTCTTACTTTCAGGAATTTCTTGCTAATATTGAGGTGGAATCTCTTTTCCTGTAGTTTGAATCCATGGAATCTCTTTACTTTTAAAGTGAATCCACTGGTTCTCGTTCTAGTCAGCAGAAAACAAGTTCATTCTATCTTCTGCAGGATCTCTCCTCAGATATTTAAAGATCAAGTCACCTCTCAGTCTTATCTACTCCAGGCTAAACATACCAAAACTCCCTAAGCTGTTCTTTCCAGGGTTTCATTTCCAGGCCCTTCATCATCTTGGTTGTCCTTCTTTGGACGTGGTCCAGCTTGTCGATATTGGATTTGAACTGTCAAGTCCAGAACTGGACACAAGACTCCACATTTATGTCTGACCAAAGCAGAATAAAGTGGCACTACTACTTTGATCTGGACACTATATTCCTACTGATAAGGCCTAGAACTGTATTGGCTTTTTTAGCTGCTGCATCACACTGTTGACTCACGTTTTCAGCTTGTGGTCTACTAAGATCCCTAGATCCTTTTCAGGTGTACTGCTTCCAAGCCAGGTATCATCCATACGTCATTTATGCTTTTAGATTTTTCTATCTAAATGCAATATCCTACATTTCTTCCCACTGAAATTCATTTTGCTAGTTCTAGTCCTGCTTTCCAGTCTGTTACAGCCAGTTTGAATTGAGTATTTTGTGTTATTTGTTGTTCAAGATGCTGTGTCATTCTGTTTTTATGCTTTACTGTAAACCATTCAGCAAAACCTTGGTTCACACAGACAAGTATCACATGTTTGTGGCTTGCAAAAGATCTGCAAGGATCTCTATCTAGTATTAGAAAAAAGGAGGAAAGGCACAAAAACATAAAACCAGTTGAATTGTGGTTTATAAACCTTGCAAGGTGGGAGGGAGAACGCGCTGCACAACCTTTTAACGTTTGTCCAAAAAACCCCAAAACCCTTCTTCAACTTGAGACAGATGTACAAAAATTAATGCATGTCATTTTCCAACACATAAAGTGAAAAAAGCAGCATAAATACCATTTAAATTATAATATAATCAAAGGCGAAGAAGGGTGGCATTGTACCCTTTCCTCCTTTAACAATTCACATTTTTGTTTGTTTGACAACCAACACAGATATAAATAAATAAGGGAAGAGAGGGGAGAACAATAAATCATATACCAAGGAATGGGACGGGGTGGAGGCATCTGTCCAAACGTAAGAAAAAAGTGAGAAAACAAACTCAAAATTTTGAATGACTGAGGTGTGCTTGTCTTATTGTTGGAGGGAAAGGTATTTGGGGATGGGGATGATTATCTAGTGTCTGAATCTTAGGTGGGCACAGCTAAACAATGGCACCTATTCTGAGTCCATTTGCAGCTGATGTGAAACTTCCAAATTCATCTGCCCGCTTCAAATCTTCTAAATAGGTTAAACTGGCTGTGTTAATTAAAACACAAGCAAGCACACCGTAACCCTCTTCCCCTTTCTTCCCTCCCCACCTTGATTGTCCAAGACTTTCTCGGCAGAGAGAACCAGGTTGGGGTAGGGGGAGATTGAGGGAACTTCCATTGAGGACAACGCCAACACAAACAGGCTAAAAACACCCACATGGACTATGAAGCCAAGGACCTCTCCCCCAATAATAGTCAGAATCTTCCATGTCCAGGAAGATGTGGTGGGATAAACCCCTCTTTAGGTCCCCACAGGCCCAGGCCAACAAAACATGTATCCTTCTAAAAGGTCTAATCCCGCTGAGGTTGCAGATCTACCCATTTCTCTTTCCCACCCAGAGAAATTCCTCCGGTCAATACATAAGGACAACCTGCAGGTTGGAAAGAGGTTTAAAGGGGGGGAGGGACAGGTGAGGAAAGACAGGCTCATCAGTATAGAAGCCCCTGGGACTTTAAAAAGCCACCCTCTCCATCTCACCATCACATCAAAAAATTTCAATGAAGTCCTTTTGTGGCAACGAAATAACCCACCATCCTCCTGCTGCCCCCTCCCTGTTCCACCCCCTCCCTGCCCCCCCAAAAAACAACCCTTCATGCTTTTAAATAAAAGGCTCAACTCAACACTTCACAACTGCCCCGACCCACCCTCTAGCTTTGTCTTGTCTCTGTGCAAAAGGGGGGAAAGGGGAGAGGAGGAACAGCAGCCATAGGATGGGGTGGGGGCACCATCTCCCGCCCCAGTGAGGCCTCTCCCCAGTCTCTTGTGCCCATCATGTGAAGCCTGTCAGATTTGCAGGCTCCACCCAGTCTGTGCGTAAGAGGGTAGGTCATTGGGCCAAGGGGGGATCAGTTTTTGGCAAGATCCGCCCCCCTCTCCCCATCTCCATTGTTGTGGTCGATCGTAGCGATCCTGTTCTCCTGATGACGAGGAAGAGGAGGAGGAGGTCTCACTCCACCCGGACAAGGAGGCCATATAAGACCGTGGCACCTTTCTCCTTGGTGACCCATTCGATCTCGGCACTGCTGAAGCGGGGGTCCAAGGGCTCGGCTGCGGTCAGCGACTGGGCGCACACCTTGTAAGACCCTGGGCGGACGCATACTTGGAAGGCCACCTGGGCAGAGTGTTGCCGATGAGACTTTGGGTCTTTGAATCTGGAAGAAGGAAAAAAGAAGTTGGAAGGCAAAGGAAAAAGAACTGCAAGTAACCTTGTTGAAAGTCTTTTGACTCCTTCCCCAACCTCACCGGCTTTCCTTCTCACCCAACTCTGAAGTCTTGTCAAGCCCTCGGGATTGGGATTGCAAGAGTGAAGAATCATAAAATCATAGAGTTGGAAGAGACCCCAAGGGCCATCCAGTCTGCCCCCTGCCATGCAAGAATGCATAATCAAAGCTTCCCAAGAGATGGCCATCCAGCCTCTGTTTAAAAACCTCCAAAGAAGGAGACTCCAAGGGAGTGTCTTCCACAGTCGAACAGCATTTACTGTCAGGAAGCTCCTCCTAATGTTCAGGTGGAATCTCTTTTCCCATAGAAAAGAGTGGAAGCACCTCCCATAACTTTAATGGTTGTACAGAAACAGGAATTTGAACCAGGTAACAAGCTACACTTGCTGACATTCCCTCTCCTGTATGACCATTAAAGTGACAGAAATCCTCTCCAGTTTTCCATCAGACAACCTAATAAAGGACACGTACTGCACTTTGGTGGCAAAAGGCTCCAGCCCAGCGTAACGCAGAGTGGGCGACAGCAGGACACGCTGGAGTTCCTCACGGCCCTGCGAGCTGTTCTCCTCAGAGTCGTGGTATCCCCCACTGCCGCCACTTCCACCACCACCTCCTCCTCCTCCATTGCCTTCCTGTGGGTCTGCCTTGACTTGACGGCAGCTCAAGATGGAGGTACTTCCTATGGAGTGAGGAAATGAGAGAGAGAAAGAATGCTGGGTATAAGGCAAAGGTTTCCATTCAAAATGAAATGCTGTGAAGGTACCATTTCTGTTCATGTTTTACCTTGAAGCCCTTGACGTTTATGACCAAATTTCTGTCAGGTCCATATGGACATAATGTAAGAGCAGCCATGTTGGATCAAACCAAAGACCTATTTAGTTCACCATTCTGTTCCCACAGTGGCAAATCAGATGTCTGAACAGAAAGCTCACCAGAATAGTGTAAGTGCAACAGAACATTCCCATTCATGTTCCCCAACTGTCCTGAGTTTCCTGGGCCTAGAAGAGCTGGGTATTCTGTCCAAGAGAGATCTTGTAAAGAAAATCATAGAATCATAGAAACTGGAAATATTGTAATCATAGAATCAAAGAGTTGGAAGAGACCAAAGGGAGGCACTTTGGAGGGCAGAGCAATGCCAACCCCAGTTTCCTTACCTGGCACCAACTCTCCTTGATCCAACATGCGCCGTACAGCTCCCACACTTGTTCCGTGATAGGCCATGTGCCACTTCTTACAGGTACTAGCGACCTCCAGCCGGGGATTCACCCTACAAAGAACAGGGATAGATGGACGGAAAGAAAAGACAAGATATAAGAAATGCTACTTGCTCTCATCAGTAGGGACTCACTAGGGATCTAAATCAGAGCTTGATCAAAGTGAACTTTTCTTCTTCTTCTTCTTTTTGGGACAACTACCAGTATCCCCCAGTCAGCAGGCCATCATCTCTGGTCATAGGAGGACCAGCTATGGTCATGTCACTCTATGGTCATGTTCCCCAGAATGTTCAAGTCCTGCCAATACCTGAGGTTGAAGCGGCACCATCCGAATGGCAAGGCATAATCTCGGGGTGGCTCCCCACGCTTGTAATAGGCCTCATCTCCCCGGAGCTTGTGACAGGACTCACAGTAGCAGAGGCTGAACTTGGGGTCTTCCGCAAAGTAATCATCTGGGAAGGTAGAAAAGAAGCAGGCACACTACAGTATCTGATCACTGACATTTCTGGTTGTGATTCCCTTTTTTCAGTTCTTTTTATAGAGATAAGTGCTTTTGGTCTGCTTGCTTACCATTAAGGCTGCACATGCACTTCGGAAATAATATAGTTTGACACCGTTTTAGCTGTTGCGGCTCAATACATTCTCTGCCAGAGAGTTCTGGTGCTACAACAAACTATAAATCCCAGAATTCCACAGCACTGAGCATGGCAGTTAAAGGAGTGTCAAACTGCATTATTTCTGCAGTGCAGATGCAGCCTGAGAAGTAGAGGAGAAAAGAACATTTTTCTCAGTTGTACTCATGTTAGTGGTTTCATTAACAGTCTGTTTTAATAAAATGATAAAATCAAAGAGGTTCAAGACCTCATAGCTCCATTTTTAACCACAGATTAAAAATAAAATAAAAAGGAAATTCAATATGTAATTACTGGCTGAAAATGCTTCTTTTCACATGCCAAACATGGTTAATTTTACATCAAGCCAGATTATTTATAATACATTCTATATTCCTAGGGTAACAAAGTGACTTTCAATCTGGAAAGGGAGCTAATAGTACATTTTACCATTTCCTCCCAAAACAGTGCTTTCTGCATCCGAAACAAGAAAAAGGAAATTGTCCCCCCCCCCCCCCCCCGGCTTCAAAATTTCCTGACATTTAACATCTGTAGTGGGGCTTATGGCCATCCAGGACAATTAAAATGACTTTTTGTATTGCCTCTGGAACAAGACCACTTGCATTCTACAGTATCCACCTCAAAGGGATTTGAGGTTTGCTGTTTTGAATCCCATGCTGAGAGAAAAGTGGGTATAAATTGAAGGAATTAATAAACAAATAAAACTGAGTAGAGTTAAAGATGAGAGAAACCCCAAGGATAAATAGAAACCAGGCTTTGAGGGTCCCTAGGAGGTCTATCTGGCCTAGTGGTTCCCAAACTTTCATCCTCTAGATGTTTTGGATTTCAAGTCCCAGAATTCCTGACTGTTGGGACTTCTGGGAGCTAAAGTCCAAAATACCAAAGCTTGGGAACCACTAATCTAGCCCCTCTCTGTTTAATAGAACCCAGAAAGATAGTGAATACATCTTCCACACTGGAATATTTCATTTTAAATTTTATTTAGTAAATCATCCCTAGTTTTATATTGGTTGTTTGGTGCTCTCAGTTTTAATTGTTTTGCCTCTTTCTGTGCTTCCTAAAGTTAGCATAAATACATTTTGTATGAGTAGGTTTTATCTTCTCCCTATAACCAGCCAATATGTAACACTCTATAGAAATGTGACCAATTCATGTAGTGTGGCCGTCCTTTGCCCCAAAGATTAGGCCTACCTGGAATTAAGAGGAGGTCTTTGAAGCGACCACAGAGCGCATGGTATTCGCAGGTCTTTGTGGTGTTCAGGTCCACCGGGGGAGTCCAACACACACTCTCCTTGATACCTGGAGTAGAAGAGAAGCAGGAATTTGGGGTGGGAACAGAACGAGTGCTGGGAAAAGGAGTGGGGTGGGGTTGGACTACAACCGACAGAATCCCTTGGCCAGAATTGCTATAGATGCACCTGTTTGTTTATTGATTTACAGATCATCCTCTGTACAGAGATCTCAGGGCAGTGCACAATGAAACCAATTTGACAAATGTTGTTGTAGTGTGCCTTCAAATCATTTCTGATATATGATGGTCCATACCATCCTATTTCCAATGTTTATGTATGAGTGTGAAAGCAGGGCAGCAAAGAAAGCAGGTAGGAAGCAAATCAACTCATTTGAAAATGTGGTGCTGGAGGAGAGTTCTATGGATCCTGTAGATTGTTAAAAAGGATCAATAAATGGGTCTCTAGAGAAAGTCAGGCCTGAAGGCAAGATGACTAAGCTGAGACTGTGGTACTTTGGACATATAATGAGAAGACATGACTCCCTAGAAAATACAATAATGGTTGGTAGGAAAAGAGGAAGACTGCATTCCTTGACTCAAGGGAGCCACTGCCCTGAGTCTGGAAGACGTAAATGGGACTGTTGAAGACAGTCACTTGAAGGTCTCTCATTCACAAGATTGCTGTAAGCCAAAGTCAACTTGATCTCCATTAACAACATCAATGAAGCTAGTAAAGAAGCAAGAATCTTCTTCCTCTGTCAGTCTGGTGTTGGGGGAAGGAAGAATGTGAAATTACACCCTCTCCCAAAACTATGAATGTCACCATAGCTTCTCGAATAGAGGTGGGCAAAGTGTGGCTGGTAGCCCTGGGTCCCACCAGTCCTCCAAACCCTCTTAATCCCCACCATGAAAAAAATATTAGTGTGATTTTGGGGAAATTTCCCCCCTAATCATGTGGAAATCCCCTCTGCAACATGTGAAATCATGTGAAACACCCCCACAAACAGAAAAAGAGTCCAAAAAAAGTTAATATATTCCATGACTACACAGGGCATGAGTACAACAAAACTGGTGCATAAAGCAGTGGCCATAGAACACATTTCCAGTGTCACAGGATTAGTAAAAAAAGTACCACCTGCCAGATTACATTTCAGAACTAGCAATGAAACTAAGGAGACTCTCAGAATCTGTATCAGGCCTGAAATAAACATTTCAAGACTTGGGAGAGAGAAAGGGAGGGGGAGAATTCAAAACAAAACCAAACCAGACAGAAGCATAGATGGATAGGAGGGTTGACTCACCATCCACCATGTCAGCCTTTTCCATGTCCCCTTGTCCATGGGGGTCGGTTCCCTCGGCCCCTACTGCAGGAGTGTCATTTGTTACGATAGTAACCTAGGAAAGAAGGGTTAAAGAAACAAAAAATATCAAAGAGGACCCTTAAGGAAAGAAAAAGAAACCCTGGATTTTAGTGGGAAACAGAAAACGAAATTTCCTGCTCATGCAAACCATCAACCAGAGCCTGGTCCAAAAGGCAGACACTTAAGAGTGAAAGAATTCTAGACTCAGCTATGGTTTGGAGAATCAGAACCAATGTGAGCTCAGAGTCTTTACAAACAAATAATCTATTCCTATCTACCCTCCCTTTCTTCATTTCACCAACATAACTGAAGGGAGAGAGGAGGGGAGCCATTTGCTTAGACAGTTAGGAAACAGAGGTTGCTAGAGGTTGATCTGACTCTTCCTCCTTCCCATCCTCCACTTAAAGGGCCTCAAAGACAAACTCTCCAGCTAGGACCTTTGTGGAACTTTCTAGAGCAAATATCTTTGCACCCCATGAAGGACTGAGTTCAGCTGTGGAATAACCGGCTGAGCAACCTTGCCACAATGCCTTCTTTTTGAGATCAATGGAGAACAGACCAAAGCATGCATCCACCACTTGCTGTAACCCCTGATGGTTTTCTTGTACTTTTCTCACCCGTCCTAAGTCCTCACCTGTTCGCACTGCCCATAGAGGTCAATGAGGACATAGCAGGGGCTGGGGATGTCTTGTGCAGCCACACCCTGGTCCATACCATTGACATAGAGGTGGAGGCAGTTGTTGGAATCCACAAGGAGACCCAGCACCGTCCCCTCAGGACAGGTGTCCAGGTTGGGGCCATAGTTCTCACAGATCTGCAGCCAGGAGAGAAAACAGTGTTGTGTTAATGGAGGCTTCTGTGTGATCCTCTGGAAATCTAGCCCCCATCAAATCCACTCTCTGCACAAGCTTCATCCAACACAGCGACCTCTGGATATGTTGGACCAGGATACTATCATCCCCAGCCAAGCTTGGCCAACATAAGGATCAAGACATCTGGAGAGCACTGGGATTGTTGAGGAATAGTTTAAGGAGTTAAGATGAGGAAGAAACAAAACAAATGTTTGTAGGACAACCCAAAATTGTTTCCTATGCACCCTTTTGCACTATACAACTAGATAATTGTATTCCACTATAGAATCAGAATTGAAAGGAGCCACAAAGGCTAACTAGTGCAACCCCCTGTCAGTGAGGAATATACAATTAAACAATCCCCAAAGATAGACATTCAACTTCTGTTTAGCTCTCTGTATTCACTAAATAAATTCAGTATTGTACTGTCAGTATTATATTAGACACCATACAGACACATATTCTGTCTATGATGGGAGTGGAATCATGTTGCTCCCCAGAAGTGGTTCGGTTGCTGCTCCCAACATTCTATAACTTTGCTTGAAGATCTCCAAAGGCGGACTGTCCACCACCGCATGAAGCAACAACACGTACCATTAGAAAGTTCCTCTTAAGCTGCTGCCACACTGCAAAAGCAAAGTAGTTTAACACCACTTTAACTGGTATGACTCAATGCTATAGAATTCTGGGATTTGTAGTTCTGTGAGATATTTTGCCTTCCCTGTCAGAGCTATGGTGTCACAACAATCCCAGCACTCCATAGCATAATCCCAGCACTCCATAGCATTGAGCCATCTAAATTAAAGTGGTCAGACTGCTTCATTTCTGCAGTAGCAGTAGTCTTAATGTTGGGGTGGAATCTCTTTTCTTGTAATTTGAATCCTTTGTTTTCATTCTATTCGCTGGAGCAGCAGAAAACAAGCTTGCTTCACCTTTGACATCACATCCCTTCAGATATTTACAAATGGTCTTATCAAACCACCTCTCAGTCTTCTCCACTCAAACATACTCAGCTCCCTAAGTTGTTCCTTACAGGGCTTCATTTTCTGATCATTTTATCTCCTACTTGCTGTCCTTCTGCCCCCCAGCTGCTCTTACCTTGAGTGAGTTGTGGAAGACCGAGTCTCGTTGCAGCAGCCACGTGGAGCGCTTGAGGGAGCAGGCTGTAGCTGGGAAATTGAGCCGCTCAGGATTGCTGCCAATGACCCCCAGGGAGAGAGAGGAGGCCCACTGCTGATTCAGAGAATCTATCTGGAACTGGAAGAGAAGACAATACCAAATGTGAGGAAGGTAACGACTGTTGTTGTGTGCCTTCAACTGAACTCCAGTCTGTGGCAACCCTCCCCTAGGCTTTTCTGGACAAGTGGTGACTCTACATGGTAGAAATAATGCCATTTGACACCACTTTAAGGGCTATAACTCTATTCTATGGAATCCTAGGGTTTGTAGTTTTGCAACATCTTTAGCCTATGTCAAAGAGTGCTGGTGCCTCACAAAACTACAATTCCAGGATTCTTTAGGATAGAGACAAGGTAGTTAAAGTAGTGCAAACTGCATTATTTCTACCCAAGATTTCATCAGAGGCAGTTTGCCAATGGCCTTCCTCTGAGGCAGAGAGAATGTGACTTGCTCAAGGGCACCCAGTGGGTTTTTATGGTGAGCCAGGGATTGAAACCCTGGCCTACCAGAGTCCTGATCCAACATTTGGACCACTTCACCACATTGGTCCCTCTGTAGCTAGGGAACTAGTTAAACAAAATGGCTGCCTGCCCAAATAGGAAGCAGTAAGCTTTCACATGGTCTTCCTGCCCCCGCCCCCCAGCTAACCTGGAAGAGTTGCTGCTGAGGGAGAGGTTGGGCCATCACCACAATGCCCTGGTTGTAGCTTGAGACGCGGGTAGCCGTCAGGTTGCCATTGGAGAGGAGAATGTTCTTCCCATGGTTTTCAAGGAACTCCATGGTGGAGGTCACTGCTGGTGTTTCGTTTTCACCCTGAAGGAGAAGGGGGAAATGGATATTGACTTTATGAGTCATGGGGCAGGAAAACAGAGAGGGAGACACAGAGGGCTGTGAAAACAAGGCAGCCCACCAGACTGAGGACCAACTACTTTCAAGCACTCACTGGGGTGGGTTCTTCCTCTTCCTCTTCTTCACTGTAGGGCTCTGAAGTAACTGAGGGGGGCTTAGTGCCATCAGTCTCTTCCAACATAGTGGAGCTCACGATGGAAACAGATGTGACCCGGCCATACAGATCCAAAACCACATAGACATTCTGGGGAGATGCAGACAGAGAAATTACAGTTGCCCCTCTATTTTTGCATCCCTTGCCTGTTCATGGGCGGCAAACGGAAGGGGACAAAATGAAAACCCACTGGGGCTTGAATATTGGTGATTTTCCATTTTCGTGGGTGTGTGTGTCTGGAACAGATCCCTCATGAAAATGGAGGGGTGACTGTACAGTGGACCTTCCACATTTACTGGGGTTAGGGATGCATGACCCCTGTGAAAGGGGGAAAAACACAAATAAAAATCACCATTTTTTTTAACCTAAGAGAATAGAACTCTTGGGAATTTCTAGGTCCTCCAGTACAACTCTATGGTCAACATCAGGTGGAAGGTGACCACAGAATTGTGCTAGAGGACCTAAAAATACCTAGATAAGTGTTTTCTCCACGAATCTCTAGGTCCTCCAGGTAACTCTATGGTCAACATATGGCAGTCATGCTGAAGGACCTAGAGATTCCTAGAGAGAACGTATTAATGAAATCTGCAAATAATCAAATCCACAAAAGTCAAAGCTGCAAATGTGGAGGGCTGAATATACAGGCTGGAGGATAAAGGCTGTGGAAGGACTTCCACTTCCTTGGAACAGCTGTTCTTAGTTGTAAGCCACCTTGACTGCTCTGCAAAAGGCGGGGTATAAATAAAGATGATAATGATGATGATGATGATCCTTTGACACTGCTTGGAAAAGTTCTTTTTTTTTTGCAGAATGCCTCACCTTGGCCACACCTGTGGCTGCTGGCCCCATGTCTTCTCCATCAATTAAGATGTGCATGGTGTCATCAGTGCAACGTTTCACGCCCACGCGACTCCCAACCTGGAAGAGCAGAGCAGATCTTGGTTTTAGTCAAAGTTTATTTATTAATAAAAAATATTTCTGCTCCACCCAACATCTGAATAGCTCAGGGCAGCACACAAGTAAAATTAATACCAACAATATAAAACAATAAAAATAATGCAAATAAATTAAAATTAAAACTAAGGCTTTCTCTCAGTCCTGCTACCATCACAGGCTCATTTGGTGAGGACATGAGAGACAGCCCTTCTCAGTAGCTACTCCATTTCGATGATGAAATGCCTTCACCTTGGAAGCCCAATCGGAGCCAACACTGGTTTACTTTAGGAACAAAGTTAAAACTACAGACTACAGACTTCATCATTATCTCTTCCTCCACATCCAGATGTACACCTACATGATTTTAACTGTTTTAGCCTTTTCTGCAAGTTTAATTTCATAATTTGTTGAATATGTTTGCATCCTACTTATATCATTTTTATTTTTATCAGAAACTGAATAATTTCCTTATATTGTTTATATTGTAGGTCACCCTAATACCTCATTATAAGAAGGCAGGACACAAATATTTTAATAAAATGACGAAATGAATAAGATTTCCAATTAATGCTCAGCTTTACCCCACTGGCCTGATGAAGGACTTGGGATCTCCCTTGCCATCTTGAAAACACTAAGACTGCTGAACTGGGGAGGTGGGTGGGGGCGAAGGTTCTTTGGCTCCACTACACTCACCCCAAGGCGTTCCAGCGAGCAGCCGTAATTCTGCTTCTGAAGGATCCCGTTCCGCCGCACCTCGGAGCCCGTCACCAGCCAAGTCACCTTGGAACGCAGCTCCAGGACAGATGCTGGCAGACCCGTGACCGTGTAAGGAGCATCCAAGGGTAGCAGGGTGGTCAGGCCCACATGGACAGATCCTGACCACTTCTCGTCCAGTTCATCAATTTTCACCTAGAGAAAAGGAAAGGAGCAGGGCTTGAGAAGCTGAAAGGAAGCCAGATGAGGATGAATCCAAAGGTATGTGCATACAGTTAGCCTTCCACATTCACAGGGATTAGGATTCTCATGAAAATGCACAAAACTCAAGTATTTCCCCCTCCCCCCTGAACATGCATGCTACAGATTACAATTCTCATCTGCTGCTGCAAAAATCTCCATCAATGTACACTCATCCCTCCACATTTGCGGCTCTGACTTTTGCAGATTTGATTATTCACGGATTTTATTAATATGTTCTATCTAGGAATATCTAGGTCCTCCAGCACAACTCTATGTTCAACTTTAACCAACCATCACACTGAAGGAGCTAGAGATTCCTAGACAGAACACTCCACTAGCCATTTGTAGCTCCTCCAGAGCAATTCTATGGTCAATGCCTGATATTGACCACAGAGTTGTACTGGATCACCTAGAGATTCCTAGAGAGGTATTCTCTCAGGTAAAAACATAGTGTTTTTGTTATTTGTGGGTTTTTCACATTCATGGGGGTCCTGTGCCCCTAACCCAAGTGAACAAGGAGGATGAGTGTAGTCATCTTTCTTGAGGAGGAGGAGAAGGACTACATCACTGAAGATTTTTGTAGCAGCCGTGGCAGGACCAGGGCAGTGGCAGCTCATCCTTCCCACCCTCCTCCTCTTCTCTGTCTCCTTTCCCATCAACAGTCCAAACCCATTACTCCCTTTGCCATCATGATGCCCCCTCGTCACTCCAAGATTGCCTCTGCTGGACCTCCGTCACTTCCACTTTCGCCATGAGTGTATGTGTGCCTGCAAGTTGCCTGCTAATGTATGGCAACCCCATGAATTCTAGAGGGTTTTTTTAGGCAAGGAATCCTCAGATGTGGTTTTGCCAGTTCCTTCCTCTGAAACAGAACCTAGAGCACCTGGGTTTTGTTGGCAGTCTCCCATCCATATACCAACTAGGGATGACCCTCTTAGCTTCCAAGATCGGACAGAATCTGGTGCCTTGAGGGTATTTAGGCCCCATCCACACACACATAAATTTTATTCATCTTGGATTATGTCTTCCTAACTCATTTTCTTAAAGCTAAACAGTCTCAATTCCTTCTCTTCATGAGTGAGTCCCTCTAGCTCTTTTCTTATTTCTCTTACCCTTCTCCTGCACCTTTCTCAGCTCTACAATAGCCTCAACACTCAAACCACTATATTATACTGGCTCTCTCTATACCCCACTTACTTCAAAGATTTCATCTGTTTTCAACTCCTTCATGCTGAAGACGATGCCGTGACAGTAACTGGCAACCCGCATGGCCCTGCAGCCATCGTCCTGGAAAGCCACATTCTTGCCACAGCTGCTGTGGAAGCGGTGAGCCACCCCGGGCACTGGAAGGGACCGAAAAAGGAAAAAACAAACACACCATGGATCCATTAGTCTACTTGTCACTTCTAAGATTGGGAGACACAAAAGTCAGGCCTTGGGTAGTTGAGCTGTGATGCAGGTAACACTTCCTTGTAGCCTCTGAGGTGGGCATCTCCTTTTGGATAAATATTTATTAAAGTTTTAGCTGTAATTTGTTATAAATCTATGATGTAAGCCTCCCTCAGGGCCTAAATATCCTAAAGGTTCTATCTAATCTTGGAAGATAAGTAGGGTCAGCGCTGGATAGACCTTGGATGGGAGACCACCAAGGAATCTCAGGTACATTAGGCTATATTTCAGAGGAAGGAACTAGCAAATCACCTCTGAATATTCCTTGCCTAAGAAAACCCTAGGACATTCATGTGGTCACCATATATCGACAGACATGCACTCCTCCGCCTCCTTTGGTTCCATGTCAGCAGAAAGGCAGAAAATAAAATAAAATAGAATAATTTAATAAAATAAAATAAAATAAAAGGATGCAAGCCTTTATCTGCAGTGTTTTACTTCTTTTACTTTTGCTGTCACCACCTATATTGGTCTAGTGCAGCAAGAGGATTTTAGCTTGAAAGTATAAAAATATCTACCAATATCACAGATTTTCCTAATGGAAAAATTAGTCCAGATTTTAAAAGTTTAAATCTGAGGTAAGCATCTCCTTTCAGGCTGGACAGTACCACTGGATCCTGTATGACCTCACTGGAGCAGAAAGGCTTTCTCTCCATGGTTGAAAAGACAAATACTCACTGATCACCCTCCAGTTTTCAATGGCTCTTATTCCTTTATCTATAGCTGTACATGTGTTTAACAGACGACAATAAATAACCAACTGGATTCAGGCCAGTATGCTACACACTCTCCCTTTTCCCCTTCTCTTTTGCCCTTGTTTTCATTTTTGTATTTGCTATTCCTAAAAACTAAATAAAAAAATAAGATAAAATTAAAAAATATGGAGTGACACAAGGAATTTTGGGCTTCTCACCTGGTGAGTGGATGGGGAATGACTTCTCCGTAATGTTGCTGGTGGACAGGCTGTTGTCCATGGGTCCAGTGGCACTGGTGATGGACACCTGGACACACTGGCCATACAGATCAACCACAGCATAGACCTCTGTGCCAAAGCAATGAGGAGGGAAAAGGAGAGGAAGAGAAGAATGGGTTGGTCCAAAATGCAAGGTTCCAGCAGGTGAGCTTTTTCAGTCAATCTACAAAGCCTCTTACTTCATCAGGATGGTAAAATTATTAACTTATCCTGTACACTTATTTGTCAATAAGTTTCCACAGGAAGCACTCTAAAGAACTAAAAGGAGATCAACACTACATTAGTCCCAGAATTTGCAAATGGACCTTCCCCCCCTCCAACACTTTCCAATAATTATTTTTCAATAAATGAACCTGGGGGCCCTTGGGGCTTCCTTCCTGCTCTACATTTTATGTCAGTGTCTCCCAAACTTTGGTCCTCCAGATATTTTGGACTTCAGCTCCCAGAATTCCTGAGTGCTGGCCAAGATCTCTGGGGGTTCTGGGTGTTGAAGTCCAAGATACCTGGAGGACCAAAGCTTGGGAATTATTGATCTACATGCTATAGTCTTTACCTTTCCCTGGGGGCAACCCCGAGCAGGCCACCCCTTGGTCGACACCATTGATGAAGTAGTGCAAGTCGCCCTTGGCTGTGCGCATCATGCCAATGCGTGATCCTGTGGTCAGCGAGTCCAAGTCACAGCCATAGTTGTTGCGCATAGTGTTCCCATCCTGCATGATAGCTGTGCCACTGGGAAAGAGGGAGGAAAAGTTCTGCACATGGCCACACATCAACTGTGAACATTAAAAAAATGATGGCCAACTGCAAGATACACCAAGAACAGACCAATGTGTGGGTCCGAGTGTGCAAAACAGCTGCAACAGACCCCCTGGATCACAGCAAAGGGCCACCTAGTCCAGGATTCTGGCTCCAACCCAACTTGCCCCTAGGATTAAGCCCATAAAAAGGACTAGAGTTCCCCAACTTTCTTCTGCTGTTTCCCAAATCCTGGTGAAAGAGGCTGGCTTTCACTTAGTCAGAAGTTGTGGTGTCCACTGAGCCCAATACAGCCAACTCTGACCAGCAGCAATGGCAACTCTCCATGGTTTCAGGCAGGATTCTTTCATTGTCTTACTAGGAGATGCTGCCAGGGACTGGGTCTGGGCCCTTCTGTGTAGGAACAGGGGAAGCTGTCCTTACACAACGACATCAGACTCTTGGTCAACCTGGCACAGCATTAGAACAGTACAGTCAGACCCCATATTACATGAGGGATGTATTCTGGGTCCCCACATGTAATATGAATTTCATGTATAATCTAGAATGCTATTTTTTACCTGAAATGAATGATAGAGTTCCCTCTCCAGATATTTTAAAGGCCCTCCAGCATGATTTTATGGTATGCTTCTGCCAGAAGTTAACCATAGAATCATACTGGGGGATCCAGAAATGCCCAGAGAAGTGTTTTCTCTAAGAATTTTGAGGCCCTCCAGTGTGATTCTATGGTCAACTTCTGGAAGAAGCATATTATAGACATGCATTGAAGGACTTACAAAATGCCTAGAGAGAATATATTTTTTTGGTTGCATATAACTGAATCCAATTACTACAAGCTTGCATTACATGGGGTCCACCTATACTCCCTGACTGATCCTCTTCACATATGTTTCTCTTACTACTAGGGTATTGCCAGATTAAACTACCTTTACTAATTGTGCACCAGAGGGAATTTCAGCAGGGGTTGCTCATCATGCAACAAACAATTCCCTCCTTTTTGCAACCACTAAAGGCACAGGCATCCTTTCCGGTTTCCACTCTGACAACCTCTCTCTTACCAATTATTGCCTTCCCTCAGCCATTTACCTCAGCATCCATGTGTCGTAATCAATATCCGTCATTGTATTGGGGAACTCCAGGTCCTCTGGACGAATAGCAGTTACACCTGAGAGGGAGGAGAGGAAGAAAAAGAAATAGCCATAGATGAAGAGCCCTTCTGGAGAAATCAGACTGCCACCTGTTTTGGCTTCACTTCCTCCATCCCTCACCTGCTTCAATGGAGCCAGACCAGCGGTCCACCATCTTCTGAATGACTATTTCAAAAAGCTCCCCATCTCGGAGAGGCCTGTGAGGAAATAATGGGAGAAAAGTTAAGAAACACACCCATGTTGGATTTGGTCCAAGGGTGTCCACTGGGATGTGGCCAGACATGACTGTGAACCTTTCAACACAAGTAGTACAATGGAGGAAGCCACCCCCAGTTGGTTCCTCAGCAACCAAGCAAAGAAAGACTAAAAGGTTTGTTCAGACATAACAGTAAACTAGTTTAGTATTAAAGTGACAACCCTACCCTCCCTCCTTCCTCTCTACTCCTTAGTTCAGAGGTGAGAATGCATAAATTATTTTATAGCGTCTGAGGAAAGCTCTAAAGTTAATGCTGAGCTAAAAAGCATTAGATATATTCTAGTTTATCAAAATAAGCCCAACGGGGGACTTGAGACTGGTTTGTTATTTTTGTGGATACCTAGCAATTTGTTAGAATTTCAGGAATTGGTCTCAACAGAAAGAGGGCAGACTGGGAACTCTTAAATTCAAAAAATAGAAACTTACCATTCATGTTGCTAAATCTGAAGACTACAAAGATTTCCTGGTTTCAGGACAGGAGTGATCTCAGAGAACCACCCCACACCATTTTCAATTCCCTGGAGTTTCAAAGTTTCGCAGCAAAATTGTGGTGAGCTGTTGTTTTGACTGACCTGAAGTCATAACACATCATTTCCTGTTGCCTTTTAGGCCATGGGAGGGAGGGGTCAGGGTGGAGAACCACTCCAAACAGCATTTTAGAGCTCCATAAAAGATTTTAACATGTGTTTTCATGTATTTTTCTACCCAAACCATTTGGTTTTCACTTGGAAAATGGGAGGATCAGCAGGTGTCCCAAAGGATAAACAGGATGCTCCAAAAGGGGTTACATGTGGCCTCCACACTGCATGACTTCCAACCCGTTATAAAGGCAGCAACACAGACACAGGAGAATGTCTTCCCCAGACATCTACTGACCGGTTTGAGATGACGATGGCATCGTTGAATTCGCTCCGGCAGTTCTGGCGCAGTGCCGTGCGGCCGCCATTGGTTATAACAGCGTTGTTGCCATGCAGGTGGTGGAAGCGCAGGTCGCTCCCAGAGGCGATGGAGGAAGGGCTGCTGGGGGAGAGCTGATTGTTCCCCTCCGAGAGATCATCGGGAAGTGGAAGAAGGTCTGCAGGGGAGAAGTGAGGAGGGGTGAACATGTTACCAAAGGAATTCAGTGCTCTGTTGGATCCTGCCCCTGAGATTCTTCTCCTCTGGTCCTCAGGGCAAAGGGGAATCACAGAATCATAGAGTTGGAAGAGACCACAAGGGCCATCCAGTCCAACCCCCTGCCATGCAGGAACTCCCAATCAAAGCATCCCTGACAGATGGCCATCCAGCCTCTGCTTAAAGACCTCAGTGCAGGAGTACAGTCTTGAAAAGTGTATTATTTTTCATTTCTATGCTGCCTTTCTCCCAGAAAGGGACCCAAAGTGTATCACAGATAAAATTATTCAAAAGATTTCGTTTAATTTTCTTTTAAGGGGTGGGAGGGTTGTGGGATCTTGGATTGTATTTTAATATTGTATGGAGTTTTAACTGCTGTGAGCCCTCCGATTGTTTGACAGAGGGGCGGGGTACAAATAAATTATTATTATTATTATTATTATTATTATTATTATTATTATTATTATATTTGCAATAAAATTTTTAAAACAATTAAAATCATCTAGCTAAAAACAATATAAAATTACTTAAAAACATTTGTTGCTGTTGTATGCCTTCAAGTCATTTTTGACCTATTGCATCCCTAGATGAATCAATCACAGGGTTTTCTTGTCAAGTTTCTTCAGAGGGGGTTACAATTGCATCCTCTGAGGTGGAGAGTGTGTGACTTGCCCAAGGTTACCCAGTGGGTTTTTATATTTGAGTGGGGAATTGAGTCCTGATCTCCAGAGTCACAGTCCAACACTCAAACCAGTATGCCATGCTGGCTCTACTTAACCTACTTAAAAGATGCCTTTTCAAGGAAAGAAAGTTCAACCCTATTTATAGCTTTTTAAAATATATTTAGCCTATTTTTAGCTAGCAAAAGGACAGCCCAGGGACTCCAGAGGGGCTGAAGGACATAAAAAGAGCTCTGGGAGTGGGATCAGACCCCACCCCTGCCATCCCAGACTAATCCAGCTTCCTTCATTACCCATGTCGTCAACTATGGTTGCTTGGGCCGCCTGGCCATATAGGTCCACAACGGCGTAGATGTTTGGTGGGACATTCCAGGCAGCCGGTCCCTGTGCCACACCATTGACAAAAAAGTGCAGTGTCCCATCCTCCTTTCGTACCACGCCCACGGTGTCACCTGCCTAAGGGTGGGAGAGAAAGACATTGTTTCAGACAAGGTATGGGGGGCAGGAATGAATGAAAAAAAGAGGAAGATTCCAAGAACTTCTCTAAGACACCCCACATCAAGCCTTTCTGAGGGTTGGGGGAGGTGGGTGCTGCCTCTGCACATCTGGAGGTTTTCCCTTACCTAATTAGACTCTCACCCCATTCACACAACCAAGAGATAGATTTTAACTGCCTTTCAACAGGTCATCAATAGCTCCCACCAAACTCACTTTCAGGCGGTCCAGGTTGTGTCCGTATTCGTCCAAGATGGTTGTTCCATTGTGCATCACCCCATTTCCTGTCATCATCCAGGTGCCTATGGAAAGCAAACAGAGATTTAAGGATTCAAAAAGTTATCATTTCCTGGGATAGATCAGATTCATCAAGAACAACATACAAACATTTTGGCTAATGGAGAAAAAACTAAAAACATCAAAATTCAAAAAGGCACCAGGCAAGGATGCCCTTTATCACCACTTTTATTTATATCAGACTTAGAGATATTGAATCATAATATTAGAGAGGAAGTTAGCATTGAAGAAATGTTTTTCCCTAAATAAAATTTTATTGAGTTTTTACAATAAAACATATAGTCTGTAGACCAATGACAACGACAACAACAACAACAACAATTAACTACAAGGGCCAACACTGAAGGAGTTAAATTTAAAGAAAATGAATTCAAACTAAGAGCATATGCGGGCGACCTGGTCCTTACTCTGGCTAATCCGATTGAAAACTTACAAAAGGCAAATAAGGGCCTTTACAGACTGCCAGAAATAATGTAGCTTGAGTCCACTTTAACTGCCCTGGCTCAGTGCTAGGGAATCATGGGAATTGTAGTTTTTTCTAAGACATTGAGCCTTCTCTTTCAGAGAGCTCTAGTGCCACAATAAACTACACTTCCCATGATTCCCTAGCACTGAGCCAGGGCAGTTAAAGTGGACTCAAGCTGCATTATTTCTGGCAGTCTGTAAAGGCCCTAAGTTATTAGGATAGTTTGGCCAGGTATCGGGATTGTCCATTAATATAGAAAAAACATCCATGCTTACTGTGAATCTACCTAAGGCAGAAAAAGTTCAACTAGAACAATATTCAAACTATCAAATCAAAGAAAAGGTGAGATATTTAAGAATAAGGATCAACACAAAAATGTTGACCTTTTCAAAAATAACTATGCCAAGACTTGGAAAGAGATCAAGAAAGACATGGCTAGTTGGGATAAGGTCGGTATTTCATGGCTTGGTAAAACCTCTTCAGTTAAAATGAATATTCTTCCGAAAATCATCTTTTTGTTTCAAACAATTCCAATAATCGTTAAAGAAATCCCTTTTAAACAGTGGAATAAGGACTTGTGTAAACATATCTGGGGTGGAGAAAAACCTCGAGTCAAGTTAAAAGCCATGTAAGACAAAGTCAGTCGAGGCGGCTTAGGGTTACCCAATTTAAAAATATATTATGTTTCTTGTTGTTTTGAATGGTTATTTTATTGGTTTAGTTTAAAAAACAAAAAAATGCTACATTTGGAAGTTTGTTACAGTATTTGCCATACATGTATATCTGTTCTATTATAAAATTAAAGCAAATAAAACTTTTACAAACTATTTAATAAGGAAAGCCTTATTAAACACATGGCTAAAATTTAGATAATTTATTTGCCCTAAACTCCTGATGTGGGTTTCTATAACCAAGGCTTTTCATCGAAATGATGAATTGAAGAAAGAAAAATGGGTAACCTATAAGGATTTATTTATGTGAAGATGACAACCAATCTATGCACATGATTGGGTATTGGATTTTATTATATGGATTGTGGGTTTTTTATTATTGTTATGATTTTATATATTGTATTTTATATATTGTATTTTTCTATATTTCTCTGTAATCTTGCCTTGATCCATAGGGAGAGGTGGGAATATACAAATAAAAACTATTATTATTATTATTATTATTATTATTATTAATTGAAATTTGATAAAGCATCTAATAAATTGGTCATGAAAACACAGGATGAACAATGAGGGATTTTCTGTAAACTGGTTCTTGTACAGACAATTAAAAGAAAGATTTAATAAGCATACCAAAACTATAGGTATAGAACCAGTTATTCAAGAATTTGACAGTATAGTAAATAGAGAAAATCCTAGGAAAATCTCTCCATTTCATACATTTTTCTTGAAAATTGAAATGCATGATGAATATGTTAAATCATCAATGGTGAGATGGACTCAAGGTATAGGACAGAATATTCCATTAGAACAGTGGGAAAAGACTTGGTGCAAAAGATTAAAATAAACATTGAGCATGGAAATTAAAGAAAATTACCACAAAATGCAAAACAGATGGTATCTTACACCCACAAAATTGGCTAAGCTATACAAAAACCATAATAACAAATGTTGGAAATGTGCTAAAGCGCTTGACTTGTTTTTACATATGTGGTGGAACTGCAATTTGGCAAAAAAAAAAATATTGGGGTCAAATTCATAAGAAGATTAAAAAAATACTAAATTGTAAAGAAATAATTGACCCAAAATGCTATTTATTTGGAATTATTATGAATGAAAAATTAAAGGATAAATTTGGCAAAATTTTATTTTATATGACATCCAACGCATGCATTGTTTATGCATCAAAATGGAAACCAACTGTGAAGAATGGTTAATAAAACTGTTGGATTTCATGGAAATAGATAAACTCACATGTTTAATTGAAGGGTATAATTGGGAAAAATGTAAAAAAGAATGGGAGCTGTTGGCAAATTTCTTAAATAGAGAGGGAAATCATTTTTAGTTTATAATTATAGTTATAACTGGAATAGAGTAATATTTGGCAGACAAAATTTTAACATTATATAGCAGTCATTAAGCAAACATAGGTTGTGTAGAGAAAGCATCAAGAAGGTGAAAATTATTAGGTTACAATTGAATTAATGTAAAGCTATCATGATATGAAGCCAGTATGAATCCTCAGGAAGTATGTTTTGTTAATTGTATCTGTTTATCTATTATTTTTGTATGTATTATTGTTGCTGGTATGTCATATGTTTGTTTGTAATGTATGGCATCATTGTCGTAGCATGTTTTTGTACTTATATGTTGGTTTTAAATTAATAAAAATGTATTTTAATATTTTTTAAAAAGTTATCGTTCCCAAAGGGAGGAAGGATATTTTGATTTATCAAAATACCTCTGCAAGAAAATGGTCAATCCCTACAAATTTTTCATACTTCAGGACTTCTTTTGTGGAATGCATTTGCACCAGTCTTGGAGGAGTTGGCACAAAAAACAACATATGTGCACAGAAGGTGATTATTTTTCACAAACCCCACTATCTCCTGGATAGCATACACTCATCCCTCCACATGTGGTTTTGATTTTTGCGAATTTGATTATTCACTGATTTTATTAATATGTTCTCTCTAGGAATATCTAGGTGCTCCAGTGCAACTCTATGATCAGTTTTAACCAAAAGTCGCACTGAAGGAGCTAGAGATTCCTAGAGAGACCCCTCCACTAGGCATTTATTGCTCCTCTAGAGCAATTCTATGGCCAATGTCTGGCAGATATTGACCAGAGAGTTGCACTGGAGTGCCTAGAGGCTCCTAGAGAAGTGTTCTCTCAAGTAAAAACGTACTGTTTTTGTTATTTGTAGTTTTTCCACATTCATGGGGGTCCTGTGCACCTAACTCCAGCAAATGTGGAGGGATGAGTGAATAAAAAACATTTTTTGTTTAGCATTAGCAAACTAGTTCTGTGAAAAAGTCAGAAAGGTTTGAAAAGTTATTGACATTAAAGTCAAAACACCATTTCTGCCACTAGCCCCTGGGAAGCAGCAATGGTGGTGTGGGGTCTTACCTGACCGCAAGTTGGTCATGGTAGAAGGCAGCTGCAGATATGTCGGGTTGTGGGTGGTAACACCAATCTCAATGGAGCCAGCCCATTTGTCCACCATCTTGTCAATGCGCACCTGGAATACTTCACCATTGCGAAGCGGCCGGTTGCTCAGGACTACCCCATGGTTGAAATCATCGGTGGCGCTGCAGAAGGAGAGACAAGGTGGCTCATTATTGTCCTGGGGATGATGAAAGTTGGTGGACCCACACAGCCAGGGCTGAGAGGCCGTTCCCTCTGAGGAACACTACTTAGAAATGCACAGTTATGTGTGCATCATGGGCCTACAACACAAAAAATATCTTTATCTAGACAGTACAAAAAATGGTCTTTGATTGCCTGTAGGCTTCCTCTGTGTCAATGGCAAATCCTGCTGTGATGTCATGGAATATTCACAAACATTACAGCCAGTCAGGATAATGGCAACAGAACAGAGACAAACACTCTACCTTCTGTGAGGCAGTGAAAGGTCAATTTGGCCAAGGGTGCATCTACACTTTAACTGCCATGGCTCCATCCTACAGAATCCTGAGTTTTTTAATTTTGGGAGGAACCAGTACTCTTTAGCAGAGAAGGCTAGGATTTGTAAAACTACAAATCCCAGGATTCCACATGTTGGAGCTACAGCACTGAAAGTGGTGCCAAATTGCATTATTTCCATAGTGCAGATGAACTCCAGAAGAGAAACTGCACCTGGGACCTAGACCAGGAGATGTTTGCTCCTGATTGGGGATGGAACGGGGGCAGAGAAGACAAAGGCAGTTTGACTGAGGGCTGGCAAACTGCAGAACAGGACCAGAAATTGAGAGCACTCAGGACAAAGAGTTGTACATCTATAAATAAAGAAAACACCACATTCTGAAGAAAAGGATGACTAAGATGCGTACTGGGGCCGCAGAGCAGTGCGTCCTTCATTGATTATGGCGGCCTTTTGCCCACAATTTGGGTGAAAAAGGAGACGTTCTGGTTCCGGCTCATTCCCCCCAGCATCAATGGCACGGCGCCCCACATCCGGTGAGAGAGCCCTCATGATAGCATTGTTGCGTCGAAGGCGGTCACTGTGGTTGTGGTTGTGGACAATGGTGACCTTGACAGCCATTCCATAGAGATCCACCACACCGTAGACAACGAGCGGGGTGAGGGTGGTGGCCACACCTGGAAGGAAAAAGGGAGCAAATGGAACATGATCAGGGCCCCACAAACAGAAAAGGGAAGAGCCACAAGAGGTAAATGGCCTGGTCACATGTAGTCAGATATTTTCAACCCATGTTGATCCATCCAGGATCTTGAATCACTTGCTTAAGTTTTCATGACTTGCATCTCAATACCATTGCCAAGTCGGCCATCTTTGCTTTCATGCATGTTCTCCAACACAATTTCTGTTGCTTCCTCTTTGCAAATCTCCAGTTTGTCCACATTCAAACCCAGAAGCCTGTTATGGCACTCCAAAACATCTGAAGGACCAAAAGTTAAAGAACTCCTGATGTACAGGTTGAGACTTCTTTATATTGGATTCCAAAATACTCCAAAATTGTCCACAGGGGTGGCTGAGATACTGGTACCTTTACTTTCTGATGGTTCACTATACACAAAAATTGTTTCATGCTCAATTGTTAAAAATGTTATGTATAAAATTACCTTCAGGCTATGTGTATAAGGCATATACAAAACATCTACAGTTGCCCCTCCCAATTTGCAGGGGATCCATTCTGGACCACCACCACCCCGTGAAAATGGTGGCTTGCAAATATTCGAGCCCCATTTAAACTAATGGTGTGTGCGCGGCCATTTAAAGTATAGCCCTTGTCACTCCCTGCGAAGAGCAAGACTGAACGAGGAGGAACAATTGTATGTTTTTCTTTTCTCTTTATGAAATAGCCTCCCACCTGCTCCCATCCCACTTCCTTCAAGATCTACAAGCCTTACATGGCTTCTGCACTGTTGCTCTAATCTTGAAAATCACTACCATAGTTTAAAAGTTGCTAGATCTCACGAGCATGCCCACCTTGGTCAATACCATTGATGTAAAAGTGAAGGGCATTGTTGGACTTCCTCGTCAAGCCAATGTGGTCTCCTTCCTGTGGAAACACAGAGGTAGTGCGTGGGACATTTTTGCTGGGGTGAGAAGGAATAGCAAGAAGGCGAGGAGGCACCCATAATGGGAGCAGGGGTCACAGCAGAAAGGAAGGAAGTATCACAATAAGAAGCTCCTGCGTACCTGCAGCTCATCCAGGCTGAACTCACAGTATTCCCTTCGTGTTCCTTTGCCATTAGTGAGGATGCCACAACCGCTCATCATGATGGTTCCTAGGGAGGGGAGAACAACCAGGAAAAAGGTTGTCAGGGGGGTTCTACAGAAGCAGGAACCACTCTAACCGTCTCTCACTCAATTTATGTGCTTTGGGCTTTTCCATATGATAGCATCAAGACTTACTAACTAGGATCTCACTCAGAGGTATATCTAGTACATTTGACAACTGGTGTAGATCATTTTTTAAACCCACACCCTATTTTCTACAACAGTTGGTGGCCACTGGTGGGGATGAGCTGCTCCTGCTGCCCAATAGGCTCTTCAGGTCTGCCAGAGCTTTTTCTCACCTGGCCAGCAGAGCTGTCAGACATAGACAGCTTCCCTCCAGTGCACTGGATGACATCCCTGATTGAGCAGTCACCCAGTGTGGTCACAGTTCTCGCACCCTCCTACTGACCCCCTGACCTCACTACCTCAATAGGCTCACTTGTTCACAGATCTTGTCCTGTGTCACTGGCAAAAGCTGCAGTGTTATCATGCAATATTCACAAGTGTTGTAATTATCTAGGATGAAGCAACAGAATGTAGACATTCTACCTTCTGTGAAGGTAATAAAAGGTTAGTTTGGATGAGAGAGAAATCTCATATAGGATGTAAAACTGGAAATTTATGCTGTTCGCTGGGGTTGGGAGACAGGTAGAGAAGACAGAAAGACAATGACTATGAGAGTCAGTGTATTGTAGTAGTTTGAATGTTGGACTAGGACACTGGGAGACCAGGGTTCAAATCCCAGTTCAGCCTTGGAAACCCACAGGGTGACCTTGGATAAGTCATACTCTCTCAACTTCAGAGGAAGGTGAAGGCAAATCCCCTCTGAACAGATTATGCCAAAAAAATCCTGTGATAGGTTTTCCTTAGGTCATCATAAGTCTGAAATTATTTCAAGGCACAAAAAAACAACAAGGGGTGGTAAGCTGCTAAAGGGGTCCAGAAAGTTGGGATGAATCAGGAAAAAATGAGATAGGCAACTTATTTAAATAAATCAAGACCAGAATATATTCCTGGCAGCTGAAGGAAGAAAAGCTGTAAGGCAAATACTGGGGTTGGAGTATAGTTCAGCTCTCAGTGGCCGCACTTTCCCCCCACATTCCCAATGGGTACGAGCTAGGAAGTTACCTGAGCGCAGGTTTGTCATGGTGGCTGGGTACTCCAGGTTATTTGGATTGTGTGTGGTGACCCCAATTTCAATGGATCCTGACCACTTATCCACCAATTTGTCAATTCGGATCTGGGAAAAGATGCAAATCAGACTTTGCTATTCGCAGTTTTGTGAACAGGATCTACCTGGCTGTGAACTCTGGGAATTGTAGCCCAAAACATCAGTGGGTGACATTCAACACTGAGAAAATCTGGTTTAAGGCTTGAGGCCTCAAGACATACATAATGATTTACACACGAAAACTCCACTCTGTGGTGAACTCTAACTACCGACCTCATAAATATCTAATCTGCACAGCAGAAATAATGCAATTTGACACCACTTTAACTGCCGTGGCTCAGTGCTATGGAATCCTGGGATGTGTAGTTTGTCGTGGCACCAGAGCTCTCTGACAGAGAAGACTAAATATCTCACAAAACTACAAAGTCCAGCATTCCATAGCATGGAGCCATGTCAGTTAAAGTAGTGTCAAACAGCATTATTTCTGCAGTGCAAATTAATCACGAACTATGATTCAATGATTCTACTTCTATTGTGCCACGGGATTGTGCAACTGCAGTACTCCAGAACTCTGGAAAAGGGACTTCTTTGGATTACAACTTCATACACTGAAGTCCTCTGTCTTAGTCCAGTGGCAGCACTTTTAGCTAGGTAGGTCTGAGAAAGAAACATCCTGGAGATTAATTCTCGCTAGTCAGTCAGTGCAGGTCAGGGTTAGACAACTGCTGTGGGTCAGGGAGGAATTCTTCTGCCTTGGGACACTCAGTGGGTTACAGAGAATGGCAAAAATGCAACCCCTCCCAACAAAAATCCACTTTTAGCTTTGAAAGAATAAAAATGTTTTAATGTTAAACAGTGCAATCTTGCAACCTATTTAACAGCTAAATTGCCACTCCTTGAATACAATGGCTTGTATGATTCTGACTTTTGTGCTGAGTTGTATATCTTTGTATTTTAAGATCTTTCCTAGTTCTTTCATAGCCACCATCCCCATTCTTAATCTTCTCCTGATTTCCTGGCTGCAGGCCCCATTCCGATCATAGGGCTCATTCATAGGGCTGCCATAAGTCAAAGTAGATGCACATGGTGCACTTTTCCTCTGAGGTGTTCTTTTTACAACAAAACCCACAAATCCCAGGATACCATAGGATGCTACTATGGCAGTTAAAGTGAAATCACAGAGCTATAACTGCATGGTATGAAAAGCCCCTGGAGAGGCAGTTCATGTTTTTCAAGGGTTGAAGTCTGGAGAGATTGTGGGCCACAGGGACTCCAGGGCCCCATAATGCCCAGCCCTGCTGAACATAAGTACTGAGCCAGTAGGACCAGGATTCGAATTCAGCACAAGATACTATCCTGCCTACCTCAAACATCTCGTTGTCCCTCAGGGGGCGGTTGGTCATAACAACGCCGTTGTTGAATTCATCCAGTGGCCGCCTCCGCTCGGCGGTCTTGTTGTTGTTGCTGAGCTTGATGAGGGTACCACACTTCTCGTGGAAGAGGAGGGCATCGTTAGAGGTTATGGGTGGGCCCCCACAGGGGGCAGAGTCAGAAGGTGGGCTGCCCAGGTTGACATTCAACAGGCTCCCATTGTAAGCCGACAAGATGGCATTGCTCACCACCTCGGACAGCTCCATGCTGGAGAATCCTGTGGCCAGAAGGGAGAAAAATGGGAAAAATGAAGGGTTTTGGAAGGGTGCCAAAAACATGACAGAGATACTCTTTCAGCTGGGAGATACATCGGTCCAGGGCCTCCAGCCAAACAGGGTAACAGGACACTCCTGTAAGTGTCCTGATATTCTCCCATAATCTAGTTATATTGTTTGATATCACATCGCTGTATGCCAGCATAGGCTGTAGAGGCTGTGATGATCTATGAAACACCAGGATATGAAACATAAATATTGAATTTGGGAAGACCAACGTTTGTAGGTATTAAGTCATAAGAGATGATACATTGTGAATGTGCTATGTTTGATAATAGATGAAGTTCAGTAAAAAACCAAACCTATTTGACTGTTAAAGAAAGTCAAATAGAGGATGAGAAATAGAAATATATTGGCAGGTAGGAAGTGGGTATGAAAGGTAAAGAAAGTTAGAAAAGGTATGTGTAAAGTGTATGAAAATTTGAGGAAGTGAAAGTATGAGTAAGGTGAATTGCATTTGAATGCAAGCCCTGCCTTTCCGTTAAACTGTGTCACTTATTCTGCTCATCACCAAAGAAAGGGGTAAATGGAGGGGATACTCACCATTTTCTGACTCCAGACTGTTGGGAAACTTATCTGGTCGGTTCTGGTTGCATGGCAAGTCCAGAGCTGTGGAATGGAGGTGGTGACAGAAGAATAGAATAGAAAGGGGAAAAAGAGATGAACACTCTTTCACAACAGCAATGGCAACTTTCCTGAAGAACATCTCACAGGTATCTCCAACACTATTACAGAGTTGGAAAAGGTCCAATCCGCTGCCACCCACTAGATCAAGCTATTTTATTTATTTATAACCTGCTTTCCTCCCATACAAGACCCAAACAGGCTTAGAGTGCATGTTAAAGCAAAGTAGTGAAAACAATCTGAACACAAAAATCTAAAAAGCATTAAGCAAATCCACTTGAAAATGTTAATTCAAAACAGTTAAAAGCACATTAAAACCTGTTACAGTGGATCCTTGCTATCCGCTGGGGTTTGGTTCCAGGACCCCGCATAGATAACAAAATCAGTGGAAGCTCAAGTCCCATTAAATCTGATAGCATGATAAAAGTGTGTCCCTTATATAAAATAGGAAAAATCAAGGTTTGTTTTTTGGAATTTATATCTTTTTGGAATATTTACAAGTTGTGGATGATTGACTCCATGAATAAAGAATCCATGGATATGGAAGGCCAACTGTACATATTAAGACTCAGCACACCCATTGCATTACTTTAACCAGTTTAAACCTGTTTAAATAAGAAGGGCTTTGCCCACTAGTGAAAAGAGAGTAGAGAGGGAACCAACCGAGCCTCTCTCAGAAGAGAATCCCATAGCCTGGGAGCAGCTGCCGAAAAGGTTCTCTCCTGAGTCTTCACCAGATGTACCTATGATGGCAGTGGGACTGAAAGAAAGGCCTCCCCTGAAGACTTTAAAACTCAAGCAGGTTGACTAGGGAGATATAATCTTTCAGATAGTCTGGCCTCAACCTACACATCTGTCTAACAAGGAGACAAAGCATGGGGAGGCAAGAAATAGGTTGCGAATTGTCTAGAACAGAGATTCCCAAACTCTGGCCTTCCAGGTGTTTCTGACTGTAGCTCCCAGAAGCCCAGAGCACTGGCCAAGATGGCTGAAGATTCTGGGAAATGAAGTTCAAAACACCTGGAAATTCTAGAAGTCATGGTTCAAAAAGAGTACATTTTACAGGTTCCTCTCTAGATTGCAGGGCATGCATTTTAATCACCTCAGGACCTAGCAACTCTGGAGTAAACTGCTTTAATCTGCAATAATCAATTATCATTCTTCCTAAGTACCTTCTTCATGGACAACCCCTTCTTCTGCCTCGTCTGCGTTGCCAGGCACCACGGTGATCTGGGTACACTTGCCATAGAGGTCCACCACCGCCCAGACCCGGGACGGAATGCCTGTGGCCGCCACACCACAGTCCTGACCATTGACCCACAGGCGGAGCTCCCCATTGGCCGTGCGCTGGATGCCCACCCGGTCGCCTTCGCCCAACTGGTCCAAATCTTGGCCGTATTCTTCCAAGATGGAGCGGCCGTCCCGAAGCACTGAGCAGCCTGAAATGATCCAGGAACCCCCCTTGAGGCCAGTGGCACTGCTGGGGAAGTCAAGGTGGTTGGGGTCTAAGGCCGTCACTCCAATTTCGATGGAGCCACTCCAGGAATTCACCTGCAGGAGTGGAAGAAGAAAAGAAAGAGGAGGTGGAGGAGGAGTTGAAGGCAGACACCCAACTGGAATTTAATTCCACAACCCCCATCCTACTCCCTGTGGATACCAAAATTTGTGGATTATATACAATAGTGTCCCTTATATAAAATGGGAAAAATCAAGGTTTGCTTTTGAGAATTTATTTTTTTAAAATTTTGAAGCCATGGATGGTTGAAGCCATGGATGCAGACTCTGTGGATACAGAGGGATAACTGTATTCAGCTTTCACAGAGGAACAATCAGGTATCATTGGATTATGTGGAAGTTTCTAAGCAGCATTAATAATAATGTTTATTTATAACGCCCTTTTCAACAAAGGACGGAACATCAGATAACATCCTGAAACAGCTTTGCTTTGGAATTGTGCTTTTGTGAACCTATCTATGGCTATTGCCTTCAGATTTCCTCCCTTCCCAGCAGAAATGAGAGATTAATAAAGAATAAATAAATAAAAATGGCTCCCATAACACCACTCACTTTTCCCAAAGTGACTCTCCATTTAATTAAATTATTATTTCATAATAATTTAATAAGCTTTCCCCTTTATTTTGCTTCCATTCTGTTGCCCCACGGATTCGCCATATCTGTAACCCAAGCTTCCTTGTCCTCTGTTAATACCACCACCACCACTACTACTATTACCACCACCACCACCAGTTTCACAATCTACTAGGCATTACCAATTTCGATTCTGGACCCTCAGCAATTCAGTTTCTATTCAAGAATCTAGGAATCTGTGAGGTATTTTCAGATAATGTGGTACATTCTAAGGACTGTCATTTGGACCCTACTTCATCATTACCAACACTTCTATGATTTTAATACTTTTATTGGGTGTTAATAGTATGATTATCCATGGTTTCGTGGCTTCAGTTATCCACAGATAGCCACAGTCTGAAACTATTGTGTAGGCCCCATTATCCATGGTTTCACTCTCTGCGGCTTCAGCCAGCCACGGTCCGCCACCGTCAGCCACGGTCCGAAAATATTACATAGGAAAATATTACAGAGAATAATCCTCTTATCTGTGGTTTTGATCTCTGTGGCTTCCATTACCCATGGATACCTGCGGTATGAAAATATTACATAGTCCTCCCCTTATCCATGCCTTTGCTCTATGCAGCTTCGGTTACCACAGATAGCCACGGTACGAAAATATTACATATCTGTGGTTTCACTCTTCCTCTTATCTCACTTGTACCCCACTTGATTTCATTCCCCAAATATTTGCCTCTCCCCCACCTGACTTGTAGGCCAAATGATTTCCCTCTCCACAAAACCTGGTTGGTCTCCTCCTCTTTTAATATTCCAGTCAATCACCCTTTAATCGTCCCCGTAAAAATTGGGGTTTATGGGGGCAATTAAAGGGGTGATTGACCGGGGTACAAGTGAACATGAAAAAAGGCAAACATTGAGACGTATAGAATCTGACTGCCTCCATAAACCTCAATGTTTGCCTCTCTTCCTGCTCCACTTTTGCTCCTGTTGTACCTCCCATCACCCCCTTAGTGTACCTCCGATCACTCAATCACCCCTCTTCCTACCTGACTTGTACCCCAAATGATCCTCCACCACCTCAATCTCTCCCTCCCTCTACCCCACTGGTACCCTTGTGGGCACAGTAATTATACCCTTCCACACCTCAAAACCACTCCTTTTCGCACCCCACTTGTACCTCAGTTGATGTCCCTCTCCAACCCCACAACTGAAACCCCCATATGTCCCTCTCTTCCTACCATACTTGTACTTCATATGATTCCCCTCCACAACCCCCAATCTTCACATCTCTCCTTATCCTATTTGTGCCCCACACAAACTCCCCCCAGAGCTCTCAATCTTGCACTCCAGTTGGCCTCTCCTCCAGCCACCCTTAGCACATACACATATTTCAGAACCTAACTTTCTTCATACCCTACTTGTACTCCAGTTAGTCCTCCCTCACCCCATAAAGCCCCAACCTTCCCCTCCCTCCCTGTGTACACCAGTTGACCTCCCTTTCAACTACTCTCCATACAAACACATACTTCAAAACTAGCTTTTATTTCTACTCTACGTGTACCCCAGTTCGTTTTCCCTCACCCTCATAAACCCCAACCTCCCCCTTCCTCCCTACTTTTCATGTACCCTAGTATTTCTCCGCTCCAGGCACCTACCTCCTAGAGCCCACCCCTCTCCTTACTCCGCTTGTATCCTGGTTGGTCTTCCCTCTCCCCAATAAAACCCCAATCTTTCCCTCTCCTCATAATCCCCTTGTACTCTGGATTGCTTCTCTTCCTGTCATCCTCTGCACATACATGTACTTCTGAACCTACCCCTCTTTGTACCCCTCTTCTACCCTGATTGGTTCTCCCTCTCCTCCATAAAATCCCAATCTTTCCAACTCACCCAATTTCCTTTGAACCTGTTGGCCTTTTTTTGTGTGTGTCATTCTCTGTACACATATGTACCTCTGAACCTACCCTGCTTCTACCCTGGTTGTTTGTCCCTTGCAAAACCCCAAACTTTCCCTCTCCCCCTATCCTCCTTGTACTCCAGTTGGCCTCTCTTCCAGTCACCTTTTCTACATACAAGTACCTCACAACCTACCCCTCTCCTTACCCCATTTTTACCCTGGTTGTTCCTCCTTCATCTGATAAAACCCCAAGCGTTTCCTCTCCCCTACTCCTCATGTAGTACTCCTCAAATGGCCCCTCTGCACATACGTGTACCTCAAAACCTACTCCTCTCCTTACCTCCCTTGTATCCCAGTGGGCCGCTCCTCCAACCACCCTCTGCACATACATGTACCTCAGAATCCACTCCTCTTAGTATCTCACCTCTACCCTGCTTGTTCCTGCTTTGCAAAACCCCAAGCTTTCCCTCTCTTGTATCTCAGGTGGCCTCTTTTCCAACCTCCCTTCTACACATACAGCTATCTCAGAATCTAGTCCTCTCCTTACTCCACTTGTATCTCAGTTGTCTCCCTGTTCCCCTGGGGGTCCCTGTCGATGTGGATGCCATTATAAAACCCCACCCTCTCCCTAACCCACTATTTCTCTTGTACTCCAAATGGTCTCTCTTCGAACCACCCTCTGCACATACATGTACCTCAAAACCTATCCCTCCCTGTACCCCACTTCTACCCCAGTTGCTCTGTCCTTGTAAAACCCCAATCTTTCCCTTTCACCTGTACCTCTCTTGTACTCAAATTGGATGCTCTTCCAGTCACCCCCTGAACATACATGTACCTCATAACCTACCGTCTCCTTACCCCAGTTGTTCTTCCCTCTCCCCCATAAAACCCCAAACTTTCCCTCCCCCCCCCACCCCACAGCTGGTCTCTCTTCTAGTCACCTTCTCGTATAAACATACCTCAAAACCTACTCCTGTCCTTACCTCACTTATAACTTGGTTGTTCCTCCCTCACCCCCATATAATCCCAACCTTTCTTCCTTTCCCTTTGTACCCCAGATAGGCTCTACTCTAGTCCCCTTCGACACACAGATGTACCTTACAATCTCCCCCTTTCCTTACCCAGCTTCTACTCTGGTTGTTCCTCTTTCATCCTATGAAACCTCAATCTGTCCCTCTCCCCTTATCCCCCGTACGCCAGTTAGTCACTCTTCCAGCAACCTCTGTGCATAAAGGTACCTCACAACCTACCCCTCTCCTTACCCTGCTTCTACTCCTTCCCCTGTTCCTCCTTCCCCCATGAAACCCCAACCTTTCCTCCTCTCCCTCCCCACTTCTACCCCAGATAGCCTCTCCTCTAGCCCCCCTCTGCACATAAACGTACCTCGCAACCTGTCCCTTTCCTTCCCTGGCTTCTACTCCGGTTGTTCCTCCCTTGCCCCATAAGACTTCAACCTTCCCCCCTCTCCCTGTCCCTTGTATGCCAGACAGCCTCTCCTCTAGCCCCCTCTGCGCCCGGACGTACCTCACAGGACCTGCCCTCTCCTTACCCCGCTTGTACCCCGCTTGTCCCCTCTCTCTCGCCCTCACCTTCCTGTCGATGCGGACGGTGAAGAGGGCCCCGGGGGCGAGGGGCTCCCGGCTGAGGACCAGCCCGTGGTTGAACTCCTGGCCCGGCTGCGACCGAGACGCCGTCCGCCCGCCCCGCGTCACCGTCACCAGGCGCCCCGTCCGCGGGTGCAGCGACAGCAACGGCGGAGGCGGAGACGACGGCGGGGGAGGCGCCGCGCCCGGGACCGACGGCGGGGCAGCCGGAGCCGGAGCCTGCCCGCCTCCTCCGCCTCCTCCTCCGCCCAGCATCCCTCCGCCGCCACCGCCCCCCGGACAGGAGAGCCCCCCGTCCGCCCGCCCGCGGCACCCGGGCGCACAGCCGCGCGCGACAGACGGCCGCGCTTGACGGCGGAGAGGCATGCGGCGCCCTGCTTGACGGCAGGAGGGAACACGCACGCACGCACGCACGCAGGCGACGTCAACAGCCTCCGGGGTCACGGTTTACGTGAGGAACCGCTGCTGTGCATCCCCCCCCCGGAGTACTTTACGGCAGCAGAAAATGTCATGAAACCAAAAAGCTCTGAAATTAGAGGGCTAATAATAATAATAATAATAATTTTATTTATATTTCCCGCCTCTCCCTAAAGATCGAATAATAATAATAATAGATGTCTCTGTCTCTTCTATGTACACACACGTGTTTTTTGGGACAAAGAAGAAAAGTATCTTGAAATTTAAAAGCTCTGATATTAAAGAGAGGATTCACCTCATCATCATCATCATCATCATCATTCACCTCTCTAAGATTCGATAGCACGGAGCCATGGCGGCGCCCATAGGAGAACCTCCGTACAGAGGATCACGGAACGCCTACGTTGCCGTACAGTGACGTCGAAAGGGCGCGACGGACCCCTGCAGGAAGCCAGGCAGGCGCCAAGGCAGAGGGGAGGAGGGAGGGATGCTGGGGGAGCTGGTGGCCGGAGGAGCCGAGGGGCTCGTCCTCATCCAAGGTGGGAGTGTGTGTGTGTGTGTCTGTGTCTGTGCCAAGAATTAGAGGAGGAAAGAGTGGCATATGGAGAGGGAGGCGCTGGCTTAGAGCTGGAGAAAGCTGGCTGGGAATTCTGGGAGTTGTAGTCCCAAAAAGGAACTTATCCTAACACTGGGTGTCTTGTCTTGTCTCCCTTTCCTTCCAGTTACTGTAGGGAGGTGGATGAGGGGATCTGTGAGAGGCTGGAAGGAGGCTTTAGGTGGGGCAGCAGAGGAGTTGCAGTCCAATAAAGGGAACTTTTCCTTGCTCTGGGTCTCTTGCCACAGTTTCCTTCCATATTCTGCAGGGAGGTGGAGGAAGGAATCTGTGAGTGAATGTGGAAGTCTGAATGGAAGCTTGAGGCGGTGCAACAGAGAAACTGTAGTCCAAAGATTAGGAAGTTTTCTTCGCTCTGGGTGTATTGTCACAGGGCCTTTACAGACTGCCAGAAATAGTGCAGCTTGGGGACACTTTAACTGTCCTGGCTCAGTGCTAGGGAATCATGGGAATTGTATTTTTTTTTCTGGGACATTGAGCCTTCTCTGTCAGAGAGCTCTGGTGCCACAATAAACTACAGTTCCCATGATTCCTTAGCACTGAGCCAGGACAGTTAAAGTGGCCTCAATTTGCACTATTTCTGGCAGTCTGTAAAGGCCCACAGTTTCTTTCCAGATTCTGCAAGGAGGTGGATGAGGAGATCTGTGAGAGGCTGGAAGGAGGTTTTAGGTGGGGCAACAGAGGAGTTGCAGTCCAAAAAAAGGGAACTTTTCATAGGTCTGGGTGTCTTGTCTCACTTTCCTTCCAGTTATTGTAGAGAGGTGGATGAGAGAATCTGTGAGAGACTGGAAGGAAACTTTAGGCAGTGCAACAGAGGAGGTGTAGTCCCAAAAAAGGAACTTATCCTAGCACTGGGTGTCTTGCCTTCCTTTCCTTCCAGATTCCACAGAGCTAGGTATGGAGGAGGCTGTGCTGTTAGTATGTGTGGGAGGCTGGAAGGAGGCTTTAGGCAGTGCAACAGAGAGGTTGCAGTCTGAAAAAGGAACTTTTCCTTGCTCTGGGTATCTTGCCACATTTTCCTTCCAGTTACTGTAGGGAAGTAGATGGAGGAATCTGTGAGTGTGTGTTAGAACTGAGTTAGGTTGGGGAGGGCTGAGGGTTTGAAAGCAGGGTGGACCCAGGAGATAACTGTGAGAAGAGTTGAAAAAATTGGGAAATCCCTTTAGCTTTCTAACCTTCTTGCCTCTGTCCTTTTGCAGACTCAGTCAGCTGTGAAGGCCGCACCCTGCTCAAGAGCTTTGTGGCAGCCTCAGTGCGCAGGTGGGTTGTTGGTGATTCCCAAACTGCTGACCATTGACCACTTGACCTAAAAGCAGATCCATTACCTGTAGGCTCCAACTCCAACATTCTTCCCTTAAATCTGTAGGGAAAATTCTCAGCATCATACTCGGGGTTAGATGATTGTAGCACAGTTATTCCACATCCGCTGCCATGGACCAATCCTATGCAATCCTATAGTTTGGGGAGGCACTTTTTGCCATCTGCGGGGTTGAGTAGGGTGGTGGAACTGAATCCCTGCAGATGGGAAGGGATATACTGGGGGCAATTGCATATTGGGGGCCAGTGTATCTCTCTAACAAAGGAGTTCTAGAGCTGGAAGCATCCACAGAGAAGACTCTAGGCCTAAGCAGACTGCCAGAAATAGTGCACATTAAATTGAGGCACTGCCCTGGCTCAGTGCTAGGGAATCATGGGAATTGTATTTTTTTCTGGGACATTGAGCCTTCTCTGTGAGAGAGCTCTGGTGCCACAATAAATTACAGTTCCCATGATTCCCTAGCACTGAGCCAGGGCAGTGCCTCAATTTAATGTGCACTATTTCTGGCAGTCTGCTTAGGCCCTCTGTGTCACATCCTCAGCAGATCTGCCAGTGAGGGTGGTGGGACAGAGGGGAAGGCATTTTAGAGTGAACTGTGTCTTTCCTCAGCTTGTGTTTAATTCAATTTAGGGGTGAATCTGTTCATGTGCTTAGCTTTGATGTCCCAGAGGGAGAATTCAAGGCTGGATTCACTACTGAGGTAGCCTCCCGGTGAGTATGTAAGCAAATCTCCCCACTCCTTTCCTGTTGCTTAGCATAGTTCCTGGCTGTTTGCCAATTCAGGCTTGGATTGAGGGTAATGCTGCTGGCTCAGACATCTGCCCCTTTGTTGTCTGATCAAGATGCCCAAGGAACTTATATAATAGCAGCCACATAGATTTTTGTCTGGCAATAAGTGACTTATGTGCATTTGACACGGGGGAATGAAGCAACAGGTAAACAGAGGAAGACAGTACTACTAATTTAGTTTAAAAACTAGATTGGTTAAAAAACTTTAGTTACTGCCTCTAGAAAGGTCCTGGCAAGCCCAAGGGGCCCATTTGCCACTCTGGAGATCCAATGCAGAACCCTCACCCCAAAGTGATTTTTATGTATTTTCCTCACAACTGGAAGGCTACATCTGCACTGCAGAAATAATGCAGTTTGACATTGTTTTAACTACCATGGCTCAATGATATGAAATCCAGGGATTTGTAGTTTTGTGAGATGTTTAGCCTTTGAACTCTAGCACCTCAACAGACATTGTTGTTCCAGTAAGAGAACTGGAAACTAGTAATAATAGTCAGAGTTTTTTTAAAAAACAAACAAACGAGTCATTCGGTATAAACCAAGGTTTAAACCATAATTTAATTCAGCCAACCATTTTGGGGGCTATAGCTCCCAGATTCCATGGCCAGGAGCTGTGCTGGCTGTGTTTTAGCAGCTGCAGTCCCAAAGGAAAATTCCCCATGCTGTGAACAGGGTGTACATTTTGGGACTTTCGTAGGCAGCTATGTATATAATTGGATTCTCTGAACAGGATGCATGTTTCCGAGGAATTGTGGAAGTTAATAGTCTATAAAAAGTTAACTTGCCAAACTATGAATCAGATGCCTCTTTTGGGGGATATTTTCTCAGTAGGTTGCATTGATTTGTTGATAATAACCCACTTTCTCCCCAGGATATCAGTCCATGATGGCTTCCAGGATCCCCTTGGCTGGTCTGCAGTAGGAAGCGGGCTAACAGTGGGAGAATTCTCAGCACCGCAATTGGCAGTACGCCTGTCTCAGATGACACAGGGACCCACCACTGTTGTGCTGGATTCACTCAGCTGGCTGCTCCTCCACCTGCCATTTACCAGGGTCTGCCAGGTTCTGGCCCAGCTACCCAAGAAAGCAAATACTGCTGGTGAGTAAGAGATGCAAAGCCATGAGATGCTTCAGCCACGGGCTCTTCCTAACACTAAAAAAAGGTCCTTTTCTAGACTACAACTCCCAGAAGCCCTCAGCCAGCAGGGGGGGATGTAAACCTGTGTGTCTCATCAGTCTCTGACTCTTCCTAAAATTTGGAAAAGTTCCTTTTCTGGGCTTCTGGTTTGAATGTTGGACTAGGATTCTTGGAGACCAGGGTTCGAATCCCCACTTGGCCATGGAAACCCACTGGGTGACCTTGGGCAAGTCATGCTCTCTTCCTTGGAGGAAGAAAATGGCAAACCTCATGTTGACAAATCTTGCTGAGAAACCCTTAAGAGAGGGTTGACATAAGTTGGTTTGAAGGCACATAACAGCAACAACAACACATGTGTGAATTTGAATGAAATTAACTAGGCTTCAAAAGCTTCAGTAAAATTGCTTCAAGTTACTTAAACACCACCCTGACATCCCATGATATAGGGTAGGGCATAAATATTTTTATTTGTAAATTGATGCATTGTCAATTGATGCAGCACATGGGTTCCACATGGAAGGTCCCAGGGTCACTCTCTTCCATCTATGGTAAAAACTGGTTTTCCACCACTTCTCTTTCCAAATGCTTTTAGACTACACCTCCAATTATTCCAGCTAGTAGTCAATGATTCTGGGAGTTATTGTCCAAAATATTTGTTAGGGCAGTTCCAGGGTTAAAAAAGGCTTTGTTTCAAAACATCATACTCTATGAGGGACAGCTTGGGGAGCTGGGTATGTTTAACATGGAGAAGAGAAGAGTAAGAGGGGACATGAAAGTGTGTCATTTTGAGGATGGAGCAAGCTTGTTTTCTGCTGCTCCAGAGACTCGGATACAGAGTAATGGATTCCAGCTACAGGAAAAGAGATTCCACCTCAACATTAGAATGATGTTCCTGAGGGTAAGAGCTATTCAACAATGGAAGACACTGCAGCTTCAGAGGGTGGTGGAGTCTCTTCTTTTGGAGGTTTTTAAACAGAGGCTGGATGGCCATCTGTTGGAAGTGCTCTAATTGTGTATTCCTCTATGGCACAATGGGCTTGGATTGGATGGCCCTTGCGGTCTCTTCCATCTCTAGGATTTTAGGATAGTGAGTTATTTTGTAACTGGGAAAGTTATTTTCTCTCTCTCTCTGTGTCTCTCTCAAATTCTCTAGGGAGTTCATGCCAATTTGAAACGGAGTTGCCAGGGGAGATAATACTTTTTGGGACTATGAATTCCAGAATGCCCTAGCCAGCATGACTAGAGGCTAAAGAAGAAGAGGCAGGACTGAAAACTTCCTCTTTTATTTTTGTTTGGCAAACAGTGCCCAAATCCTCTAGTTGGTGTACACTCCAAAAAATTACTTTTTTCCCAAGCTCTCGTTGCCTCTGACTTCTCATCTCTTGAATCTGTAAGAGCTTAGTTACAATTCCTCCAGGACTTCCAAGAATGCTTTATTTTGATGGCAGGTTGGGAGAAGTGAAGTCTCAGGATTTCTGTGAACACTCACCCTGCAGGTTTGAAGATCATCAAACTTGTGGCCCTTCTTCATGGGGACTTACACCAGCCAGGACAGCTTGAAACCCTGCACACCTTGGCCCGTGTTGTGGTGACACTGAAGCAAGACTCCAGAACCATCCTAGCAGGAGACGGTGCTCCCCGAATTGCTGTGACATTGGACAGGAAGAGAAGGAACAAAGTGAGCCAGAAAGTGAGAACTGGCAGGCGGTGTGTGTTTGTGCATGAATACAAAGATGTGCATGTACACATGGCTTCTTGGTCTACAGAGGAATTCTACTGCCCCTTTAGCAAAAGAACCTGTCACAATTGGTGTATCTGCATTACCCAGTTATACTAATGTCATATCTCTTTCAATGCCATGAGTTCATCCTATTGCATTCTGGAATCTGTAGTTTGGAAAAGTACTTAGAATTCTCTGCTAAATAGCCCCAGGACTATAGTTGAACCAGGGGCAGACAGTATATGGTTCTGCCTACACTGCACATTTCTAGCATTTTGATCCCACTTTAACTATCATGACAACAGCATCTCAGGTTTTAGTAAGGTGCTTAGAATTCTGAGATGTGTAATTCACGGAGATGGATTAGAGCTCCCTAGCTGTCATAACTCACCTTGTAGAGGCTGTGGAACTGGATACAGAGAAACTAGATATGGAAAGGCCTCTTTCTCCACCTCCATCCCCAAACCTGAGCAGCAAATGGCAAATGCAGCTGGGAGAGAACTTCAGCAGAGTGGGCCCCAGTTCAGCCAGAGTGGTGGTACATTGCCTAACATTTAGGTGGAACCTCTTTTCTTGTCATTTGATTCCACTTAGTGGTCTTTGGAAAAGGAAGCCCAAATACAGGTGTATCTGTCCAGCCTGCCTCCCAATCCTATCTTCTCTTTCCTCTTCCAGAAAGAATACTTCACAGTCCTCTCTGGCTTTGACTTTAAACACCTTGCTGAGCCATCCTCCGTTGGCATTTCTGGAGAAGATCTGGAGAACGATAAATTCTCTTCTATGGTATATATACCTTTCCCTTCTCTGATGAGATACAACCACCCAGAGCTTAGGGGGATGTTATTTTTTATTTTGGAATAGAACTGCCAGATAGCGTGGCAGCTGGCCTTGCTGACTGAGAAACGTGGGCCATCATCATCCCCAAAAGTTTTTTAAAAATCCAAGTTCTGCTCCCAACATATGTGAACCTGTAGATCAGGGGTAGGCAACCTTTCCCCTTTAAGGGCCGAGGGACTTCAGCTCCCAGAATCCCAGGAGCTATTGGCCAACAAGGGACTATTGGCCAACATGGCTGAGGCTTCTGGGAGCTGTAGTCCCTCGGCCCTTAAAGGGGAAAGGTTGCCAACCCCTGCTGTAGATGATCTGAGGGGAAGTTGTGTTGGCTGCATCTGAATGATGAGGAAATTTAGGTTTGACTTCAGCATGGCTTGACTTCAGCATGGAGGGTGGTGGGCAGAGTGTTTATGAGAAAACAACATAGGGGTCTTGTGGGTTGCAGGCAATGGTTTCTGGTATTGTGGTGAGTCTGAATCCCCTCTAGGTATTAGCCCAAATGTTAAACACAGTAACCCCAAAACAGTTCAGGACCTCGGACAGCTCCCGTAAAGTCCATTCTAAAATCTAGAGCAGATTTCCACTCCTGGCTGAAAAGAGGAGTGCTCTGCTGGATTTCAGTTCTGCAATAGTTCAACTTCTTAATATGAAGAATGCTGGAAGGATCTTGGCTGCTTTCCCCTGAGATTAAATGCCTTCCTCAGCATATGGTAGGAAATGTCTTTGTCATTTCACCTTTCCCAACATCAGGACTGTTATCTGGAGAAATGGGACTACACCAACTACTGGAGGAGAAGGGTACTCATGTCCATCTTGTGGGCTTCCCTGGTGTATTTGGCTTTAAAGGGGATTAGGCCAATTAGAGTAGACCAGGATGATGAAAGTGCAGCCCATGGGCCTTATGCAACCCCCCTAAGACTGTTCCTGAGACCTTCAAGGAGGATAGAGAACAACTTCTATAGTCAGTGGCTTGGTAATTTCCTGTTGCTTTTTACGTAGATGGTTTCTCCTGGGCATAAAACAGCCAGGTAAGGGCCTGTAAGCACAGCAAAATAACCCACCCCATCCCCTACTTGCAAACCCTTGGTGGGGGATTTGAGACCATTTTCCCCTCCCCTACATAACAACAACAACATTTTCTTCATTTATACTCCATCTTTCTCCTGATAATGGGACTCAAAGAGGCAGACAATATATTTAAAACAACACAAATTAAAAACAGTACTAAAGCATGGATAAAACTATAAATATAAGATTTAAGAAACAATGTGTGATGTTCAAACATTAAAATTGTAAAAATGACATTAAAAGACTATATAATAAAGTAAAGTAAGGTAAAGGTATTCTCCATTGACAAGGTTGTCAAGTCATGTCCGACCATAGAGACTATTCTGTGATCCTGTGGCCAGCATGATTGCACAGAACACTGTTTACCTTCCCACCAAAGTGGTACCTACTTGCATTTGTATGCTTTCAAACTGCTAGGTGAAAGGCGCTCACTCCATTATGCAGCACCTGGGCATCAAACTGCCAACCTGCCGATCTTGCAATCAACAGAGTCAGCGTCTTAACCACTTGAGCCACTGCATCCCTTATAGACTATATATACCAACATGACTATATAACAAAAGTCTATATACCAACATGAAATACAGTATTAAACAAATACATACATGGTTGACCCCAAAACTGACCCCCCTTAGTTGCGGGGGTGGCCATGTCTTTGTCCATCACCCCCTTTTCCCCTCCTCACCCCCACATTTCTGACCCCAACCCTGTGGAGACACCTAATCCCTGTAAGCTGCCAGGATCCCACCTGGCCACTCACACTGGTGGTTGGCTGGCTGGCCAGCTGGTCTCTTCCTCCTCCCAGGGATTACTTGCCTGCCTGTTTTTTTAGATGGATTGGACTGGCAGGGAGGGGGGGTGTCTGCAAGGTCCTCTGTGTGGAGATGGGTATGGCTACTGGTCATGAGGATAATGACCAGTAGCCTCTAAATATGAGGAATATGGGTCCAAGTGAGGAGGCTATGTTCTTTCACTCCAGTCTTGCCTGTGAGCTTCCTGTGGTTATCAATGGCCCTTTCACACTACACAAGTCTAGCTGTGTGATTCCACTTTCACTGCCAGGCTACTATCCTATGGTATTGTAGGATTGCAGTTTAGATATGGGCATTCAGAATGCTCAGCCAGACAGCTCTGAAGCCTGTTGAATCTTGAGAATTGTAGTTTGGGAAGGCATTAGTCATGACAGTTGAAGTGGAATTATAGAACCATATTTGTGTAGTGTGAAAGGGTGCTAGGTTGGCCGTTTTGGGAACATAGCGCTGGAGTAGCTGTAGGCCTTTGATCTGATCCAACATTACTGTTCTTAAGTTTTTATGTGAGCCTTTTGTCAGGTTTACTGTGGTTATAGCACTCTTTCTCTGTACTCAGCTTCCCAACTGATTTTCATGACTGCCTTTCTTCTGTGTTTGGATCTCCTTAGGCTGACCCGACAGCCAACTTAACCTTTAACCTGCGCCTCTCTGAAGCTGAGCGCCGGGCAAAAGAATCAGTACCTCTCCCATACCAATTCAGTGAGGAGAAGTAAGTATGGCTGATCAATTTATCTTCCTTACCCACATATTACTTCTGGATCTTTGGCTTTTATTTTGATTGTGGTGCTGGATATTTACTTATTTATCTATCCTGGTCTGTGACCGTAATATCTATCTATCTATCTATCTATCTATCTATCTATCTCGCTGGCTAGTTATCTATTTGCATTGACAAAAACTGCTTTATGAGCCTATGTGTATATACCCTCAAGTCACCTGTCAAGTTATGGCACCCATGAATTTCCTAGGGTTTTTTTAGGCAAGGAACAGTCAGAGGTGGTTTTGGCAGTTTCTTCCTCTGAAACATAGCCTATAGCAAAGCAAAGCAAAGCAGCTTCATTTATATACCGCTTCATACCACGCTATGCAGTGTCTAAGTGGTTTACAACTGTAAGCTCATTGCCCCCCAACAGCTGGGTACTCATTTTAGCAACCTTGGAAGGATGCAGGCCTGAGTCAATCCTGAGCCCTGGCTAGTATTGAACTCACAACCTTGTGGTTTATGAGTGAGTGGCTGCAGTACAGGCATTTAACCACTGGGCCACTACAGTGGGCTCCTACAGCATCTGGTATTCGTTGGCCTCCCATTGAAACATTAACCAGGGCTGGCCTTGCTTAGCTTCCAAGATCAGACTAGATCTGGTGCCTTTAGGCCTTCCAGGCCGTTCTACCAAGCTAAAATGGTGGGAGGTATAGAAGGGGCACACAACTTTTTATAACTCTCTTTACATTTTTATTTATGTTTGTGGTATGCATGCTTTTAAACCTTTTCAACTCTCTGTATCGAGCCTCCAAATAGTATACCACACTGCCTCCTTTTCCACTCTCTTTCCAGGAAATCATCTTTGCTACAGCTGCCAACCAGCCAGGGCAAGATCTACTATGAGCCTGATGCAGCAGATGACATAGATGATGAGGATCCAGATGATGACTTGGATATATGAAACACAGAAATTGGGAAATGAAACTGTCATCCAACCCGGAGGCCCACCTGGGTTGGTCTCACAGATAAAAATCTGCAAAAAGGACAGAAGTGGGTCCTTTCTAGTACCTTCCTTTGAGGTTTCCATCTTGATGGCTTTTGTTGACATCTCCCAGCAGCACCTTTGCCTTGGGTGGACCTTCTCAGAGTGGAGACAGTAGATTGGCTAGCTAGAAACAGAACCACAAAGTTAGCTTGCAATGAATGCCGCCTAAAGACCAAGACCTAAGCTGTCATTGCTTATTAGAGACAATTTGTGCCCCATCATGGGAGATCCATGATTCAACTCATATAAAGTTGGATTTTACACATGCTTGATCCATTAAGGATTGGCTGGTGGGCTGGAGGAAAGGAGAGTTTTGGCACACAAAGTTATTTGGGAAAAACATGGTTTTGAAGCAAAACAACTCTATAATAACTTGGAAACCCTTTTTCTTACATACACAAAAAATATGCATGTTTTTGTACAGCACAAAATTGTTAGTCTCACTGAATTTCCTTAAGATGGATGAGGAAAGTGTGGTCCATGGGCTGTGTGTAGCCCCCATCCTCCCATTTTTATGGATGGTGAGGCTCCTGCTATTTGTTAAAATTTTTGGTGATGATTTTTGCCTTAAGTCAAAATGTCTGAAACCATACAGAAATGTGGGAGTTTGCTCCACCTGTATCTTTGGCTGGGAATTGCGAGAGTGAAAATCGGAGAAACCTCCTGTACTTTTAATGTTACCACTAGTGGAGGTCTCATTTTCTGTCCTATGTCTGTTCTGTAATAGATTAGTCTTGGGTACAAGTATTGTTGGGAACAATGTTCCTTTAAGACATTACAAAATAGTTTATATGGCTGTAAATGATAAGTAATACCAGGTGTCAACATTTAGTCATCACCACTGTATATAAGTGCTTGAAAACCCAGAGCAGGTGTGGGTTGAAGAGAGTTTGTAAAGAGTAAATTGCTGTATATCAGTGAATGGAGAAAGTTAGAGGAGAGTTTGTATATAACTTGTGCATATTGCAACAAGTGATAAAAGCCTCCAAGGACTTTTGGACAAATCCAACTGTGTCTGTGCATCATTCAAGGTTGGTCAGTGCAATACTGCCAAATGCTACTGAGTTTGTGCTTCCGCACTCTGCTGTGCAAATAGCTACTGTTAAGGTCAAGCACCTCAGACAGTGCTGATAGTTGACTTCTCTAGTGGGCCTAGTTTTTTGTTTTTGTTGCTGCATGCCTGCAGGACATAGAAGAGAGCCAACAAGTATTGTCTTGTTCATTTGTTTTTTATTTTATGTGGTAGGTACTGTAGCTTGAGGAATGCTTTTGTAATTTGATGAGGACTAATCTATTACAGAGCAGACTGAGGACAGAAAATGACAGAACGCTTCTAGTGCTGACATACAGTCTCGACAGTAATACTGCCCTCTCAAGGACTCTTGGTGACAGGCCGTTACTTGCCAACAGCCAACCTCCAAACCTCAGGACACACTTACCTACAGGAGGACACACAACACAGATGTGGACACTGGTATAGCCTTGCCACAAACCCAGATACCAACTCTGCCCACACGTCCATTCAGGAAATGTCATCATAGGACCTAATGACATCACTCACAATACTAGAGGGATTTTCATGTGTTCATTCTCCAATGTGATTTATGCCATACTATGTCATCAATGCCCATCAGCACTCTACATTGGGCAAACAGGCCGGTCCCTGCAATAGAGGATAAATGGACATAAATCAGACATTAGGAATGGGAATACACAGAAACTGGTTGTAGAGCATTTCAGTCTTCCTGGGCATTCCATCTCAGACCTCAGAACAGCAGTCCTTGAACAAAAGAACTACAAAAGAAGACTGGAAAGAGAAATAGTAGAAATGGAACATGTCCATAAACTCCATTCTCTCTCAATAGTGGGTTGAACAGAGAAAATGGTTTCCTGGTACACTACACACATGATAACGCTAGGTAACCCCTCAGCCTTGTGGGGACTGCTGGCAAGTTCATCACATCTCCTTTCTGGTTCCCAGCGAGCATTACGCTGCATTCCAATAATCCCACCATCATTGGCTTTAGGCAACATCCTTCCTCCTGTCTTCTTCCCCCAGTGACTATTGTTAAAACTGAATTTGTCACTTCAACTCCATACCCACAAGTTTTGTATTTGCTATTGCTGTTCTCTCACACATCCTGCTTATCTAGGTCTGTTCCTGGACCCTCGGTATCATCGTCATCATCATCATCATGCATTTGAGGAATGAGACGCAAGTCTATGACAGCTCCTATTATCAGTTTTTTTTCTTCCAGCTAGTCACAAAGGTGCTACAATATCCCTTTCCACACTGATTTTCCAGGCTAACAGCTGCTGCTGTTATTGTTAACCATCCTTGAGTAGCCTTCTCCCATTATCTAGGAGGAATTCTTGTAGATCTTCTGTGGCCATTATTTTTGCTTTCTTCATGTCCAATATCTAGCCAGCCTAGGCGCTTTCCTCCTTGACCCTCTTCAATACTTCAGTCAAAGGCCTAACACAGCTGGGACTCTGACTTTTCACACATCAAGACTGTATATCTCCATTTGGGCATATTATGTGTTTTATTGAAGTGCACTATAGAAATACTTGTCAATGAGTAAACCGAAAAGCTTGAACAAACAGAAAAAGTTACTTTCTGGAGTTCACTTGGTATGGGTATAGGGTGCTCCACCAGCTTGGAAAAGTTACTTTTTGGGCTGTTTTAGTAGCTGTGTGCCTTCAAGTCATTTCTGGTGACCCAAGGCAAACCAATCATGGGTTTTTCGGAGCCTGAAAGCTGTAAGCCTTAAAAAGTAACTTTTCCAAGGTGTGCCCTAAGTGTAACGTTGAACTGCTCTCTTCTTTTCTGCTCTGAGAGAAAAGGAATTTCGAGCCCCCAAGCCAACTGCTTGTGTCAGTCTACCTATTATAGTTCTGGGAGGCAGACCACGTACCTCCGCGGCGCATGCGCTCTTCCTAGCAGCGGCAGCCCGCTCTTTTTTCCTATAGCGGAGGGAAAGTTCGTTCCTCTACTGCGCATGCTCACTACTCTCCTTTCATTTTGAGCGCCGCGGAGCCGACGCATGCGCAATACACCCTCGGCGGAACCTCCGTTCACCCCATTCAGCCTCTTCCTCTCTCGGCTCGTTTTGCCCATGCGCATTACGACGCTCTGGCGAACGCCTGCCAGTTTCCTCAAACCAAGGAATCCTGAGGCGCATGCGCGGCGTTCCCGATCTTCTTTTTCTCCTCCGCTCCACGGCTTGTGATTGGGCACGCCTTTCCTGATCCGGAAGTAGTCCCGTGCGCTCCTTCGGTTGCCCCGGAAGTGGACCGAAGAAGAGGAGGCGAGAGTCGGCGGGGGAGGGGGGAGCGCTCGGGTTCCCCCCCGAAAGCCGGCAGAAGCGACCGTCGCGGCGGGGAACTAAGATGGCGACGCCGGCGCCCGTGGGGCCCGGCTGAGCCGGAGGAGGGCGGCTGCCCCACGCTGCTGCCCTCGCCCGGCCGTCCCTCTCCTCCTCCGCCCCCCGCTGGAAACTGGCGGAGCTGGGGCGGGCCGGGGGCGCGGCGGGCCCCGCCGGCGGGAGGATGATGCGCTCGCAGTGCCTGCTGGGCCTCCGGGCCTTCCTCGCCTTCGCTGCCAAGCTCTGGGGGTTCCTGCTCTACCTCCTCCGGCGGCAGGCGCGCACCGTAAGTACCGGCCTCGGGAGGGGGCAGCAGGGTGCCTCTGAGGACGTGCAGAGTGAGTTCCCATCTCTTCCCCCGGGTCGCCGCCTTTCCTTGGCAGACCACATCAGAGTCCAGTGTAGTCGGGAGAAAACTTTTTATGTTTACTGCCTTGAGGTTGAGAATCCATAGCTGTGTAATCTGGAAAATACCAGCTCGCAGAGGGATCTTGTAGCGCCTCTGAGTCTAACTGAGTGAAAGAAGTTGGAGGATAAGCTTTCCTAGGCTTGGTCTACTTCCTTAAATGCTTGCAGTGAACTGGCCATAAGCTTAAGCTTACTTCCTCAGATGCATGGAATGAACTGGGCATAAGTTTCGTAGATTTGGCCTACTTCCCTGGATGCATGGGGTGAAATGACGCCCAGGAAGTACCTTTAGGCAGAAGGACTTTTAGGCAGCCTTGTAGAATAAGCTTTGGTCTACTTACTTAAATGCATGGAGTGAACTGGGCATAAGCTTTTTTAGACTTCAGATGCATGGAGCTTCACTTTCCTGCACTCTAAAGTCAGAGTGCCTCTGAGGACGTGCAGAGCGAGTTCCCTCCTCTTCCTCTGGTTTCTGAGGAGAGATGTCGTTGCCACAGGAGAGTCGAGTGTAGCTGTGAAAAAACTTAATTGTGTTTATTGTCTTGAGGGAGAGGTTCATAGCTGTGTGTGTCTGGAAAATACCAGCACGCAAAGGGACCATGTAACTCCTTTGAAACTAACTATACAGAAGAAATTGTAGCAGAAGCTTTTGTAAACGTAGGTCTACATCACCCCTCCGTTTTCGCAGACTTGGTGTCCATATCCCTCACCCATTTGTGGGTAACAAACGGGGACAAAATGAGGTGCACGCCTGTGGGGGCGTGCCACCATTTAAGCCAATGTGGCTTGAATATTTGCAAATTTTCTGTTTTCGCGGGGGGGAGGGTGTCCCACAGGGGGTCGCTGGAACAGGTCCCACATTAAAATGGAGGGGTGACCGTACTTCCTCAGATGCATGGAGTGAACTGTGCATAAACTAAGTAAGTGGCACCTGAATGGAAGAGATGACCAGTGAGGAAGAAAGTGGGGGCAGAGTGCCTCTGAGGACATGCAGAGTGACTTTCCTCCTCTTCTTGGTTTCTGAGGGAAGCAGTTGTAGCCTTTCCAACATGGAGCATGAAGGTGTAAGGATAGATCAATGTAGCTGGAAGAAAACTTTTTATGTTTACTTTCTGAGAGAGAGAATTCATAGCTGTGTGAATGTTGAAAATATCAGCATGCAAAGGCATCTTGTAACACCTTCGAGGCTGAGTGAAAGATGTTGGAGGATAAGTTTTCGTAGGCCTGGTCTACTTCCTCAGATGCATGGAGTGAACTGGGCATAAGCATCACCTGAAGGGAAAGGGGTGGCTGGTGAGGAAGATGGCAAGGGAAAAGGTGTGTGAAAGAAACTTAGCTCTCCTCAACTGGCATCGCTTCACTTTCCTGTACTCTGAGGACAGAGTGCCTCTGAGGACATACAGAGTGAATTTCCTCTTCTTTCCCTGTTCCTGAAGAAAGCGGTCATCATTTTTCTTCTGTAGAGCATGAGGTCTATGAAAGCTTATGCCTAGTTCACTCCATGAATCTTTGGAAGTAGACCAGGTTTACGAAATCTCATGCTACAGATTCTTTTGCCCAGTTAGTCTCAAGGGTACTACAAGATCCCTGTGCTCTTGAGGGACATTTTGAGATAGGTGAGATGAAAGCACTTCTTCCTCCTTTTCTTTTTCTTTTTCCTGCATGTAGTGGGACTCCTTGCCATTGGATGCAGCTGCTCAGAGCCATTTTAAGAAGGAGGTGATGCTAATTTATGAAAGTTTAGCGCCATCCATGGCTGGTTGCCAGGACTCATCAACGACAGTGTGCCTCTGTGTACTGGTTGCTGAGGAACGAACACAAGGCAGAAAGAAAGCTGTTGTTGCCCTCCTGTCCTGTTGTGTGGTTTCCCAGAAGGAGCTAGTTGACTGCTCTGTGTGTGGAATGCTGGACAAGATGGGCCTTCGGTCTGGGCCATCCTCGGGGCTCTCATGTTCTTAGAAGTCAACCTTTCCTAGTTCACGTTGCTTGTCTCCTCATCACCCCACTTTCTGATTCATTAGGAAGGGTAACCCTGGGCCACCCCCTTTGCATTATCTCTGTGGTGTATGTGAGCAGACAGTTGTGTCAGTCAATAGCTGGAGATGTCCACATAATCCCCTCTTCCAAACTCAATAAAGGAATTTTGGTCTAGATGTTTGCTAATTGTAGAGGGTAGCTGTGTTAGTCTGTCACAGGAAAAAAGTCTATTGTATAATTAAAAGATTTAATTAGTTTGGCTTGGCGTTGTTATTGTTGGCTTGGAGTTATGGTGACCCAAGGAAAGCCAGTATGATGTAATGGATTGAGTGTTGGTCCAGAAGTTTGGGAGACCAGCGTTCAAATCCCTCCTCAGCCATGGAAACCCAGCCTGAGGCAAGTCACTCTCTCTCAGCCTCAGAGGAAGGCAATAGCAAACTCCCCTGAAGAAATCTGGTCAAGAAAGACCCGGAAAGAGGGTTGCCATAAGTCAGAGACAACTTGAACACACAGAAACAACAAGGAAGTATGTCTTCCTATGCCAACTTATACCTTCTTAGGAATTGTTAGGAATAGTGCTGGAGTTGATTTGAAGACACATAACAGTATTAATGGAGACATGGCTGTTATTAGCAGCGTCATTCAGGGCTTGTAAATTTAGGGCAGCTGTGGTTTCCTTAACTGACCCAATCCACCTGTACTCCTCTTTTCTCACTGCCTTCCACTTGGCCAAGCATTAAGCTCTACCCCAATAAGTCACATTATCTCATGTCCTCTGATCATTTGACTTATAAGGAAAGTTCAGGATTGATTTGCTCTGTGACCTGTTCTTTTTGGTGGTCCATAGTAACTGCTGAATTCTCCTTCTGCACCTCTTTTCAAATGGTTTGGCATGAACCATGTATAGACTCTCTCTCCCGAGACCTGATGGAGTCCACAAAACACATGACAAAGCAAATTGGTTAGTCATTATGGGGCCACAAGATACTGTGTTGTATGTAATAGTTATCATGAACTGACATGGATGAACAGATTCAATTCCAAAAACCGGAAAAAGAAATGTATGAATCTGGAGGTAGAGGGGGTAGTGATAAGGACTCACAGGTAGCTGGAGAAAAAGGCATTTGGAGATATCTGGTGGATTGGGTGCTGGAGCTCCATGTCTATAGGATGCAAACTCATTGAAGGCTGTGTGGTAGTGGGTTGAAAGCCAATGGAGTGGAAGAAACAGGATAAAAGAGTTTGGGGGCCGTGACCCCACAACTGTTGAGTGCCAGCATGCATGCATACTTGTGCACATGAATGGGATGAGAATCCTAGCACAGGCAAAGCAGTGGTTGCAAGCACACGTGTCCCTAGTTCTGTGAACACAATGAGTGTGTGGAGCAATTCCACAGGTTCTTTCAGATGGGGGAATGTGGTTTTTATAAAAGACTTTGGCGCCAAACTGCTCTCCCTGCACACTACTGCATTGTGGTGTTTGCCTTCAAGTTATTTCTGATTAATGGCTAAGGCAAGCCTATTATGGGGTTTTCTTGTCAAGATTTGTTCAGAGGGGATTTGCCTTTGACTGAGGCTGAAAGAATGTGACTTGCCCAGGTCACCCGATGGATTTCCACAGTTATGTGGGGATTCGAACCCTGATGACCAGAGTTGTAGTCCAACATTCAAACTATTAACACCACGCTGGTTCTCATTCTACCTTGTTACCTTTTTCCCCTTCTTTAAAATTCCACCTCTGCCTTTCCCCTGCTTTTGTGACAAAGTTTTGTGGCTCTGCTCCTTAGCCTCCATATCCCACTGGCATCCACTTTTCCTGACTGCCTGTCTCCAATCATTGGTCCTTAGGCAGTAAGCATCTTGGGCTGGACTGTTCTTAAGTGCGATCCATCTTGATGGCACTAATAGTAATGTCTGCTGTAGGTAAGTCGTGAGTAATACAGGTTAGATCCAGTAATGGGGCAGCTGCAGTGAATGAAGATTTATAATCTACAATTCACTTGTGTTGGACTTGTGATAGGTCTTATAGACCAAATAACTTATGGTAGGTTATGCTGAGCAGAAGCTAGGGCAGGTAACTTGCACTTGCTGCAAATGAACAAGTGACCTGGATAAACCATCGCCCATGAGCATGGAAGGAAAGAAGGAAGGAAGGAGGAACATGACAGGGAGACCTAAGCTTTTGAGTTCTGGTTCCTGGAAGCAGATGCAACTAGCAGTGAGGAAACCATATACAGTAGATTAAGTAAGATACTGAATTTTCTTGTTTGTCTGTGGTTGCGGTCAAAGCGTAGATGTTGGCTCTGGGTTTTTCTCAAGGTCTTGGTTCAGTCCTCCCCTCCTTCTGTGGACGGCTAAAGACACTAGCTGGATAGTGAGATGAAGTGGCAGATAGTCTGGATACTGTTAGAATTGGGCTTCATTGCCAGCCATGTAGTTTAGTGCTGTAGTTCTAAAAAGTGAATTTTCCAAGCTCTGCCTTTGACTCCCCAAAAGAGATGGTGATGTGTTGCTCAAGCACAGGGTGGGAAAAGTTACTTTTTAGTCCATGCCACCCTCCAGATGCTGCTGGACTGTAGTTCCATGCATCCCTCATCCTTAGGTCAGGGCTATTGGGAAATAGAGCCCAATAACATCTGGAGAGCTTCACAATTCTCACCCATGTGGTGAAGTTTTACAAATGAAACCACTTGGGCTTGAACCAAATTGAAAACTTCCTTTAACACTGTAGAAACAGAGGATAGTAGGGTATGATTGCCTTCAGGAAGAGAAGAATGAATTTCCAGTATGTTTTATGCAATTCAGGAAAACACTGAAGTCCATCAGCTCATCTTCCCCTCCTCCCAAATCCAGTTGATCTGGAGGAAAGGAAGCAATAGTATGTATTAATCTAGTGGAGCTGCCTTCAGACAAAAAGATGAAGCTTGCCTGTTGAGTTTGGTGCACCTTTTCAAATTATATATAGTACTTCTTTCGGTTATTAGTGCATTTCCTGTCCTGAATTGGATTGTACTGTAACGTTTCTGCCTCCCTCACCTCATCATCTACTCTTCTCATCTTATCCTAACCACCAATCTACTGCGATTGCTGCTTCGTTTTCTACCCCACTTCCTTTAAAATGTTACTTTACATCCAGTTCAGGATGGTTATGGTATTTTCCACCTTCCCCTTACACAGGAAATGAGACTGAGAAGGGGGGGGGGAAGCAAGACAGAATCAGGTGAGCCTCCACACAAAGCGACCTTCTTCACTAGAGTCAGCCTGAGGTGTCACGTGTAACTGGAGTAGGTTCAGATCGTTCAGTCAAGTGTGATTTTAAGCTGCCAGAACCTCCCTCAACTTGGCTAGGCAAACAGGTTACTTTTTTTTTTTAAAGAAAGTTCTTGTATTTTTATGCTTTTCTTGGGTGGTAGCAGTCGTGCTGGGCAGGACATGACCCAGGCCCATTTCTTCTTTCTATGGATTTTGAATGGAGAAGCTAGGACATCTAGTCTCCTCTACAGGACGAAACTTTGGATGATGGGTTAGGCTGAGATGCTGGTGTTCGATGCCTTCTTATTCTTCCACTTGTAGAGTTTAATGGAATTATGTATGCAAGTGACAAATGAACAACTGTCCATAGTTAGAAAAGCATGTGTGAGTTGTTCCTTTTTTATTAGATTCAGTAAAAGTAGGCTTCTGCCTGCTTTCTTCCTCTTGTTTTTTATCTAAATGAGGACCACCTGTGCAATTCAAGTATTTGGCTAGATTGTGACTTTTGAGTTTCAGTGCAGTGCCAGGTTCCAAACATGTAGGAGTTGTAGTATTCAAACAGATAGCCACATTAATCTGTTTTATCATAAAAAAACATAAAGGAACACTTTCATGCCTTTGAACCTAACTGGGAATAAGAAATTTCATCCTTGCCTCTAATGAAGTAGTAGACAATGTCCATGAAAGCTTACAGTAGAAATGCCTTCTTCTCAGTTGGTCTCGAAAGTATTACTGGATTCCTTTATGTCTTTTAATGTCCACCACAGTCCGGATATTCTGTGTGGCTTTTGGGTACATCATTCCTTGATAATGATGAAGTGCAGATGAAGAGTGATCAATGCTGGGTGTTAGCTGGAGGCATCTTGGTCCCTTTTGAGAGCCTGTGATCCAAAGCACACTTTTTGAGACTGCTTTAACTGCCCTGGCTCAATGCTAGGAAGTCCTAGGAATTGTAGTTTATTGTGGCACCAGAGCTCTGACAGAGAAGGCTAAATGTCTCACAAAACTACAGTTCCCAAATTCCTTAACATTGAGCCAGAAGAGTTAAAGTTGTCTCAAACTGGATTATTTCTGCAGTGTGTTTTGGAGAGGGCTTTTATCAGATTTGCAGTCGATTGGAATTTCTAAGCCTGAGCCAGAATGGAGACTAGCCAAAAGTTTTTGCTGTTGGTGGTGCTTCTTGCTAAGTAGATCATAGAATCATTAAATTAGAAGAGACCACAAGGGCTATCCAGTCCATCCCCCTGCCATGCAGGAATACACAATCAAAGAATGGAAAGTACCCTCTGAAGAAATCTTATGAGCCATCATGAGGTAATGGTTTGAGTGTTGGACTAGGACTCTAGGAGACCAGGGGTTGGTCATGGAAATTACTATGGATCCATGGGCAAGACTCCCAGTGTCAGAGGAAGGCAATTGCAACCAAGAACCAGCATGGTGTCGTGGTTTGACTATTATCCTTCTACTCTGGAAGACCAGGGTTTGAATCCTCACTTATCCATGGAAATCTGCTGGATTGCCTTGAGCAAATCATCTTCTCTCAGCCTCAGTGGAAGGCAATGAGGAAATCTTGCCTAGACAACCTTAGGATAAGGTCACCATAGGTAAGCACCAACTTGAAGGCACATGGTGATTACTACCACCACATCTACTGCAATGCTCTCTGTTTATGATGCATTCAGATCTGAAACGTGTTGGGAATTTACGCTTGCTCATAGAGTAGTCCTTGTGATATGTTCTAAGACCTCCAGTGGATGGCTGAAAGTGCTGAACCCCTTAACCGTAACGTTTTCAGACTGTACTGACCACGAGTAACTGAAAATATGGAGAGCAAAACCACGAATCAGGTGGGACTATGTTGTACTTTTGGACCATGGCTGACTGTGGGCTGCAGAAACCATGGATAAGGGTGGACTACTGCATCTGCATGTGTGTCAGTGCCTCTTTGTACACCCTACAACCTGGATGAGAATCCTATAGCCCCTGAGATGTTATTGGACTGCAGCTTCCAGCATTCCTAGTCTTTGGTGATGATGCTGGCAGTTGCAGGCCAGAAACACCCAGAGGGCCACAGGGGTCCCACCCTTTGTCTAAACCAGGGGTAGGCAACCTAAGGCCCAGGGGCCGGATGCGGCCCAGCAAGGCCTTTGGACCGGCCCCAAACCGGTCCTGCCGCCGCCGCCCCCCCACCGCCGCCGCCCCCCCATGATGATATTGATTATTGTTGTTATTACTTGTTCTTGGGGTTTTCTTGGCAAAATCTTCACAGGGGTTTTGCCATGGCTTTTCTGGGGCTGAGAGAGTGTGCATGCATTTTTTAAATTTTTTAATTCTTTTTTAATTTTAATATTTATTTATTTATTTATTTATTTATTTATTTATTTATTTTTGGTGCTTCGGCCCGTCAATTGTCTGAGGGACAGCAACCCGGCCCCCAGCTCAAAAAGGTTGCCTACCCCTGGTCTAAACAGATGACTGCCACCTGACAGATCTTAAACCGAGTGGCATAGTTGGGCATTGCCAGCCCTAGGGCTGATTTTGGGGGTATTGATCTCAGGTTTGTGGTGCAAATTAGATTCAAGAGGCCTTCCTCATGCTGTTGCCATCTCCCAGAATCCTCCTGGCCACCTAAACAACCTTAGGATAAGGTCACCATAGGTCAGCACCAACACGAAGGCACATGATGGCTGTCACCCCTACCATAAAGCTTGTGTACTGCAATCCTCTGTTGGTGCATTCAGACCTGAAATCTGTTGGAAATTGGAGTCTCTTGGGATTATAAGGGCATGAAATGCTATTTACATATATGTGTGAGGGAGAGATAGCCTTTTTGCCCACAAGGAGTAAGATCAGGCTGCAGTGTCTTCACCCGTGAGACTAGTGGCTATTGGGTATTTTGGTGGCAGGTATCCAGGAAAAAAGTAATTCCCATTTCTTACTTTGATTAGAAGCGTTCTGATCATAAGGAATGAAGGTTGTTTTGAAGGTTGGTTCTGCAGCCCCATACACGAGGATGCTGGAATTAGTTTCAGCACTGCCCAAGTGGTACGTGGATTAGCTGCTCCCTTCTCCTCTGAAAGAAGAGCAAGACTGCACCTGATCTGGGGGGGATCCTCCCCTGAGGACTGTGGCTTCTGTCTCCAACAGTGATATCAAGTAAGAGTAGGGGCCTTTCCTTACTATACAGTTATAGTACTATGATACCATTTTAACTGCCATGGCAACATATTGTGGAACCCTGGGGTTTGTGGTCTGGTGAGACCTTCAGGCTTTCTAGCTGAGAATTTGAAATATACCTCCCTTAAAGTGCAAATCACAGGATTCCAGATAATGTTGCCATGGCAGATAAAGTGGAATCATAGCCCTGCTACTGTGTAGTGTGAAAAGGACCCTGATGTTCTTACTGGTGGAGTGGCCAACTCTATCCAGTAATTCCAGCAATGGCCAGGAGTATAAGCTTCTCCTTGTAATTGCTCTTTAAATAGCTGCCTTCTTCCTTCTTTAGGGAACTGAGTAAGAGTGTACTGGGGGTTCCCCAGCATATATAGTATCAGTGGGAAATCATGTCAGGGAAAATATTTGAAGATACCAGAGGGGCAGCCTCACTCTCTCTTGCTCTACCCTTCTCACAAGAAACTTCAGCCATCAACTGAATGCTGTCATTGTGTTCCTGGTGCAAATGTTAATCTCTCTTCTAAGCTCCAGTACAGAGTTTCTAGGCCCCTGGGGTTTCTCCAGCTATGGGCTGGACTAGGTTCCTTCCTCTCCATATTTCAGAAGAAGTGTGTGTGTGAGCAGGTTGAGGCCAAGGCTTGGAAAAATTACTCTTCTGGACTGCCACTTCAGGACTCTCCAACTATCATGACCACTTAAAAATGCTAGGAATTAATTGTGTTCCTTCAGGTCATTTTTTACTTATGACAACCCTAAGGCAAACCTGTTTTCTTTGCAAGTTTGTTCAGGGGGGGGGTTGTCATTGCCATCCTCTGAGGCTGAGAGAATTTGACTTGCCCAAGATCACCCAATAGGCTTTTATGTTCAAGCAGGGAATAGAACCCCGATCTCCAGAGTCCAATGCTTGAACCATTACAATCATGCTGGCTCTACTGATCCCCCCAAAATAACTTCTAGAAGTTCAGGTGGAGGCCTAGGGTGAGTTGTGATAAGTCAGTGGAGATAACCATTGTTAAGGGGCTGAGAACCAAGCAGCTGGGGAGCACTAAGAAGACCCCTCCAAAGGCAGGACAATTCTGGGAGTTATAGTCCAATGTCAGGTACTTTTGGAATAGAGAGCGGCTGGGTTAGTCCAGAAGGGTCTACTGTACTTCAGGTCACATAGACTTTTACACACAACAGTAAACCACTCTGTTAGATTTTTATCAGACCTCACCTGGAATACTGTGTCCAGTTCAAGAAGGATATTGAGAAGCTGGAAGATGTCCAAAAGAGGGTGACCAAGGTGGTAAAAGCCCTTGAGAACTACCAAGCTCTGGAAGGAATGGCTTAGGAAGCTGGGTCTGTTTAGTCTGGAGAAGAGAAGATGGAGAAGTGATATAGGCATATTTAAACATCTGAAGGGATATCATATGGAAATGGAGCAAGATTGTTTTCTGCTGCTCCAGAGGCTGGGAGAAGTGCATTTCCCTCTAAGGTCACCTCAAGAACATGGCACTTCAGCAGTCTCATATCCATTTCCAAGAACAAAAACAGGAGGAGCTTTGTTCGTCCATATCAATAAAACCAGTCTTAGCAGTTTCTGTCTCCACCAGAAGTGTTTTATAAAGCTAATGGATCTTAATTGTCCATTTGGGACTAGGTCATTTTCAAATATTTTGCATTGTGACAGGGAAAGCTCCCAACAATACCATTGTTGCTGGGGAAAATGCACCTTCTAATCCAGCTATTGTGAAGATTATACTTAAATTCAGAAAGGGTGTTGTTGTGGTTTGAGCATTTGCCTATGTCTCTGGAGACTAGGGTTTGAATCCCAGCTCATCCATGAAAACCACTTGGGTGACCATGGGCAAGTCCCACACTCTCAGCCTCAGGGGAAGACAATGGCAAACCTCCTCTGAACAAATCTTGCCAAGAAATCCCCATTATAGGTTTGTTTTGGGGTTGCCATAAGTCGGAAATGACTTGAAGGCACACAAAACACACACAACCCAGTGACTGTGAAGATTATACCTAAATTCAGAGAAGAGCTTGAGGTTGCCGGGGCAGAGGATTAGGGTGTGGGATATAGGAATTTTACATTGTCTCTTGTTTTTAAATTATGCTGTACGCCACCCCGATTGCTGAGCAGAGGGGCGGCTTAGAAATAAAACTTCTTCTTCTTCTTCTTCTTCTTATTATTATTATTATTATTAGAGGAGAGAAATTATGTGATCTTCCTTGATAATCCCGTGGTCTTGGTGCTCCTACCCTTCATGCCCTTGTTCCACTACACCACTGGCTTTTCTCACCCAAGATGCCCTCTCTGTACTCTTGCAGGGGGTGAGACAAGGGCAGGTCTGTCCGCTGCCTCATGTGAGTGGCGTTTTTCGGCTTGGGATGCTGCTAAATCCCTCTCGCCCTCCCTCCTTCAGGCTGTCATGTCTCCTTCCTGGGCCTCTAATCTCACCTAACCCCCCCCCCCCCCATCGTTCAGTAACCAGCTTGAGCATCTTCGCTATGTGCTTGGCCTGAGGCCTCTGGCCAGCTTCCCAATCTCAAAGAGGCCAGTTTGGCTAATTTTAGAAGAGGGCCTCGTGAATTGGGAGGGCAGGGAGGGTATCAGCTATAGAGACTTGTGGATGCCTGTTGAGGGGCACTGGAGGGGCAGCTGTCATATCCTTCCCTGTCTGGGTGTGAGAGAGACGGAGACGGGGTGATTGGGTATGTGCCCATCTGAATGCTCTTGCTAAGGAGGGAGCCAAGCAGGTGGGAGGCAAAAATAGATGCGGAGGCGGGCAAGATAAGGAGCTGCTGCCGGCTGAGTCCTCCCATTGGCCTGCCCAGCCCAGCCCAGCCTACTCTGTTTGGCAACCAATTTGCCCTTTTGCCTGCCCCTTCTACAACTGGCAAATTATGGGCATGTTCAAGAGCCTGCCCTGACATGTCTCCTGCCACTAATAATTCCCCCTACCTCTCTTTTCCCCACTCCATCATCAAGAGCCCTTCTCTGCTGACATGTTCCTTCAGAACAGAGCTTGGAAAAGTTACCTTTTGGAGAAAGGAAGCTGTAACTCCCCAACAGAACCAGCCCTGCTTTGCCTGGGTCCAACTGGAGCACTTGGACCCCAACTACCAGGGATTGAACCTGCAGCCCTTAGTGCACAGAGCCAAGCTGTGGCTCTACATCAAGAGTGAGACAAACATGGTCCTGGGACTGTATGTGGCCCCAAGAAGGTTGTTTTTCTCACTCCGGACTCTTCCAGCTTCCTGTATTGTTTTTTTCTGAAGAAAAGAGGCTAAACTGTCTGTCTTGGAAGTTTCCAGGTTTGGCAATCAGCCTTTCATAAAGACTGCACTGTTTAGCTTAAAAAATAATAATATCAGAAGCAGAAGTAGCTCTGGGACCATTGCCAATGGGGGGGGGGGGGAGAGTCCATGCAGCCCACAGAGGCAGGAAGCAGACCCCAAGAACCCTTGCAATTGCCCACTGCTGCTCTACATTCTCCTGGGGTAGAAGGCAACTCCTTGGATGTGCATCACACGTAGAAGTTCGGACAAGCTGTTCTGTTCCTGAAAGCACTTACCCCAGGGGTAGGCAACCTTTCCCCTTTAAGGGCCGAGGGACTTCAGCTCCCAGAATCCCAGGAGCTATTGGCCAACATGGGACTATTGGCCAACATGGCTGAGGCTTCTGGGAGCTGAAGTCCCTCGGCCCTTAAAGGGGAAAGGTTGCCTACCCCTGACTTACCCCATCCCATCTTACCAAAGATCCCTGGTGGCTCAGTGGTTAAATGCCTGTACTGCAGCCACTCACTCACAAACCATAAGGTTGCGGGTTCAATACCAGCTAGGGGCTCAGGCTTGACTCCTTTCAAGATTGTTAAAATGAGTCCCCAGCTTGTTGGGGGCAGTTAGCTTACACATTGTAAACTGCTTAGGGAGTGCTACACTGATAAGCTGTATAGAAATGTACTTACTATTGCCTTTGCTATTACCTGTTCAGGAAAAGGGAACAGGGACACAGCCTGTGCAGTGATGGATGGTGGAACTGTTTCACTGTCCACTGGACTTGGGAGCCACCAGCTGCTACTGGTTTAAGGTTAGAGCCAGTGACTGGGAAGGTAGACTCCAGCCCCCCCAATCCTCTATCTCAGTGGTCCCCAACCTTTTTATTGCCGTGGACCGGTCAACGTTTGATAATTTTTCCGCGGCCCAGTGGGGGTTGCGGCGTCGCGTTGATTATTAAATCAAAACAAGCAGTAGCAGGGCGGCCCGGTACCATTTGTTCTGCGGACCGGTAATGGGCCGCAGACGGGGGGTTGGGGACCACTGCTCTATCTGGTGGAGATTCTGGGGCTTGTAGTTCCCCAAAGTCATGCCTCCAAGTTCTGGGTTAGAATCCCTCATTCTTGCTTGTTTAATAAAGAAACAATGGCGGTGGCCGGTGTGAATCACTGATACCATCCGTCTTTAGCAGGAGGATGAAAAAGGTTCTTCTCACTCTGGCCATGACCCTTTGAGAGCAGCTGCTGCCACTCAGAGCAAGCAATCCTGACCTCTCTATGGACAAAAGAGTCTGGAAGAAGGCAGCTTGGTCCATAGGTTTGTTTGACCTCCCAGCAGATGCAAAAAGTGGAAGAGCTTCTGGCGGGAAAAGACATGAGAGGGAATGGAAAGATTTCAAGATGCTCTGAGATTTCCATCTGTCGGTGTAAGAGCCAGATATGTAGGGCTTGTTCCAAAAGTCGGAATCTGCCTATGGTGTGTAAGGTTCCCACTTTGAGCTTCACTGTTTTGTGAAAATCACACCACACAAAGCAGAGAGGGAATTTCAGGTGCTTCTTTGCCTGCAAGCATATGTTTTGCCTGAAAGCCATTCCCTGCCCACCAGTCTGTCTGTCCTTATCTTTTCAAGCTCTGCAGAGTGGTGCTTTTTCCCTGCTTTTGAAGAAGCAAAGCAAAGCAAAACACTGAGCAATGGTGAGCAAGTGGTTAACTTCAATAAGGACAAAGTTAATTCCTCTTTCCTTGGAAGTGTGTGTGTGTGTGGAACTGATAAACATAATGCAACTGAAAAGTTCAGTTTTTAAAAAACGTCTTTAAAAAGTGGGGCAAAGATTGGCCTAGGGGCCACATGTGGGCCCTGAATCATGTTTTCATGCCCTCTAACCTCCCAGAGTTCTGTTCCCTCTTAGAAAAACAAGGTGATTTGCCATTCTTGGAATCCTCCAGAAGCAGAAGTTATATAATTTTAAATGTTTTATACATGTCCCACATTGTTTGGCATTTAAAAAAAAAAGTTTTTCACAGCAAGGATTGGAATTCTGTTTTGTTTTTTTGTTTTTTGTTGAAGCCTTGGCAGTCTATGAGGCCCCTTGGAGATTTCAGAGGTCTGACAGTTCAGAAGGCAGACATTTGGCCTCTGGAATTGCCTGGGTTGCCCCCCCCCCCAGTCTAAAACATCAGCCTGCAAAGGTAGAACACCTCAATCAGAGAGGATTCTGGGGACATTCTGGACCCAGTGTTGGATACCAATCCTTGCAGCAGTGCCTACAATATGTGGCTCAAAATAATAATAATAATAATAATAATAATAATAATAACAACAACAACAACAATAACAGCAACAGCAACTTGCATCCCGCCGCTCCCTGTTGAGGATCGAGGCAGGTAACAGCAAAGGTTAAAACAATTACAGAAATAATAAGAAAATAATCCCCAAACCCCCTCCACCTCTTCAACCCACCCTCCCCTCAAAAAGAGTGGCAATTAAAACAATTACAGAAATAATAATAAGAAAATAATCCCCAAACCCCCTCCACCCCTTCGACCCACCCTCCCTTCAATAGAGTGGCAATGTCTAGGGGAGCTAGATCAAATGGGCAGTTAGTTCAGATCAGGACAGAGGTCAGTCTGGGAAGGCCTGCTGGAAGAGAATAGTTTTTATCGCTTTTATAAAAACGTCAAGGGATGTAATCTGGCAAGTCTCCTCCGGCAGGTCATTCCAAATTTTAGGAGCAGCAGCTGAAAAGGTCCTCTGGGAAGTCACCACCAGTCTAGTTTTCATTTACTGTAGTAAGTTCCTTCTAGAGGACCTGAGTGTGTGGGAAGGATTATATGGGAGGAGGCGTTCCTTCAAGTAAGCTGCACCCAACATACTGTAGGTGCTGTCAGATGATTTAGGCCTAGTGGCACCCTTCTATCCATCTTCTATTGTAGTGGTATACTTCTATTCTGTATCTGGGTCAGGGTCATGGTTTGGGGGGGGTGTCTGAATTCTGGGGCTTTGTTGTCCCTTGTTCCTCAATGCTTTGAGAGGAGATTGTCCCCTGTTTTTCTGTGCTTTGAGAGAAGCACAAACTTTAGCTCTATCAGAATATGGTTGGGTTTTGTTTTCAAAGCTATGATGTGACACTTTTCCAAGATAGGGGAAATTGCCCTTTTTTTGTAGTGCTAGCTTCTCCACATCAAAAATGCCACCTAAGATCAGGTACTTTGCAGGCTCTGTCTCACTAAATCTTTTTGTGCCAATAAATTTATTAGTCTTCCAGGATGGTGGGATTTTCTCTCCACAGATGAGATTTTCTCTCCACAGGTGCATTTTCAGAGCTGCATTTTCAGGTTTTGGCCCCCTGTCTATGAATTTATGTGCTTACTGTTGCAGACGCTACCTTAGAACTCCGATCACGGTTAATAGATTGAGTCTCCCTGGGGAAACATGATTAAATGGTGTCTTGTCTCTCTGTGGCAGGTGATCCAGTACCAGACGGTGCGCTACGACATTCTTCCGCTTTCCAAAGTTTCACGGGAGCGGCTCAGTGAGTATAGGCCCAATTTTGTTTAGATATATCCTGGATATCAATACTTTTTTCACCATTCTGCCTGGGAGATTCTGGGAACTGTACAGCTAAACCGTAATTTCCCCAAATTCTATTCCCAAGTTTGCTCCAAAGCAATAAAAGTAGAGCTAAGAAAAAGGGAGCTTTTAATCACAATTACCCCCCCCCCCTTCAGTTCTTTAGCCACTGTAGTCACTGGCTGTGGTGGTTTGAGGATTCTGGGAGTTACAGTCCAACACACACACCCTTTACAAGCTTTTTATACAGGGCTGTCCCAGACTGTTAGATGTTGAGTGAGGAAATTGGTTGTTATTTGGGAAAGGAAGTGCTTGAAGGATTCTGGGAGCTGAAGTCCTCCAAAGTAAATCTCCCTACCTCTGACTATAAGAGCTTGGTGATCTAAAATCAGTCAGATTTCTGGGCTGTCTCTAACATTGTTTTCCCCTTCCTTCACACCTGTCTCCCCTCCCCGGCCCACCACTGCTGCAGATCAGGTAAAGAGGAAGATCCTTGTCCTCGATCTGGACGAGACGTTGATCCACTCCCACCACGACGGGGTTTTGCGGCCCACAGTGAGGCCCGGCACTCCCCCCGACTTTATCCTCAAGGTGAGATGCTTCAAGACAAAGGAGCCATTTTGTTTAAGGGAGGAAAAGAGATGATGGGGCATCTGTGGGCTGGAGGGAGGATCCCCTTTTTGTCATGTGGATGGCAGTGGTGAGGTCAGGGAAGTTTTGCAATTCTTTGTTGCAGATGCTCTGCGGACTGCTTGTGGTGTGTGGTTGAGCAGCAAGGGAGTCATTGTGTGTGTGTGTGTGTGTGTGTGTTTGTACAAGCTACAAAGCTGAACACACAGGATGAAAAAGAAGCTCTTTTCAGTAGAAACTGTGAATCAGATGGAGTGATTTGAAGACCAAAGGAGTAGATCATAGCTGGACAGCAGCGACAGGTCAGGGTGTATGTGTTAGTTTTTTGCTGCACTGGGTGCCAAAACAGAGGAGGAGGAGGCTACCGCCGCCCAGCAATCCCCTTTTCATTTTTATTTTTCTATTTAAAAAAAATACTGGCTGGACTCCCTTGTAGCCTAATAAAAAACCAGAATGCCACTTCTGGAGGCACTTTCTTTTTGACCAGAGTAAGGATTGCCTAGAGAGGCTGAGGGCTACAAAAATAACTTTGGTAGGCCACGTAGCCCAAGGCTGCACTATGGCTAAAGGAGCTTCACTATGATACAGGGTAGAATGGAAAATAGTAATTTTTGAACCTCAACATTCTTACGTGGGATACGTATATGGGAGTTGCATTCCTCAGAAGTAACTTTTTCACACTGGTGGCTAGATCAAAGCAACAAGGGCCCTTTATGCTAGTCCTTGGGTAAGCAGACATCTTGTTTTATAGAACCTACCTTTTTGAACTGGTCCTCTTCTTATATCTTGTACACCTCCCATTTTGACCAGGGAGCATGGCCAGCAGCCAGGCATAATGGGAGTTGAGGGCCAATGAGCCACTAGAAGGCACCAACCTGCCCTCCTCCACCCCTGGACATAAGAACACATCCCTGACCCTTCTGTCCCCCATTGGCACCTTGGCTTCTTTATCTGTTCCAGCACAGAACCTGCTGGCCTGCAAGACAGATGCAGACCTTGGTTGCACAGGTCTAGTGATGTTGAAGGCAGTACAGGGTTTTTCATCCAAGCTTTATTTTAAAGAGTTTGGGCTCTTTTGTTTTTATTTTTATGATAAGCATCAAAATATTTATCAAAGGATTCCTCTCTCTTTTCAAGGTTGTCATCGACAAGCACCCAGTCCGCTTTTTTGTACATAAGAGGCCACACGTGGACTTTTTTCTAGAAGTGGTAAGGTGTTGGCTCCTTCTCCCCATTTGTGATGCGACTCTTTGAGTGCTGATTCTTCCATTTGAGGGTCTGGAATGGGCTATCTGTTCTGAGCTGGAACTGGCTGCCATTCTGGGCCACCCCAAGACTTCATTTGGTACCAAAAACTACATCCCATCTATAAGCAAAGCTTTGTGGATGGTGAGTGGATGCAGCAGGTGGTCTCCAGAAGATGAAAGTTTCATGGTTCTTTAGCCGATGGGTTCCAGCATCCCCTTGTAGTTAGTGGTAGAATGAGGCCCCTGAACAACAAACTTAGTGCTCTAGGTCTCCTGGTGCTGGATAATGGTTTCCGTGGACTGGGATATATCCTTCCCTGCACTAGGCAAGGCCTGGAAATTGCAGCCACTTATAACCCCATCCAAAGGTTCTCAGACTTGAAGCATGCAGGAAATATTTGAGGGTTTCTTAGGTAGAATAATAAGTTGGCAAGTTTCCCAAGGACCATTTAGGACAGGGGTGGGCAAAGTGTAGCCTGTGGGCCTCATGGGGCCTCCGTATTTCCTCAAGGGTGATTTAAAAAAAAAATACCCCCACATTTCTGTTTTCTGCCCCCTAGGCCATTTTAGAGACTTTTTACAAACCAGAAGTTTGTCACTTCCTGTTGTAAGAAAGCCCCCCTTGCCCTAAAATGGCCTAAGGAGGCCTGGAAATGTGACAATAATATCTTCTGACCCTAGAGAGCATTTGGGGTCAGGTTTTCTTTTCAGGCAGTGGTGTGTGGCCTTCCAAGGTTCCCTGGTGGGCTAATGTGGCCCACTAGGCTCTCATAGTTGCCCAACCTTGATCTAGGACTCTAGGCTGACCCTTTACTCATTCATGAATCCACAACTAAAGCATCCCAGAGAGGTAGTCAGCCAGGCTCTGTTCAAAAACCTCCAAGAGAGGAGAGTCCACCACCTTCTGAGGGAGTCTGTTCTACTATTGAATAGCTCTTACTATCAGGAAATTCTTCCATTTCACGCTACATGGAGAACCATACCAGGGGATGGTGGAAAAATCCCTCTGGATTTTCTGGATGGTTAGAAAAGGTGTGTGGGATGAGGATTGGAGAAGGTGTGTGTTGTATAGTCATGACAGTGAGGACTGAAGTGTTGCCCTCTGAGGTGGTGAATGAGATAGGTGGAACATGTTTGACCCAACAGCGCCATTCTGAGTCTGTGTGCTCTTCCTGGTGATGCAAGCACCCTGGGATCTGTCTTCCAGGAACTGGCTCTCTTGAGAGGGAAATCAGTGGGGTGAATCAGACCCACCCTGTGCTCTGCCCTTGCCTTTTCTCATTTGAGGGTGCATGGCAGAGCTGAGCTCCAGCCCGACTGGATAGGCCAGCTTGTCTGCTTGTCCTTGACAGCTCCTTGCTAGCTGCTCTATCTTCCTTATATTAAGACTGGAAAAAGAAAACCTTTATCTCTTAAGGCCAGGTAGTCAAGCCACTCATTTTAGGCATCCAATTTGAATCCCATTTGGAAAAAAAGAGATACAAATCCCATAAACAAACAAACAAAAAACTCCAGACAAACTATGCCCACAGCAGAGGGCTTGGAGTGTCTGGAAGTGACATCAGGAAAAGAGATTCCATCTAAACTTCCTGACAGTAATTGCTGTTTGACACTGGAACACACTCCCTCGGAGTGTGTTGGAGTCTCCTCCTTTGGAGGTCTTTAAACAGAGGTTGGATGGCCATCTGTTGGGGGTGCTTTGATTGTGAGTTCCTACATGGCAGAATGGGGTTGGACTGGATGCCCCTTTTGGTCTCTTCGAACTCTTTGATTCTATGATTACAATATTTCCAGTTTCACTTTCCAGAAAATCTACTTTTCCCCTCTTTTCAGAGTTCTGTGGGTAGGAGGGTGATTGATCTAAACTGTGGTTGGCTGGAGGTGATTGAAGCTGTAGTCCCATTCATCTGGAGTTGCCTTGGAAAAAAGCGACCATTTGTAGTGCTTTAGAGCACCAGATGGTGGGGGTGAAGGGGGAAACGTTTTCAACTGCGGGCTCCAAACTATCCCTCTGAAGAGAGAAGTAACCCCCCCCCCCTTAGAGACTGGCAGATAATTTTCTAACATTTTTGTTCAAGCCTCTCTCTTGATAATCATAATAACACTCAGCTGTGCTGTCAGACTATTAGGATTTGCTGAGAGAATGGTGGCAGAAGGGGAGAGGAGGAATTGGGAACTGAGAAACTTAACAGCTTAATCCTAAAAGTTCGAGTTCGCTAGACTTAAGAAGGTTTTCCCCTTGTAGTGCTTTAGCGTGATCTGTTTATCCAGGCTAGAAGGCCTGGGGGGGGGGAGGGTATGCATGGGGGAAAGGAATGTAAACCCATCCCTCCAGAAGGAGTGGGGTGGCCACGGTCTGAAGGAAAGCATCTGCAAATTTGATGGTATTCCTGAGTTTCAAAGGAGGATTATAAGCAAGTCTTAATTTGGGAAAAGAAAGGGCAACACTCCAGTGTTGGCATGCTCACTGGAAAGCCTATGAGGAAGGCGGGGGGATGTCAGAGAATGAGAGCAAAAGCACCCAGACAGGTTAACTGCTCCTTCCTTTTCTCTGTTCCTACTTTCTGCCAGGTGAGCCAATGGTATGAGCTCGTTGTCTTCACAGCCAGCATGGAAATCTACGGTTCAGCTGTGGCAGACAAATTAGACAACAACAGGAGCATCTTAAAGAGGCGATACTACAGACAGGTGAGACCTTTCCCTCCCTGCCAGTTTCCAGAGAAAGAGCAACCAGGCCTGGGTGGGGAATGGGAGACCAGCTTGTAGGAGGGGAAGACAAAATGAGGGCACTGCCCCCCCAATAAGACTTCTGCCCCTGCCCCTGAAATTTTCTTTTAGCCCACAAATAAAAGGAAAACCTCGCTTGACTACAGGTTGAGTCTCCCTTATTCAAAATGCTTGGGATCAGAGGTGTTTCGGATTTGGGGGAGATTTTGGAATGCCTATATTTGCACATATATACATAATGAGACATCTCTAGACACAAAATTAATTTATTTTTCATATACACCTTATCACATATCCTGAAGGTAATTTTATACAATATATTTTAATCTGTGCATGAAACAAAATTTGTGTACACTGAACCATCAGAAAGCAAAGGTGTCACTATCTCAGCCACCCTTGTGGCAATTTTGGATTTAGGAATATTTCAGATTTCGAAACTCTGGATAAGAGAGATGCAGCCTGTATTTAGAAATAGAGTTAAGGCATCCAGAAAAACCAGAAAGGCCAAGTGACCCAGGGGATATGAATACAGCTAATAGAAGAGTACTTGGAGGGAACAATGTCTCACTCTTTGCAATGATAAACATTTGGAAGCTGCAGGAAAATTTCACAAGGGGCAAAATTCCTCTGTGAGCAGGCAGTGCCTGCTTCCTTGATACTGCCTATACTTACATCATGTGTCTTCACTTAAACTTCTGCTGCCCAAACCAGCAGAATTTCAATTGGTGATGGCAATCCCTTTTCCTCCATTGCTGTACTGCAGTGATTCTCAATCTGTGGTCCTTGGATCCCTAGGGATGGGCTTCAGCTGTTCTGTGAATTTGTGAGTGGAGGAGCCTTTGATTTCCTTCTTATTCTGAAAATTGTCCAAATGGGGGGAAATGGTTTATATCAAATTATGTTATTAAGGTGTTTCTTTCACTCTCGAAAAGTGTAAGATGGCATGGGATATTACTGTATATGGTCAAGTGTATGGGACAGTGTTCCTCATTGTTGGAGAGGGGCCTTTAATAAATTATCAAAAGGGTCTATGACTCAAAAGAAGCCAAAAACCACTGCTTCTTGGAAGAGATTTCCCCCAGGGAATGAGGATGGTACCCATTAGGGAGAGTCTAACTCAAGCAAGAATTGAAAATGTTCCTTTATCGTATTGCATGCACATGCCTTCTTTCTCAGTCTCTCCTCCTTTCTCTTTGTCTCCTTCCAGCATTGCACTTTGGAGCTGGGCAGTTATATCAAGGACCTTTCGGTCGTACACAACGACCTGTCCAGCATAGTCATCCTGGACAACTCGCCAGGAGCTTACAGGAGCCATCCAGGTAGGGCATCCCCTGCCCCTCTTCACCTCAGAAACAGAGTGTGTATTTCACTTGCTCAGTGACATAAATGCTTGTGCCTTCTCCCCATCTGCTGCCTGTTCCTGAGCCTGCGGAAAGTACCTCTGTGGAGCTCAGGTGGTCCACGTAGGGTTATCTGCAACATGGGAGAAAGTTAAATTTTGGACTACAACACGCAGAATCCCCCTTATATCAAATTAATAACATAATTTGATATAAACCATTGTCCAGACAGTGCAGCCACTGAAAAATATATTTCAAAAAAGCACACAGACATCAGCTTGGGATTTTTATCTCATTTTTATCTTTGCAATCACCTGTCCAAGGCAGGTTGGGCCAGGAGAAGGCCTTGACTTGACCAGAACAGTGGCTGAAGAGCGGAACTTCTGCCCCCTGCAGGCCAGGAGGCCCTTAACTCTTTCCTTCCCAGAGAAAGCAGTGATAGCAACAGGCAGATCCTCACAGTTCTCTTTCTTCTTTTTATTTTATTGTATAGTATATTATTTTATATTACTTTTTTCTTGTTTACATCTTGGGGGCATGGGGGCAGGGCCCATTTCTTCCCCTAGACTCCCCTCCCTTGGCCACAACTCCTCTTAGCGCAGGAAAATACCTCTACTTCCCTTGTTCATCTGAAAATGGTAATCAGAAATGACATTGTGTCACTTCCTCTCACCATTTTGAGATGGCCTCTGATGAAAACAGAAGTATTTGGGGGGTAGGTGGAAAGTCAGGGTGCTTTTCTGTTTTTATGCACAGGACTGGGTTTCTGCACAGTCTGCAGAAAGTGACTGAAAATACAAAGAGGGTGAGAGCTGTAGAAAACTAGCAAGGATCTGCAAAAGAGGGCTTCAGTGACTTCAGGTGGCCTGTTGGGCATAGGCATGTGAGAGGCAATTTTGGAAAGATTTTGTCCCTTCTTTTCCTACATTATTTTAGGCCCAGGAAGTGAGCTGGATATTCCCTGATCAATTTGGGGAGTTGTAGATCCCCTGCTGCATCTAAAAGTGCCCAGAGAGGGCCAAAAACATGGCAAAATTGGCCCCTCACATCCCTGAGGGTGCTCGGGGGCAATTTTTCTCCCCAGAATAATGTGAGGGCCCTAGGGGTCCACAAGTGTCACATAGGTGGCCCATTCCCCTTGCTACTTTAAATAATAAATAACATTGTTGCCCCACATAAATCTTTCCAACTGTGTCCAAAGGAGGGCAACTAAAATGGTGAAGGGTCTGGAAAGCAAGCCCTATGAGGAACGACTTAGGGAGCTGGGGATGTTTAGCCTGGAGAAGAGAAGGCTGAGAGGTGATATGATAGCCGTGTTTAAATATTTGAAGGGATGTCATATCGAGGAGGGAACAAGCTTGTTTTCTGCTGCTCCAGAGACTAGGACCCGAAACAATGGATGCAAGCTGCAAGAAAAGAGATTCCACCTCAACATTAGGAGGAACTTCCTGACAGTAAGGGCGGTTCGACAGTGGAACACACTCCCTCGGAGAGTAGTGGAGTCTCCTTCCTTGGAGGTCTTTAAGCAGAGGCTGGATGGCCATCTGTCGGGGATGCTTTGATTGGGAGTTCCTGCATGGCAGGGGGTTGGACTGGATGGCCCTTGTGGTCTCTTCCAACTCTATGATTCTATGATTCTATGCACACACCCCAGAAGTGGGACAACTGAAGCCCAGGTCAAGCCAGAGAGAAGTCCACAGGTTTTGTGATTTGGAACTGCAATGATGCTTGATGCCAATGTGTTGACTCTGTGGGTCTCTGTTTGTCAGATAATGCGATACCCATCAAGTCGTGGTTCAGTGATCCCAGTGACACGGCGCTCCTTAACCTGCTCCCCATGCTGGATGCCTTGAGGTAAATAAAGCAGAGAATAGTGGGCCAGAAGGATAGGATCTGGTTTGGCATGGTTTGATCAAGAAGGGTGTGTGCAAGTATGTGCCTTTTCCCCTGCAGCACAGGGAAGTGGGTGAGTTTGGGGCCCAGTTTCCTGCATCTGAGATCAGCTGTGGGATGTACAGAGTACCAAAAAGTAAAATAAAACCAGAAGCAGCAAGAAATCCACTTCTGATGGAGAGGAATGGGTCTATTTTGGAGGCTCAATGAGTGCCAATGCTGAGGTTATTCTGATACTAAGTCTAAACTTAGCTTTTTATTAGTGCCTTTAGAGCATAATAGATTTTATCCATTTTGCACATCAGCTATGGTTTGGCATTATTTTGTTTTAACTGATTTTAAACTCTCTGGTTTTAACTGATAAATGAATTCACATATATTTTAGTCCTTTAAATTATTGTCACTGTTCATCATTTAAAATTGATGTTACTGTAAGTTGCTCTGAGATAGAGGTAGAATCAGCACAACCTAGTGGTTTGAGAATGGACTACAGCTTAGGAGACCAGGGAAGGAAATCCTCGCTCAATGAAACCAACTGGATGACATAGGCCAGGGCAAGTCACACTCTCTCAGCCTCAGACAAATGCAGAGGCAAAACCCCTTTGAATAAATCTTGTCAAGAAACCCCATTATATGTTCGCCTTAGGGTTGCCATAAATAAAGAATGATTTGAAGTCACACAACAGCAACAACCTAGTTCTGTGGATATAGGGTGGGATTTATTTTTAATAAATAAATTATTTTAATGAATTCTGAATGGTTTCATCTATGGATTGTTTAACTGTCTTTAAAATAACTTATATTTAAAAATGTATTCTGTAACTGTTGAATTTAAGCCCTGAATCCCAAAATTGGAGAAAAGGTGGGATAAAAACTAATAACAATGATAGTTATTGTTATTAGTGATGACAAACAAGCGGTTGCATCAACACTGCAGAATTAATGCAGTTTGACATTGCTTTAACTACCATGACTCCATGCTGTGGATTTCTGGGATTTGTAGTTTTGTGAGATCTCTGTCAGCTCTGGTGCCACAACAAATTACGAATCCCAGGATTCTGTAGGATGGAACCATGATTGTTAAAACTGTGTCAAACTGCATTAATCCTGCAGTGTGGCAGTAGCCAGTGAAGGAAGAATTGCAACCCATGTAAAAGGTGAACTGTTGGAAGAGTTCCAAGGAGAGTCAGTTTATCCTTTTAGGGGACAGAGAAACGGCATCTGGAGAGTCTGAACTGGTCGAGGACCACAGAAGCAGCCATAGAGGGCCACAGTTTGCCTGCCCTTGCTGTGTGGTGGGTAGGCTGTGAGCCTTCTTGCTCTGTACAGTCATTGAAGTGCTAGAACTGGCTCCATCGAGGAAAGGTGGGGAGAGAGGTCAGGTAGAGAAATGGGAAGGCTGCATGTGGTTTGTTCTCCTATGCACTGACTCACTCGCCTCCTCCCTTCAGGTTCACAGCAGATGTCCGGTCGGTGCTAAGCCGGAACCTACATCAACATCGCCTTTGGTGACGGCGGTTTCTCCTTTCTTCAGGGTGTGGCCCACAACCTCTGCCTTATCCTGCCATCATGGACTCCTGCCCAGCCCCTGCGCCCACCGCTCTTGCTGCTCGGACTCCAGCAGATGCATCTGGACTCAGCCAACTTGGAAGTGGCGGGGAAACCAGTCAGGAGGACGTGCTCCGGTCTCCCCCTACACCTGAGCCCATGGGCAGGCTTTGCCTCTCCCCGCGTCAGCTTGGAGCGACAGCCAGCACTGCGGAGACTTGGCGGGGACTTAAGCGGGGCCGCAAGCAAGCGAGTGGGCCCATGCCGTTGGCACGACACCAGCTGTTGCTTGGGTGGGTGGGGGGCAGATGCACAAGAAAGGGGGTGAAACAAGCCAGCCACACAGAGGAGTGTGAGGGACACTTGTGATGAGACGAGGCTGCATTTCTCAGTGGAAAGACCGAGCTCCCTGTACAAAGATCTCAGTTCTACTGCTCTTTTATTTTTCTTCTTTGTTGTCATTTCCTCCCCATTCCCCTCTTACTCTAGAGAAAGCTGGAGAGCGAAGAGGAGAGGCCCTTTCACCTAATAAGTTCCGTTTAGAGGATCGGTAGGACTGGCCTTTGATTTTTGTTCCCCCAAGCATCTTATAATTCCTTCCTTCCACCCCACTTACTTTGTGGAATTCATTTTTTTGTTATTTCCTCCCATCCCAATCTGTGCCGAGGGAGATCTCCCCTGCCCATTGTTTTCCAGGCTGCCCTTGTTTTTGTTTCCCTTTGACTTTTGGGATGGGGAGGACTGGAATGATGAGATATTATAGCCTTGAACTGAGGTGGAAAGAAATTACACCTAAATTGACTCTCCAGAGTTCTTATTGTCAATGGGGAGGCTTAGACTGATTCTCTTGCATTGGCTAGCTGAGAGAAAATGGTTATAAGTTCTCCTTCTTCTCCACCCTTGTTCCCTTGTTCCTCATTCCAGGACTTGGAACGACCATAGCTGCAGGGAGGAGCTGGTATCTATAACTGCAGCTAGTTGGGCCTAGCGGTGTTTTCCAAACTTTGGTCCTTCGGGTACTTTAGACTTCCAACAACCAGCAGCCCTAGCTGGCTTGGCCAACAGTCAGACATTCTGGGAGCTGAAGTTTAAAGCATCTGGAGGTCTGACATTTGGGAACCATTAGGGTAGGGAATGTGGGTGGATGATAGATTCTTTTGTACTGGGACTGGAGTAGTTTCTGCTTCTGAACCTACTCCTATGGAGTTTTTGGGCTGCAGTGGGCTTGGATCCAAGAAGGTTGGAAAAGGGAAAGCCATGCCCGCATCAGTTGTTACATCAGTGTAAATAGTCAACTCAGAGGCTGTGCCTTTCAGAGGGAACTTTTCCTCCATGAGTGTTTGAAGACAGTAGCATCCCCATGGCGGGTGTCAGCTGAGAGCATGCTGGGGGGCAGCAGCAGCACGCTGGCATTGCAGGTTTTGCCGCAGTGCATATTTCTCCTCCTCCAGGACCGAAGAGGCCTGGAAAGGCACACGCGTGCTCCTCCTCCAGCTCAGGCTTCCTCTCCAGAAAGAAAACCCATGGCTGGAGGTGGAGTCTGCATGCCCTTGCAGGCTGCTCCATCCTGGTCTTCCTCTCCAGGGAAAAAGCCCAGGACAGAGCCACTCTTCTCCTCTTCCTCCTCTGCCCTGGTCTTTTTCCTTGGAGAGGAAACACTGGGCTGGAGCAGCCAGGAAGGGTCCAACCGGGTGTCACCCCTCTTCTGGTAGTCACCCGGTGTGGTCCACACCCCCTGCACTCCCCCAGTGGCGCCACTGTTTGAAGACAACTGTTTGTTGTGTGCCTGACCCAAAACCAAGTGGCAAACACTGCTCTCCAGCTGTTGTCCTGCTAAGTCTTCAGCTGCCTCAGGTCTTGGAGTGACCCCTCTAGACCAGTTGCTCCTCTTCCAGCTGCCCTGCTCTGTTCTGAGGTCGTTGCTCAGTATTTCTGCCTTTGCAAGGGTTGAGGGGCAGAGCTGCAGGGGAGTCACAGTTGCCTTGAAGTCTGGAGCAGCTGCGGAAAGGAAAGCATGGAAGGAAAAGACAAGATGCAGAAGTGGGGACTGTTTGTGACCACAGGCAGATGGGAGTTGCAGTATGCCCCTGCGGGAACTCTCCATTCCTGTCTGTCCCTTGACTGCACTGCAAATAGGAATTGCCAAACGATGTCTCCCCTGACTTTTTAAATTGCCCTGATTTTAAATGTCTGTTTTCTTTCCTGCGTTGTTGCAGGCATTTCAGTTGGGTGGTCAATCTGCTCCAGGTTTCACTTTGAATTTCAAAAGAGCTATCCATGGTGCTGAAAGTCTTGGTGGGGCTAGAATTCAGCACCTCAGACAGTTCCTTTACAGTTCAGGCTAAAGCCCAGAGTGGATTTACTGCCCTTTTTTTGCCTCCATAAAGGTAAAGGTCCTGTTTCTTACCCTTACCCTGAGTTTCCTCTTCTTGTTGTTGTGTGCCTTTAAGTCATTTCTGTTTATGGTGATCCTGTCACAGGGTTTCCTTGGCAAGTTTCCTTGGAAGTGGTTTGTCATTGCCATCCTTAGGGCTGAGAGGGTGTGACTTGCCCAAGGTCACCCAGTGGGCTTACATGGTCACGGCGGGATTTGAATCCTGGTCTTTAAGAGTTGTAGTCCCAATGTTCAAACCATTATGCCACATACTTCTCTTAAGATTGGACACAACCTTATGTGCCCTTGATAGGAATCATGCTGTTGGATTGCAACTCCCATGAGCCAGATTGGTTGTAGAATGCTGGAGTCCAACTGCATGGAGTGTGGCATGATTCCCCTCTCAACGGACGAAGGAAGGGTGGGATGTGTGGTTTGCTGTTGTCATCGCAACTTTCACCATCTTGAGCATGCTGAGCCCAGGAGGGTGCTGGCTTTTGGACTACAATTGCCATGATCACCCTTCATAATGATGGGAGTTGTAGTCTAGCCCTTTTGGCAAGCAGCACCAGAGAGTCCTGGGCATGCTGAGTCCCAGAAAGGGCTTTTGGACTATAACTGCCATGATTGCCCTCCAGGATGATGGTCTCTTTGGCAAGTAATACTTAGAAGAGAGTCCTGAGAATGTTGCTTCCAAGAGGGCTTTGGACTACAGTACAGCTGGCATGATTGCCCACCAGGATGACAGGAGCTGCAGTCTAGCCCTTTTGGCAAGCAAAGAGAGACCTCCGTTTTGAGAATGTTGCCTCCCAAAAAGAGGGCTGGCTTTGGATTGCAACTGCCATGATATTCCTCCAGGATGATGGGAGCTGCAGTCTAGCCCTTTTGGTAAGCACCACTTAGAAGAGAGTCCAGAGAATGTCGCTTCCCGGGGGCTTTAGACTATAAATGCCATCATCCTCCACCAGGATCATGGGAGCTGCAATCTAGCCCCTAAGAGAATCCTGAGTCCCAGGAGGATGCTGGCTTTTGGACTACAACTGCCATGACTACCGGGATGATGGGAACTGCAGTCTAGTCCCTAAGAGAGTCTTGAGAACTTTGCTTCCCAGGAGGGCTTTGGACTACAGCTGCCATGACGGTCCACCAGGATGATGGGAGCTGCAGCCTGGCCCTTTAGGGGTTGGAGGAAGTCTCTCCAAAGCAGTGAAATTTTGCCCCGCCCATTTCTTCAATTGTCATGTGACCAGTCCCGCCTCCCCGCCGGCGCTACTTGGCAGAGGACGCACGTGACAATTCCTCTCCGCTGACGTCAGGCACATGATGAGACGCTTCACCGCCGCGCCTGTTGCCCTGATCCTTCCGCTAGTTCCTGTTTCGTCGCTCGTTTTCCTCCCGTTCCTTTGCGGTTTCTGGCCCTAAGTCGCAGGGAGAAAAACACCCCTCGTTTCTTTTCTTCCCCTCGCAGGCCCCAATCTTTTCTCCAAAGAGAGGAAGAAGTTACAAAATAAGGCCCTGGAACTACTTTGTTTTGGTGTCACTGCCACGCCAGCTGCGCAGGACCGCTTCGTGAATTCCCAGTCGATATAAAGCGGAGTGTCCTGGTGTTCGCTCGCTACGCACATTACGTAACGTGGCCTTGACGACGTTAAACATCGAATGGCGCGGCTGAGGCGATACAACCGTTGTTAGAACGGTTGTGGCGCCTCAGCCTCACTATGCGATGCTTCACGCAGCCCACCGTTCATATTAATGCCGAACTATATGTGGAAAACGTGTTGACAAACTCCTCCTATGTCTTTAGGAGAGAAAACGTCAACCGCTCTGAGGCCTGACAACACCAACGGCTTTTCCTATTCTCGGACGCCGGTTACGCCTATTACGTACCCGCGCGCCACGCTGAGGTCTGGGCAAGGGGAAGAAGTTGCGGCGTTTCTGTAGCGACGCCTTACGTCGTGGGCGCAGTGAAAACTAGTCCCGGAGTATCCCTCCGCGCAGGCTGAGAGGGAGGCGGAGGGAAGAAGAAGGCGAGGCTCTGCGCGTGCGCGGTGCGTGTGTTGTGGAGCGGCTGCCGCCGCCTTCGCCTTCTCCTCCTTTTTTTATTTTGACTCAGCCTTGTCATCACCGCCGCCATGAAGTTCGTCTACAAGGAGGAGCACCCTTTCGAGAAGCGCCGCTCTGAGGGAGAGAAGATCCGCAAGAAGTACCCGGATCGAGTCCCGGTGAGGAGAAGAAGAAAAGCCGCTCTGAGGGAAGGAAGGGGAGGTATCCTTCCGCCGCGGAGGGGAAGAAAAAAGGGCGGCCCTTCACCACCATTTGGCGCCTTTTTAGGGTTCTGAGGGGGGGTCTTTGGTATTAGTTCAGTATTAGTATGAAGGGCGATGCGTGGATAACATTAAGCGTCGAATGGCGCGGCTGAGGCGCCACAGCCGTATTCCTCCCCCCCGCCTCCCTTTTTAGCCCAACCTTTCTCCTTTTAACGCCCCTTCTAGGCGCCAAAACCTCCATTAAATCCCTCCTCCCCTTTAAAATATTCCACATCTAGTTCTGGGAAAAAGAGGGCAGATCCCAAAGAAAAACTGATTCAAGTCGTTTTTAAAAAAAATCTCCCCAACTGTATTGCTGGACTGCGGCTCCCATCATCCCCCGTCCTGGACCGTCCCGCGGACGGGAGAAGGGGCCGATGGGAGTTGTAGTAGGCGGGGCAGAACCGCAACTGGAGGGTCGCCCGGGTCCCTCTTCCTTCTCCCTCTCTTCTGACATGGGTTGGACTGCACCTCCCATCATCCCCGGCCAGCTTGTGTGGGGTGTGTGCATTGTATTTATTCAAGCCGTTCATGGCGAACCTATCCTGGGGTTTCTTATCAAGATTTGTTCAGTGGAAGTTTTCCATAGCTATCCTCCTGAACCTAAGAGAGTGTGACTTGCCCAAGGCCACCCAGTGGGTTTCATGGCCAAGCCAAGATTCGAACCCTGGTCTCCAGACTCGTCATTCAATGCTCAAACACTATGCCTGACCAGCCAGTAAGAAGATCCTAAATGGAGGCTTGCTCTGTGGTCTAATGGGTGCCATGGTTGCCAAAGAAATCAAGCTTGTTTGTGTCAGAAATTAGGGGCGACTGCACTGCCCAGCATCCTTGCCATGGATGCGATGCAGCAGATTGAGCCAAAAGTAAACCTTCTCAGGGGTTTCAACACCTCTGAGCCTGATTTATTCTGAGCCCAATTGAGGAGAGAGAAAGCCCTGTTCATTGCAGTGTTATTGACACCAGTGTCAACGTATATCTATATGGCTGAACTCTTAGCTGTCACAGGAACTTTCATAGAATAGGTCTTCTCTTCACTTCTGTGTTTTTTAGCCAGAGATATGAAGAGATATCCTAGCCAGCAGGGTTATGTACAAACAATGTTGCAGTCCTCCAGATGTAGTTAGAATCCAGTTCCCAGCAGCCCCTTGCAGAGTTAATGGGGAATGGTGGGATTTGGAAACTAAGAAGGTCTGGGAGGCTTTACAGTTCTGTCTTCTCATATATTTGTTCTTGTTAATATTTATTATTATTATTATTATTATTATTATTATCTGTGTCCATGGATCGAGGCAGGGAACAACAGACCAACAGTTATTAGTATGCGTGGATTTTGCATCCATGGTTGAATATAAGCAAACCTTCATTTTGCCATTTTCTACAAGGGACACCATTTTACTAAGCCATTGTGTATAATGAGATTTGAGCATCCACGGATTTTGGGATCCAGGGAGGGATCCTGGAACCAAACCCCAGCAGATATCAAGGGCCTATTGCATTTTCATTTCTGCATTCCTGCATTTTTCTGGCCCTATGGGTCAGATTTGTCTTACCAAACAGGAAATATGTGTCCCATGGAAACAAGAATATCTTTCAATCATTTGTCTTCTATTGCTTTGTCTCCTGGCATAACGGGGAAGGACAAAATGTGGCCCTCTTGATCTTGTTGAACAGCAGCTCCCACAATTCATCTCCACTCACCACAGTGCTGATGGGATTTGCAACTCAGAATCTGGAGGGCCACAAGATTCCCATTCTTGCCATATCTTGTAGATTCAAAGCAAATGACAGGAGACCCTCCTTTAGTCAACACTTAGGCTTTTTCTCCACATCTGTTTGCTGGTGCCATTAAACTTTCTTAAGTGCAGGTGGTCAGTTCTCTGCCCCAAGGAATTTCCATTTAATTGGCAGAGAGAAGCCAGTGGACCAAGAGGGAAATACACAGCTGGTTGAGTTTATTCTGCTTGGGCCCAGGGCAGGAGGATCTGGGAAACAGGGCAAAAAATTGACGGAAAAGAGGTGACACATTGTGGGGCTCCTTAGTGCGACATCCCATAGTGCGATATGAAGCGGTATATAAATGAAGCTGCTTTGCTTTGCTTGTTTTCCTTAGCCATTTTATCTCGTCCTTCCTTCCCTCCTCCAGTCCTCCTCCTCCTCCTCTATATTTTTAGGTGAAAGAAGTGGGAAGCAGCCTTGTGGCTGGTGTACAGTCACAGGTCCTGGCCCTATTTGGGTTTTTTTGAACACGCATGGCAGATTTCCATACATGAAAGTGAAACTTTGTCCAATCCTTGCAATTGTGTTTTCGGAGAAGTGCTTGTCGAGTTTTTGTCTGCTGATTGTGTAGAGAAAGGAAATGTGTTGGGGCTAGAAATGTGGTGCTTGTGTAGCGCCAAGCACATAAGAGGTTAACGGGGGGGGGGGGGGCATACTTCTACTGGCCCATCCATGTTTTTTCTTCTGAGGGAACCTTGGTTGTGTCCTGGTATTAATGCCCTGACTGTATTCTTTGCTGAGTCTGTTACCTCTACTTCCCTTGTGGCTGTCTGGATACACAAATATCAGGAGAATTATTTCATTTCATTTGTATGCCGCCTTTCTCCCAGAAAAGGACCCAAGGCAGCTTCAGTAGTATTTCTAGCATGCTTTTGAGCAGCCAAGGCATGTCTTAGTCTGTTCTTTCTCTTATAGCAATCCCATAAAATAGCTCAGTATTACTCCCTTGTTACAGGTGTGATTTGTTGAGACAGAGTGAGAGTGCACATCATCAGTGCTACTACTACTACTACTAATAATAATAATAATAACAACAACAACAACAATAGTAATAAATGGAGCATAGTCACAAGTCCCTGACTGTTGTGAGACACTGTGGTTCCCATCCCTTGTTGTGTGTCTTCAAGTCATTTTTGTCTTATGGCGACTCTATAATGAGTTTTCTTGGCAAGAGTTGTTCATTACCTTCCCCTGAGGCTGAGAGCATGTGACTTGCCCAAGGTCACCCACTGGGTTTCGTGGCCGATGATATGGGAAAGAACGTTGGGTTCAAGCCTGTCTGGTTATTTTATTCCGTCCAGCTTTTCTCAGATAAAGTCCCCTTTCCTGTTTTTCCTCTTATGCTGAAACATTTGGATGCTGGAGGTCTCACTTAATGTTGCAGTTGGGTTAAAAGTGAATAATCTGAATTGTGTTTGAAGAGATATTGGAGTAACCTTGGTGTTACCTATAGGCCCCAGAGTCTCTGGCTTCCTTCCCAAGCTTCCTCTGCATATTACGCAAAATCTCCTTGACCAACAAAAAGGCTTGTCTGGGGAAGAGGTGCACAATCCGGAATGGAGGTCCCTGCCTTTAAGTGCTTCAAGGATTCAGCAAGTGATACTTCCTCCAGTAGAATATGGTGGAAAGGGGGAGAGGCAGCAGATCAGTTCCTCCCTGCAGACCTCTGTTAAAAACAAAAGTGACAGTCTTGCATATGAGTCTTGCATTTCTTTCCTAGTAGGCTGTTTGTGAGGAGATGTATTGGGGCTCTTCTCTGAGGAATAATTAGAATATGCTTCATACTCACAGGCCCCTCCCTGCCTTCCTTCTCTTGGTCTGTGCCCTTTATAGTAAAACAGAGCCAGCGTGGCATAGTGGTTTGAGCATTGGGCTGTGACTCTGAAGACCAGGGTTCAATTCCCATATCGGCCATGAAACGCAGTGGGTGACCTTGGGCAAGTCACATGCTCTCGGCCTCCGGGGAAGGTAATGAACAAATGAAGAACTCTTGCCAAGAAAACCCATTGTAGGGTCGCCAAAAGTAAAAAATGACTTGAAGGCACACAACAAGGGATAGCAACCACGCAGCCCTCCATATGTTGTTGGACACCAGCCCCACCAGCATAGCCATTGGTGAGGGATGCGAGGATTAGCAGCCCAACAGCATCTGGAGGGTCAGGTGCTTCCTACCCCTGTGGTACACTGAGTCTAGGACATCTTCAGCCTGTTGCTTAAGGTGATTCTTGAGGATGAACTTCCTTACTCCATGCACCTTTTTAAAGGAAGTGAGGTTGGGTTCAAGCCTGTCTGGTTATTTCCCCATTTGACCAAGGAACCCTTTGTTATGGTTTCATGCTGTGAGGAGAATATCTATGTTGATGCCTTCATGCATCTCAAGGCTGAGCTCTGTTTTGCAGATACTTTCAGGGGCCCAGCCTGATGCACTCGAGTTCCCTGCCTCCAAAAGGCTTCTTGTGAGTTGAAATGATCTCAAGCCTGTTGTGGCAAGACTTTCCGTCACCGGTGAAAGGCTCTCCTGGAAAGCTGATCCCCAGCCTTTCTTGAACAGCTTGTTCTGTTGCTTAACCTTTCCTATAATTAGGAAGTGTTTTGCTCCTCTCACTGTTGTCACTCGAACTCTTCCTACTTGCCCTTCACTGACACAGCCTCTCTCTGTGAAACTCAACAGGTGATTGTGGAAAAAGCACCCAAGGCCCGGATAGGAGATCTGGACAAGAAGAAATACCTTGTCCCCTCAGACCTCACAGGTATGTATGTGTCCAGCTGAGGAGGAGGGGAGAGAATGAGCCCAAGAATTGCAGCAGTTGGGTGCAGGAAGGGGTCATCTCAGTCATCCTTTAATAAGGAATGCAGAGCGTGTTCCAAAATCTTGGTGCATTATTGGGAGGAAGTCTGTCCACCTGACTCTAAATACTCCAGATTCTTGTCTGAATGAGCTCTGGTTGGTGACTTCACAAGACCAGAGCTTGGAAATAGTTACATTTTCGACTATAAGTCCCAGAATTCCCCAGCCAACTTGGCTGGCTGAGGGATTTGAAGACTTGTAATCCAGAATGGGATTCTTCTAAACACAGGGGATATTTACGTTTTGTGTTGCCTTATGAAGTTTGTTCGGTGCCTTCAGAAGAGAATGCCAATATCCAGTTTAAGAACCCCCCCACTGCCCTTCACTCTATTGACTGACCAATCTTTGTCCCTTTCTCCCCCTTGGCTCCCTTTGCAGTTGGGCAATTCTATTTCCTGATCCGGAAAAGAATTCACCTTCGAGCCGAGGATGCACTTTTCTTTTTTGTTAACAACGTCATCCCCCCGACCAGCGCTACAATGGGGCAGCTCTATCAGGTGAGTGTGCATTGGACCTCTGACACATTATAGGAAGGAAGGAAGCAAGCAAACAAGGATAATCCCACCTTTTCCCTCAGGAAGGTTATGTGAGGCAGCTGACAATAGCTCTTAAAATATAGTGGGGAAAAAGTAACAATTATCCATTAGCAGCAGAGAAGCAACCAAACTATGTATTGTAGGTGGAAAGATCTAGCTGCCCATGGAGTTATCCCTGGTGAAACCATTGTTCTACTCATCCCAGCATAGTCTCTTGGCCAGAACTAAGAAAAGTTACTTGTCTGGAATACAGCCGCTGGAATCCCACCTAGGCAAATGTGAAATTACACTCAAAAACAAGCTAAACGTTTCCATATTATCCTTTCACTGCCAGTAGTGGCTCTCCTCAGATCTAGTTTGGTGGGAGAGCATGCGGATAGAATCATATTGTTGGAAGAGACCCCAAGGGCCATCATGTCCAACCCCCTGTCATGCAGGAATACACAGTCATAGCACCCCTGCCAGATGGCCACCTAGCCTCTCTTTAAAAACAGCTTCCAAAGAAGGAGACTCCTCCACTCTTCAAGAGAGTGTCTTCTACTGTCAAACAGCTGTCAAGAAGTTCTTCCTCATGTTGAGGTGGAATCTCTTAAATTCAGATGTGGTGGGGGAGCAGGAGCCGTGGTATGGTATTCCAAAAAAGTAACTTTTTCAAGTTCTCTGACTGACAGCAAGCTGAGAGAAATCTAGGGTTGAGGAGAAACTTCTTTTCTGAACATGAGTTGGCTGGCAGGGGATTGTGGGACTTGCATTCCTCCCCTCCCCCAGTAACTTTTCAAGCTCTCTTTTGACTCAGCAAAGGCTCTACCTAGAGCTGGGTGGGTGAGAGAATCCTTTTTCGAGTGCGGGCTGGCTGAGGAGGGCAGCAAGGTTCTGGGAGTTGGACTTCTCCTAAAAGTAACTTTTCCAAGCTGTCCCCTGACTGGCCCGAGTTCTGTATTAGAGAGAGAAAGAGAGAACTTCTGAGATCCTGTGGAGGTCCAGCTGAGGCTGCATCTGCACTGCAGAAATAATCCTGGTTGACACCACTTTACCTGCCAGTGTTATAGAATTGTGGGAATTGTACAGTTGCCCCTCCACATTTGCAGCTTTGACTTTTGCAGACTTGATTATTTGCAGATTTGATTAATATGTTATCTCAAGCATTTCAAGGCACAACTCTGCCGGAAGTTAACCATAGAGTCCCACTGAAGGGTTTCCTGGAGAAAACCTTCTCTAGGCATGTGTAGGTCTCCTAGTGAAATTTATGGTCAATTTCTGCTGGATTTTGGCCACAGAGTTGCACTGGAGAACCAAGAGATTCCTAGAGAGGTGTTCTCTCATATTAAAAAAAAAATTGTTTTACTTGCGAATTTTTCACTTTCATGAGGATTCTGTGCCCCTAACCCCCCAGCAACTGTGGAGGGACCACTATAGTTTGTTGTGGCACCATAGCTCTCTGACAGAGAATGCTGAATGTCACCCTAAACTACAGTTCCCAGAATTCAATCACATTGAGTCATGGCAATAAAAGTGGATTATTTCTGCAGTGCAGATGCAGCCGAAGTCTGAACCTCTGTGCAACTTTCCACATGGGAACCATGTGTGCTATCCCCCCTTTTCTCCTCTCCTCTTCCCCCTATTTCCAGGAACATCACGAGGAGGACTTCTTCCTGTACATTGCCTACAGCGATGAGAGCGTCTATGGCGGCCTGTGAGGCGCGCCTCCATCTGCCGCCACCAGGGGGCATCTGCCCCTGAAGGGACCCTGCACTTTTTGTTGTTGGTTGTTGTTGATTTTATGTTAAAGAGCCTTTGGCCCAGGAAAGGGGGGTTGTTGTTTCTAGTCTTTCTTTCCTTCCCTCACAACCCTTTTAACCTCTTTTCCTCATAACCACACTTCTTTCTCCTGCCTCCCCCCCTTGCTCTCGTTGGGCTGATTTTGTTTTTGAGGTGGTTACATGGCTGAAAGCAAAATACCTCTTCTTCTTCTTCCGTTCTTTGTAACTCCTTCTCACATATCTGCTTTTTCTCTCCCTATCCCACTTCTCCCCCTCCTCATTTTCCTTCTCTTTTCATTTCTTTCCAAAGGGTGGGGAGATTTCAGTTTCTCAACATTTCCTCCCCTGTTTTGATCTTGCCACTTTACTACCACACCCTGATTTTTGTTTCTGTCAGGGTTGTGTTCTGCCTGGCAGTTTCTGTAACCAGAGGGGATGGGGAATGCTAATTAAAAAAAATATAAGAAGAAACATGGGTCTCTGAGTAATTTATTGTATTTACTTTGATATTTATTTATTTGTTTATTTATGGACCAAAGTGGGAGGCTGAGTTAGCGTTCAGTGCTGATTGAAACCTTCAAATCGATAACTTCCAAATGTTTACAGTGAGAAGCCCTTGCAGGGGAGGGGCAGGACATTGGCAAGGGTTGGCAGTCCTCTAACTGGCCAGAAAATGGTCCTGGCTACTTAGGCCACTCTGAGTCCCAGTTCTTGGAAAAGAGTGGGATACAAAGAAATATAACAACAACAACAACAATAGGTCCTCTGGTGCAGCAGAAAGCAAGCATGGATGTTTCGTAGCCTGATCTCCAGGACCATTTTCTGCCTAAAGGTCCTTTCACATTACACAGTTACTGCACTGTGATTCCACTTAACTGGCATGGCTGCATCCTAGGGAATCCTGGGATATATAGTTTGGTGCAGCACTAGGAGTGTTCGCTGAGCGTTCAAAACATTCTTCCCTAAATGAACGGCAAATCCCAGGATCCCACGCAGTGTTGCCATGGCACTTAGTGTGGAATCATAGCACCGTAATTTTATAGTGTGAAAGGCCCCTTTGTGTGTATGAATGAGCTGCAAATATGGCAGTGGATTCTAGCTGTTGAGAAGCTGTGGTGGGCAGTTCCTTTTTAGCAGAAAAAGGGGAACAATCTTACCACCACCACCGCCACCACCCAGATGTTTTTGGAAAGGAATATGTTGCTGAATGAAGTGAGCTTTTAGGCTCGGTTGGAGGCATGCATGAACCTCAGGAGCCAAGAGGGTCTGGAAGGGACTGGTGAATCCTGGGTGGGGTGGCAGGAGGTTTCAAAGGGGAAGTTGGAAGTGATCTTGAGGAGGCATTGCTGTAGCTTCAAGTAATTCCTCACTGAGGGCCTTTGCAGACTGCCAGAAATAGTACAAATTGAGTCCACTTTAAGGGTTAGGGCTAGTGCTAGGGAATCATGGGAATTGTTTTTTTCCCCTGAGACATTGAGCCTTCTCTGTCAGAGAGCTCAGGTGCCACAATAAAATACAGTTCCCATGATTCCCTAACCCTTAAAGTGGACTCGATTTGCACTATTTCTGGCAGTCTGCAAAGGCCCTCAGTCTCTGGGATTTTTCGGCAGAGAGAGTATAGCAAGTGAAGTATTTCTTCCTAGCCCAGCTTGCACTGTAGTAGGAGAAGTTACCCTATGGAACTGTAAGCATAGCTCAGGCTTCTGGTATACCTTCAAGTTGTTTCTGACTTAATAGTGACCCTGAAGGGGGTTGCCTTTGCCTCCCTTTGAGGCTGAGAAGAGTGCGACTTGCCCAAAGCCACTCGGTGGGTTCCAGGCCCGAACGGGTTTGAACCCCGGTCTCCCAGTATTCTAGTCCCAAGATTCAAACCACTGCTCCATGCTGGCTCTCAGTTAAAACATACCAGCTTCTCCTACTGAGTTCCTTCAATATTTGGGGACTAAATTGGAAGAAAGTGTAATTTGGATTATAATTTGGTTTAATCCTCTTCAGGTTGCCCAAGTTTAGGGTCCAGCCACGCACAGAACAAAAGGCCCCGAGGTGCAAATCTTCACATTCAGATCTGCCAGGGATTTTGCTTTGTCTCTTAAGGGAGATCAATGAGGTTTTGCTTTCTTATTAAAGCAAGATCCTAGGATCCCGTAAACTGTGCAAGAATAAAACCATTTAAAATTGGTAGAGTTGTTGCTACAACCCAGGAGGGCCATTGTCCGGAAAGATAAAAAGCCTTTCCCCAAAGTCACTGGCCACACACAGAATCAGTTGTTGTTAGCTGCATTTGAGTTGACCTCAATGCGAGGCAAGCCTGTAGATGAGGGTCTTTCCAAGACCCTCTGTCCTCCACTGCTCAGGTCCTGCAAACTCATACCTGTGACCGCCTTAATTGAGTCCCTCCATCTAGCATGGGGCCTTCCTCTCTTTCTACTTCCCTCCACCTTTCCTAGCATTATTGTTTTTTCCAATGAGTTGTGCCTTCTCATGATGTGTCCAAAGTATGATAGTCTAAGCTAGGGGTAGGCAACCTTTCCCCTTTAAGGGCCGAGGGACTTCAGCTCCCAGAATCCCAGGAGCTATTGGCCAACATGGGACTATAGGCCAACATGGCTGAGGCTTCTGGGAGCTGAAGTCCCTCGGCCCTTAAAGGGGAAAGGTTGCCTACCCCTGGGCTTCTAGGGATATTATCTCTGGCTTGATCTGTAGGACCGACCCCTTTGTTGGTCCTTTTGGCTCTCCATGGGATCCTCAGCACTCTTCTCCAGAAACACATTCTCTCAAAGGAGTTGATTTTCCTCTTCTCTTCTTTCTTGACTGTCCAACTCTCACATCAATCCTTGGGAATAGGGAATATATTGGCTTCTTGTATGATTCTGACTTTTGTGCTGAGTTGTATATCTTTGCATTTTAGGATCTCCTCTAGTCCTTTCATAGCCATCCTCCCCATTCTTAAGTCTTCTGATCTCCTGGCTGCAGTCCCCATTTCTATCCATGTTGGATCCCAGATATGAGAACTCTTTTATGATTTCTCGTAAAAGGGCTGGATGGCCATCTGTCGGGGATGCTTTGATTGGGAGTTCCTGCATGGCAGGGGGTTGGACTGGATGGCCCTTGGGGTCTCTTCCAACTCTATGATTCTATCTCCTCATTGTCTAGGTTGAATTTATGAAGATCCTTTGTGCTCAATTGTTTTTGCAGAATCTGTAGGGCTGCCCCCCCCCCCCCCCAATTACAAAGGGGTGAGAAACACAACAGAAGAATTGTGGAATGAAACTCCTCTTGTCCCATTAATCTCTGGTATCCACTTCAACACTGGGCAGGTCCCACTCTCTCAGCCTCAAGGGGATGACAATAACAAAAAAAGCCCTCTGAAGAAACTTGCCAAGAAAACCTTTACGGCCCCCATAAATCAAAAACGTCTAGGGATGCCTCCACAGTGGAGAAATAACCCGGTTTGGCATCGCTTTAACTGCCCTGGCTCAAGGCTGTGGAATTCTGGGAATTGGAATTTGTTGTGGGGCAAGCTATGCTCCGCTCTGGGCCTCACAACAAACCCCAGTTCCCAGAATTCCATAACCTTGAGCCAGGGCAGTTTAAGCGGTGCCAAACCGGGTTATTTCTCCAGTGTGGATGCAACCTAGGAGTCACACGACAACAACAATCACAATCCTCTTCAGCCCCTCTAACGCGATGACTTTTAACCCACCAACACGCCTCCTGGAAGCATGGCTTTCAAGCTAGTCTTTCCCCTACTTTCTTAGGGTAACAAAACTACCGCTCCCAGCTGCCTGTGCGGCGTCCGGGACCACATTTCCCAGCATGCCACATTCCCCCTCCGGGAAAGAGGAGGGAGGGGGAAAGAGAGAGATGTCTAAAGCGCAGGCGCGGCGCGGGGTTTGCCGGGACTTGTAGTGTGCTTGGCATATCCCGCCCGGAGTGCCTCGCGGTGGGGAGGACTCCATGTCCCGAGATGCTTTGCGGCGCATAGGGGGCGAGCAGGGAGGGAGGGAGGGAGGGAGGGAAGGAGGGAAGGAGGGAGGGAGGGGGCGGAGGAGAAGGGAGGGGGGAGGAGGAGGAGGAGACGCGGAGTCGGGCGGCACCGGACGAAAGGGGAGCCAGGGGCGGCCGGAGCCAGCCGAGGAAGGACCCACTGACCGACGGACCGGAGAAGGGGGCGGTCTCGATCCCCGCAGCCGGACCGAGTGGGCAAGGGCGGCCGGGGGGGCCCGGCCATGGCGGAGCCCAGCCCTGAAGGTAACGAAGGGAGCCTGAGGGGGGGGGGATGGCCCTGAGGGGGGGGAGAAAAAGAGAAGGGGGCACTTGTGGGGGGGCGCCTGAGGAGAAGGAGGGCGAGGAGGAGGAGGAGGAGGAGGAGGAGGACGGCCCTCCTCAGGCGCTGAGGAGAAGATGTGGGGAAGAGGGGGGGGAGGAAGAAATTGGGGGAGGGCTATTTGTGGGGGGGGGTGAAGGGGCGCTTGTGGGGCACCGTCTCCTCAGGAAAGTGGGGCTCGTCAAGGGAAGGGGGCCGAGGAGGAGGAGGAGGAGGAGGAGATACTTCTCCTCAGGAGCTAAGAGGGTGCGGGGGGGGGGGGGAAGGGGAGAGGAGAAATTTGGGGGGTGGGGGTCGGGAGGGTTAAGGAGGCCCACGCTTTGGGGGGCAGAAGAGGGGGAGGAGGAGGAGGAGGAAGAAGAAGAGGAGATCTGAGGAGAAAAGGAGGGGGAGGGCAGGGTTTTTTGGGGGGAGAGCTGGGTTTGTGGGTATTTGGGGGGGCGTGAGGGCAGAAAAAGAAGGGTGGGGGGCAAGGAGAGGGAGAAAGAGAGAGAGGGGGAGAAAGAAAGAAAGAAAAAGAAAGAGGGGGTGAATTTAGGGAGGAGAGCAAAGGCGAGGCAGAGTCTCCGGAGGAAAGGAAAGGGAGGGAGGGAGGGAGGGGGCGCCCTCCTGTGAGGGAGGTTTCTTGGGGGGGCTCAAAAAGGGGGGGGGGAGAGGGAGCTGTGGGGATGGAAGAGAAGAGTGGGGAGGAGAGATCGGGGGAAGAGAGGGGGGCTCAAAAGGGGTGTTCTTCTGTGAGTGCCGGGGGGGGGGCAACCGGGTTCCCTCAAAAGAGGGGGGTGAGAGAGAGAGAGAGATTTGGGGGGAGGAAAGGTGGGATCGTGGGGGGAGGGAGTTCAAGGGGTGTTTTGTGAGTGGAGTTTATGGGGAGGGGGTTAAAACCCGGTTTCCTCAAAAGAGGGGGAGACGGAGGGAGATGGGAGAGGGTTAGAGGGAGAGATTTGTGGGGGGGGGGAGAAAGGTAGAATCGTTGGGAGGGGGTCAAAGGGGGTGTTTTCAGTGGAATTGGGGGGGGTCCAACCGGGTTTCCCAAAAAGGGGGGAGAGGTAGATGGAGGAGAAGAGAAAGAGAGGGAGTTGTGGGGGTGTGAGAGAGAGATTTGGGGGAAGAAAGGGGGGATCATGGGGAGAGAGGGGGGGTCCAAGGGGGCATTCTGTGAGTAGGATGGGGGGGAGGCCAACCAGGTTCCCTCAAAGGGGGGGGGGAGAGAGATTTGGGGAAGGGAAAGGGGGGATCTGGGGCAAGAGGGGGTGCAAGGGGGTGCCCTTGTTGGGCTTGTGGGGGGGTGAAGGAAGGGGCTTTTCAGGGGCGCCCCCATTTGCGTGGGGAGAGGGAGAGGAGGCTGTGTGTTTGCGGTGGGGAGAGGAATAAGATGGAGGACGGTTGGGGGGGGGGCTGGGAACCAAGCGAAAGGAAGGGGAAGGGAAGTTGGAAGTAGCTCTCTTTCCTGGGGGAGAGGAGGAGGAGGAGGGTAGGAATTGGGGGGAGGGAAGGAGTCGATCTGTGTGGGGGGGGGGGACTAGGGAGGAAGAAAGTAGTTGGGGGGCTGAGAAAGAGAGGGGGTCTCCCAGAGCACATGGGCGAAGGGTGGAAGGGGGCTCCCTTGTTTGTGTGTGTGTGTTTGGGGGGGGGGGAAGAGTGGGCTCGTAAGAGTTTTGGGGGGCCAGTCTGGGGCTGGCGAAGAGGTTTTTACAAGGTTGTTGTTGGAAAGGAGGGGGCCATTGGTGGGGGGGAGGAGAAGGAGGAGGAGAGAAAGGGCTGGGAAGAACTGGGGGGGGGGAGCCGAGGTTTTGTGGGTTTCTGGGGGGCTGGCCAGAGGCTTTGAGGGGTGGGAGCCAGGAGGAGTCCGGCAGAGACCGGTGGCAAAAAAAAAAGGGGGGGGGGTGCAGCCTCCCAGGAGCGCATGCGCAGTGGGGCTGGGGTGGAGTGACGGGGAGGGAGGGGGTGCCAGGCTGGGTGGCGAGCAGGAGGACCCTCTGCCTCTTCCCTGCGAAAACCTGGTAGGTAGGGGCCTTGGGTTTCCTTTGCCTCCTTGCTCTGAGGGGGGGGGAGGGCATCCCAAAAGGGGGAGACAGTGGCCTACAGAAGAAAGAGGGGGTACACACACCACGAAGGCTGGAAACATGGAGCCTTAGCAGTTGCATGTGGGGGGGGGAGCATCATGTGCAGACAGAGCCGCATTGTACATCAGCCCCCCACCCCGCCTTGGAAGAACAAATTAGCTCCCCAAAAGACCTGATACTTTCCATGTTTCGTTTATTGGGGGGGGGGCACCTCTTTTATGTCCCATTCTCCTGCTTTGTGGCAAAGGGGTCTTCTGAAATCTGCCCCTGCGTCATCATCAACTCCCCCCCCCCCCTTTCAAATAACCCTTTCTCCTCTTGTCTTGCTTTCTAGATCCGCCTCCAAACCTCAAACCAGAGACACAGGTAAAATATGTATATACACACAAATATATGTTGAGATGTGATTGCTTTGTCCTGAAATCTCCCCATAGATAGTAAGTTTTGTGGGATGTCTGTTTATTTCTGGGGGAGGAAAAGGTCCTTGTGGGGGAAAACTATTTCCTCTACCTCTCACACCCCCCCCCCTTTTTTTGCCTTTGGGTTTCGTCTCCAGCAGGCTGGTGGCAAAATGGCCACCATAAATTGCGTGTTTTGTGGTATGTTTATTTCTGGGGGTTTGTTTTCTGTTTATTTTCCTTCTGGGCAAAACCAGCCCTTCTCTCCGCTTCCTCTGGGTCTGGCTGGCGGCAAAATGGCCCTGTAAGCAGAGCAAGCTGTTTCTGACAATGCGGTTGCAACATCTCTCCGGCGGCGTGTGCATGGCTGCCGGTTCCCGCCCTACCCTGCTGTGGGTCAGAGACCAAAGACATTGCCTTTTCCCTCCTCCCAGGCCCCCCAGATTTACAGTCCCCTTTTGCCTTGTGTATTTCCCGGGAGACATAGTTTAGCATTTCTAGCTGGAGGGGGGCTAGCTAAGGTAGAGATCCAAGCCTTTGAATGTGTCTGCTCATATTCTGCAGCAAGGATTGCTAGATTTTTCTCCATTTGCCTGTTTGAAAGGCTCTCCCTTCCTCTCCAAGTTTAAATCCTTGCCTTAAAAATGATATATATGGGGGGGGGGGGGGGGGAAGGGGAGGAACCTGGAGAATTGTGGATGGGAGATTCTCTTTCTCTGTCTGTTAACCCATTCCTCTCACTTTGCCACCTCTCCCCAATTTCCCATAGCCTCCAGAAAAACGACGACGAACTATTGAGGATTTCAACAAGTTCTGCAGCTTTGTCCTGGCCTACGCTGGTTACATCCCTTCTACAAAGGAGGTTCGTTGGGGCTCTCCATAGGGAACGTAATGCTTCATCTTTCAACCCTCCACCTCCTTTTAGTCATCTATTAATGTATATACTGTTTAATTACAAAGAAAGCCATTTTTCTCTTTCTGGATTTTTGGGGAAAGAAGGCTGAGGTGGGAGGAGGTGTCTGATTTTGGTGACTTTTCAAAAGCATACTGAGTAATTTCTTGTTAAATAGCAACCCATTTGGCACCTCCTCTTTTTAAAAAAGTATTTGTAAAGATGAATTTCATATGTTCTAAGCTCCTTCTTGTCATGGAATTCCCCCACCTCCCATTTTTGGCTTTGTTTTGCACAAGCCCTGCTTGTCACAACAGCTCAAACCTTTCTGCAGCCAATGCTTGCATAAACTACAAGTCCCACAGTGCTCTCATGAGTGGCCATTTTGCTGAGAGACCAGAGGCGATATGCATGCTGGGAAGTGTAGGCAACTGTTCTGAAAGCCAGGGGGCGGACATGTCCTAACTCATTACAGCGCACAAGTCTGGCAGGCTCCTGAAATGCATTTTGGGAACTGTAGTTCTTATTGCCTCATTCTGTATTTTAAGCTTGGGACTAAATTGAAACCTGCTCCCAAGGGTTTAGCATTGACAGTCTGCTTTTTAAATGCCAGATTGCAGCCTATGGACCATGCCAAATAGGAGTAAAAATGTCTCTGAGAATATTTTATTTTATTTATTGATTTTATTTCTATCCCACCTTTCTCCCCAAGGCAGCTCACAATATAAACACTGCTTGTCCTCAAAACTTTGGGATTTTCAGGGAGAATTTATTTATTATTTTACACATTTTATTTCTATTACACATTCCTCCCAGAAAGGGACCCAATGTGGCTCGCAAGATAAAAACATTTTTAAAACTTTACAACATAATGGCGCCCCATTTTTCTTGCAACAACAACACAATACGAGACAATACAGTGAAGTTCTGAAACAAATCTGTGCCTCATTATTTCTTGCATTAGGAATTAGACATCAACTTTTGGCTGTCTTTTGTGTTTCAAAAAGGGCAGTGATTGTCGATTTGCATATCTGAAATGTTTGCTTGGAAATCAGGATGTTTTGAAATCCCATTTCCCTCAATTCTATACACCAGATTAAACATGCATGTTAGAAAATTATTCAGTCATGATGACCTCTGTATCTCTTTAATCCTTCACCCAGTGAGAGGTATGGGTTCAAGGTGAATCCAAATGAATTCATTCTTAGCCATTCTAATTGTTTTAATCTTTGCTGTTACCCGCCTTGATCCTCAACAGGGAGAGGTGGGATACAAATTATTGTTGTTGTTGTTGTTGTTAGTTCTGATTTGATTACTCTGACAGGCAAAGTTTATTCTTACTAAATGCATCTGAATGCTTTTAATTTGCAGTAAGAACTAACTTTTTATGTAGTTGGGCATGTGGAGCCTAAGAAGGAGCTGGACTATTTCTTGAGAAAGAGGAAGAGTGGATGCAAAATTTAAACATGAATTATTATTTCCTCTCAGTCTCCATAATGTTGTATTAATAGAGTATTAGGCCTTTAGTCATATGTTTCTTGGCAAGATACCTCCAATTTTTCTTATCTTTTGCTCTCTTTTCCTTTTGTTATCCTTTTCTAATTCCAGTTTCCATTTTCCCTCCTTCTCCCCCTCTGTTTTCTATTCACTCAGAAAATCTTCTGAAACATAAGGGTGTTCATGAGTTAGGAGGGACCTGGTCATGGAAACCCACTGAGTGGCTTTAGCCTTAAAAAAAAACCTATGATAGGTTTGCCTTAGGGTCACCATAATTTGGAAATGACTTGAAGGCACACAACAACAACAACAAAGGGCCTTTGCAGACTGCCAGAAATAGTGCACATTAAATTGAGGCACTGCCCTGGCTCAGTGCTAGGGAATCATGGGAACTGTAATTTATTGTGGCACCAGAGCTCTCTGACAGAGAAAGGCTCAATGTCTCAGAAAAAAATAAAATTCCCATGACTCCCTAGCACTGAGCCAGGGCAGTGCCTCAATTTAATGTGCACTATTTCTGGCAGTCTGCAAAGGCCCAAAGTCTGCAAAATTAACGCAAAGAATGATGTCCCCCATGATGCCTTTCCTGCCCAGGGACATCCTTTTATCTGGATTTGTGTCACAAGTTTGTGACCAAGAAGGATGGACTAGAGTTATCCCATCTTTGTGGACAGAAGACAAACTCCACTGTTGTAAATTACTATCAGCCATTTATATATCTTTATATTTTAATATTGTAATAATAACAACAACAACACATTTTATTTCTTACCCCAGGGATCAAGGCAAGATACAACATAGATTAAAATACATAAAACCAATTAAACACATTAAGTTACAAGGTTTCTGATTCTACTGGACTTATGTATAATCTTCATATGGTGTGAGGTACACTTTTGTATTAGGTATATATTTCAGCTATGTTTCTTTGAACTGTGGTAAGCCACCTGACGTCCCAGACTGGGAAAAGAAGAAGAGGAGGGGGGATGATGATGATGTCGACAGAGTAAGAATATTTTAGTAAAATAAAAATGAATGTATAACACACACACAACACAGTTATATTATTGACTCCAAGTGTTAATCTCCTCTCCTTCTCTCCCTTCCACCCACCAGGAAAATGACTGGACACCTTCTGGCTCCAACTCTCCCATCCGTCCAGAGAGCGTGGTGGACAGTGACGGCTGGGAATCCACTCACTCAGACCTGCACACTATTGAGACCTTTGTGAAGAAGGCCAAGTCCTCAAAGAAGAAAGCAGCTTTCCGCCGCCTCAAGTCAGACAGCTCGCTGCTGGAGAAAATGAAACTCAAGGACTCCCTTTTTGACTTGGACCCTGTGAACAAGCACCCGCTGCCACCTCCACTGGCAGGGCCCAAGGGGTCCCTGGACAAGAAGAAGGACAAGCGGAATCGGAAAGCCGCCTTGGAGGCTGGGGGTGCCAAACGGAACCGAGGCAGTGACCCCATAGGGGAGAAGCGTTCACGCATCAAAAAGAGCAAGAAGCGGAAGTTGAAAAAGGCAGAGCGATGCGAGAAGAAGCACAAGGCTTCCCTAAGCGAGACAGACTCTGAGGAGGAGGAAGGGGGGGTGCTCACAGCAGTGGGGTCAGTACCCCTGCGGCAGGGAGGGGAGCAGGGGGTGGCAGCAGCTGCAACAGCACTGGTCTCTGTTCAAGCTCCCCAAGAGTTGCTGGCTGCCAGTTTCCCCATTAAGCTGGAGGACACGGAAGGGAAGGAGGGCATCAGTACGGAGACCAGCCAAGATGGGGAAGGCAGCTCCAGCGAAGGCGAGATGAGGGTTATGGACGAGGACATCATGGTGGAATCAGGTGTGTGTTGGTTCTGGAACTAGTAGTCAAAGGTGGCTGGAGGGTCCCAGGTAGAAGGCTGGAGACATAGAACTCCTTGTCTGTTCTGGGTTCTTTGTCCTCAGTACCCCAATACAATACTCTGGTAGCCCCGATGGTAGTAGGACAGTCCAGCTTTCCTAGCCAGTCATGCACTGGTAGATTTCTGTCACAGAGTTTTTTTACAATTTAATGCACCTATCTTCTCTCTCTCTCTCTCTCTCACACACACACACACACAGACACACACAGGCATACCTACCTAGAATCATAGAGTTGGAAAAAACCAAAAGTCCAACCTCCTGACATGCAGGAATACACAATCGAGGTACCCCCAAAGTACCCTGAAAACCTCCAAAGAAGGAGACCCCAAACGTTTTTAAAAATCCAAAAAGCAAAGCTTGGTTTTGCCACTTTATATAATGGTCCTAGAAACAAACCCCAGCAGATACCAAGGACCCATCGTATAATTTAATCATATCCTGCCTTTGCCCTAATAGAGGGTGGCTTATAAGTCATTAAAACATGCAAAAAGTTGTTATTGAAATGCAGTTCATTTATCTGTAGGCATTTTAACCAAATGCATTAAAACATGAAGTTCCTTTAAGATCAGCATAGGTTTGTGTGGGTCCTAGAGACATCTGGGGCAGCAAATTGACGCCTGAACCCACACCTTTCCTTGCCCTTCTCTGGACACATTCCACCTTGTCTGTATCCTTCTTGAACTGTGGTTTGCGGCAGATCGCCAGCCGTTGATTTTGCCCTGGGTGGATCTCACTCTTTCTTTTTTGTCCTGTCCAGGGGACGACTCTTGGGACCTCATCACTTGCTACTGCCAGAAGCCATTCGCCGGTCGGCCCATGATTGAGTGCAACCAGTGCGGCACCTGGATCCATCTTTCCTGCGCCAAAATCAAGAAGACCAACGTCCCCGACATCTTCTACTGTCAGAAGTGTAAAGATGGCTCCCGAAAGCACCCTCTGCTGCCAGTGGTTCCCAGTGCGACCGCTGCGGTCGCTTCCAGGGGGAGTGGGGAGCCCTAGCACAGGAGGAGGAGGAGGGAGGGGGGATGGATCTGTGCTGGGCACCCACCCCAGAGCAGCAAAAGACTGGCCAGAGTAGGTGGTCTGCTCTGGATTGGTTTCTGAAACAAGGCTTGGAGGCAGAAAAGGAAGGTGCTCAGGACATTTGGGGTGGTGACGGTCCCCAAATATCTTGAAGGTGGGAGGCAGGTGAGTTGGCTGCCTTTGTAGAAGCCAGAGATTTTGGCTGGCAATTACAAGCCCCTTACCTCAGACACGCACACACCCCTTTTCTTTGTGGAGTTGCTTCTAGTCCGGCTCCCATGTTCTGTGAAGGAGAGTGACTTCGACCGAGGCAAAAATGGACACGTTGGGAGGGGGACGAGGAGGCAACAAAAAGAACCTTCTAGACAGATCTAGAAAGTCTGTGGGGGGACGACAGAGGAGGATAATGACAAAGCGAAGGGGCAGAAGGGTCTCCAACTCCATCCTGGCTCTCTCTCCCCCCATCCTCTTCTTGTCCCAGAGACGTTCATCTGTAAATAGACAGAAAGCAAATGTCTCCTTGTTTCCTGAGTTGGAAAGATTTTCTTTATTTTTAAGATTATGCCCCAGTGTTCTGGCTCACATGGGTGTTCTCCCCCAGTGATGGAGGCAGCGTGTCTCCAACAAGGTGTTAGGTTCCTGCCCAAGAAATGGATGCAAAATTACTTTTCGTTTCGTTAAACTTTGGAGGGGGAGTTGAATCCCCCCCCCCCCCCGTAAAATTAATAATACATATTTTTAACCTAACTGGAGAAAGAGGAGAAGACAGCAGGGGGGAAAGGAGAGGTTTTGTTTACCCATGATGATTAATAACGCTGTCCGTGCCCAAAACAAACAAATAAAAAAGGATATTTTGACGTACTGAAACCAGTCAGGAAAACCCCATTTTGATTTTGCCGGCATCCAAATTTTATAAAAGGGACAACTTATTCGCAATTGTTTCTGAAGCGCCTCCTGACAATGGGGATGGAAGTACAGGTTTCCAAATCAGAGGGACTAGATAAAGTCCTCTATAGTCCCACATTAAAACTTGGAAACAACCCCCCGCCCCATTCCCTGCAAGGGTTCCTGGCTCTCTCAGAAGTTAGTTACATTCTGGTGCAAATCCCATATGTACCTGCTCCCTGTTTGAGGTTAGTTCTGTTTGGTGAGTTTTTTTGGCAAAGGAGGCAGATTGAACTGGGATTTTGTTTTTGTTTTGCGGGAGGGATGTCCCCTCCCCTTAACCGTCCCCTCTTTTTTGTTTTAATATTTGCAACTGTGTACATGGCAGAGTTTTTTGAATGTAAATAAAAGATGTGGACCCTTTTGGCGTTTGTACAGAAGGCTACGAACTTCATTCATGTTCGAGAGAGGTCAGTGGTGCGGGGGGGGGGGGGGGATTCTTGTGTGGGGTTGTTGTTGTATGCTTCAGGTCGTTTCCAACTTATGGTGACCCAAAGGCGATTGTGGGGTTTTCTTGGCAAGATTTGTTCAGAGGGGGTTTGCAGTGGCCTTCCTCTGAGGCTGAGATGGTGTGATTTGCCCAAGGTCACCCAATGGCTTTACACGACTGAGCCAGGATTAGAACCCTGGTCTCTAGAGTCCTGATCCCAACGCTCAAACTGCTATGCCACACTGGCTCTCAGACCCCTTTGCAAGCACACATACACACACAAATTGATAAATAATGGGCATATCATTCACTCTTTGCATCTGAGGAAGTGGACCACAGTGCAGAAATAATCCAGTTTGACACCACTTTAACTTCCAGGGCTCCATGCTGTGGTATCCTGGGAATTGCAGTTGTGTGAGCTATTTTGCCTCTGTCAGAGAGTTCTGGTACTATATTGTTTTCACTGTGCTTTCAAGGCATTTCTGACTTGTGGCAACCCTACCACAGGATTTTCTGGGCAAGATTTGTTGAGATGAGGTTTGCCATTACCCTCCCCTAAGGCTGAGAGAGTGTGACTTCCCCAAGGTCATCCATTTGGCTTCCAGGTCTGAAATAGGATTCAGATCCTTGTCTCCAGAGTCATAGTCCAATGCCAAAAGCACTGTGCCACACCACAACCAACTACAATTCCCAGGATTCCATAGGATGAATCACGGCAATTTATAAAATAAATGGATTATAGGCAATTCTGTTCACTCCCTGCATCTGAGGAAGTAAACTAAGGCTGCATGCATCTGCACTGCAGAGTTAATCCAGTTTTACACCGCTTTGATTGCCAAAGCTCCATTTTACGTAATCCTGGGACTTCTGCCTTGCTGAAAAATTCAGCCTTTTCTTGCAGAAAGTCTTAGGTCCCACAACAAACTACAAATCCCAGAATTCCAGAAAAGACGGAGCCGTGACAGTTGCAGCGGTGTACACTTGGCTCCGCCCCTCTCTGCCAATCAAGCGTCGGGGGCGTGGCTCCGTCGTAACGTGACGGCCGCCGCTGAAGGACAAAAGGGGAGGAGGGCCGTTGTTTGCGCTCCTCCTCCTCTTGGGACGTCACGTTCCGCGGGGCGGGACGACGGGCCGCTTCGTCCCCTTGCCGCGAGCGCCACCTCACGTCTGGAAGGGGAAGGCAGGAAGGGCTGCGCGCGCAGGCGTGCGTGCGTGCGTGATGACGTTGATGGGCTGAGCTGGAGCCCTGCAGCCCACGGTTGCCATGGCAATGGCGGGCCCCGGGCCTAGTTGGATGCGGCCTCCGTTCAGGCCCCTCCGCCTCCTCCCGGTGTTGCTCCCGGGGAGACGAAGGTGATCCCCGGTAAAAAAAAAGGGGGGGGGAAACACACACACAGAAACACATTTTGTAAGTCAGCAATAACCAGGTGTTTAATTGTATTCACTCCAGATCTCGCCATCAATTTGGCTTGGCTTTTGGGCCTCCATTTTTCTTTTGCCACAGTCTGTCCCCTTGTTTTGCGGGCAATTCCGGCTGGCCTTTCTCTTTCTCCTTGGCAATTTTCGCCTGCTGTTGACCGGGAGGATTCATGTAGTTCAGGGTAACAGTGCAAGCTGCCTCTACGAAAGCAGAGGGAGAGAAAGGGAACGTTCAAGTTGCCTTCCAGCTTTTTGAGCTGTCCCCTTTAACCCTGAGCTTTAAGTCCCGCTTAAAGGGTCCCGAAGGCCTGAGGGACGCAGTGGTACTTTTCTTGGGCCAACCGAAAGGCACAGCTGCATTTTGCAAGCTTTTGAAGCCACACTGGATTCTTCATCAGGCGCACAGGAGAAAAAAATTGAAGAGGTTCGCTTTGGGCCTGCATTTTCTGGTGTTTCTGGTCTTAGGGCCTTTGCAGACTGCCAGATATAGTGCAAATTGAGTCCAATTTTAGGGTTAGGGTTAGTGCTAGGGAATCATGGGAATTGTTTTGTTTTTTTCCCCTGAGACATTGAGCCTTCTCTGTCAGAGAGCTCTGGTGCCACAATAAACTACAGTTCCCATGATTCCCTAACCCTAAAAGTGGACTCAATTTGCACTATTTCTAGCAGTCTGCAAAGGCCCTTAGTTTTGGGGAGGCCACTTTGCAGGCAGGATGGTACCTCCTCCTTTGACCATCTGGTCACTGGTCAAGGAAATGGAATGTCCGGTTGCAGTTCAAAGAAGATGCAAAACGACTCTCCTGAGTATTGTTTTTTTTTTAATTTAAACGCTCGCCCACTCAAAATGGCTGCCCAGAGACTGCTTTCCTTCTTTTCCCTGGCAGTTTGTTACTTTTGCACTGAAGAGTAAATCCAGTTTGACACCGCTTTAACCGCCATGGCTCCATTGTATGTAACCACAGCAATTGTCGTTTGGTGAAAAACAGCTTTTTCTATCAGAGAGAGAGAAAACCTCCGGTGTTGCAACAAACTACAAATCCCAAGATTCCATCAGGGCTGGAGCCACGACAGTGGAAGAGGTGTCCGCTTGGCTCCGCCCCCTCCTTGTCTGCCAATCAAGCGGCGGAGGGGCGTGGCTCTCCTCTCACGTGACGGCCGCCGCTGAAGGACAAAGAAGGGGAGGAGGGCCTTTGCTTGCGCTCCTCCTCCTTTTCCTCTTGGGACGTCACATTCTCGTCCACGTGATGGGGCGGCGGGCGGCGCCGTCACGTGACGCGAGCGCAACCTCACGTCTGGAAGGGGAGGGCAGGAGGGACTGCGCGCGCAGGCGTGCGTGCGTGCGTGATGACGTAGGAGTGCGCCGGGAAGGCGCCGCGGCCGTTGCTGTGAGAGAGGGACCCTCGCGCCGCCCTTCCCGGCCCCGTCATCCCCCCCCCCTCTCTCTCTTTCTCTTCTTCCCTCCTTCTTTCCTTCATCTTTCCTTTCCCGGCAGTCCGGCAGTAGTTCTTTGCCTCCCGGCGGTGGGCGGGGCCGGGGCCCTGCAGCCCGCGGCGGTTGCCATGGCGATGGCGGGCCCCGGGCCTGGCTCCGTTGGGGCCCCTTTCGCGGCGGCGGCGGCGGCGGCGGCGTCCCCCCTTCAGGCCCCTGCTCCGCCCGCCCCGTCCGCCGCTGCTCCCGGCGAGACGAAGGTGATCTACCACCTGGACGAGGAGGAGACGCCGTACCTGGTGAAGATCCCGGTGCCCGCGGAGCGCCTCACGCTGGGCCACATCAAGGCGGCTCTGGCCCGGCCGGGGGCCAAGTACTTCTTCAAGAGCATGGACCAGGACTTCGGGTGAGGAGGGCCCCCTCAGGACCCCTCAGTCGGAAGAGCAGGAGGAGGGGCCCAGGGACCTCCACCCCATCGCGCCCTACAAATGCCTCTCAGGGAGGGGGCTCCAGAAGGCTGAGAGAGGAGACCCTCAGCCCATTTGACCCAATGAGGAGGAAGAAAGGAAGGAAGGGGGTCTCAAGGAGCAAGTGAGGGGCCCTGGCACCCCAAAAAGGAGCCACTTCTCTCTCTGTAGGTCTCAAGTAGAAGGGAGGGATCCTGAATGTCCCAAATTCTTCTCAGCGACGGGGCACTTGGGGCCATGAGTTCGAGACGGGCAACCCCCCCCATATGGCCCAATGGAGAAAGAAGGGGGGCTGAGGGAGCAAGGGAGGGGCCCAAGTGCCCCAGAGAGGAGCCCCTTCCCCATAAGCCGCAGGGAGAAGGGAGGGGGCCCTGTTTGTCCTAAATACTTCTCAGAGAGGGCAGCGCCTTCAGGAGTCCACTGGAAAAGGAAAGAAGGGGGTCTCTCCCTGAGAGTCCGCAGGGCCCCAAAGAGGAGCCCCCTCAACTCCCTCTAGGCCTCAGTGATAAGGGGAGGGAGGCTGTGTCTCTGGAAGGTAATACCCAATGAACAAATGAAGGTGCTATTGCTCACACATACACCCCACACACACGCACCCTCGAATTCCTCCGAATGAGGGGAGCACCTTGGGCCCAGAAGTCTGAGAGAGGCGATCCTTCCCCATATGACCCAGTGGAAAAGGAAGAGAGCCTCAGGGAGCAAGTGATGGGCCTTGGCGCCCCAAAGAGGAGCCTCAGGGAAAAGGGGGAACCTGTGTGTGTCCCTCCCCCAATTCCTGTCAGTGGAGGTGTTGCTTTGGACCCAGTCATCCAACAGAGGCAGCCCCCTCATGCCCCAGTGCGGCCCAATGGAAAATGAAGGAAGGAAGTGGGCCGTAGGGAGCAAGGGAGGGGGCTTGGCACCCCCAGAAAGAGGCCCCTCACATCCCCATAGACCTTAGAAAGAAGGGGGGCTGTGTGCCTCCCCTAATTCCTCTCTGTGAGGGGGCTCCTTGGGCTCAGCCATCCAAGAGAGACACCCCCCACCTTGGAGGAGGAAAGAAAGAAGGGGCCTCAGGGAGAAAGAAGGGACTTCCACCCCATAGGCTTCAGAGTGAAGGGGGGCCTGTGTGTCCCAAATTCTTCTTGGTGAGGAGAGGAGGGGCCCTGGTTCCCCCAGGAAGGGATCCCTCCCCTTACCCCCCCCCCCCCCATAGGCCTTGGTGAGAAACCTCCAAACTCTTCTCACTGAGAGGCCTAGGCAGTAGGAAAAGCAGAGCCCCCACCCTCAGGTCATGGCACATTGTGTGGAGGGGCCCCCATGCCCCAAAGAGGAGTCTCCTTCTCTGTATGCCTCGGGAAGGGGCCCCTGTGTCCCTCCAAATTCCTCTAACTGAGGGGGGCAAGTGCTCCCCATGTGGCCCAATGGAAATTGGAAAGGCCCTGGGCCCCCAAAGAGGAGCCCCCTCCCCTAGCTGTAGGCCTCAATGAGAAGGGGAAGGAGCCTGTGTTTCCCAGAGATAATATTCTCTCCATGAATTTCTTTCAGTGAAAGGGACATCTCAGGCCCATGCATCCTGGGCCCAAGAGGTTCCAGCCCCTTCAGTATGCCTCTGTGTGAAAGGAAGGCACCTGGGGCTGCTGCTGCTCCTGCTCCATTGTCTGTGTGGGCTTGAGCATGTTCCCCAGAGCCTCCTGTTACCCAGGCCGAGATATATGTAGTATGCAGGAGGAAGAGAAGGTCCCACACACCATCTTAGCTGCCATGCATGGCCCTAACCTGCAGTGCCAATTCCCGGCCTGCCTGCCTGCCTGAGTTTCCCTCCTATCACTGAAGTAAAACAAAGGCGGCCCCTGGGTAGGAAGATGGTTAAGAGATGAGGGATCACAGAGCAAGAAGGAGGCCATATCATCCCAGAGAGGAACCCTTCTTGCCCCAAACATTGTCTTAATGGGAAGAAAAGGGACCCACTCATCCTAGAGAGGAAGTACTCTAGCATCCTTGGAGGTCTTTAAGCAGAGGCTGGATGGCCATCTGTTGGGGATGCTTTGATTGGGAGTTCCTGCATGGCAGGGGGTTGGACTGGATGACCCTTGTGGTCTCTTCCAACTCTATGATTCTGTGATTCATTTGTATGTCACAGTGCAAGCTGGGGAGGGGGAGAGAACTCTGGTCTTCTTGCATTGGACCATATGGGGGGGGGGGGTTGCCCATCTCAAACCATCATTAATTATTACAGGTCTCAGTGGAAGTGAAGGGCTCTTCACATTTCACAGTTGTAGTCCTTCGATCTTGTAGGATCCTAGAAGTTGTAACTTTGTGAAATATTAAGACTTCTCTACCAGAGAGTTCTAGTGCTCCACAAATTACAAAGCACAATACACAGGGTGCAGCCCTGTTAATTAGACTGGGATGGTAGTGTTGCAACTCCCTTAGGAGGTGCCATTAAAAAGTCAACTTTTCCCAAGTTATTTCAAGAGGAGAGGATGGATTTGGAGTTGGGTGAAGGGAGAAAACTTTGGGGAGATTGACTGGGAGAGAATTCTCAGTATTCCCTGCACAGGCTACAAATACCAACATTCTGTAGAACAGGGGTAGGCAACCTTTTTGAGCCGGGGGCCGGGTTGCTGTCCCTCAGACAATCGGGGGGCCGAAGCACCATAAATAAATAAATAAATAAATTTTAAAATATGCATGCACTCTCTCTCAGCCCCAGAAAAGCCATGGCAAAACCCCTGTGGAGATTTTGCCAAGAAAACCCCAAGAACAAGTAATAACAACAATAATCAATATCATCATGGCAGGCAGCAGAGGGCGGTGGCGGCAGCAGGATCAGCCTGGGGCCGGTCCAAAGGCTTTGGGGGGCCGCACCCGGCCCCTGGGCCTTAGGTTGCCTACCCCTGCTGTAGAATGTAGCCTTGGCAGTTAAAGTGGGAATAAACTTTAATTTTTAAAGTTCCGTAATTCTGTATTGTAGAAGTGTCTTAAGACAGTAAGGGATCCAGGTGCCTGGGGAAGGATATGTGTGCATACACACAGACACACACATGGCACAATGCATTCTAGGGGAGCAAGGAACCCAGGAGTCCAGATTACCAAAGGAGATGCACACACCATGTTTCTGTGAGATGCAGGAGTTTCTGTGTATCCCTAAGAGACTGCGCCCCACACTACCACTGCATGTCTTAGGGAAAGATTGGGAAAGGGACCCAGGTGTCCAGAACAGTAGGTGCACCCACTTGTCTTAAAAAATGGCTGAATGTGCCAGAGAAGAGCCATCTCAGTACCAGTAGAGATTGGAGAAGAACCTCATTGTCCACAAATGGTCATGCTCACAGGTCTTGGGACGTTCCCTTTTCGCTTTGCAATAAATTGAAGGACATCAAACTTGCTCCCTTTCAGTGAAAGCCAGCAAAGAGTTTTGCACCAAAACATCCAAAAGAGGAATGGAATTTCTTTTCTGGGCATCAGTGAGACAAAACTGAGACTCTAAAAAGGGACCCTTCCCAGCTCATTGGTGCATCCTTGGCACATTTCTTGATCCACCCTTGATCATATTTTCTCCATTTTTTTCCTGCTACAGGGTTGTGAAGGAGGAAATCTCAGATGACAATGCAAAACTCCCTTGTTTCAATGGTAGAGTCGTTTCCTGGGTAAGAAGTTGACACATTTTATCTCATCAGATGTCAGTAGAAATCCCAGTTCCCAGAATTTCTTGGGCCTGCATGACAGTTGGGTACGCTGGCAAAGGTATTCCAAACAAGGCTTTTTTTCAGGCTCTACCTATATCTGTAACTGACCCTTAGAACCTCTGTGTGACATTGGACACTCTGTCAGCCTTAGAGTGGGTTCAGATCCTGACTGGAGGACTGTTGACCTTATGTTTTGTCTGCTAAAGACTTGATCAGGACCTAGAGATGTAAAATTTCTAGAAGTGCTGGAGTCGTGGAAAAAAGCCTGCACTTTTCCTAGTGTTATGGAGGGGGCTGAAATATTAAGAAAAAATGAAAAATGTTATATTAGCTCTGTTTACAGATTCAAACTATTATTTAGGCATATGAAATCTATATTCATAATATTGCACAATTATACAAACTTATTTGGTATAAAATTATGTTTGGCATATTAAAAGTACAACCGAGTCAGACCATATTTACAAAATGAATTCTCTTTTTATTTTTATTTTTTAATCTTTTGTTACTTATGGAACTATATGGTCCAGAACTATAATGGAACGTCATGGGTTTTGCCATTTTATGAAAAGTAGGCAACCCTCCCCCATAAAATCAGAAGAGGCTGTCAACATTATTAAAATAAAGAAAATTATTTGTCTTCTCTAGTCTTTCATAGTATGTAGCAGACATAAAGCATCCATTCTCCTAGAAAGGAGTTGAAAAAAGGAAAACCAAGACCAGAAATTGCAATGATCAGATACTGGACAGTGTGTTATATACATTTTGAGAAATAATATTAGGAAAGTATATATATGGATACTTTGGATTAACCATTTTTTTCACCATTATAAAAGAAAATATTTCAAAATTCATTTTTCTACCCCCCCTTTTCAGTTTTTTTGGGGGGAGGGGCTTCAGAGAAGATGGGGAGCCTGTATTTTCCCTACAATTTCCCCCCTAGTTTTGCCAGGCTTTCACATCTCTAGGTTGGCCACTGTAGAAAACAAAGCACTGGAACTGAGAACCATTTGGATTCATCTATCAGGGTCCTTCTCTCCTTGAATCAGCTTTTTGATGGGTGGGTGACGGGTTCCTCTACCTTCCAAGTGATGTGCAAATGGATCACAGAGTGAGCTATGGGACTCAAATTGCTTTTCAAATCAGTGCCTTTAGGGACAATAGGATGCTGTGATCAGTGTGCCTTCTTTTCTGCAACACAGCTTGTGTCCTCAGAAACCCCCCAGCCAGAACCTCCACCACCGCCCCCTCCTATCGAGGTACGACCAGAGCCTTCACCACCACCTCCACCACTTCCTCCATTGCCCGTGGAGCGGACCAGTGGCATTGGGGATTCCCGGCCCCCTTCTTTCCAGTGAGTAATTGGAGAGGGAATGTGAGCCTGGGGGTGCATAGGTTTTGATAGATTGAACAGCACAATTTCCTGCTTGTTGCAGCCCAAATGTCTCGGGTAGCCATGAGAACCTGGACCACGAAACAGAGACAGAGTCAGTGGTGTCACTGAGGCGGGAGCGCCCGCGGCGCAGGGAGAGCATAGAGCATGGAGGTGAGTGGTTTCCTGGGAGGTAGAATCCTGGCTTTCTTCTCTGTTTGCTAGGGAGGAGCGGGAGAGCAACGTGGTGAGGCTCTGTGTCTCAACCTGATGGCCAACTCTTCCACTGTCCCTTTGCTTCAGGTGGGCACCGCCTGAATGGGCAATCCCGGTTGGAGAGGCACCTGGCTGGGTACGAGAGCTCCTCCACTCTCCTCACCAGCGAACTGGAGACCACCAGTCTCTGTGACTCAGATGATGATGACACCATGAGCAGGTAAGAGGGGAATATGGGCTAGAGTGGCATCTTGCTTATCTGGATTTTGGGCAACCAGTATCTCTCAAGCTGTTTGCTTAGGAAGGGCTTTTTCTGGAATGTTAAAAAATGTTTATGAACATTGGAATGCAAAGTGTTGAACATCTAAACTGTATGAAATGAAAAGCTAATATAAGATTGCTCAGTGTTTCTTCAGTCAATCTTAAAGGGTCTCTGAAGCACAACCATTTGTGATGGGATGGCCCAATGTAAATGACCATTTGTTAGGAAGGACATACAACTGTGTTTCTAACAGTGAAGCTCCTTTTTACAAGTCTCTTTGCACCTACTCAGCTCACGTTTCCTCCTTGTTCTCTGTCTAGATGGACGTTTTTAAACAGTATTGAGGAGATGATGAAAGGGGACTGGAGAAACTCACTTTTGATGCTGGGTTGCAGCTACATGTCTTCTGTAAACAAAGCTAGAGTTGGGAAATAGCGGGATTCTACTCTAACTAAATCTATTGTAGCTGTGTGTACCTCCCTACAACAGGCAGGGTAAGCAGCAGCTGCCTCCAGAATCCTTGACTGAGAATGTGTGAACAGCAGAACAGAGAGAAAAAAGGAAAAAGAGATAAGCTTGCCTCACTAGCTACTCCCTCACCCCAACATGTTAAAGGATCTATACATTTGGCTGCTAAAATGGAAATCATAGGAAAAGACGAGGCTGATGAGAACAAAATACATCCCTTGGTGCCTTTTAGAAGTAGCATTCAGATAGCCTCTAGAAGGCTCAAAATGCTTCTGTTCGCCTCTGCAAGCCTTCCCTGACCTGGTTGTTTCATTTCACACATGTACATTGTTAGTTTTGAATGAAAGCTTGCTTGAAACATGCTGAACTGCTCTTTTTTTTTTTTTTTTTGTGGTGTAGTAACCTCTCCCTTTTAATTCTGTTATTTTTGCCTCTGATACCAAATGTTCTGTTAAGGAAATAAGGTCCAGAAACATTGACTAAGGTCTACCTGCAAACAGGCACCAGATAGAATAAAAATATTTTGGTTCTGTGGTGATCATTCAGGCTCCACATGACCCCCATCTCTGCAAACCTTAGAGGGTCCAGAAATGTTCCCATCTCTCCTAGCTCATGGCTTTCTTACTGCACAGTTATCCCACATAAGCCAAACAAGCAGTCAGCATATCAAACACGAAGAAATATGACCAGATCCAAACACAAAGGAATATGATCACAGTCAACTATCTAGAGGTCAACCAGTCAGGGAAAGCTAAGGTGTCCAAATGTTGGATGGTCAGGGAAGGCTAAAGTGGCCAAAGCTTCCAGCCTTGGGTGTAAACTAGCCAGCTTAGCCTTCCCTGGTTGGTTGACATCTCGTTGACTGTGGGCTTATGGGAACTGTAGTCCAAACATCTAAAGGGCACTATCTTCAGGAAGGCTGAGGATGGGGGCTGTCAGATGCCATCAGAGAGGCAGAAAGCAATCTAAATGCAACACAGAAGAAGACATGGAAACTGTAATTGTTGAGGAGGTAAATAATTCAGTCTTGACAAGAAACTTGGTTTTACATTTTTCAATAGTAGCCCATATTAGGTGTAGCTGAGGATTGCCAGCTGGCACCTCTGCCTCAAGATGGCATTGATGCTCTCATGACTTTCTTCTGTCTCTTCTTGTTGCAGGTTCAGCAGCTCCACAGAGCAGAGCAGTGCTTCTCGCCTCCTCAAGCGTCATCGCAGGCGACGGAAGCAGCGTCCTCCACGTCTGGAGCGGGTAGGTGTGGGTCTTGGGGTGGGTGGGTGCTTGAAGGCTTGGGCTTTATTTGGGGGCAGAGAGAACTAGTGTGGTGTGTGTTTGATGTTGGACTAGACTCCAGGGGACCAGTGTTTGAATCCTTCCTCAGCCATGGAAACCCTTAGACAACTTAGGGCCTTTGCAGACTGCCAGAAATAGTGCACATTAAATTGAGGCACTGCCCTGGCTCAGTGCTAGGGAGTCATGGGAATTGTATTTTTTTCTGGGACATTGAGCCTTCTCTGTCAGAGAGCTCTGGTGCCACAATAAAATACAGTTCCCATGATTCCCTAGCACTGAGCCAGGGCAGTGCCTCAATTTAATGTGCACTATTTCTGGCAGTCTGCAAAGGCCCCTTCTCTCTCTGTGCCTCAGAGGAATGCAACAGCAAACTCCTTCACAGTAAATCTGGCCAATAAAACCATAGGAGAGGCAGTGTGATGTAGCTGCTTGAGTGTTGGAGACTGGGTTTTGAATTGAGTGTTGGAGACTGGGTTTTGAATCAACCACACAAAAATAATGAGTGACCCTTGGGCAAGTCACACTGTCTCAGCCTAAGAGGAAAGGAATGGCAAACCTCTTCAGAATAAATCTGGCCAAGAAAACCCCATGACAGGTTTACCTTGGGGTCACCATAAGTCAGACATGATTTAAAAGTGCATGACAACAGAGGAGATATCATAGCAGAGACTGTCCCATGGGCTGTTTGTGTGAAATGAACATGGGAAGGGACTGCCATTCCCTGTGTCTCCCCTCCTACCCAAACTCCTTTCTCTACTGGTTGTTGTTTCAGACTTCATCCTTCAGCAGCGTCACAGACTCCACCATGTCTCTCAACATCATCACAGTTACACTGAACATGGGTAAGCAAGGATAAGCAAAGACGACTTGTCCTCTCGACCCTTGCCCATCATGGCTGGCTGTCCAGGGAGGGGATGCATTGATGAGACTCCTTACGGACATCATCAATGCGTCCTTCAGGGAGGGACATGTTCCATCATGTTTAAAGGAAGTGGCGGTTAGGCCGCTCCTGAAAAAGCCTTCCCTGGACCCCCTGGACATGAAGAACTATAGGCCTGTATCATTGCTGCCATTTTTGAGCAAGCTGATCGAGAGGGCGGTTGCTCTTCAACTCCAGGCAGTCTTGGATGAAACCGATTATCTAGACCCATTTCAAACCGGCTTCAGGACAGGCTTTGGGGTGGAGACTGCCATGGTTGCCTTGACCGACGATCTGCGTCTGAGCATCGACAGGGGTAGTGTGACCCTGTTGGTGCTCCTAGACCTCTCAGCGGCTTTTGACACAATAGATCACGGCATCCTCCTGGACCGCCTGAAGAGGTTAGGTATCGGGGGCACTGCTTTGCAGTGGTTCCAGTCCTTCCTCTCGGGTCGGTCCCAGAGGGTGCTGCTCGGGGACTGTAGCTCTGGTAAGAGAGACCTCACTTGTGGGGTCCCTCAGGGAGCTATTTTGTCCCCGTTATTATTTAACATCTACATGAAGCCGCTGGGTGAGATAATACGGAGTTATGGTGCTGGGTGTTATCAGTACGCTGATGACACCCAAATCTATTTCTTCGTGTCTTGTTCGTCGGCCTTGAATTCCAATGGCATCTCTCTCAATGAATGTCTTCGGGCGGTAATGGGCTGGATGAGGAAAAACAGATTGAAATTGAATCCAGACAAGACGGAGGTGCTCACGGTAGCGGCCCCGAAACCAAGAATTGGGTTGCAACCTCCAGTCCTGGATGGGGTCACACTCTCCTCCAGTGACTATGTTCGCAGTCTGGGGGTGCTCCTTGACTCGTCGCTCCTGATGACAAATCAGGTAAATGCGACGGTCAGGAGTGCCTGTTATCAGCTTCGGCTGATACGCCAGCTGCGCCCTTTTCTGGAAGTAAGGGATCTCGAGACTGTTGTGCACGCGTTGGTAACCTCACGCCTTGACTTCTGCAATGCACTCTACATGGGGCTACCCTTGTGCCTGGTTCGGAAACTACAACTGGTACAGAATATGGCGGCCAGGCTTGTGGCGGGAACATCTCGGAGGGACCACATTACTCCGGTTCTGAGGTCCCTCCACTGGCTGCCTATTAGTTTCCGGGCCCAGTACAAGGTGTTGGTTCTCACCTTTAAAGCCCTAAATGGCTTGGGTCCAAGCTATCTCAGGGACCGCCTACTGCCATATAATCCTCCCCGCGCTCTTCGGTCCTCCGAGAGGAATTTGCTACAGCCTCAGAAATCGAGGCTTGCGGCTACCTCCCGGAGGGCTTTCTCAGCTGTCGCCCCGAGGCTCTGGAACGACCTGCCGGACAAGATGCGTCTATTAACATATTTAGACAGCTTTAAAAAAGCTGTCAAGACGGATCTCTTCCGGCAGGCCTTTCCAGACTAGTTATCCCCACCCCGGACATAAATAGCCTATAAATGATGTTCCTCACGTGGCCCCATCAACAGATGGAGAGGATCATAAATTCAGGCTTTTTAGTTGTTGTCTGTATTGGGTTTTTAATTGAATTGAATTGTTTTTAAATAGCTTGATTTAATACTGTTTTAAGGGGGGCGTGGGGGGCTGTCTTGTACTTTATGTTTTTATTATGGATTGTATATTTTAAACTTGTAAGCCGCCCTGATTGGAGTACCACTGGGCGGGATATAAATACATTTTATTATTATTATTATTATTATTATTATTATTATTTTAAAAAATATCCATGATCTTTTTCAAAATAATGATTTAAAATGATTTTTTTTTATTCGAATCAGATCTTTACAAATTTTCTTAAGCATTTAGTAACATCTGATGCTAGATCAGTGATATTATTGTGAATAACAGTTCTACAACTTTTAATTAAATTACATGAATATATTAAACAGTACTCTATGGAGATGGGAGATAACTGGAGCTATCCTGTTCCTCAGGTAAACATGAAGTTCACACACTTGGGATCTCTTTCTCTCTCTCTGAAAGCCTCACCTTTTTCTCCTGAGTGCAAAATTGGAGAAGGTCTGTGTATATAGAGATTGGTGAGATGGAGTAGACCTGAATAAGGTGGAGGAATGTGGATATAAATGCAAGAGAATAAATTTTTAATGAATTGAAAATTAATCTGAAAGCAGTTCAGAGTAACTGCTTAGAATGTAGCTTCCATCTAATGAAAGCTACGTTTACAAATATGTATAAAGGTTATATTAAACATTTTTTTTCTCTCTGAAAAGTGATGATTTAACTTTCTCGCTTGTCATTTATGTCAAACCAATCCTGTGGATAAGAGAGTAACCAGTTGTAGTGGGATGAGAGGAATTAAGACAGAAGAGGTTGGGAAACCAAGTGGGGAGATTGCAAATACAGAGAAGGAGGAGAGTCTGGGGAAGTTACTTTTTTGCCTACCAGCATTCTGGGAATTCCAGTCCTTCCCCAAAAGTAAGTTTTCCAAGCTTCAAGAAAGAATGTGCATGAGTGAGTTAATAAGTGCAAAGGCAAGCCAGCTTGCCTGTGGGCTGGCTAGATGCCAATTGTTGCCATAGTCGACAGCTGACTATAGGGTGATTAAAGACCTTTCTTAACCACAGCAAACAAAATTCCTCAAACATTCCTGAAGAGTGGAGAAACTCCTTTCAGGGGCGTTTTTATGAAAAGGTAAGGCTGGCATCTGGAGTGGGTGGCTTAGGGTGCATGGTAACCCCACTTGGGTCATGAGTAGAGTTGTAAAATTTCCAGCAATTTCCAGAATAGAAATGTTCAGAAAAGATGGGGGGATGTTTTCTCTCCTCTAGTTCTCTGTAATGCTAAACAGACATAATGCACTTATTCCCATAAAAAGAGCTGAGAAAAGGAAACCAAGACCAGGAGTGAAGTTGATGTTAGATACTGTACGTAGTTTTATATCAAGGTTTGTCTCCTATTTAGCTTTTAGAAATAGCTGGTATGGGAGTAAGTATGTGAACACCTGGCCTTAAGTAGTTTATTCTTCATTAAGGAGCGTATTCCAAAACTCATTAAAAAAAAAACCTAGGAAAAACTTTTGAAAGAAATGTAGGGGAAAACTCTGTTTGTTCTCCAATTTTGGAAGGGCCCTTTCCAACTCTATTCACAAGGCTTGCTTTGAGTTGGCCCCTGGGGAATTCTCACAGTATCCTAGATAACCTTTCTTTCTTACTTACTTGTTTGTTTGTTTGCTTCCTTGCTTGGACAGAAAAGTACAACTTCCTTGGCATCTCCATTGTGGGGCAAAGCAACGAGCGAGGGGACGGTGGCATCTATATCGGCTCCATCATGAAAGGTGGGGCGGTTGCTGCTGATGGCAGAATTGAGCCTGGGGACATGCTGCTTCAGGTGAGTCAGTTTCTCCCCTCGATATGTCAGGATCTCTCACCACTCTGATGAGGTGAGAGTTGCCTAGATCGTTCTTTGTCCTCTGATGAGGTGGGGTGATAACTTCTATGTGTCATGGTGGAGGGATATGCATCAGATCTTGAAGCAGACCTCAAAATATGCACCCCTTCTTTGTCTCAGGTTAACGACATCAATTTTGAGAACATGAGCAACGATGATGCTGTGAGAGTCCTGAGGGAGATAGTTCACAAGCCGGGGTAGGTTTTGTTCCTCCTGACCCCTTTCAGGTTCCTCTCTAGATGCGGGTTGTTCTGAGTGTGTGTGTATGTGTGTGTCACTGTGTCATTAGACTCAAGTGCTCCTTTCTTTTCTTTAACAGCCCGATTGTGTTGACAGTGGCCAAGTGCTGGGATCCCTCCCCACAAGGGTATTTCACCTTGCCAAGAAGTAAGTGGCCAAAATCTTTTCCAGGCCTATGGTGGTGGGATACTCTTTGAACCCAGGCCCATTCTAACTATAAAGCAGTCTTGCCAATTGTACTCTGGCTCAATTGGACCATGTGGAATTAGGACAAGGCTCCCTGATTAACTCTGGGCCTAAGACTCTTTTACCAGATTGTGAGGGCAATCTAGAACACATTTGTATGGTAGCATGGCTAAAGCTTCAGGCTCTGGATCCAAAGGGGCTACCCATTTGAATCTCACAGAGAGTTGTTTAGTATCGGGGTTGGGGGTGACCTTCCCCAATCAGATTCCCTCCAGACCTGCTGGACTTGTTATGTTTCTTTATGTTGGTTCTGAGATGGGACAACCCTGTCATAGGGTTTGTTTTGTCAAAGTTTGTCAGAGGAGGTTCTCCATGGTCTTCCTCTGGGGTTAAAAGAGTGTGACTCTCCCAAGGTCACCTCTGACTGAGTGGGGATTCCAACCCTGGTCCCCTAGAGTCCTAGTCAAACACTCAAAACCACTGAAACATCCTGACTCTTACCCTAGTCCAACATTCAAACCACTGAACCACCCTGACTCTTCCTATCCTGACCTTTACCTGTTGGACTACACTTGCCATAATCCCCTAACCAGCATAGCTGTTGGGGCACGAATGTATCTGAAGGGTGGCTAAAGATGGTAGGGTGATTGGGGGCAGGGCTTGGTCCCTTAGGAAGCTTCCTGGTGCTTACCCTCTGTCTCTCCTCATGTCCAGATGAGCCGATCCAGCCCATCGACCCAGCAGCTTGGGTCTCCCATTCAGCTGCCCTGACTGGGGCCTTTGCTGCCTACCCAGGGAGCAGCTCCATGAGCACCATCACCTCCGGGACATCTGTCACAGAGACAGAGCGTGAGTATCCTCGATTGCCCAGCCACTAGGTGGGGTTGCCTGCTTCTACTCAACTTGTTTTCGGAAACAACAATGACCAGCTGACTGAATTACACAAGATTTGAAAGAATAAAATGGGTGGGAAATGGAATAGTGTGAACACAGGCAAGCACGTCTGTAGAGTTAGAACTAGGTTTGGAACTATCTAGTGTTCCAAGCACCACAGGTGAGCCATGCAGCTGGCATTTGAGGCTTGCTCTGTTCTGAAAAGTCTGAACAAACACTGAGACATCTTGGGGGGGAAAAACATTTTTGGACTGTGACTCCCAAGAATTTGCTGGGGACTGTGTTGGCTGGAGGATTCTAGGAATCTTAGTTGGAAAAAAAGAAAAGTAACATAGGCCAGAAGCCATGCTAGCTGGAGGATTCTGGGAGCTGTGGGCCAGAAGAAGTAATTTGCTCCTAAAAGGGGGGGTGGGAGTCATGGTCCCAAAAAATTGGGGGATTCTGGGAGACTCAAAGAAGTAACTTGCGCAAAAAGGGAAAAAAATGTAAATAAGTGGAGGATTCTGGGAGTCATGGTCTGAAAAATACCTTCCAATGTGAGGCCAGGGAAAAATGATACAAGGCACTGCCAGCTTTTCATAGAGAGTGTATTTTTGTCTCTCCTTTTACATAACATCTTTTTCACTTTCTACTGTCAAGAATCACCCCCCCACACACACACACACACACAGTTCTGCCATTTAGCAAAAACTACAAAGAATCCTCTGGCACTTTAAAGATTTACAAATAGAGGGTGATGAAAGCTTTCCTGGGCTCTGTGCACTCCATGCTACATTTGAGGCGTTAGCTCATCTGGAAGATTTATATGTGCCGCTTGGCTGGTGAAGAAGGCAGGATTGCAATCAGCAAGGACAGATCTTTAAAGTGGTCCGGTAGAATTGAAATGTGAAAGCAGTACATCTGATTACCAAAAGTCAGTTTCTTTGGGGAACTGGCTCAGTTCCTAAAATTTAAACCTGCATCTCTTATTTCAGAAGTCACTTGAAGGTCTCTGTTATGCTTCCCTGCCTACCTCCAGCACCATCTTTCTTCTCTCTTTAGGCTTTGATGACTTCAACCTCTCCATCCACACTGACATGGCTTCTGTCACCAAGGCAATGGCCTCTCCTGAGTCAGGCCTGGAGGTGCGGGACCGCATGTGGCTCAAGATCACCATCCCCAATGCCTTCCTAGGTATGGTGCCAAGAAAGGGGAGGGGGGTGGTAGGTGGTCAGTTAGCAGAATTCCCCTGAGCAAACCACCGCACCTCTTATCAAACCCCATATGGGCTGGAGGATATAGGCAGGGTTGATAAAGTCAGTAGTTTTGTTAAAAATAATTTAGAGGGTCTTTAGAAAAAATTACCTGTTGATCAGATTTTAAAATATTCTTAACACAAGTAATAAAAGAAAACCTGAGGTCAAAAGAAAACATCAGGATTAATTATATTCTGTGGGTATATTAACAGCAGTAAATCTGAGAGCCAGTGGAATGTAGTGATTAGAGTGCTGGACAAGAACACTAGGAGACCAGGGTTTGAATTCTTGCTCAGCCACAGAAACCCTCTGGGTGACTTCGGGCAAGTCACTGTTTCGTAGCCTCAGAGGAAGACAATGGCAAACCCTCTCTGAACAAAAATTCTGCTGAGAAAACTCCATTTGCCTTAGAGTCACTATAAATCAACAATGACTGGAAAGCAGACAAGAATAACAGTTAATCTGGTCAGTCCCATTCTGCAAGTGGCCTTCGTCAATACTCTTATCTCCTTTCTCCACTCTCATTCTGTATTCTCATTCTTCTCTCAGTGCAAAAACAGAGAAGGTCAGAGAATAGAGAATTTGAGGAAATGGATGAGGTCTGAAAAGGGGGAACGCCCCCCCCCCATGCATGAGCCGTGTGAATTCGCCCGGCTCATGCATGGGTGGGGGGCCTTGGGAACGCCCCCCGTGCGTGCGCCGTGCAAATTCGCATGGGTAGGGAGGCTTCTGAACGCCCCCCCCCCCGCACGTGCTCTGTGCAGATTCACCCGGCGTGCGGGTGGGGGGCCTTCCCTGGGCCTTGGGAACGCCCCCCCACGCTTGCGCCGTGCGAATTTGCCTGGTGCATAGGCAGTGCACGTGCCCCTCCGCACGTGCACTGTGTGAATTTGCCCGGCGAGGGGGCCTTCCCTGGGCCTTGGGAACGCCCCCCCTGCCCGTGCACTAGGCGAATTCTCCCGCGCACGGGCGGGGGGGCATTCCCAAGGCCCAAGGAAGGCCCCACGGTGGCTGCGCCATGCGAATTCGCATGGCGCAGCCACTCTGGGGCCTTCCAAAATGGCGCCTGTGCTTGTGGGCGCATGCCTGCGCTTGCGCACGGCGGCAGGTGCCATTTTGGAACACCCAATGCGCCGCCATTGTGCGTCATGCACACCACACCAGCGCGTTGGGCATTCCAAAATGGCGCCCGCCGCTGTGCGCATGCTTGCGCAAGTGCGGGCACCATTTTGGATGCAAAAATGGTGCTTGCGCATGTGGGGCACCGGCAGGACTGGCCACAGGTGGTCCCAAGGCCTCCGCGGGCTGCAGGTTGCTGACCCTTGTTGTAGACCAACACTGGGTATGTCAGGTTTGAGGAAGATGCCCTGAGTGGCCCCCATGCTGGTGGCTTAACATGTGACCTCCCTGCTGTGCTCCCCCTGCCCAGGGTCAGACGTGGTGGACTGGCTGTACCACCACGTGGAGGGATTCCAGGACCGCCGAGAGGCCCGCAAATATGCCAGCAACCTGCTAAAGGCCGGCTTCATCCGACACACAGTCAACAAGATCACTTTTTCGGAGCAGTGCTACTACATCTTTGGAGATTTCAGTGGCTGCGAGAATTGTAAGCAGGGGTAGTTGCTTAAAGGTTTGGGAGTTTCTTCGGGGATGGAGGCGGAAGGGGCAGGTGCTGCTTTTAGAACTATAAGTTAGGTCTGGGATTTGAGGAATCTCGTTCCAGAAGTTGCTGGCGCTTGTTTTTTATTTCAACTTGTTCACTACTTTCTGCCCAAATACCTTGCAACCTGTGACATCTACTGAGAGTTTCCTTTGGACAAATCTTCAGGTTGTTCCCTCTCAGAGTCTCTCTGTAATTAGGATGACTAAGAAATAACACAAAACAAAGGAGTGTTCTGAAGCATCCTGCTGAATTAAAGCTAGTTCAATAGTCAAAACCAGCCTATCTGAAATGATCTTGGGTTTGTTTTGACACTGATATTAGACGTTTCCCCAGGAAGGGAGCATTGCAGATTGCTTAAAAAAATTGATCCCCTTTGGTTATGCATGTTTACTTAGCAGGAGTTTACCTTTGCCCTCCCAGGTAATTGCCCTCCTTTCAATATTCAGCTTCTTTCCATTCCATCTGGAAGTCTCCTTGTCCTTTTTTTCTCATTCTCCTCCAAAGCCAAACATGTTAAATAAATTAAGTCCTTGGAGCAGGGTTGGGCTCCTTGGCTTGGGAGCATCCTGTACTGTCTCTCTCATAGTGTTTCCAGATTGAGTAACATTGGTACACCTTTCCTTTTGATGCAGCTCATAATGCAGGTGTGGGGAAAGTCCAGCCTGTGGGCTGGATGCAGCCCCGGGCCAGAAACTCATTTAGTTCCAGATGCCCGTTAGAGAGCATGGGGACAGTCTCTCCACATTCTAGGCTCAAGGGAGGCCCCTTTTCCAACAGGAAGTGATGTGGAAGTTGACTTGTGGATTATTTACTGTTGGGAAAAAGGCCTTTACTAGCCTTAAAGGCCCAAAGAAGGACACAAATGTATCAGAACCTTCCCGTAGAGGATGCTGGCAAACATTGGAGAAGCCAGATTTAAAATGGGGAGGGGGAAGCAATGTGGTTGGCAGATGCTTACCCATGTGGGAGGGCTTCATTCCTGGTTCTCTTTTCTTTCCCACAGATATGGCCAACCTCTCACTCAATGACAACGACGGCTCCAGCGGGGCTTCTGACCAAGACACCCTGGCACCTTTGCCTCTGCCGGGTGCCACCCCTTGGCCCCTGATGCCAACGTTTTCCTATCAGTACCCGGCGCCCCACCCATACAGCACCCAGCCCCCACCATATCATGAGCTCTCTTCCTACACCTATGGCATGGGGAGTGCTGGCAGTCAGCACAGTGAAGGTAGGTTGCTGGGTGCCTCAGTGCAGTCAGTGGGTTGGAGGGGGTCAGGCCTCAAGCTGCCTTCAGCAGTCTTTGGGGCATCAGGGCTCATTTGAATGGGCTGATCTCTTGTTTGGGATTGGTCTGGGGCAAGTCTGCACGATAGTACTCTGGGGTTGCTGAGAGGAAGGGAAGAAGACTTCTCTCCAGTTGTTGTTGGAGAGGGAGGCCTGTGACTGAGATTGTCCAGATTGGTGGAAAGTTGGGTTTCAGAAACGGCAACGAGGGGACCAAAAGGTATCTTCTTATTTGTTTTAAGGAATTTTTATATCACCTCCCAGCACACAAGGGCTCCCGAAGTGATCAGAAAATTAAAGCTCTTAAAACAGTACAGTAGACCCTTGGTATTTGCTGGGGTTTGGTTCCTGTACTCCCTGTGGATATTGAAATCTGGATGCTCAATTCTCATTATATACAGTGGCATAGTAAAATGGTGTCCTTTATATTAAATGGCAACATCAAGGTTTGCTTTTCAGAATATATGTATTTTTAAAATATTTTCCAGTTGTGGATGCTGGAATCTGTGGATGTGGAGGACTTGACAGTACAGATATAATAATAATTTTAAAAATGAGGAAAACAACTGCCACCAGCTTCCTTCCCACTGGTAGAATTCAAAGATATAACCACGTTAATCTGTAGAATCAGTATGTAGAGAGATTTTGTTGCATCTTTGAGACTAACTGAAACAAAGAAGTTGGCAGCATGAACTTTTGTTGACTTCAGTCTGCTTCCTCAGATGCATTTGGTCAAAGTAGACTATGAAGTCTCATGCTATTCAACTTTTTTCTTTCAGTTACTCTCAAAGGTGCTACAAGTTCTCCCCCCCCCCCCATTGTTGGATATCTAACTTTCCTTTCCTTGTTTTACAGGTAGCCGGAGCAGCGGATCAAACCGTAGCGATGGGGGCGGGGGCAGCGGAGGTGGCCGCGGGGCCAGCAAGCACAAGGAGGAGAAGGCTGGGGCAGACTCCAAGTCGGGCAGTGGGAGCGAGTCAGAGTATTCAACCCGCAGTGGCAGCCAGCGCGGTGGGGGCCCAGTGGGTCCAAGCGGAGAGGGAACCTCGCAGCGGAGCCAGCACAGCCTGGGAGGAGGGAGTGTCCGCTCCCACCATTCCCTCCACGCGGCCTATGCTGCTCCTGGAGGGATGCCCCTGGCCTATAATCCCATGGTTGTCATGATGGTGCCGCCGCCTGCCCCTCCTTCCACTGCGGCCGCTGCTGCGGCCATCCAACCTCCAGGTGCCCCTCCGGTGCGCGACTTGGGCTCCGTGCCTCCTGAGCTGACGGCCAGCCGCCAGTCCTTCCACATGGCCATGGGCAACCCCAGCGAGTTTTTTGTCGATGTCATGTGATCTGACAGAGGCCTGCTGGCCCCAAAGTTCCTCTTCCCCTCACCACAGTGGCCTCCCTTCCGTAGAGCCTTCTGAGAACCGCCTGACCTCCTCCGTTTTGCTGTCTCTGGCCACAAAAGAGCCTTCCAGGAGTTGGATGGACCAAACACTTGCTTCCCACCGCCACACATGGTAACAACATCAGTAGTGCTTGACCCACTCCCTGGTCTCCCAGTGCCAACTGGGTAATGAGGCACTGCCAGTCCTAATTCAGACAGAAACAATACGACTTCCTTTTATGATCCGTCCTAGCCTTCACCAACCTGGGACCCTCCTGATCTGCTGAACTGCAGCTCCCACGGTCCCCCAGTTTGGCAAAGGCTGGATCTTTTGACCTTACTATCTTGTGACATAGAGAGCCAGCATGGCATAGTGGTTTGAGTGTTGGACTTCAACTCCCGCTCAGCCATGAAACCCACTGGGTGACTTTGAGCAAGTCGCATGCTCTCAGCCTCAGGTGAAGGCAACAGCAAACCTCATCTGAACAGATCTTGCCAAGAAAACCCCATGATAGGTTCGCCATAAGTTGGAAACGACTTGAAGGCACAACAAAAATTTTGTGACTTGCCTTAGGACTCATACAACACGCGATAACCTTGCCAGTATTGCATCGATCACCAGCAGAGCTGTTTGCTGTCATGCGGTCTGATCGTGTGGGTCTCTCCTCCCATTAATCATGTTCACCTGGCTGGGCCTCTTGCCTTGCGGCGTCCATATCTCAAGTCAGCCCCCAGCCCTTTTGTCGTGTTCTTTTGTTTTTAATGCCGTGGCTAGCTTTGGCCACCTTTTTAAAATCTCTGACTCAGGTCTCTAGGATCATGTGACCTCTGCCTTCCTGTTACGTAGCTGCCTTGACTTTTAGGATGACCCATTGTAGTGGTCATTTGAACTTTGATCCCTCTTGGCCATCGCCATCAGCGAGGTGCCCTTTCGAATGTTTCGCTGTCTTCCTGGGAGTCCTATGCCAAAGTCCAGTTCCTGTATCGGAGCTGGCGTGACTTTTTGTGTTTTTGCGTGACATGCAAAGATATTCCTTGAGGTACGTGGGACCCCTTTTGTTGAGGTTTGGGGGACCTGGCTTTCTTTCCCTGGCTTTCTTTCATGTGACTCCCATCTCTTCAACCTTTTCCTGCTGTCCATCAAGAAGGCCTTTTTGTTCAATGGTACTCACATGTCTCCCTTCTTGAGGGTTGCAGAACCGGTGTCAATGAAGTGATAATTTTGTGGGTTTTTTTTTTAATTAAAACAAACTTTTTAAAGAAGTGTTTTTTTTAAAGAAGGGTTTTTGGTTTTTTTGGTTCATAGTTCTTTTTAGAAACTTCCTTTTGTGTGTATATGTGTATTAAAAAAAAAAAGCAGGACCCCTCCCATCCCACCTCGCCCTCCAAAACTTGTGGGAACACTATATAGCCCCTGTCTTAACCAATGTGAGATAGGACTGGATGGGTGATGGAGTGGGGGCTTCATTTCTGCCAGCACTACAACTCTTTGTGTTTTGAAGGGTTCACAACCAAAGCGTCACTTCCAGTGACTAGTTTTCCCGAGGTCGACATTACACATCCCTCCCTGTTTTGTACCTTGTCCCAAGAACGGTAAAATCCATTTTCTTTGCAGCTTGCACCTGTTTCAGTTTCATCTGTTGGTTTTTATTTTTTAAAGACAGGAGTCACTTCAGGCCAAATGATAACACCATTCACTCTGGTAAAAAGATTTGTGAGATTAAGCCAGCCTTCTTCAATGTGGTGCCTTTCGGCTGGGTTGAACTGCAGAGCTGGCTGTGGGATAATGGGAGTTGCAGTCCAACCCAATCGAAGGTACCACATTGAAGAAGGCTAGATTAAGCTACAGGTCTTCTACTTGTCCTCCCCCTCCCAAAAGTTTTCTGGAGAAATAATGGCATCATAGCATTGTCAGCATCCTGTATGTTTTCTGCAAGCTGAAGCTCTTAGTTCGGAAAATGCCAAACAAGCCCACCTCCCCATCAATATTTGCACACATAATCCTCAATCCAACATCCTGTCAGCGTAGCATAAATATCCGCATGTGGATCTACGCTACGCTGGACTAACACCTGCTCCCCAACCGACTGTAGCCCAACAATTCCCAAACCTTGGTCCTGTAGGTGTTTTGGATTTCCAACTCCCGGAGGCCCTAGTCAGGGCCGAGGTCCAAAACACCTGGAAAGCCAAAAGTTTGGGAACCACTGAATAGCCCCTGGACCCTCCCCTTGTGGCCATTCAGTGCTTTGTGAAAAGCAGGGAGGATTGAAGGTGATTCTGGCTGTGTTCCTGTAACCAGATGCGCAATGATTACAAGACAGGCCCTGGCACTGATGGCATCGTTTTGCAGCTGGCTGGGGATGCAGCCAGAGGCTTCTCCAATCCTGCCTTCTTGCAGAAAGGCATGAAATGGTCGCACAGAGCTGCTTTGGTGACTTTACAGTAAGGCCGGAGGTGGCTTTGGGTGTCAAGGAAGGGACTACCAATCCCCACAGCACCCCCCCCCGGGGACACCCCCAAAAGTCCCAAAAAGAGACACAACGCTTGTGTTATGATTCTTAACGCAATGTTATCTGTACATTTATCCTTGATATCTCTTACCATCTCACAATGTAGGTAATACAGAGTGCCTGCCCCATTCGCAGACTTGCCATCCACAGATTTGAGTATCCGTGGATGACAAGCCCCATTGAGTTCAATGGCTGTGCGTTCAGGCACTGCCATTGAATATCATGGGATTTGAGGGCCCACTGTTTTTGGCATCCATGGTGGGGGGGTGTTTTCCTGCAGATAAGAAGGGCCCACTTTGTAATTCTCAGCGTTAAATCAGGAGCAAATTGGGGAGGAATAGTCGAGCCTCGGTTGGAAATAAGGCGTTGCAGGTAACGCAGCTACAAATAATGCCTTGCTGCTATGGAGTTAATAGCATGTTATTTCCAAACGGGCTCAATGCAGCTCCTTTTAACAGGTCCCTTTTTTGTGTGGTAATGAGAATGTAGCAAATGTAGATTTCAAAAATGAAGTGGGAACAAAGTTACTTTTAGAGGATGTAACAAGAGTAACTTTCCCAACATTAAAAGTGACCTTTAGATGACATTTTGAAAGATAATTTGCAGAAATGTTTGACTTTGAACGCCCTTTATCTTACCAGTCCTGCAACTTACCATGTAAACCAATCTGTTATTTAACTATTGTTAAGTAATTAAAAAATACTGGACAAGGGAAACTAGTTCCTTTCTAATGTAGCAACAAGTGGATCCCTTTCCAAATGCTTTTGACAAGTAGCAGAGTTGAGGTGCAACAAGGAGTTATTTCTCTCCATAGCAAGCAGTTAGCTGCAGATTTGGAAAACTGGGATTGGGAACATTTTAAACATTTGGAAAACTTGGGAGATGTGGAAAAAAGTTTAAGGAGATCCTGTTGGAGGGTTAGGGCTCATTTCTGATTTCCGTACCAAAATTGCCCACATGTTTTCCTGCAGAGCGGATGCTGAAATTTCCAAATAGTCGCTTTTCATCATGAAATAAGGTACAGGGAGCAGGACCTCTTGATCACAATATTACTAATAATAATATTTTTTATTTCTTTCCCGCTTCTCAAGGTGGGGTACAACATGTTAAAGAAGAGAACACATAATACCAACAGTTACAATACAGTACTACAAAATCATTAAAATACACCTGTATAATACAGTCTTCCCTTTGGCTGTCTTATAGTCCTCCCTCCTTGGTACGAAGCCTCGTTCTCTTCTTCAGTGGTGCTATATCTCCCAATCTGGGCACGATACGAGAACCTTTGTAGGTCCAATCTTGAGTATTTAGCCTTCCCCTCTTCTCTGGGGGGTTTGCGTGTGTGTGTGTGTGTGTGTGTGATCTGTAGCAGAAAACTATTTTGTAATAACATATTTATTTTAGCTCCTTTTTTTCTGTACAAAAAAACCCAAAAAGCATTCAATTAAAAACAAAACAAAAAAAATCTGATAAACCCAAAATGTGTTGTGATGGTTTTGCTTCTTTTTCTTAATTCCGGAATTAGGGAATCGGGACGGCTCTTTTCTTGGCCTCCAGGAAAGCATCTCTTTGGGTGGAGAGGGATGTCGCTGGCCGCGCATTCTCCGGGTCCTGTTGTACTACAGCTCCCAACAGTTCTAGCCGGTGGTGAGGAATGCTGGGGGTTGCAATCCCAACATCTGGAGTGAGCCATACAATCTCCACTCCTGGGTTTGATCTTTAACAGCATAAGCCTCAGTGGCATGAAAGACGAGGGTACTTTTCCTCAACTAGAGACCATCCTGATGCCTTGGGTTGCTGCCTGGGGGATTGTGGGAGTTGTAATCCCAAGGCTCCAGCAAGGTCTCTAGTTGGGGAAAGCTGACCTGTAGTAAGTAAGTCATCACCATGGTGGGGATGTACTAGCATCCATTTTGCCCCAAACTTTTTGGAGATGTTCAGCAGATGCCGTTTTCCTCAGCCGGCTGGATAGTTTTCGTTCACTCGCATGTTTAAATCACACTTTTTACACACTGGGCCTCTTGTATTTTGTTGTACAGGCATGCCCTCCATTAACAAAGCCTCTGACAGTGAAGCTCCTTTTCACAAAAGCCTACCTTTTCCTCTTTCTAGCTGGAGTCTTTTTAAGCAGCATTGGGAGGATGGGGAAGGAGGGCGGGAGAAACACAAGACTTTTTCTGTGTCAGGTTGCAGCAGTTTTCCTGCAGTGAAAAAATGCAATAAAGCTTGAGCTGAGAAGGAGTAGGGATTCTTCTTTTACCTGATCTTACCTGGCCAGGTGAACAGCAGAATCCTTTACTGAGCATCCCTTAAGAGCAAAGCAGAGAGGAAAGTAGGTACGCCTGCCTCACAAGCTTCCTCAACATGTTGGAAAAAGCAGAGATCTATAAGCCTGGACACTAAAATATTACAAAAAGCAGAGGCAGGTGGAAGAAAAAGTCACCCGTGGATATCCTCCTTTTCCAGGACATGCCCTACATCTCAGCCTTCTGTCCAGGAGGAATTTCAAAACGTCCTCCCTTTTGAGCATGACTAACAAGCATACATTTATATTAGCGTGTTTAGCTTTTATTCTGGAATCTCCTACATTTTTCTGGAATGCCCTGCATATATATTGTGGTGCCTTGTCCTCCTTTGCAATTATTATTATTATTATTATTATTATTACTACTATTTCTTACCTGCCTCTCCCCATGGATTGAGGCAGGGAACAACAACACTGAACAGATAAAATCGGTTAAAACACATCAGTTTAAAATGACAAATAACATGCACATACATATTACAACAATCCACATTTTAAAATTCACAATTTAAAAATCACCTGGATAAGCGTCTGGTCATCCTCTGCCCTTGGATGCATTTTGGAAGAATCCTTGCAGTGGCCTCGAGAAAATTCAAAATCCTTTTTTTCCTTATGCAAGGCCTATTTGACCCAAGGTGGATCTACACTGTAAAAACAATGCAGTTTAACACCACTTCTAAGTGCTGTGGCTCCATCCTACAGACTCCTGGGATGTGTAGTTTGACAAGGTATTCCACCTTCTCTGCCCAAGAGCGCTGTTGCGTTACCAAACTTCAAATCCCAGGATGGGGTGAGCCATGGCAGTTAAAGTGGTGTCAAACTGCATTATTTCTGTAGTGCAGATGCACCCCTGGTTGTTTTATTTCACACTGTTAATTTGGAATAAAAAGTTTGAAAGATGTTGAACATGCTCTTTTCAGGTATAAGGATCTATCCCTATCCTTTTATGTTATTTTTGCCTTCTGGCACCAAATTTCCCGTCAAGCCCAGAAACATATCTTAAATTCTTGACCTTGCATTTAATTAATTTAAAATCAACTTTTGTCGCCTGCATGACATTTTAACTGCATTCATGGTGTTGCTTTTTTCCAAGAGAATCTTCTCTTCCGGAGCAGCTTTGCAAATTTAGCAAATAAAAATGACAGATGTCCAAACTTGAGGCCTCTGATTTCATTGTGGAGATTTTATGCCCTCTTTTCTCCTCATTTTTGCAGAAGAGAAAATATTTGTGCCATTGTATGGAATAGCTAAGAAGCCTTTCCCCCCCCCCCTGAAATTGGGATTTTCACCATATATATATATATATATATATATATATATATAATGTCTTTAAGGGGAGAGGCAAGCTGCTTTCTGACAATGCCCTAGCAAGTAAATGACCAAATTGATTTCATTTATAAGTTGTTGTTTTCCTCCCAAAAGTGGGATCCAAGACGGCTCACAACATGATTAAAACAGGGTCTAAAGAAAAATATAATTAAGTTCTAATATCAAAATAGAGGAGACAGCATAGTGTAAGGGTTTCAGCACTGGGTTACGACTCGAGACCTGGGTTCGAATCCCTGCTCCACCATAGAAGATCACTGGGTGACATTGGACAAGTCACACACTCTCAGCCGCACTAGGGTCACCATAAGTCAGAAATGCCTTGAAGCCACACAGCAACAACAACAGATATAGTGTAATTTGAGCTATAACACTCCAGCATAGTTGAATTTATATTTAAAGTACATAAAATGATCAAACACCAGCCAATGCTCCTGCGGGTTATGAAAAAAGCACACTCCTCAAATTTTGAGGAGACTGTAGGGCAGGGTGACCAGCTGTCCTCCTTTTGCCCAGGACCTGTCCTACATTTCAGCCTTCTCTCCAGGAGGATTCCCAAAATGTCTTCCATTTTGAGCAAGACTAAGAAGCATGGCGTTTGAGTCCAAAAAACAAAAGGAAGTATGGCAATGGACTGGGAATTCTGACCTGGGCACTTTCAATGGACTCCAACTCCCAAAATCCCCCTCCAGCCAGCATAGCTCCCAGGATTCTGGGAGTTAGAGTCCAAAAAAAAAAGGGGGGGGAGTTTGTTAATGCACTGGAAACTCTTGACCTGGGGACTTTCCTATCTTTGTTTTTGGACTCCAAACTTCTTTTTGCAGTGCAATGTATGCCAAACTTCCTTTTCCTTTTGGACTCCAACTCCCAGAATCCCCTCTAGCCAGCATAGCTCCCAGGATTCTGGGGGTTGGAGTCCAAAAAAACAAACAGGGAAGTTTGTTAATGCACTGGAAACTCTTGATCTGGAGACTTTCCTATCTTTGTTTTTTGGACTCCAAACTTTTTTTGTAGTGCAATGCATGCCAAACTTCCTTTTCCGGGCGTTGGAGTCCCAAAAAACCAGAGCATGCATTGGAAACTCTTAGGAAGTTTGGCATGCTTTGCACTGCAAAAGAAAGCCACGTGCCAACATGGCACAAGAACTACAACTCCCAAGATGCCCTGGGGCAGGAAGTGCCCGCCTCCCTCCTCCTCCTCCCCCCTCCCAACCCCATGACCTTGTTGGGGGGGGTGAGTTTAGGAAGAAGAGTGAGTAAGCCATCAAGGCAGAGAGAGCAGCAACCGCCCTTGCAACTGGGCATTATTATTATTATTATTATTATTTTCTTTGCCAAAACAGCCACTCACCTGCCCTTGGAAACTACACATCCCAGGGCTGAGAGCAACCCTTGGCACCATGCAAACCCTTCGCCTGCCCCCCAAGTTCTGCTGGAGCCTCTTGAAGTGGAGTCCCCCCCATGGGTGAGCCTGGCATTTGGGGGGCTTTGGAGGGGGATGATGGAAGAAGGAAAAGGGTTGCAACTTTTTTTTGGGGGGGGGGTTGCAAATTGAGAGAGAGAAAAAGGGGGTTGGCAGTGGGGCAGAGTGGTCAGGGCAAGGTGTGGGGTGGCCAGTAAATAAGTGGGGAGAGGGGGCTTTCATAGTTTTGCAGATTGCAACTCTCCAGACATTTTTATTGAGACTGCAATCCCTATTATCCCCTATCAGACTTGGCTGTTGGGGTTACAATCCCCATTATCCCCTACCATTGCCTTAGGAGGGGGCAGATGGGATTTGTAGTTCCTCTTCCCCTCCCCCCCTCCCCCACCACCAGGATGAGCCTGGATTTTTGTAGCTTTACAGGTTGGAACTCCCCAGACTTTGTTGTTGGGACTACAATTCCCATGATCTCCTACCATTGCCTTAGGAGGGGCAGATGGGACTTGAAGTTCCTCTCCCCCGCACCGTACCGCCCGCCCCCCATGAGCCTGGATTTGTGTAGTTTTGCAGGTTGGAACTCCCCAGAGTTTGTTGTTGGGACTTCAATTCCCATTATCCCCTACCATTGTCTTAGGAGGGATAGATGGGACTTTGGGGAAGGAGAAAAAGTAGTGGGTCTTTTGTTTTGTTTTTTGCTAATTTCGAGAGAAAAGGGGGTCTGGCAGTGGGGCAGAGTGGTCAGTGCGGGGTGTGGGGTGGCCAAGAAATAAGTGGGGCTTTCATAGTTTTCCAAATTGCAACTCCCCAGATTTTGTGGATGGGACTCTATTCCCCATTATCCCCTATAATTGTCTTAGGAAGGGCAGATGGGACTTGCAGTCTTGTATCTGGGGGCGCTGGGGGAAGTGTCTTGTGTTTCCCTAGATGGAGACCTTCCAAGATTGCAAACAAAACAAAACCCCTAAAACAATCTGCAGCCTGGATCCTATTGAAGCAGAGTGATCTTGGGCGAGTCACACTCTCTCAGCCTCAGGAAAGGCCATAGCAAACCTCCCCTGAACAAACCTTGCCAAGAAAGTCAGAAATGACACTCAAAGGCACACAACAACACAGCAAAATTAATTGAATCCAGAGATCGATTGACCTCTTTTGTTGCAATGACATTATTGGGGGGGGGGGCTGGTTTTAGCACTGAGTGAACCCCAAAGATTGAACCTGAGGGCTTTAAATCTTAATAAAATAAGGATTAAACCAGAAAAAAGATCCAAACGGGTGGCTTGATAAGTCTTAATAAAATAAATCTGACCTCCCAAATTGAAAATTTAAGAGCAACACAACTGGGGGTGCATGAACACTTTTTCCCAGGCGCCCCAAAATCTCAATGCAATGGACCTCTAATGTCCCAAAAAAAAACAAACAATTTTTTCTCTCCTGCAGGACCAGAGGGGTCCCAGTTTGGACGCTCCCGCCTCCCCAAATTCTCGGAGTGAGACTCTATGCTGCTCAGACCGCGGAGGTAAAGGACGGGGGGGGGGGAATGGGGGGGACTTTTGGTTTTGGGGTCCCATCTAGCAACACCATGAAAGAAAGGATATATATCTGCCTAAATATTTTTGAGGGGTACCACAAATGACAGAGCAATGGAATAACAATAACAAAACATATACAGTGGGCCCTTGGTATCCACTGGGGTTTGGTTCCAGGGGGGTCCCCCCTATAGATCCCCAAATCCATGGATGCTCAAATCCCATTAAACACAATGGCAGAGTACGATGATGTCCCTTTGTATCAAATGGCAAAATCAAGGTTTGCCTTTTGGAATTTCTCTGTTTCTTTGAATATTTTCGAGCCGTGGATGAGTGAATCCTTGGATTAAAGCATCTATGGATATGGAGGGCTGAATGTACAACACACACACACACACACACACGATTATAATATATTTTTGTGGGTATATAAAAGTTTTGTTATTGTTATATTTTTATACCATTGAAACTGTGTTACAAACTTGTGTGTGTACATAGACACAATATATGGTGTATACCCCTATACTCATATACTACACACACATGGATTTATGGGTATATAAATATAACAAAACTTTTTGTATACTCATATACTACACACACACACACATATATATATAACAATAACAAAACTTTTATATACCCATTAAACTATATTATAAGCTTGTGTGTGTGCCATACAGTCAGCCCTCCATATCCATAGATTCTTTATCGAAGGATATATACAAGTTTGTAATATAGTCTTATGTTTATTTACTATATACTGATATATGGTATGTACTCATATACTACACACACATGGATTTATAGATATATAAATATAACAAAACGTTTTGTATACTCATATACTACACACATAAACACGCACACACAACTTTGTAATATAGTTATATATACTTTTTGTATACTCATATTACTACGTGTCTGTAGTATACAAGTATATGTATATGTATTGTATATGGTATATACCCATAAAACTATATTACAAACTTGTGTGTGCATGTGTGTAGTATATGAGTATACAAAAAGTTTTATTATATTTATATACGCATACATTCATGTGTGTGTGTAGTATTAGAGTATGTGGGTATATACCATATATCAGTATATGGTAAATAAACATAAAACTATATTACAAACTTGTGTATGTGTACGTACACACACAAGTTTGTAATATAGTTTCAATGGTATATAAATATAACAATAACAAAACTTTTATATACCCATCAAACTACATTATACACTTATAAATCATAAACATATGGGTAAAGAGAGATCCCAGAGGTCCAAGTGGGGTTCAGGAAAGGAAGAGGCACGAGGGACCACATTGCAAACATATGATGGCTAATGGAACGAACCAGGGAATTCCAAAAGAAAATCAGCATGTGCTTTACAGACTATAGCAAAGCCTTTGGCTGCATAGACCATGAAAGGCTATCGAACAGCCTTAAAGACATGGGATGGGAGTGACAACACATCTGATAGTCCTGATGAGGAATCTGAACTCAGGACAAGAGGCTACTCTCAGGGCAGAAGATGGAGAAACAGAATGGTTCCCAATTGGAAATAAGTCAGACAAGGCTGCATCCTTTCAATCTATCTGTTCAATTTGTGTGCAGAACATAGTATAAGAAAAGCAGGCTTGGACACAGAAGAAGGAGGAGAGAAAATAGGAGGAAGGAATATCAACCATCTTCTAAGATATGCAGATGACACCGCAATACTAGCAGAAAACATCATAGGCTTAAAACACCTCCTAAGGAAGATCCAAGAAGAATGTGTTAAGGCAGGCTTAATGTTGAACATAAAAGAAAAATAAGGACTACCAAGGAGGACCTTCACAAGTTCAACTTAGACAATGAAGAAATAGAAATAGTAAAATTATTCCCATACCTGGGATCAAACAAGGATAGAAATGGGGACTGCAGTCAGGAAATCAGAAGAAGACTAAGAATGGGGAGGGCAGCTATGAAAGAACTAGAAAAGATTCTAAAATGCAAAGATATACAACTCAGCACAAAAGTCAGAATCCTACAAGCCATTGTATTCCCTATTATTCCCATGGATGGATGTGAGAGATGGACAGTTAAGAAAGAATACAGGAGGAAAACCAATGCATTTGAGAGAATCCAATGGATATAAGGATCCCATGGAGAGCCAAAAGGACAAACAAAGGGGTCCTGGAGCAGATCAAGCCAGAAACCTCCCCAGAAGAAGCCAAGATGACCAAACTGAGACTGTTGGACTTGGGACACATCATGAGAAGGCATGAATCGCTGGAAAAGACAATAATATTAGGAAAAGTGGAGGGAAGGAGAAATAGAGGAAGGCATAGATGGATGGACTTTATTAAAGAGACCCCAAATAAGAATTTTCAGGAGCTGGGCAGAGCAGCAGAGGACGGGGGGGGGGGGGGCCCTGGAGATCTCTCATCCAGAGGGTCCCCATGGGTCGAGATCGAGGCAAAGGCAGTTGTTAACAACAACAAGAAATATCATATATGAGTATATGTTATCAAACTATATTACAAACATGGGTGTATACACACACACACACACATCATATGAGTAAACAAAAAGTTTTGTTATTGTTATATTTATATACCATAAAATTGTATTACAAACTTGTATACACACACACACACACACACACACACACTTGTAATATGGTTTTATGAGTATATACCATATATTCATATATGATATATACCCATATACTACACACACACACACACATATGCATATATCGTATATGAGTATACCAAAAGTTTTGTTATTATTCCATTGCTTTGTTGTTTGTGATACTCCAATTGAGGTGAGTGCTGACCTGTTTTTTTAATTAAATTGTGGAGGGAACAGATCATAATGGCACACACCGGTTTGTAATATAATTTTATGTTGGCACACCATGTACTCATATATGGTATATATCATTATACTCGTATACTGTAAACACACACACACAGAGTATATATCAGTATACCAAAAGTTTTGTTCTTGTTATCCCATTGCTGCCATTATTTTTGTGATGCTGCCGTTGAGGTGGGTGCTGACTTTTTGGGGTTAATTTTTTTGGGGTCAGGGGGGTTAACAGATTGCAACGTCGGATGGGATTACCCAATTCTGGCAAGCCGCTTCCTGTTTATTTTTGCAAGGCGTTAATTAATCCCATTTATGCTTGCAAAATCTCTGGCTGGCTTAGATCCGTATCTGCCTTTTAGAAGAGCCGGGCAGGAGAAGCCAGTAAACACTTGGCACCAGAACGGGTTGGGTTACCTTTAACCCTAAATATTCCAAAATAGTCCATGTGAGTGGCTGAGACAGTGACCCCTTTGCTTTCGGATGGTTCGGCGTACGCAAACTTTGTTTCGTGCGCAAAATTACTTTGTAAAAGTGTATAAAGTGACCTTCCGGCCATGCGCATATGTGCGTTGTGTGCCTTACGGCAACCCTATCCCGGGGTTTTCGTGGCAAGGTTTGTCCAGAGGAGCTTCGCCATTGCCTCCCCCTGAGGCTGAGAGAGTGTGACGTACCCAAGGTGGCTTGACATGGATTCGAACCCTGGCCTCCAAAGTCCTCATCCAACCCTCAAACCACTATGTATACATCCTAGGTGTCTGCAAAACTTAGATGAACTTGGTCACTGGACGTCTTTATATCTAGGCAAATATTCCAAATTCGGAAAATCTCCGAAATACCTCTGGGCATTTTGGATAAGGGAGACTCAACCTGCATTTTAAGAGTTTTGAATTTATATATTTATTCCTGCCTGCTCCATCCTTTCATCGTTTTCTCATGGCTCTCTCATGAGGACTGGAAACTTTAAAACTTTGGATGTAGCATTGGGACTTTTGCCTGAATCCACACTGCAGAAATAATCCAGTTTGATACCGCTTTAAGTGCCTTGGCTCAATGCTGTGGCATTCTGGGAATTGAAGTGTGCGGTGGCCCCAGAGCGGAGCGGGCAACGCCGGCTGGGGGATTCTGGGAATTGTAGTCCGCACCAAGGCCATTTCCTACATTTGTCCTGGGAGAAAATTCATCAGCCTTGGAGAGATTCCCAGGACTTTGCAAGCTTTGTTGCAAAAAGATCTTGCAAAGTAGGTTAAATTGACGTTTATTCTTATTTATTCTCCGCCGGCCAAGTACAGAGTGAACTGTCTCCTCGTCATAAAACCTGGCTTTACCTTTCCCCTAAATACACCCCGTTCCAGAATTAAAATCCTCCCGAAATAATATGACCTTTCACCCAGAAAGTGCTGGCGCAACAACTTGGAAGAAGCCCAGCCCTCGGAAATGACCGGTTGCAAACAGAACATCGTGTGCGTCTGCATTTAAAAATGGGAATCACGGTACACCCGGGACCACAGAAATTGCAATTCTTATTCTTATTATTATTGAGTACAAAAAAATACAATTAGCATTTTGTATATACAGTAATATTTTTGTCTCATTACTTTCTATCATTGCATTCTATCCTTTTCTTATTATGTTTACCTTGTCTCCTGGATTATACTATATATATATATATATATATATATATATATATATACATACATAGACACACACATAAATATATATATTCCTCTTTCATCAATTGACTTCCTAATCTAAGGTCTTTTTGTAGTTATTGATCCTTATATATAAATAGTTATTTATCCATATATAATATATATATATATATATATATATATATATATATATATATACACACACACATATAGACATTTATTTATACCCTGCCCCTCTTTCGAACAATTGGGGTGGCTTACAGCAATTAAAATTCCATACCTATCACAGATTACACTGGAATATATGAATTTATCCTTATATATAAATCCTTATACATGAATTATATATTTATCCTTATATATAAATTTATTCTTATATAAATTATCTATCTATCTATCTATCTATTATATATATATATATATATATATATATATATATATTACACACACACACACACATATTGCATGTTTGGCTGTATCTTGGTTTCAAATTTAAACCCAACTATAAACCAACATAAATCTCAAGATTATAATTACAATTATTGATTGATAATCAATTTCCAAACATAGTTCTTTTAAATTATTATTATTATTATTATTACACTCGTTCCTCGTCATTCGCAGTCTTGCTCTTCATGTCCCTTGCTCCTTCGCGGATGGCAATCCGTGAGGGACAAAATGGTGCGCGCAGGGGCGCACCCCCATTGGAATCAATGGGGTGCCAATATTGGTGATTTTCCCAGTTTGCTCAGGGAAGGGCTGTTTCCGGAATGGAGCCCCCACAAATTGGAAGGAGCGACTGTATTTAATAACGGCGCACCTGCGCCATACGTGGGCTCACCATACATGGACTTAGGGTCACGCAGATGGCGCGCCCAGCACGTTTAATGGCCCATGTGCTTGTGGCGCGCACGCGGCATGGTGCACAAGAGCGCACCGCCATCGAAAATAACGGGACTTGAGGTCCCGTAGTTTTTTTCTTAAGCGGAAGGGGGGGTCCGGAATGGATCCCCCGCATATACGAAGGGTGCACTGTATATCCCATGTTTCTCCCAATATAGGGACTCCATGTGTGCATTGAGGTTACACACAGCCCAGGGACCCCATTTTATACATCCCCAATATTATTTATTATTTCCTATGCCACCTTTCTCCTAAATGGCACCCAAGGCGGCTGGCCTCGCAAAATATACTCAAAACCAAACCGTACTATTTTAAAAACTGTATTGAAACCATGAATACTAAAGGATGAATGTAGCAAGGGCAAACAGAAAATCATTAAAAACATACTAAGTTAAAAACATAAACCATCAAAAAGATATAAAAGAGAAAATAATAATAATAATTTTTTGCTGCATAAAAATATACAGCTTAAGGCAGATCTGGAATTTTTTTCCCAAAAAATCATAATAATTAAGAACAGGTTAATTAAAAAGGGATCACGTTCAGCTTGTCCCATCCTCTTGTATTCAGAATTGCACTGCTGCTGCAAAGGCAGGGCATTTGTTCCAGCCCAAGGCCTGAGTTCAAATTCAGGGCAGTCCTGGAGGAGACAGAGGCAAAAGGGGTGATGCCAACATTTTAGCAGGTTTTCACTTGAAGCTCCTGTTTTGTGGTAGTAATTAAGCCTTAGCATTTTAGCCTCCAAGACTTTGGTGGATCAAAGCCATGCAAAAAACTGGGATCCCAAATTTCCGCTAGTGCATCATCAACATCATCATCATCATTATTTGTTTATTTATTTATTTATTTATTATGTATATCCCGCTTTTCCCCCAAAAGTAGGACTCTGAGCAGCTGACAATTTAAAAGAACAGTACAATTAAAACGTACAAAAGAGAGCATTAAAATAGAACTAAATTGTTGCACAATTAAAACCGATCACTCATTCAAAGAATAAAATAAAGATTAAAAAGGACGTAAAAACAGTACGCTATAAAACAGTACAACACTTGAAGACTTTCTGTCTTATATTATTATTTATTTCATTTCTCTTCCAGCTTTCTCCCTGAAAGAGACCCAGAGTGACTTACAGATAAAATTGTTTAAAGTACATATATATATATATATATACACATATATTTTTAAAAATTGCAATAAAATCTTAAAACAATGCAAATCATCTAGCTAAAATCAGTATAAAATGGCATAAAACGTACAGAATTAAAAGCATACAAAGTGCATGGGAAGTCTCCTTTGAGATCTCTTCACAGGTCTTAATATCCCTTTAGTCATCTAGCCTGGGATGTCTATTTTGATATCTTTAATCCTTTTGGGCATGAAGCAAAGCTTGTGTTTCTGACCCATCAAAAAGCAAAAGTGTCACTCTCTCAGCCACTTTTTGGAATAGTTCAGATTTTGGAATTCCAGATAAGGGAGACCCAACCTGTAATTTGTATGCATTTTGTCTGCTGTATGGTGCTTGGTGCATAAAAATATAAAATGAAATATATTTTATCGCCCTTTGCAGGCCGTGCTGGAAAAATCGGGTGCCAAGACTGGTTCTGCTTCCCAAGCCGTGTCTGAAAAAACATCACTGGCCACAGTATGTGCTGATGCTTTTATTTTAATTTTAATTTTTTTTAAAAAAATTCAACGTATTTGATTGGGGTTTGATTCCCCGCTCGGGCATGGAAATTTAGCGGGTGGCCTTGGGCGAGTCACACTTTCTCAGCCCCAGAAAAACCCGATGATAGGTTTGACTTTGCCATAAGTCGGAAACGACTTGAAGGCACACAACCACAACAAATGAGGCAAAGCAAAATGGCATCACGAGGCGCTCGGTTTTGTGACGTTCAGACGTGGTAGCGATAAGGAGATTTTAAAAAAGAGAAATGATTACTCATAAAATAACTCTTCTCTTCCGTTTGCAGGAGTCCAAATCCTTTGCTGTGGGGATGTTCAAGGGTCAGATCAACACCGAGCAAGTCTTTCCTTATCCTTCAGGTAAAAGCCATATATGTGTCTGTGTCTGTGTGTGTTTTTACAGGGAACAAATACATCCAGAAAATGGAGAGAAAGGCAGATAAGGGAGAATTTGCACAGCCATCAGGACCGTGGGACCATGTTTGAGACACAGCAGATTCCTCCCTGCAAGCAGACACTGTCTGGATGTATTGTGCCGTATTTCCCCTCATCCATCCATCCAGCAAGCAGGCATTTTCTGGATGTATTTTACTATAGTTCCCATCATCCATCCAGCAAGCTGTTGGGCACTTTGTGGATGTATTGTACTATAGTTCCCATCTGTTCACCCTCTTTCTGGGTGTATTATATTATTGTTCCCATCCTCCATCCATCCAGGAAGCAGGCACTTTCTGGATGTATTGGACTATAGTTCCCATCATCCATCATCCAGCAGGCACTTTCTGGGTGTATTGTACCATAGTCTTCATCATCCATCCAGCAAGCTGACACTGTGTGGATGTATTATACTACAGTTCCCATCTGTTCACCCACCATGGCCTTTCTTGGGCTGGGCAGATCCTCATTCTGGATGTATTGTACTATTGTTCCCATCATCCATCCAAGCAGGCACTTTCTGGATGTAATGGACTATAGTCCCCATCAGCCCACCAGCTAGCCAGCAAGCAGGCACTGTCTGGATTCATTTTACTATAATTCCCATCATCCATCTATCCAGCCAGCAGGCACTTTCTGGATGTATTGTACCATAGGTCCCATCATCCATCTATCCAGTCAGAAGGCACTTTCTGAATATATTGCACTATAGTTCCCATCATCCATCTATCCAGTCAGCAGGCACTTTCCGGATGTATTGTATCATAGTTCCCATCATCCATCTATCCAGCAAGCAGGCCCTTTCCAGATGTATTGTATCACAGTTCCCATCATCCATCTATCCAGCAAGCAGGCACTTTCTGGATGTATTGTACCATAGTTCCCATCATCCATCTATCCAGCAGCAGGCACTTTCTGGATGTATTGTACCATAGTTCCTATCATCCATCCATCAAGCAAGCAAGGAGGCACTTTCTGGAAGTATTGTACCATAGTCCCCATCAGCCAGCCAGCAGACACTTTCTAGGTGTATTGGACTATAGTTCCCTTCATCCATCTAGCAATCAAGCAGGCACTTTTCTGGATGTATTGGACTATAGTTCCCATCATCCATCTAGCAATCAAGCAGGCACTTTTCTGGATGTATTGGACTATAGTTCCCATTATCCATTCATCCAGCAAGCAGGCAGTTTCTGCATGTTTTTTACTGCAGTTCCCATTATCCAACAAGCAAGCAAGCAGGCACTTTCTGGATGTATTGTGCCATAGTTCCCATCATCCACCCACCCAGCATGGCTTTTATTGGGCAGATTGGGCATCAGACCTGGACAATCTCCACCTAAGGACAAAAACTAAAATTAAAAATAAAGAAACAAGAAGTTATGAGCCATTTCCTTCCAGTTTTTATTGGGCCGGACTTGGGCTTACCAAGGGGTTGTTCTTTGTTTTTTATACAAAAAATGCCATTGTTAGATGTCTTCTGTAATGGCAAAAACGTTGTTTTTTTGTTGGAAAAATATATATATTTTGCCCAGTGGGGTGCTGGGAGTCATGAGGCATGCGGTGGAGCCCAGCTTTACTAATCCTGGCTTAGATAGACCACCAAACCCATCCCTATAATGTAGGGAATTTGTGGAATAAGGGAGGAATTGTGTGTTGCTACAATTAGAATGTGCAGAACCTCGAACACAGAACTGGGGTGAGATTATTAAAGGGATTCTATGGTTTGGGTCCCTAGAAAGCCACGTACCCCCTCCCCTTAGCTTGGCAAGCAAAGAGGGAGCAACCCCAGCCCCAAACGTAACCACTCTTTTTCTTTCCCCATTGTTTTTCTTCCAGCCCTCACTGCGGATCAAACCCAGACGTTGCAGGAACTGGTGGGCCCGGTCTCTCGATTCTTTGAGGTAAGGAGTTTTAGGGGGACGGCCTCGATTCTGCCAGAATTGGGGGTGAAATGGGGGTCTGGTCAAAGGTCTGGCTAGCAGGAGATTGACTGATGGGTTATTTGCTGAAAATTCACATTGCAATAGGAGAAAGGTAAGCTTGCAATGTGTTTTAATTTTTAATTTAATTTTAATTTAATTGGCTCATTCAACAAACAACCCTCTCTTTTCCTCCTTTTTCTCTTGGTAGGAGGTAAACGACCCAGCTAAGAACGATGTGTTGGAAAAAGTGGAGGAGAAGACCATGCAAGGGCTGAAGGAGCTGGGCGCTTTTGGATTGCAGGTCCCAGTTGACCTGGGCGGCCTGGGACTCAGCAACACACAGGTGAGCCTCCCATCTCCTCCTCCTGGATCGGCCTCTCTACCTGTCCTCCTTCGGGAAGCAAGCCTTGATCCAACCATTTTATACAAGGGACACCATTATACTATGCCATTGTATTTAATGAGACTTGAGCATCGACAGGTATTGATGGATCTAAAAGGTCTGTGTGTATGTGCATAAAATATTTTCAAGCCGTGGATAGTTGAATCCGTGGACAAGGAATCTGCGGATACAGAGGGCCGACTGTACTCGTATTCTGTTATAATTGCATAAGTGATATGTTTGCATAGCAACTAGGAACTGGTATGAGTCCCTATACTTAATGGGGTTACTTATAGCTCAAGTCCCATTATGTACAATGGTGTGACAAAATGGCATCCCTTATATAAAATGGCAAAAATCAAGCTTTGCTTTTTTGGGGGGGAGGGGGGGAATGGTGTGTGAATATTTTCAAACCATGGGTGGTTGAATCTGTGAATACAAAATCCGTAGATATGGAGGGATGGGTGTACAGTCACACCTCCGTTCTCATGGACTTAAGGTCCACCGTTTTGAATATTCATGGAGGGGCAACCTCTGTTAAAATCAATGCGGCGCACCCCATTCAAGCCTATGAGGCTAGAATATTGGCGAGTCTCCGTTTTCGTGAGAGAGTCCGGAACGGATCCCCCGCGAAAACGGAAGGCTGACTGTATTAGATTTCAAAAGCATGGTTATGTTAAAGAAAAGAAACCTAAAGGCAAAAGGGGGATTTAAAAAGAAAGAAAGAAAGAATTCAATTTCCAGGTAGGGCTTAGGATGCCCTAGACTAGAGAGCTGCACCTGCCACTCAGGGTTGACAGTAATGAACTGGGTCTAAGGCAGTTTCTTGTGTTCCTCGGTGTGTCTGTGTGTGTTGGTTTTCCTTCCCCTCCTTCTCCTAGGCGGAAAGGGGAGTTTCACACAAGGGTTTCTGGGGTGGTGAGGGGAAAGTACCCCACCACGATGGTGTAAAATGTCCTCTCTCTTCTGCAACTGAGCATCCAAAGTGTTCCTCCTCGACCTTCTCTCTTTGCACCCTGCAGTACGCCCGGCTGGTGGAGATTGTGGGCATGCACGACTTAGGGGTGGGCATCACCCTCGGGGCTCACCAGTCCATTGGCTTCAAGGGCATCCTCCTCTACGGCAACCAGGCCCAGAAGGAGAAATATCTCCCCAAATTGGCAACAGGTAGGGGCAGGTTTGGGCTTTCTGGAGCACGGAGGGCGAGATGCTTAGCCTCCATGGAGAGGCTCCAAAGCAGCTGTAAGCAATTGTGGGAGAGAGTGGCTGGGCCATTTGTGGCACCGGAGAGAGTGCTGGGCCACAGTTCCCATCATCCCCTGCCATTGGCTCAGCTGGGGGTTGGTGGGAGTTGCAGCCCGATCTCTGCATTAAGTGATAGAGAAAAGAAGGTGGAGGAGTTTTCCCTCTCTTTCTTTCCCCCCATGAATGCCTTTTCTCCATTCCTCTGCCTTCCGGGTCTTTTTGCCGCTTTCCGCCTCCTCCAGGGGAGACCATTGCTGCCTACTGCCTGACGGAGCCCTCCAGCGGCTCGGACGCAGCTTCCATCCGTTCGACGGCTCAGCTGAGTCCCTGCGGCACCTACTACACCTTGAACGGCAGCAAAATCTGGATCAGGTGAGTTGCGGGGTGCGAGGAAATTGTAACGCCAGCAGCGCAAAACCCGAGCTTGGGTGCACTGCTGCTCCAGAGTCTGAGGCAGGCCAAATGACCCCACAGCAAATAGCATAAAAGAAAAAGAAGGCACACATGCACACTCATAACGTCAACAAGTGCCGTATTTTCCGGCGTATAAGACGACTTTTTACCTGCAAAATCGGTGGCTAAAAGTGTGGGGGGGGTGTCTTATACGCCGGATATAAGGATAATGCGGATAGAGGGGCAAAAACTCTATATTTTGACTGGGAAAATGGGGGGTCGTCTTATACGCCGGAAAATAAGGAAAGGAATGAAACAAGGCATACATACACCCTTGGCTACACAGAACTGCAAGCAGCTGCAAAGCAAAATCCTTTGTTTGGCAGCATCTTAGATATTTTTGTTTGGCAGCATCTTAGATATCTAGAAAACATCATGAGAGTTTGGGCCAAGGAAAAAGGGGGGCATTCCCATGCCAGTTACTGAGTTGTTTAACCAGGTACCGAGATGAGCTGGAACCTCTTATCCAGGGGTAGGCAACCTTTCCCCTTTAAGGGCCGAGGGACTTCAGCTCCCAGAAGCCTCAGCCATGTTGGTCAATAGTCCCATGTTGGCCAATAGCTCCTGGGATTCTGGGAGCTGAAGTCCCTTGGCCCTTAAAGGGGAAAGGTTGCCTACCCCTGCTCTTATCTTTTGGCCCTTGGAGGCCATTCCTCCACCTCCTTGCACCACCCAGATTCAGGGAGAACTTTCCTTGACCCATTCTCTAACAGAGTAAGCAAGGGCTACAAGTCTATGATGCGGAATGCCGCCTGAACCGTACCTTTTTTAAAACCATAAGCTCCAAGCCTAACAGAGAAGAGGTGCAGAGGATCAGATGGGGAGAGAGTTGTTCCCCCCCCCCCCCCCCCCCGTGTGCAGAAAGGGGAAATTTGGAAGAGCTTCTTTTCCCTGGACTGCAGCACCTTGCTTCCCCCCCAGAATTCTATGGAATTCTGCATTATATTATGGAATTATTATATGTATTACACTCTGTGGGTACAATATATAGAATCATATAACCTCCGTTATCGCCTGGATTTGCTTTAGTAAATGTAATTGTCAATTTTATTGTTAATGTTAATGTTAATTTTATTGTCTTATTGCGTTTGTAATTTTAATGTTTGTTTTAAGAATTTTTATTGTAATTTTGTCATGTTTTTATGGCCATGTTTTAAACCTTGTTGTTTTATTTCTATTGCTGTACTCCCACCTCGATCCATTGGGAGAGGCGGGACATACAAATAATAATAATAATAATAATAATAATAATAATAATAGAACAGGGGTAGGCAACCTTTTTGAGCCAGGGGCCAGGTTGCTGTCCCTCAGACAATTGGAGGGCCGAAGCACCAAAAATAAATAAATAAATAAATAATAAAAATATTTTTTTTAAAAAAATTAAAAATATGCATGCACACTCTCTCAGCCCCAGAAAAGCCATGGCAAAACCCCTGTGGAGATTTTGCCAAGAAAACCCCAAGAACAAGTAATAACAACAATAATCAATATCATCATGGCGGGCAGCGGCAGGACCATCCTGGGGCCGGTCCAAAGGCCTCAGGGGGCCGTATTCGGCCCCCGGGCCTTAGGTTGCCTACCTCTATTATAGAATCATAGAGTTGGAAGAGACCCCAAGGGTCATCTAGTCCAACCCCTGCTATGCAGAATCTCTCAATCAAAGCGCCCAAAACGGGTGGCCATCTAGCCTCTGTTTAAAAACTTCCAAGGAAGGAGACTCCACCAGAATCCATAGGAGTATGTTCCACTGTCAAACAGCTCTTACCATCTGGAAGTTCATCCTAATATTAAGGTGGAATCTCTTTTCCTGTAGTTTGAATCTATTGAGACTCTGTGTCCCATTCTCTGGAGCAACAGAAAACAAGCTTGCTTCATTCTTCCTCAATGTGACATTCCTTCAATTATTTAAACAGGGCTATCACATCACTTCTTAACCTTCTCTTCTCCAGATTAAACATCCCCAACTCCCTAAATCTCTCCTCATAGGGCTTCATGGTTTCCAGACCCTTCATCACTTTGGTCACCCTCCTCTGGACATGTTCCAGCTTTTCAACATCCTTTTCAAATTGTGGTGCCTAGAATTGGATATATATGTCATAATCATGAATATATCATATATTATTATTGTTGTCATGTGCCTTCTAGTCGTTCCCAACTTATGGCGACCCTAAAGTAAACCCCATCATGGGGTTTTCTTGGCATGTTTCTTTGGAGGGTGTTTGCCTTTGCTTTCCCCTGAGGCTGAGAGTGTGTGACTTGCCCAAGGTCTTCCAGTCGGTTTTCATGGCTGAGCTGGGCACTGAACCCCGTCTCCAGAGTCATAGAATGGCAAAATCAAGGTCTTCTTTTTGGAATTTTAAGAAATATTTTCAAGCTATGGATGGCTGAATCCATGGAAGACAGACTTTCCATCATGTCCCAGAGAAGGCTGGGGTCAGGCTTTACGAAGAGGAGAAAAACTTCTCCCAAACTAAAATAGCCCCCATCTAAAAGCAGCCTATAAAAAAAGAAAAACAGGATTAAAATCATACCTAAAATCTCTCAGGAAATTATTTTAAAAAGGAGGAGGAAGGTACCTGAGCCATTCTTTCCAGAGAAAGTGTCCCATGGCCAAGGGGCCAACACTGCCAAGCCCTTTTCTCCTGGAGTCCCTGGTAGGGCAGACACTCTGCACATGTTCAGAAGCATGCATTTTTCTTTTTTCTTTTCTTTTTCCTTCTGGTCCTAAAAGAATTTCCCATACGCCTACATTTCCCCCACCCCATTTTGTTTTTTTCTTGTTGTATAACTGTACTAAATTTATCTCCATGGCACATCTGATGTCTGGTTGTAATGACTCAGGTGCCGAAGCACTGGCATTCTTTAAAGGCCAGACGACAAGCGATCGCGTAAATCCTAGATGAAGCCTATGAGGTTGCCACAAAGAAGGGGGAACATGGAAACCTATATCCAAATATACAAATTGGCAATCCTTCTGGAGCTGCCTCTGGAAAGTTAGCTAGCCGTTAGCTACACCTCTGAGTATTTGGAGGCTTTTGGGTAGACATTGCAGCTGGGGAATCGTATGGCCTTCCAGATGTAGATAGATTGCATCTCCCAGCATCCCACACCATTGGTTAGGCTGGCTAGGGGGAGGATGGGGTTTGTAGTCCAGAAATCATCTGAAGGGCTGCATCATCCCCAGCCATTTACAGGCACACTGCTGTAAAACTGTGTATGCAATCAAAACTGCTTTCGGGGTCTTTGGGTTGGTGAGCCTCCTGCTGTGACTATTTATTAAATTGTCTTTTTAAAATAATGCTCAATAACTTTTAATTCTCCAAGGAATGAAGCCACTTGAATCTTAGAATCTAAGAGAAAAGAACAAATAAGGCAGCATAGAGTATGGGTGGAGAAAATGCAAGTCACACGCAGCTCCTAAAGACTTCCAATAATAATAATAATAATAGTAATAGGGACTTTTACCTGAAAACCACATTGCAACACACATACACACGCACCCCAAAGGCATGAAAATGTACCCACCCCTAAATAGGTCTGCTTTTGTTAGAGTCCCTCTCTAAATGGCAATGAAAAGTGATAGAATAATACTTCTGGTTGCCATTTTGAGAGGGACTCTGGACTAAAATGGTGGCATTTTGGCACTTTGGTTGGGGTGGGGAGTGCTTCCAGAGGTGGAATTGGCCCCTGATCTCTACTCAGTAGAGTAAATAACATAAATAAATGCCAAATACAATCAATGCCGGAGATTAGGCTCAGTGGAAGAAAAAAAGGAGGGACAGGGGATCATGCAGCCCTGTAGATCTATCTGGTTGGACTAGAGCTCCCATTAGCTCAAGGTGGAATAGTTAGCAGTGAAGGAGGATGGGAGTTGCAGTCCAGCAAGAACTGGAGAGGCACACATTCCAAACCCTCCTGCATTTCACAGATTAAATGGGCACGTGTGGCCGAGCACCATAAAGAATGTGGTCAAGATGGCAAAGGTTATTAATGAAGAAGAGACGAGCTAGGATATGCTGCCGCAGGTTGCTTTTACCTGAGCCTGCTCGTGGCACAGTGATTAAATACTCCAGCCACAAGGTTGTGAGTTCGATCGTGGGGGGGGGGGGCAAGGTTAACTCAGTCTTCCATCCTTCATACGTTAGTAAAATGAGTTCCCAGCTTGTTGGGGGCAATTGGCTTACAGACTGTGGATGGCTTTAACCATGGGTAGGCAACCTTTCCCCTTTAAGGGCCGAGGGACTTCAGCTCCCAGAATCCCAGGAACTATTGGCCAACATGGGACTATTGGCCAACATGGCTGAGGCTTCTGGGAGCTGAAGTCCCTCAGCCCTTTAAGGGGAAAGGTTGCCTACCCCTGGCTTAGAGAGTGCTTAGTTCACTATCAAGCGGCATAGAAATGTAAAATGTTAATTGCTACCGCGTAGGCCAAGACTCTGTTCCTCTCCTTTCTCTCCTGCCGAGTTAATTGAGTGGAAACTGCTTTTGCACTTTGAATTCAGTTTGCAGCAACTGAAGTAAGCTGAAGGGAAAGGTGGGAGGAGGAGAAAGAAACCGGGACATTTTAAAAGAAAAAAGTGGGATGGCAGAGGATTAGTCAGGACTATCCCAGCCAAATTGGAAGAGTCAAAGCGTATGACATTCCCCCTCCTGAATTAAAAGCATGAAGCTAATTTTGTAATACATTGGGTCAGTAAAAAGATTCCCCCAGCAAGAAGGTTCTTGCCAGGCAAGGGTTCCCAGGCTGACTTGAGCAATCTCTTGCAGCAATGGTGGCATCGCTGACATATTTACCGTTTTCGCGAGAACTCCGGTGAAGGACGAGACGACGGGCGAAGTGAAAGACAAGATAACTGCCTTCATCGTAGAGCGGTCCTTTGGTGGGATCACGACGTGAGTAATATGGAAATTGGGTTCTTTCCTTCCTTTTACCCAATAAGGTGGTCTACTTCACCTTTTTGGCTGATATCCATCCCTTCCTGAAGGCCTGTTAAGAATCATGATGACCCATGGCAATATCTGCAACAGGTGGCCAAAGTGTGGCCCCAAAGCACAGCCCCAAAGCCACCAGATTCCTCCCGCAAGTTGAAAAAATAAATTCTTACTCATTGTTAGGCAGTCTTCCACCCCCAAATTCTAAAAAATAGAAATATAGGGGGTTGCAGACTGCCAGAAATAGTGCAAATTGAGTCCACTTGTAGGGTTAGGGTTAGTGCTAGGGAATCATGGGAACTGTATTTTTTTCTGAGACATTGAGCCTTCTCTGTCAGAGAGCTCTGGTGCCACAATAAAATACAGTTCCCATGATTCCCTAACCCTAACCCTAACCCTAAAAGTGGACTCAATTTGCACTATTTCTGGCAGTCTGCAACCCCCCTCTCTCTCCCAAGAATTAGTGACTGGCTGTGTGGAGAGCCTTAATTTACAGGCATTATTTTGAGCTCTGCCTCCTTCTGCCTGAAAACTTGAAATCCAGCCCTCAGACAGAAAAAGAGGGCTGGATTTTAGTCCACCTTTAGCCCACCTTTAGTCTGCCATCAAGCCAGATGATCCTCCTGGAAGTTGCATTTATAGTCAGACCCTGTATTATATGAGAAATCCTTTCATGGACCCTTAGTTTAATATGGAATTCACATATAGTCTGGAACGCTATTTGTCCTACATGAAATGAATGACAAAGTGTGCTCTCTAGGCAATTCTAGGTCCTCCAGCATGACTCTATGGTCAACTTCTGGCAGAAGCACGTATCATAGAATTGTGCTGGAGGACCTAGAAAATGCTTAGAGGGAACATTTTGCCCCCTTGTGCATAACTGAAACGGCATAATGGGAGCTGTCATAATATGGGGTCTGACTGTTACATTATTTGTTACATGAACATATTTGTTTGTTAGTTATATTTATAATACATAAAATGTTATATGTATCTTAACAGTTTAGCACTGTTATAACTTTGTAATACATAAAGTATGTTAAAATATAAATGTATATTTATTTGTAATGTATAATATATACGTTACTAATAAATATTTATTATGGTATTAATAAATTATATTTTACATACATATGTTCATACATATTTATTTATTCATTTATTTGAGCAAAGGGAAAAGCCATCTTGCTGTGCCTTGTTTTATATGCTCTTTTAATAGTGTTATGTGTTTAATTTGTTGTTGTTCCCCACCTCGATCCATAGGAAGAGGTAGATAAGAAATAAATGTCGTTGTTGTTGTTATCATCGTCATTAGTTACACAGAACTTGGCAAAGTTGCTCTTTTTATGATGAGTGGACTTACGAATCTCAGCTTCCACCCGCTGCCTGATGCTGAGAGTCACAGTCCCCTAAAAGTAACTTTCCCAAGCTCTGGTATTATGAGATCTATAACATCTTCCTTCTTTCCTGCACTTCCTAGTGGACCCCCAGAGAAGAAAATGGGTATCAAGGCCTCCAACACAGCTGAAGTTCACTTTGACGGGGTCCGTGTCCCGGCCGAGAACGTCCTGGGGGCGCCTGGCACTGGGTTCAAGGTTGCCATGAACATCCTTAACAATGGGCGTTTTGGGATGGCAGCTGCCCTGGCCGGCACCATGCGCGGGATCATCGCCAAAGCGGTGAGTGACCCCATACAGCGCTCTGGGTATTCCCCAGCAGTTGGTACTTCCATATTTTGTGCCTCTTAGTAGTTGTATATATTTTATAATAGAACAAAGGGTTAAACGTAGGAAAGGTGTGATAAGCAGGACAGGTGATTGCAGGCAAGTTGCAAGAAATGTTGAATTCCTCTGTAGCTGATATAAAAATCTTAACACTCAGATGGTGGCAGTGTGGAAGGGATGTGCAGGAATGTTGCTGTGAAGACTGTGAGGAAGTGATGCTCAATGTCTGACCACTCGAGGACTATGTTTTTCTGAACTGCAACTATGAGTCCATGGAGTTAATGCACTAAATTCAAAGGACTGATAATCTCTTTGGACACATGGAAGAAACAAAGAATATATATGTATCGTGCATGAACTTAGTACATGTTGCTCTGTCATTACAATCTGCTGAGTAAACAATACTCATCTTCAACTCTGGTGTCATGACTGTAATGAAGACTTTGAACTTAGGGAATTACTAAAGTCCAAGTCTTCTATGGGATCTTTTATTCTATGTTTACAGAGGTGGCTAGGGGATAGACTGATGGAGACAAAGCTTTCCAATCAACTGTAATTTATTTGGGGGATTCAAACATACAAAGACACTCTACCATACATGTATACACTCAAGAACTCAGGAATAAAGTAGTTAGCTTGGAGAGGAAACAAAAGGCTTTCTAATGGTGATAATTATCTGAAGGAGGCTGCTCCAAGGATGAATGAAGATGAATAGACTCAACCACTATGATAATAATAATAATAATAATAATAATAATAATAATAATAATAATAATATAGTTTATTTATATACCGCCCCAGTGGCAAGCCAATCTAGGCGGTGAACAACAATAATAAAATACATCGAATAAAACAATGTCAATCCCACCTCCCCCCCTTAAAAATTAATTAAATCAATTACAAATTAAAACAACTGCAATTGAGCAGTAATTATACAATAAAAAAAACTTAAAAATTCAATTATAAACCAGCACGCAACAATCCCCTACTGATCAAATTTGAAGGGGATTATAATAGAGTCCGGCTGAAGAGTACCAGGACTAAAGGGTCCCAAGGCTGGCTATCTAATCCGGGAAGGCCTGCCGGAAGAGATCCATCTTGACAGCCTTTTAAAAAGGGAAAGGACAACGGACAGACCTGGGACCCTAGTCAGAAATCACTGTGGCACAGCATCAACATGAAATCTATCCAGACCCCCAATGTGCCTGAGATTTTGGGGAACATTTATACCCTTAAACTTAGCGTGAGGCAAAGAGTTGCTATTGTATATCAAAGGATTCCAATTGCTATGCTTTGAGGCAGACAATTTCCAAAAGAGGGGAGATAGGATGCTGATGTTATCTCATCTTCAGCCGGACACATCCTGGCTGGCACTCATAAATCCTCTAGGTGTGAATGTCCTGCTTTGCAGCTCCTAAGCCTGGCCTTTTTGATCTGCAAATGGTTGTAAATGCAGGTGTGACCCTTTTTGTGGTGCCTACGTGATGTTCTTCACACTTTGAGTTCATGGCGGTAAAGGCTCCTCCCAGCCCAGGGCTATGACAGGGACTTTATATCCAAGAAGGGGTCTTTATATCAAATCAACCATCATAACAGGACTCTGTTTCTCCTCATGGATTTGCGAGTGAAATTGCTGGACAAACTTTAGCAGTGCCTGCCATTTAATGTTGCCTTTTCTGCCTTCCCTACCTAAACTCTCCCTCCCCTAGTCCTGATCTATCACTGCTGGGCCTCATTTTCTCATTGTTCTAATTTTCTTATTTTCTTTCCTCCCTTGGCTGTCATCCCAAAAGGCGGATTTTGCAGCAAACAGGACGCAGTTCGGTGAAAAAATTCATAATTTTGGAACAATTCAAGAGAAGCTGGCAAGAATGGCTATGCTCCAGTACGTGACAGAGGTGAGGAAAGACACGTGGCCCCATGAAAACTTCTGCAGGGGCTAAATTTTTATCTAGAATGTGTAGACTTTGTTGTTCAAGGCTATAGGATTTCACCATTTTGTACATAAAACACATAGACAGTAAAACACATATGAAAAGCTGGTTACAACATTAACTTAGTCTGTCATTTGTGTTTATCAAAAAAGCAGGAAAAGGACTGGAAACATCCAAGAGATATGACATAGAAAAGAAAAAAAATCTAAGGATGTTGAGAAAAAGAGATGATTTTATTCTTGAAAACAGCACAAGATAGTTTATTTTATTTATTGAATTTATATCTGGCCTTTTCCCTGCAATGGGATTCAAGGTGGTTTACAATAATTTAGAAAAGATTAAGATTAAAACATCAGTTTACAAAAGTATGTTCTGGTGGAGGCCTGATCCAATCGTACAGCCCATCAGAGGTTGCTTAACTGCAGCTCCCAGCATTGGTTGGGCTGGCTAGGACTGATGGGAGTTGCAGTCCAACCACATCTGGAGAACCATAGGATTCCCATTCCTGGATTAGACCTTCAAAAGAATAAAAAGGCCAAATGAGATCTTTAGCCTTTTAAAAATCTATTTGCAGCCTCAGTATTAGGAGAAAGTTTGGATAGGAAGCAAATTCAATAAAGGATCGACTTTTTTTCCTCCACAGTCCATGGCATACATGATTAGCGCAAACATGGATCAAGGGGCTTCTGATTTCCAAACCGAGGCAGCCATCAGCAAGATCTTTGGCTCGGTAAGTTCGGGGCAAAAGTGGGAGGCCAAGACAATGTACCTTTTTGGCATGCTGTTGTTATTGCTTACTTTCAAGTAATTTCCAGATTATGGCATCAGCAAAGTGACTCTGTCCTGAGGTTTTCTTGGCGAGATTTGTTCAGAGGGGGTTGCCCTTGCCTTCCTCTGAGGCTGAGAGAGTGTGGCAAAGACAAAGCTCCTCTGAACAAACCTCGCCAAGAATATCCCATGATAGGCATGCTTTAGAGTCACAGCCTGATTTTAACATGCAAAGCCTCTCTTTGTCACAATCTTGTTTGTTCTTGCCATGGAGCAATTGTGCACCCATTTTACAGACTAGGAAAAGTGAGCCCTGTTCATTCTCTGTCCTTTTTTTAAAAAATATTATTATTATTTGCATTGCTCAGGAAGCCGCCTGGACTGTCACTGACGAATGCATCCAAATCATGGGTGGAATGGGCTTCATGAAGGTAAGAAAACTGGGGGCAATCACTCCCTCCCACATGCGCCCAGAGGAGTTTATACCAAAGCCTGGGATGTTTCTTTCCCCAAAACTAACTTGATGCATTTAGTCATTACAGTGGGCCCTCCACATTTGCTGGCGTTAGAGGCACAGGGCCCCCGTGAAAGTGGGAAAAGCTCAAATAACAAAAACCACTTTTTTTTTTTAACCTGAGAAAACACCTTTCTAGGAGGACCTAGAGATTCCTAGAGAGAACATATTAATCAAATCCGCAAATAATCAAAGCTACAAATGTGGAGGCCTGACAGTATTTTAAGGTCTTATAAATTACTTTTAATTTATTTTTAGTGGAATTATACTTCACAGATTATCTTCATCTTTATCTTTACAGTGGGTCCTTGGTATCCACTACTGTTTGGTTCCAAAACCCCTCATGGATACCAAAATCCACAGATGTGCAAGTCCTATTGTATACAGCGGGGTATCATCATCATCATCATCATCATCATTAATATTATTATTACAGTGGGCCCTTGATATCTGCTGAGGTTTGGTTCCAGGACCTTGTGTGGGTGCTCAACTCACATTACATACACTGGGGTAGTAAAATGGTATCCCTTACCTAAAATGACAAAATCAAGGTTGGCTTTTGGGAATTTATATTTTTTTGGAATATTTTCAAAGTGTGGATGGTGGAATCCATGGGTGCAGGATCCATGGATATGGAGGGCTGACTGTATTTTTATCCCACCTTTTCATCAAGAATGGGGATCAAGGTAGTGTACACAAAAAGTATGGTCCCTCCTTTCTCCTCCTCCTGAGTCTTGCCCCACTCATACCATCTCTTCAGTATGTCGAGCGATCTTGTAGCACCTTTGAGACTAACTGAAAGAAAGAAGTTGGCAGCATGAGCTTTGGTAGACTAAAGTCTACTTCCTCAGATGCATTTCTTTCTTTTAGTTAGTCTCAAAGGTGCTACAAGATCTCTCTGCATACTGATTCTACAGACTTAACATGGCCAGATCTTTGAATTCCATCTCTTCAGTGTTTTAAAGGGATGCAGGTGAACACCACAGCCGGTTTTCTGCCAAAAGGCAGATCTTTGGGGGGCAGTGGTATCACTCCTCTTTAGGGGTGTGCTCCCCTCTAGCGATGCCCCTTTAGATACTTTGGCTTGACCAGTCTCTCCTTTAATATTTTCAATTTGTTTCCTGAATTCTGCAGGACACTGGCGTGGAGCGAGTTATGCGTGACCTACGGATATTCCGGATCTTTGAGGGAACCAACGATATCTTGCGACTGTTTGTTGCCCTGAATGGATTCCAGGTCTGTTGCTGGGGGTGAGGATGGGAAACACAGGAGCACAGAGATAGAGAAGGGTGAGGCTGGAGTCAGAATTTGAGGAGGCGAGGAAAAAGGTCTGTAGCGGGTTTTCTCAAAAGTGTAAGGCAGTAGGAAAAGAGGAAAGCTGTGTCATTCAAGAAAGCTGTCCTGAGTTTGCAAGACTTGGCTTCCAGGGCCCTCGGAGGTTTCTCAATCATAAGGTTGCCAGAAGTCAAAGCCAACTTGATGGGAAATAACATCAAGCTTTCTCCTAACTTTGTGCCTTCCAGCTTTGCTGGTTGGGGGATCATGGGGAGTTGTAGTCCAATACATTTGGAATGTGCTGGATTGGAGAAAGCCATCTTAACAATGCCACTTTCTTTTCTCTAAAATGCTTCCGTACTTGTAAGCCTCTTCTTCCTTCTTCGTGATGAATCCAGATGTTGGAGAGAGATCGGACAAATTTAAAACCAATTTTGGGCCTCTGACAACAGATTATGGTCGGCCCTCAACTTTCGTGGGGTTGGGGGCTCATGATTCCCATGAAAGTGGAAAAACTGAATATAGCACACTATTTCTCTAATATGAGAGAACGCTTCTCTAGGCATTTCTAAGTCTTCCGACATAATTCTGTGGTCAACTTCTGCTGGACCATAGAATCATGATGAATGACCTAAGAATGCCTAGAGAGAACATATTTTTTAAATTAATGTATAAGCCAGCGGCGGCAGCAGTGGCAAATACAGTAATCTGTGAATAATTAAATCCACAAATGCTTAACCCGCAAATGTGGAGGGACAGTATTTGGCTTTGTAAATGACCCTTCACACCTTAAAAGCCTGCAGTTGGTGGAACCAGTCATCTGTAAACCTTCTTTAGCAGCGTTCTGAATTGTCTGCAGTTCAGGGGGTTGTAGCATCTAGCACTGAGCCTCTCCTTGTTGTTTTGCTGAAGAATGCAGGAAACCAGCTCCGTGGATTGCAACGTGCCATGAAAAATCCTGTTGGAAATGCTGGGTTGCTGGTCAGCGAAGTCGGGAAGCGAGTGCGCAGGTACAGATATGGTGCATCTCTTAGCAGGCAGATGGGTGCTAGAATCCTTATCATTGTGGCTGCCCAACAGCATTAAAGGGGTTGTGTTTATGTTCAGCAGTCTCTGCTAGACAGCAGATGCTTTGGCCTGGTACTTCATGGATATCAGCTGGGAACAGACCTGGGCTGCATCTGCACTGCAGAATGAATGCCGTTTGACACCACTTTAACTGCCATGGCTCAATGCTGCGTAATCCTGGGATTTGTAGTTTGTTGTGGCACCAGAGCTCTCTGACAAAACTACAAATCCCAGGATTCTATAGCATTGAGCCATGGCAGTTCAAGCAGAGTCAAACTGCTTTCATTCTGCAGATGCAGCCCTTCTTGTTAGCAGCTTGCTTGTGCAGAATGGCAGTAGCAAATTCCTCTGGTCTGTATTTGGAGATAGCCTGCCATCCAATACGGGGTTTCTTCACCTTTTTTTAACTTGACGTTTCTACTCAAAATGAAAAGCAATTAACTTCTCTCCCCAGTTCGTTCCAGATTCTGCAAATTTTTCTCATGTTTTTCTTGAGTTATCCTGAGCATATTCTTCCATGGTCCTTCTCTTTCACATTCCCTTTTCTTCTTACATTTATTTATTTATGTACATTTTGTTGAGCAAGACAACGTTGTCCAAAAATGAAACAATCAAATCAGACATCCCTGCCATGGGCATACGATTCAATGGTTGCATTCTTAAGGGTTTTTTTGGTACATTCTCCGGGTGTAGAACCAGTCACCCCAGTTCCAGGGTGGGTTTGTCTGGGTGGAATACGTCAAAGAAGTTGAGTTGTGGGTCAACCTCATGCCCTCTTTGTCTGCCTCCTGACCAGGAGAGCCGGCTTGGGAACAGGGATTTCGCTCAGTGCCGTTGTTCATCCAAGCCTGAGTTCAAGTGGCGAACGGGTAAGTGTCCACAGCTCATTATTTTCTTCTTTTTTGGAGGAAAAAAGCACATTGCAAATAATAACAAAGCTAAACAGAATTAAAAAGTGGCCCACCCTTGTTGTGGCGCTAGCAGGACATTTCTAAATCCCTCTATGGATGCATCTACACTGTAGAAATAATGCAGTTTGACACCACTTTAAGCACTGTAGCTTCACCCTGTGGAATTCTGGGGTTTGTAGTTTTACCAGGTAATTTAACTTTTGGATACAATCAGCCCTCCGTATCCATGGATTTTATATCCACAGCTTCAAGCATCCACAATTTGAAAATATTTTTAAAAATATATAAATTCTCAAAAGCAAAGATTGAGTTTGTCATTTTATATAAAAGACGCCATTTTACTATGCCATTGTATTTAATGGGACTTCAGCATCCACTCATTTTGATATCCATGGGTGATCCTGGAACCAAACACCAGTGGATACCAAGGGCCTGCTGCATTTTTATGTAATTTTACACTATTTTTAGTTGGATGATTTTAATTGTTTTAAAATTTTTATTGTAAAGTTTTTAAAATGTTTTGTTTTTATTTATCTGTGAGCTGCCTTGGATCCTTTTCTGGGAGAAAGGTGGCGTACAAATCAAATAAATAAATATGGTCTTTATAACCTTCCTTTCCAAAGAGTACTGGTGCCTTACCAAACTACAAATCCCAAGATTCTGTAGGATGGCACTGTAGCAGTTAAAGCGGTGTCAAACTGCATTATTTCTACAGTGTAGATCAGGGGTAGGCAACCTTTCCCCTTTAAGGGCCGAGGGACTTCAGCTCCCAGAATCCCAGGAGCTATTGGCCAACATGGGACTATTATAGGCCAACATGGCTGAGGCTTCTGGGAGCTGAAGTCCCTCGGCCCTTAAAGGGGAAGGGTTGCCTACCCCTGGTGTAGATGCATCCTATGAAAGCCTTCTCAGTGGCTACTTCCAGGCTATGAAATTCCCTTCCTAGGGAAGATCAATTGATTCCCACCTTGCGTTGGCAGGTGGAAATCATTTTATTCCAAAAGGGAACTGGGAACTTGCATTTCATGCATGCTCAGTAAGGGACTCTGGAGGCAGTGGCTCTTTGCCTTGTCTGCTGTAGGCAGGCACACACAACTACAGTTGCATTGGCTGGAGAAGAATCCCATTCATTCCCAGGTCAAGCTTTATTGCATTATTTATTGGAGACTTGCTGCTGCAACCCAATACTGAAAGGCTGCATGTCTCTTCTTTCTAATGCTGATGCAGCTAAAAAGTTTCTACATACACAGAGGACAATGTATACAAGTGGAGGACTAGTGGGACATAAAAAGACTTTGCAGAAATGGCCATCTTTGTCAGAGGCCTTGGTAACAGAGGCATGCCTGTACTTCAGTGCCCAAACTTAATCCTGTTTAATCAGTGGAAGCCTTTTCAGTAGTTGTAATGTCGGAATCATCTTCAAAGGCAGCCCCATGTAGAGTGCATTGTAGTAGAGGCTGCCATGACCAGGTTATCCCTGTCCAAAAAATGCCAGTTAGGGCTGTATCCATGTCAGAAAAAGAAAGGGATTCTCTCCCTCCATTGTGGTCTCTACAACCTGTCTAGCATCTATGTCACCATCTCTTCCTTCTTTTTTTAGACGGTTCGTGCCATCGATCTCTTTGCCGGTGTGGTGGAAGAACAGCTCCTTAAACATGGCAAGAAGATCATTGGTAAGTCCCCTTTTAACTTAGTCCAGTGAAGAATGCTGATCCTGTTCCCATCCTTAATCCTGTGACATAAAACAAACAGTGATACCTTTGTTGGCCAACTCAAATGCACAATATCCCTGTTGCAAGCTTTCAGAGCTCCAATGGCTTCTTTATCCGGCAAGATGTTACAAACCAAACAGGACAAAAACAATTTTGGAGATGTTAGTCGGATGCCTGCATTTTGGATGTTTCTGTCCTTAGTTAAGATGGCAAGTGGAAGGTATCTTTTGCAGGCTTGCCCCTCCGCCTTCTGTCCTTGTGGCTATTGGGAGATTTGCAAAGATGAGGAAATTTAAAGTCCATTTGCATCTCAACAAGGACCCCTCTCTTGCGATCCATTATGCCTCAAAAAAACATCAAAATGCAGGCATCTAACTAACATCTCCATTTTTTTTTCTCCTGTTTGGTTTTAACATCTTGCCTGATGAAGAAGCCAGTGGAGCTTTGAAAGCATGCAACAAGTATATTGTGCATTTTGGTTGGCCAATAAAGGTATCACTGTTTGGTGGATTATTGTTTGAATTTGCTAAATGGTCAACACTGCTGTCCCTGAATGTTTCCTGTGAGATGAAGGTTAATCCAAAAGACAAACACCCCTACAGCCATGCACTTATTTATGTATTGTATTTTATTCATTTATATCTGGCCTCTCCCAATTTAGGGACTCAAGGCAGCTTACAGCAAATTTAAAACCATACAAATTAAAAACAATACAGAAGCAATAAAAGTATTTTAAAAAAACATTAAATGATTTATGATGTTAAAACATTAAACACTGAAAATGAATTAAAGGACTATAAAGTTTAACATCCAAATCAGACGGCATTTGGAAGCCCATCCTTCATCAATTTGTAAAAGCTTGACTGTACCAAAAAAAAAAAATTACCTGCTGGGGATTCGAGAACGGAGGCCATCCTGACCTCTTGGCAGAAGAAAAAGAAGAAACTTCCCCAAGCCCAGAAGGACTTCCAATGAATACCAGGTGCTGTTAGGCTCTATTTCAGAAGAAGCAACTGACAAAGCCACCTTTTAGGATTCCTGGCCTTAAAAAGCCCCCTGAAGTTTATGGGGTTGGAATAGGTCAACCAGCAATTTGAAGGCACACACACATAAACACACGGCTTTTAATGAATCCAAGACCAAATCAATCCTGAACTCTCTCTAGAAGCCAAAATCACTAAACTAAGACTGTTGTATTTTGGATCTAGTATAAGAAGTCATGCCTCATTAGGAAAGACAATAATGCTTGATAAGATGGCCCTCAGAAAAGAGGACGACCATATTGCAGTTGGATGGACACACAACAAGGAAGTCACAGTGCCTTCCCTGAGTTTGCAAGACCTGAGCAGGGCTGTTGATAGCAGGTTGATGTGGAGGTTTCTCATTTATAGAGTGACCATAAGTCAAAGTCGACAGCAATTAACAGCTTTTAATCTTTATTTTAAATATTGCTAGTTTAATGCTGTTCTAATCTCAGCTTTTCTATGCTCTTAACTGTTGGCACTTTATTGCAGTTTTCTGCCTTTGGTAAGGCAGAAGAGGTCCCAGTAGGGGAAAAGCTGGGGAATACAGAACATAATGGATTATGGATGGATAGTTTGGCAAATGCTCTCTTAAAATGCATGCCATGCCACCTGCTCCCATCCATATTTCTGTGCCTCCTAATGTGTTTGTGTCTCTTTCCTTTCCTTTCCTTCCTGCCCCAGATGAACAGTTTGTGTTGAAACGCATCGCAGACAGCGCCATTGATTTATATGCCATGGTGGTCGTCCTTTCCAGGTACACCCCTTCTCCCAAGTTTTGCTGCTTCTTTTTGGCATGGTTGCCTTGGATGCTGGAATACATCCAACACATGCTCATTTACTCCTGTTTCTGTTCATCTTAATGGCAAATTTCATTCTTCTGGGTCTAGTGTGGTGTAATGGTATGAGCGCTGGAATAGGACTCTGGGAGACCAGTCTCAGCCGTGAAAATCCACTGGGTGATCTTAGGCAAGTCCCAGCAAATCTCGCCAAGAAAACCCCGTGACAGGTTTGTCTTAGGTTAGAAAGACACATAACAGCAAGCAGCTGGGTTAAATCTGTTGCAGTAGAAACAGCCTTGATTATTTTATTTTATTTATATGTCAACTTTCTCTGGAGCAAGATCCAAAGTAACTCACAAAAGGAAATCAATTACAATCTACTCATGCAGTTTTAAAAACAATTAACATTGCTTTGGGTGTCCTTAAAGACCAGCAAAAGCTTCATGAAAAGTCTTACCAAAAAGCATTGAGCCTTTCAAACAGGTGGGGAAAATCTGGACCTGGGGCCACCCATGGCCTACCGAGGTTGTTTTGTGTGATCTTCAAACTTTCCAGGATCCCCAGTTCCTGGCTGAAAAAGAAAGGTTGAATTACTTGGAAGCCATTTCAAGGGGTTGCAGCTTGCCTCCCTGTCCGCCCTGTCATTTAACACCAAAAATAGTCATTTTTCAAAAAACAGATGAGGGTCTAATCTGTATTGCAGGAATTATAAGAGTTTGACACCGCTTTAACTGTTCAGTGCAGTGGAATCCTGGGATTTGTAGTTTGTTGTGGCACCAGAGCTCTCTCATAGAGGAGGCTAAATATCTCACCAAATTACAAATCTCAGAATTCCATAGCATTGAGTTAAAGTGGTGTCCAAATGCATTATTTCAAACCATGGCCTTCTGGCCATTCCTGTGTTTTTTCCTTGTTTCCTTTTGCCCGGCTCATTTTGCAGTCTGCCTCCCAGGGAGGTCCCCAGAGACTTAAAATTGGCCTCTTGAGCCCACCTTAGCTTCAGAAAAAGTACCTCGGAGCTTGGTTGAGTCCCAGAGTTAAAAATGGGAAGAATGGGGACTTAATGGGGTGAAACCACAAGGCAAGGTCTCCTCTGTGGTGGCCCCTTGAATCTGGAACTCCATCCTCACTGAGTTTCTAACAAGTAGTTGAAACTATACTATTCCATCAGGCCTTTGGTTTTTAAAATTCTCTTTTAAAAGTGTTTTTTTTAAAGAAGGTCCTCTTGTCCTTGCTTTGCAGGCCCAGTTGGGCAGAAAGGCAATTTTAAAACAAATATTTTTAATTGAAAGTAAAGGAATGGTGACTGGGAAGAGGAGACAACAGCCATTGTTGGTAAATGTGTGTGATTCAAAAAAACCTCTTCCATGGAGACTCAGTGGCTTCCCTTACATCCATTCCATAAATAGATTTTCTTGCCTTTCTGAGATTTGTCTTATTTTTCTCTCACAGAGCCTCTCGGTCGCTGGAGCAAGGGCAGCCCACAGCCCAGCATGAGAAGATGCTCTGTGACACGTGGTGCATTGAGGTGAGCCGTCTCTCTGTCTGTCTGCCTTTTTGGCAAGGGGTCTGCGGGTTCATAGAGTTGGAAAATGCTCCCAAAGAACACTCAATTCACAGCTAAAGCACCCCTTTACGTTATGGGACGGGAGTACCTAACCTCTGTTTAAAAACCATCAGAGAAGGAAAGCCCACCATCTTGTGTGAGGAAGGCATTTGGGGTTTGTACCAGAGATTTCCCTGAAACAGGTAAGTTTTGAGAAGGGAACTGAAATGATTGAAGCAATGCAGGTTTTCCAGGAGGCTATCCCTGCCAGTGTGGAAAAGTTACTTTTGTAGATGACCACTGAATTGTACATACCATGAGATGACATGACTCATTTGGAAATTAAGACAGTGCTTGAAAGGTTGAAGGCAGGAGAAAAAAAAAAGGAGGACTGCCCTACAAGGGGGGAGAGGAAGCTCCAGCTGCCCCAATTTGGCAAGACCTGAGCAGGACGGGTATCAATAAGAGGCTCTCTTGGGGGACCCTCATTCAGAGGATCACTGTAATTCAGAGGCGACTTTGGCAGCATAAAACAACTACCACCACCACTGAGCAAAAGACTCTGAGAGCAACAGTTTTTAAAAGTAGTCTTTCCAAGTGCTGCTTAGCTGGTATCATCCCCACATATCCTCAGGCTCAGGCAAAAGTGCATTGGCACCACCATAGTCCACTCTGCCATTTGGAATACCTCTCCTTCCTTCCTTCCTTCCTTCCACATCAGCTCTGCCATTTTGAATACCCTCCCTCCCTCCCTCCCTCCCTTCCAGAACAGCTCTGCCATTTGGAATAACCTTCCTTCCTTCCTTCCTTCCTTCCTTCCTTCCTTCCTTCCTTCCTTCCTTCTCAACACTGCCATTCTGAATACCTTTCCCTCTCTCCCTTGTTTTCTGCTGCTCCAGAGACTAGAACACAAAGGTTTCCACCTAAACTTCTTGACTGTAAGAGTTGTTTGACAGTGGCATAGTGAAGGGTGGGTGGTGGATTCTCCATCTTTGGAAGCCCCTTAAAGAGAGGTTGGGTGGCCCTCTCTCCAAAGTGCTTTAGTTGTGCCTCCCGCAGTGGCAAAGGGATGGACTAGTTGGCCCTTGTAACCTCTTGCAAAGCTTCATCTCCCACTTTTCCCTTCTGCAGGCTTACGACCGGGTCACCCGAAACCTGACCTCCCTGCGGTCCGACTCCACACGGCAGTTCTTCAAGAACCTCCGGGGCATCTCCAAAGCGGTGGTGGAGAACGAGGGGGTGGTTTCCCCTAACCCGCTGGGCATCTGAGACGCTCCAATAAACCCTGGCAGTTTCCAGGCCTGCTCCATGCGCACAGCACCCTCCATCCTCCTGCAGAGATAAATGCGTAGCGCCTGCAGATAATTTGGCGGAGGTGGGTGGGAAGGAGTCATCCCCATCGTCGTATTCCTTGTTCTCAAAGGGCTCGGTTGCACTGTGAGAGACAAATACTTCTTTGTATAGAAATGCCTTAATGCACTCTTTAATAATGAGAGTGGATGCAATCGTATCACAAGCCATAGTTGCCCTAAGCTCAAACATTGGAATGGAAGCCTTAAATTTACTTCTGTGTTTGGCTTCTCCGGTGAGCACAGAAATTACATACCTGGAGCTCTCCGTTTGTTGACTCCCGTCCTCTCCCTCAAATTATCCTAAAGTTTTGAGGGATTCACATCCTCTGAATTGTAAAAACAGAAGCCACCTGTTTTGTTTTGTTTCCTGTTCTAAAAATTCACTTGCATCTCTTGGAAATTTGGCCATAAAAATTCAATAGCATGTTGTTATCCGGTTCATGTTGTTGTATTTTCTTGTGATTAACTATTAAATACCTTTGACAAATGTTTGGAATGAAGCTGGATAGCTGTGGTTGTGTGTGAGGAAACTGTGCCCATGTCAATTTACAAATAATTGCAATAATTGGAGAATGTGGAAGTAACACACCAAAAAGGATAATAGGGGTACATTGCAGGACTGCATGGTTGCTGTAAGTCACAGTTGACTAGATTGCAAATAACAACAAAGCAAAACTGTAAAAATGAAAATTGCATGTTTGTGGGAGAGAGATCAAGTTTTTCACTCTCGTTGCACCAGGACAAAAGTATAGCCATTGAGTAATTTAAACATCTTGGATCTAATCTGCACTACAAAAATAATGCAATTGGACACCGTTTCAACTACCATGGTGCAATGCTATGAAATTCTGGGATTTATAGTTTGGAGGAGCACCAGAACTCTGACAGGAAAGGCTAAATATCTCGCAAAACGACAGATCCCAGATTTCCATAGCACTGAGCCATAGCAATTAAAGCAGTGTCAAATTGCATTATTATTGCAGTACAAATTATACCTTAAGTAGAATATTTTAAGGAGGCGCTTTGAGGTGGGAAAAGAAATGTTAACATGCAATTCTGAGTTCAAAGTGCATCATGAGCAACAAGATTCAACAATGTTTATGAAATTAGGGAAAAGAAAGACAGTACACACCAGAAATCCCAATAGATCTCACAAGCCATATAAATCTTTTGGGGGAATTACATTGATACAATTGAAATAAATTTTTGAGTTCTCCAAGAAAGTTATCTGGGTGGTTTCACCCATCTTCAGATTCTCTTTCAAAATAAAAAAGTGTGGGTTTTGTGTTTTGTTTTTGGTCAGCATTTTGTTGCAGACTTTGTCTGATTGCAGGTGTTTTATTCAGCCTTCAAAGGTTTGGAATTTGCCCACCTGAAGGTTATTCTCATCAGTAAGATCCACAGCTCCTAGAAGTCTTGAATTCTCAATACAAGCCTGTCTTTTGAACTTATTTAAAGTGTCATTTCAAAACTTGACAGGTGTTTGCAGAGGTTGAATTTCGGATCCCTTGTGAAACTTAATCTCCTGCTTTCTAAAACATAAGAAACTGGGGTGGGATGAGTGTTCCTTCCAAGGGGCCGAGAGAAGACTACATCTCCCAGAATGCCTTTGAGTGGAAGAAGAAGGGTCGGAGGTCACAATCTGCTGGGCAAATCTTTTAAGCTGGCAGATGTTTGGGAAGGGAGATTAGGAGATTAAGGTTGTACATGTACAAACCGCCTGCGAGAGAGATGCCCGTGAAAAGACAAGGTAAGGGGGGAGGCAGGTTTCCCCTTTGACATTTTTTCCCTTTAGCAAATGTGGGTTTCCTATGGGGTATATTTGGGGTGCTGGGATTTGGGGGTGCAATTTTTCATCCTTTTAGGGACACAACTGAGATCCCTTTGAGATAGCTCTCCATTGAACCAAGGAGAGACGGAAAGAAACCAACCCTTGGGTATCTGATCTGATCGAGAGCAAATAATGTGGATTAATTATGCCATTGATCTTTCTAGCCCAACTTTTTCCCCAACCCAATTTCCTCCAGCTGAGTTGAACTGCAATTCCCATCATCCCCAGACAACATAGCTGGGGGGGGGGATTGGTGGGAGTTGCAGTCCCACCCATCTGGAGCACGTCAGTTTGAGGTTGAGATTGAACTTGATGGGCCAATAGCCCAATTTAGTCTGCTGGGTTTCCTTTGAACTCTAAATAAATTGGGTTGCAATGAGTGAAGATTTCTATCGCATGCTTTTTTGGGGATTGGGGCAGAGTAAAAGTTGGTTCTCTTGTCTCTTAGCCTACTTAGGGATGACTACAGCAATGCTGGGTGTGTATCCTGAAAACTAGAGGTCTAGGAATCATAAAGGGACCCCAAGGGATATCTAATCCAACCCTCTGCCATGCAGGAATGCACAATTACAGCACTCCCAAAGTTTTAATGACCTCCAAAGAAGGAGGAACCACACGCACACAATCCACACAGCAATCTTTTCAACCATAGAACAACTTTTACAGTAAAAAAAAAAATGTTTATGTGGCATTTCTCTTCTTGCAATTGGAATCCACTGGTTTGCACTGGTCTGAAGTAGGGGAAATGCAAATACAAGGATGGGTGATAGCAGTACTTGAAGGCAAGGTCTAGGTGTCTTAGTAGACCACAAGCCGAAGATGAGGCGCCAGTGTAATGTGGTATCCCAAAAAATGCAATCCTCCAATGCAATTCTGAGCTGCATTGCAATGCAATTCTGCAAAATGCCATGACAATTTTGAGCTGCATCAACAGGAGTCTAGCATCCAGAGAAGAGCAAGCTCCTTCACTCCCTCCGTCCCAATTCTGTTCAATTCAATGGCGAATTTTACTCTTTTGGGTCCAGCGTGGTGTAGCAGTTGGAGACCAGAGTTCGAATCCCAGCTTGGCCATGGAAACCCACTGGGTGACCTTGGTCAAGTCACTCCGCCTCAGAGGAAAGGGAAAATAAACCCACTCTTGAACAATTCTTGCTAAAAACAACAACCACCCTGTAATAGATTTGCCTTTGGGTCACCATAAGTCAGAGGCCACATGAAGGGACACAACCACAATTTCTCCTTTTTTAATAAATGTTTTACACATCTATAAAATGTCCATCTTACCCAAAGTTTTTTTCCTATTACAAATGTTGCCTATTATAACAGAGAAGATTTTAAAAGATTGGCAGAGAGATATAGCTAAATTCATTTGGAGGGGGAAGAAACCCAGGATCAAGCTAAAATTATTGCAGGACTCCAGAGAAAGAGAAAGATTAGGTCTCCCTAATCTTAAATTATATTTTGAGGCATGCTGCTTATTGTGGATACAGGAATGGATAACATTGAAGGATGTGGAGTGAGATATGGGTGGCATGTAGTATATCTGGCATATGACAAAGATAGACAAAATAAATGTTTTACACTTGTCCCTCCCCATTTGTGGGCTTGGAGTCTGCGGTCTCAATCCTTCGTAAACTAGCAAGCGGGGAGGGATAAAATGGCATGTGCACCCATGGAGGAGCGCGCAGCCATTGAAAACAATGGGTCCCCGATATTTGCGATTTTTCCAATTTGCGGTGTGTGATCCCTCGCAAATCGGAAGGGACGACTGTATTACGAAAACATATCTAAACATAAATAAATACACCAACCGCATCCGAAATCTCTCATTTCAGTACATGCTCCTTCATATACCTACAAATAGAAACAAAAACATCAAATTAAATTACTATCAATACTAGCTCCTAAATTCGAATTCATCTGGTTTCTTATAGCACTTGTTTAGCTCAATGTTATTGACTTCTGATTATCGTTTAATTTAATTTGATTTAATTATTATTATTATTATTATTATTATTATTATTTATGGTACATCCCACTTCTCTGTGCAACTGGGGCAGGTATTTCATCAATTAATTTCACAGTCTCAAACAGTATTTCATCAATTAAGCTCAGTATTCAATGTTGCATTTTCTTTTCCCTTTTCCATACTCTAATCTTCCCATCTCCTCTTATCATATAATTCTAAAATAGGGACCCATTCTTTTCCAGTGATGCTCACGTCCTTTTTATTCACTCTAGCGGTTAGTTTATCAAGCTCACACATATCTGCTAAGCTGAGTAGCCATTCCTCTATCGATGGCACTTCAGATTTCCAATATTTCACCCATAATATTTTGGTAGAGGTTATCATATACAAATATTGTTCTCCACTATTTCTTCTCTTCTCTCTCTGGCATCTATACAAGAACAATTTCTGCACAGCAAGCGGTTGGACCAAATTACGAGAAAAGAGATTTGCCAAACTTTAGGAAGAATTTGGCGGTGACAGCTGTTTAACCGTGGAACAGACTATCTTGAAGGTCGGTCTGTTCACGCCATGCATCTGAAAAACTAGTCTCAAGTCTGCAAAAGCTCATGCTACAACTTCTTTTGCACAATTCGTTTAAAAGGTGCTGCAAGATCCCTTCGTATCTTGGAGGGATGGTGGTCGCAGACTCTCCTTTGGAGATCTTTGAACAGAGTTTGGAAGTTGTTCTTGTTAACTTCCCTTCAGTTGATCCTGACTCTAATGGTGATCCTATGGATGAGACATCTCCAAGACACTTTGTCCTCCACTGTTCTGCATCTCTTAATTCTGTATTCTGCATGGCAGGAGGATAGACTAGATGGCCTCTCAGGTTCCTTCCGCGCTTACGTTTCTATGAATCCCTCACCCAGCCCAGTTACTTCTTTAACCTTTAGTCAAAACATAAGAAGCTGGCTTAAACCAGGGCAGGTAGCCTGTGCGGCTACTGGCACAGATTAAATGAACAAACAGCAATTGGGATGCATTCTTGTTTATGAATTTCTTGTTTCCTTAACCGTTATGTTTTAGTTTGTAATATTTTCATGTGGAACTGATCAATGTAAATATTTTGAAAAAGGGATTTGGATGAAACTGACAAAATTAAATTACAATAGGGTGCAGGAAATATAAATACTGTGGGCCCTTGGTATCCGCTGGGGTTTGGTCCCAGGACCCCCTGTGGATACCAAAGTCCATGAATGTTCAAGTCTTATTATATACAGTAAGGTTTATTATTATTATTATTATTATTATTATTATTATTATTATGCCCTTGGCATTTGGTCCCACAACCCACCATGGATACCAAAATCCGTGGACGCTCACATTCCATTAAATACAATGGTGTAATAAAACGGTGCCCCAAATCCATGGATATAGAGAGCTGATTGTATAAGATGCTGGCTAAGATTGTATAAGATGCTGGGTGACACAGGCTTGATAGCAGAATGCAAGAAAAAGATGTATAGATCTTTAGTAGAGCAACAACGAAGAGTGAATCGAGAGCGTTCTATGGCAGCTACATAGTGCACCCATGGAAGGAAGTCTGTGGTCCTTTGGACAGACCTTGCCCAGAATAGTGTCCAGTTTGGGGCACCACAATTCAAGAAGGATATTGGCAAGCTGGTTGTCCAGAGACCAGGGTGACCAGATATCCTCCTTTTCCAGGACACATCCCCCATTTCAACCTTCTGTCCAAGAGCAATTTGAAAATATCCTTCATTTGGAGCATGACTAAGAAGCATGGATTTCCCTTTCTAGGCGTGTCTTGAGCTTTTCTTTGGTGATGTCCTCCACTTTTTCTTGCATGTCTTCTCTTTTGGGGTTCCTTGTCCTCCTTTATGGTAATGACATTGGGACACCATGTCCAGAGATGGGCGACCAAGAAATCAAGACTTTTGTGAGAAATGGTTTTGTATGTTTAGCCCAGAAAAGACAACTTAATAGTGGTGCAATAGGGATCTTTATGTATCTGAAGGGTTGGCCATCACATGGAAGATGATGAAACAGTGACCCCATGAATTTTGTAGAGTTTTCTCAGGGATGGAAGACTTGGAGGTGATTTTGCCAGTTCCTTCCTCTGAAATAGAGCCAACAGCACCGGGGATTTGCCAGCGGTCTCCCATCCGAGGACTAACCAGGGCTGACCCTCCTTAGCTTTCAAGATCAGACAGTATTTGGGGCCTCTAGGTATTTAGGACTTTATCCTGCTGAAATTCATTGGCTCTCCAATCTGATGGAGAATTCATCCTAGGTACAAAACAACCCACGCAAATGTGAGAGTGAATCATTCCTATCACTTATGATGGAGGGCCAACCTCCTCAGCCACTGAAAACCCACTAGGTTGACCTTGGGCAAGTCACACTCTCTCAGCCTCAGAGGATGGCAATGGCAACCCCCTCTCTGGACAAATCTTGCAAGAAAACCCCATGATAGGTTTGCATTTGGGTTGCCCTGAGTCAGAAATGACTTGAAGAGACACAACAGCAACAATAACACTCCTAATGCCATCAGGTTTATTTCTGCTCACAATCAGTTTTGGAATGAAGCTCAGGATAAGGTGGGAAGAGATTCTTTCTTGGACTGCAACCCCCAGAATCCCCCAGCCAGCATGCTGGCTGGGGGATTCTGGGGGTTGTAGTCCAAGAAAGGTGTTTGCTCATTCTTAGGCTAGGAAAGGATTGTAACTTCTTGCTCAAAAGAAACCCTCTCAGCCTTGGCTTTTGTCATCCAAACAGCATCTCATAATCCACTGTGGCCAAACATTTTAATTTTTGAAACAGAATTGTCATATTGCAGCTGGTTGAAGTCTTCAGCATATCTCTTATCTCCAGCGATCAGTACAATTTTGGGCTCTTTGCATAGAAGAAGCCATGCTCTATGTGCATTGCATTGCAGTTTCCATGCTCTGTTTGACATGTGCATGGTGCATTGCTTCGCATTTTTAAACCTCTTGTCGCTCGCCAGGTTTCACATTCACAGAGCCATGCTTTGCACCAGTAGGAACCCATTCCATAGGGAACAACATTTGGGGTTTGGAGGCATATAGAAACACTCACATACCCCCCAAACAATTCTATGATTCTTCCCAGGCTGAAGATTAAATTGGGGAAAGGGAATAGCGATTACCCCAGATTACAATTCAGAATGACCTGGAGAACTGGGCCGAAACTAACAAAATGAATTTCAACAGGAGTAAGGGTTCAATTCCCAGCTTGGCCATGAAACTCTTATTCGTGGACTCTTTAATGAAGTCCATCATCCATCTAGCACTGGGCCTTCCTCTCTTCCTCCTTCCCTCCACCTTTCCTAACATTATTGTCTTTTCCAGCAATTCATGCCTTCTCATGATGTCTCCAAAGTATGATAGTCTAAAGCCTTGTCATCTTGGCTTCTAGGGAGATCTCTGGCTTGATCTGCTCAATGACCCATTTCTTTGTCCTTTTGGCTCTCCATGGGATCCTCAGCACTCTTCTCCAGAAACACATTCTCTCAAAGGCATTGGTTTTCTTCCTCTCTTCTTCCTTGACTGTCCAGCTCTCACATCCATCCATGAAAATAGGGAACATGATGGCTTGTAGGATTCTGACTTTTGTGCTGAGTTGTATATCTTTGCATTTTAGGATCTTTTCTAGTTCCTTCATAGCCATCTCCCCATTCTTAGTCTTCTTCTGATTTCCTGACTGCAGTCCCTATTTCTATCCATATTTGATACCAGGTATGGGAATGCTTTGACTATTTCTATTTCTTCATTGTCTAGGTTGAACTTGTGAAGGTCCTCCTTGGTGATCATTATTTTTGTTTTCTTGATGTTCAACATTAAGCCTGCCTTTGCACTTTCTTCTTGGAGCTTCCTTAGGAGGTGTTTTAAGCCTATGATGTTTTCTGCTAGTATTATGGTGTCATCTGCATATCTTAGAAGATGGTTGATATTCCTTCCTCCTATTTTCATTCCTTCTTCTTCTGTGTCCAAGCCTACTTTCCTTACAATATGTTCTGCATATAAGTTGAACAGATAGATTGAAAGGATGCAGCCTTGTCTGACCTATTTCCAATTGGGAACCATTCTGTTTCTCTGTCTTCTGTTCCGACAGTAGCCTCTTGTCCTGAGGACAGATTCCTCATAGGACTCTCAGATGTATTGGCACTCCCATCATGTCTTTAGGGGCCTTCCATAGCCTTTCATGGTCTATACAGCCAAAGACTTTGCTATAGTCTATAAAGCACATGCTGATTTTCTTTGGGAATTCCCTGGTTCGTTCCATTAGCCATCATATGTTTGCAGTGTGGTCCCTCGTGCCTCTTCCTTTCCTGAACCCTCCTTGGACCTCTGGGATTTCTCTCTCCATGGATGGTTGGAGTCTATGCTGCAGAATTTTTAGCATGATTTTTCTTGCATGGGAGATCAGTGCTATGGTCTTATAGTTGCTGCAGTCTCCTGTCTCCCTTTTGGTGGATGGGGATGTATATTGATCGCTTCCAATCTGTCGGCCATCATTTTGTTTTCCATATCTGTTGACAAATGTTGGTTAACACTAGAGGCACCAAATCCTGTCTCATCTTGGAAGTTAAGCAGGCCTAGCCCTGGTTAGTACTTGGATGGAAGACCACCAGGGAAGCTCAGGTGCTGGAGGCTTTATTTCAGAGGAAGAAACTGGCATCGCCTAGTTCGAGGATTCCTTGGCTAAGAGGTCTCTGCAATTTATGGGGTCACCATAAATCGACAGGCAACTTGAAGGCATATACACAATTTAGTCGTGTTACTTATGACCTTAGCCGTGTTTCCGAGGAGAAGGCAAGCTAGGAAGGCAATGAATATTAACCTGTTTTCCTTGATGAAAAAGGGGGTATATCTGCTGAGAAAATTTGGATGAGTCAAGATTCCTCATAGTTTAAATGCAAACTTTGTCTGGGTCTAAACATGGGAAGAAAAATGGGATGCTGAGAAAAGATAGTTTTCTCTCCAGAAAGTGGGGTTGTCTGCGAGGGGAAAATGCATTCCATGCTGAAAAGTACATTTTCCTGCCTAAAAAACAAGTTTCACGTGCAGAAATGTACTGTACAACTTCTGTGGATCTACCCCGCATCCAATTATTTAGTTTGCTGTTGTTACGTTCTGCCTTCAAGTCACTTCCCACTTTTGGAGACCTTGTCATTCTTGGCATGGCTTGTTCAGAGGGCAGTTTTCCTTCCCCTTCCTCTGAGGCTGAGAGAGTGTTATTTGCCCAACACCAACCAGTGATTTTCCATGGCTGAGTGGGGATTCGAACCCTGGCTTCCAGAATCATATTCCAACACTCATAGCACTACACTACGACGCCTCTCTTATTTTGGTGCTAAGTATGTCTTTGGAAGCGTCTCAAACTGCCAAGTAGTCCTTGAAAACTGTGCTGGAGAAAGGTTGAAATTATTCATTTCTGTTCTCAAGGAGGAAATAGATGATTTACATTAATGTAATTACACTGTGCAATTATACACTTTGATACTCTTTAACTTTCATGGAATCACAGAACTATAGAGATCAAAGGGACGCCCAAAGGTCATCTAATCTAGCCTCCTGCCCTGCAGGAACGCACAGTTACAGCACTTCTGAAAGATGCCCATCCAAACTCTGTTTAAACACCTCCAAAGAAGGAGAGTCCACCACTCTCTGAGGCAGTCCAAACTATTCTTGAACAGCTCTTACAGTGGAATCTCTTTTCTTTATAATTTGAATCCAAGTCTTCATGTCCTGATTTCTGAACCAGCGGAAAACAAGCTCACTCTTTCTTCTACGTAACTTCAGATATGGGATATATAGCATGCCACATCTCAGCCTTCTCTTCTCCATGCTAAACATGCCCAACTCCCTAAGTCGTTTCTTAGAAGCCTTGGAGATTTGCAGACTTTCTGCCATTTTGGTCACCCTCCTCTGGACACAATCTAGCTTGTTCCTCTCCTTCTTGAATTTTTGGTGCCCAAAACTGGACACAATATTCCAGATGAGGTCTGACCAAAGCAGAATAAAGTGGAACTGTTCTTTCCCCTGATCTGATCACTGTGCTCTTGTTGATGGAGTCTAGAATTGCATTGGCTTTTTGGGCTGCTGCATTACACTGTTGGCTCATGTCCAACTTGTGGTTTACTAAGACCCTTCAATCCTTTTCACATGTATTGCTTCCAAGCCATACCCATCCTGTATTTCTGCATTTATTTTTTCACCTCCTGCCAAATGTAGTAGTGCTCTACTTTTCTCCCTGAGATATGTAGAATTTCCTTCTGGGAAGCTCTAGTCTAAACTATTTTGGATAGCCACAGCACTAGCATTCTCTAGCAGAGAAGTATGAATCTTTCTCCCTGAGGTCTAGTGGTTTGAGCATGGGACCATGACCCTGGAGACCAGGGTTTGAATCCTGGCTCAGTCATGGAAACCCACTGGCTGACTCTGGGCAAGTCACACTCTCTCAGCCTCAGAGGATGATAGTGGCAAAGCCCCTTTGATGAAACCTGCCAAGAAAACTCCTTGATAGCCTTAGGGTTGCCTACCTCAGAAACAACTTGAAGGCACACAACAACAACAACAAGTTACCCATTCTGTATTTGTGCATTTCATTTTTTCCTGCCTTACTTTTCTCCTTGAGATATGTACAATTTCCTGCTAGAAAGCTTTATTCTGAATAACCAGAGCACAAGCAGAGACGTAGAAGCATTTCTCCCTAAACTACAAATCCCAGGATTCCCAAGGATGTAACCATCATGGCTAAAGCACCATCAAATTTCTGTACTTAGGTAGCATAGATACATCTTTGGCACCTCCAATGTGGCAGTGGATGGACAACAACCTGTATTGCAACCTTGCTCAACCTGTAATGGCAGAGCTGGCTGTGGAATTATGGGAGTTGTAGTCCAACAATCTGGAAAGTAAAAAATATAGCGCCTTTTGGTGCATTTGATGTATGATGCAACAATTTGGTGCAACAATTTCCAGATTGTAGAGAATTCTTGTAGCACCTTTGAGACTAACTGAAAGACAGAAGTTGGTAGCATGAGTTTTCCTAGACTTAAGTCTACTTCCTCAGATGCATTCCTCAGATGCACCAAATGATTTGCTGCATCTGAGGAATGCATCTGAGGACTTAAGTCTGCGAAAATTCATGCTACCAACTTCTTTCTTTCATTTAGTCTCAAAGGTGCTACAAGATCTTTCTGCAATCTGGAAATTGTTGCACCAAATTGTTGCATCAAATTGAGGAAGCGTGCTGAATAAGAAGCGACACAAGAGAAGAGACCTTGCTTTGCATTTTTAATAGGTTTGACTTCTAGTCTCTAGTCCCTTTTAAGCACTTCGGTAGTATTCAGCCCAGCCGCTTACTAAAATATGAATTGGCTCCAATCCCTCTTCCACTGTTCGTTCCTATATCCAATGCAGCCTCAGTCTATTTTATTCTTAAATTTGTATACAACTCACATTCCTCTGATGAATATTTATCCATCTTTATTCTAGCCCCTGAAATTCCAGGTGGCATCCCAGGCTGGGAACCCCGGATATAATGGGACTTAAGCACCCACAGATTTTGGCATCCGCAGGGGGTCCAGAAATCAAACCTGACAGATGCGAAGGGTCCACAGACGCAGCCATGGTTGCCTCTTGAGTGCGCTCATTCTGGGTTCCAATACACCAGGGGCTGGACTGGATGACCCCTGGAGACCCCTTTGAATTCTACCATTCCCTCCCAGCACTTGCCAAGCAAGGATTTGGGTTTGGAACAAATGTTTCTTCACGTTTTGGGTTAATTTGGGGCTGAGTTGGCTTCTCTTTGCCTCTTTAGATACAGCTGCTGCTCTGCACCTGATGGAGGAGTGTCTCTTACTGGACCAGAATTTCCGACACAAAGCAGAGAAACTTTTGGGAATCTTCCAGAGTGAACTCTTCCAGGCCCTGCTGGGTAAGTAGGGAAAAGAAAGCACAAAAGATGGGCCAAAGAGGAGGGCAGAGCTTGAAGAAAGGGATGAGAAGCCTAATGAAGGAAGTCTACACTCCTAGCATGCTCAGAGGTCCTCTTGTCAGTATAACTTCACACATTTAAAAACTAGGCTCTGGAAAGGGGGCGGCTATTGGGGTCCCCAAAATAAAGGCTGTGATTCCCCCAATATGAACTCTGCTCACCGATGGATTTTTCCTTCCCAATTTCTTTCCTTCCAGCAGGCTTATGATTTTTAAACTGTGAATTTTAAATGTGGATTGTTTTAATGTGTGTGTGTGTGTGTGTGTGCCTTATTTGTCCTTTTATATTGATGTGTGTTTTAGCTCATGTGGTTTTAACTGATATTGTGTATTTGTTAATGTTTGTTATCCACCTCAATCCATGGAGAGAGGCAGGTAAGAAATAATAATAATAATAATAATAATAATAATAATAATAATAATAATAAATCTTACCATGTGGAACAAGGCGGGGAACAACAACAATTAGCAAATACAGGCATCAATTATCGTCATCATCATCATCATCATCATAAATATTATTATTATCATCAGATATCATTATTATTATAATCAGATATTATTATTATTATTATTATATCATTGCAATACATTAAAACTGCTGTTGAGCATTTAGAAATACATTTTTTACATCCAGAGGAAAAAAGCAGTTAAAGTGACCAAGGGAAGGTGGATGCAGCAAATGGAAGAGTTTTAGGAGTCAACAACCATTGCTACACTGCAGAATTGATCCAGTTTGACACCGCTTTAACTTCCTAGAGCTGTCCTATGGAATTCTGGGATTTGTAGTTTGTTGAGGCACCAGAGGTCTCTGACAGAGAAAAGGCTATCTCACAAGCCTACAAATTCCAGGATTCCATAGCATCAAGCCATCAGACCCCATTTGGGGAGAAAGGTCGGATATAAAGTCAAGAAATAGAAATAAAAGCAATAAATAAAAGCAATTAAAGTGGTGCCAAACTGCATTAATTCTGCAGCACAGATGCAAACAATGATTTTCAATGTCTCCCTCTCTGCAATGACAGAAATTTGGGGACTGAAGGAAAATTCCCATTGGCAGCAGAATTTTTTTATGGGGGGGGCAAATATTTTGTCATTTTGTCCCCTGCCCATAGTCATACCCAGGGACTTTTTAGGGACTGTACTTTTGAGGAACTACACTTTCCAGAATCCTCAGCCAGCTTGGTTAGTGGAGGGGATTCTGGGACCTGCACTCAAAAAATAACTTAGTGATGCTCTAAGAAACACTGGGGTTAAGGTTAAGGGTATGAATGCACTCATAATAATATATATATATTATTCAATATATATGCACACTCATATTATATATATATATATATATATATATATATATATTATTTTGGAGAAGAGGCCTATTTCCCATTGGGATTTCTAGAATCTGGTAGTTCTCAAGAGATAAAGAGTCTTATTATTATCATTATTATTATTATTATTATCATTATTATTATATTATATTATATTATTATCTGGTAGTTCTCAAGAGATAAAGAGTCATTATTATTATTATTATTATTTTGAAGAAATCCCAATGGGAAATAGGCCTCTTCTCCATTATATATATAGCATCTGGTAGTTCTCAAGAGATAAAGAGGAGTATTATTATTATTGTTAATATTATTAATATTATTATTTTGGAGAAATCCCAATAGGAAATAGGCCTCTTCTCCAGAATAATAATAATTATATATATATATATATATATATATATATATATATATAATATATATTATGGAGACGAGGCCTATTTCCCATTGTGATTTCTAGCATCTGGTAGTTCTCAAGAGATAAAGAGCCCCCCCCCCTTCCAGTATCTTGCATATTTTTAGATTAAGAGATCCTTCGTAATCCCCCCCCCAAAAAAACAAAAAAAGATGCTCTCTCCAATCTGGTGATTTCCCAGTGTCTGGAAAATGTGCTGTTTATCTTAGCAAAGATGCCTCCGAAGACATTTGGCCGGGACTTTGGACTGGAGGGCAGGCAGAAATGGGTCAATGTCCCCGTGACATTTTTGGGTGATGGTGGCGGGGCCACTGAAACTCTCCCAGGGTGAACTATAGCTCTGTTTGCTTGTGCTTGGTTTCAATGGCTCCCAAAGTGGAAACAGATCTGCTTTGTCAAGGGGGGGATGCAGCGCACAAAGATGCCCTGGAGAACATGGAGGAGCCCTTGCTATTGTTGAGTGTACATCCAAGTCATTTCCGGAGACCCTAAACCCTCCTACAATGGGATCTTTGTGGCAGAATTTCTTGAGAGGGGGTTTGCCATGGCCATCCTCTGAGGCTGAGACAGTGTGACTTGCCCAAGGTCACCTAATGGGTTTCCATGGCCAAGCTGGGATTCGAACCCTGGGCTCCAGAGTCATAGCTCAGCACCTAAATAATTACACCAAAGGGGAATTGTTAATATTGGGATTTTTCAACCCACTAGGGGGGAGTGGGAGGAGCTTAATAGAAGGGGAGGGGCAGCATGGGAGGATCTTCTGCAAAGGGGCGGAGCCATTTTTGTCCGAATGATAGACCGTAGGTTTGGGTATCTAGGGATGCGTCTACACTGTGGGAATACTGCAGTTTGACACGACTTGCACTGCCATGGCTTCATCCTACAGAATCCCGGGATTTGTAGTTTTGCAAGGCACCAGCCCTCTTTGGCAGCGAAGGCAAAAGACTTTGTAAAACTACACATCCCAGGATTCCATAGGACGTAGAAATGGTACCCAAAGTGATGTCAAATTGCATCATTTCTACAGTGTAGATCCACTTTGGGTTTGAGACTAGGGAAGGGCCAGGATTTAGTACAGATGTTGTTGGACTGCAACTCCCAGCAGCCTTTTCCAGCATGGCCAAGAGTGAGGAACGCTGGGAGTTGTTGGACTCCAACAACTTTGGGAGGGCTGCGGGATTCCCAGTCTGAAAAGGCCATGGCTAGACATCCACTGGCACTAAGTAGCCCTTCCTAACTAGGTGGCTTCCAGATGGGCACCATGTTGGACAATAACTCCCAGAATCCCCTAACTACCTCCTGGGAAAAATTCAGAGGGCCTGGCATCCAAACCCACTGGGGACAACGCATTATTTTTGTGTCATTTGCATTGGATTTCCAGAACCAAATGTTTGGAAGGAAGAGGGCTTTTTAATAAAGCGTTGCGCGATTTTTTCATTGCGCTGTTTTTTAAGCGGACTTTCAAATTATTTTTAATTGCCGGTTTCAAGTGGCGTTTAGTGTTATGGATACAGCCTAATTATACTTTCGCGCTCTCCTTTGGTCTGGTGGCACTTTCATGTATTTGTTGCAATTTGCAAGCCCACCTGAGTCCTGGTTTTTCGAAGGTGGAGGGGAAGGAGAGAGAGCTGGGGCCTGAGAGAGTCAGGCCAGAGAATGGGAAAAAAGATCTCCCTCCGCAGAGATTGAAGCGGTGGAACTCACTGCCACAAGATGGCATGGAAGCTGCCAACATGGGCCGGCTTTAAAAGAGGAGTGGGCACATTCACAAAGGAAGGGGCCATCCATGGCGGCCTGAGAGTGTATCCATGTTGCAGAAATAATCCGGCTTTAAATGTCTTGATGGATCAATAGTGTGGAATTCTGGGACTGGTGGCTTTGTGAGATATTTAGCCTTCCCTGTCAGGGAGCTCTGGTGCCCCACCAAACTACAAATCCCAGGTTCCCATAGCCTGAAGCCATGGAAGTGGTGTCAAACTGCGTTATTTCTGCAGTGCAGATGCAGCCCCAAACAGTGGCATCCCTAGGGCTGGTGTCACCCGGTGCGGTCACTCATGGGGTCACCCCCCCATTGACCTCCTCCTCCTCCTCCTCCTCCTCCTTCCATTTCACACCATACGAAACCTTAGCAACGTAAATCCTAATTCCCATTTTTCACTGAATGTACCGCTAATAGTTGGGACATAAACAACTAGCAAAATTAAAATTATGCCTTCAAATTACAATATCATATGCATAACCTAAATGTATTTGCCTATACATGGGGAAGATTGGGTTAAAATGTAATGTTTTTAAAGAAAATTTTTAAAAAATATTTTTAAAAAAATATTAAAATTTTGAAATTTGAAATTTTAATTTAAAAAATTCTGGGGGCCCTCCTTTCTTCTCCCACTGAGCATCACCTCACTCCCACCATCTCTTCAAGCCTTTTAAAGAGATACAGGCAAATGCCACAATGTCTCTGCCAAGCTACACTGACAGCGCTCTAGAAATAAACTATAATAATAATAATAATAATAATAATAATAATAATAATAATAATGGATACCTGCTTTAGGGTCTCACCTGGTGCGGACCGTCTCAGGCACCAGTGGCCTCTCTTTCTTTGGAGGTCTTTCTACAGAAGTTGGGTAGCCACCTCTCAGGCGAGAGATTTAGGGCTTGCCTAGACAATTCAAATACTCCTCTCTCTATTTGAACAGAATGTCATCTCGCTAGACATGAGTCAGAGGAGTTTGGGCAGCAGTGGCTACCTGCTTTAGGGTCTCATCACCTGGTGCGGACTGCATTCCCCGCATCCCCAGAAACCTTTTAAGGAAGATGGAAGAAGTCAAGAGTATACAGTGGGCCCTTGGTTTCTGCTGGGGTTTGGGTCCAGGCCCACTGTGGATCCCAAAACCTGTGGACGCTTGAGTCCCATTCGTGGCATCACTACGGTTGGTGTCACCCGGTGTGGGTGCCCAGAAAGGGCTATGGGTGGTGATGGTGGTGGTGGTGGTGGTGGTGGTGGACGGCCTTGCCCTCCTGTCCTCCCACTGCCTTGCTCACCTGTCCCCCCGGTTGCCCACTGTCCAGCCAGACCACTTCCGTGCTGCAATCTCTGGATGGCCAGTTCCGGGTCCAGCGTGGCTCCTTGCCTTGTAGCTGCATCAGAACCTAAAGAGAAGGCATTGCCCACCAGCGATGGCCACTGCTGGCTGTGACGCTGTGGCCACTGGGCACCCCCTTCAAGGTCTGGCATGGCTACTAGGCAAGCATGAAAGGGGGGTGATGCCCTTTCTCCCTGACCCACTGGGTGTACTGCCCCACAGCTGTAGACTCACCTTTGGGTATCCCCCGGTGCAAATCCCACTCCTTGCACCCTCCTTCCTACTGATGCCCCTGAGTCCCATTACATTCAGTGGAGGAGTTAAGAGAGCCAGCGTAGCAGCTCAAGTGTTGGACTACGACTCTGGAGACGAGGGTTCAGTTTCCAGCTGAGCCATGAAACCCACTGGGTGACCTGGGGCAAGTCACACACTCTCAGCCTCAGAGGAAGGCAATGGCAAAGCTCCTCGGAACAAATCTTGCCAAGAAAACCCAAGGATAGGTTCGCCTTAGGGTTGCCATTCAAGAATAGTAGTCCAACACGCAAACCGCTACACCACACTAGCTCTCTAATAATTAACAACAACAACAACAACAACAATAATCTTTATGTAGTGAGATCTTGTAGCCCCTTTGAGACTAACTGAAATAAAGAAGTTGGCAGCGTGAGCTTTCCTAGGCTTCAGTCTCCTTCCTCAGATGGGTATAGTAATAATGCTCCTGGCACTCCTTTAAAGTCCAGAATAAAATCACAGAACAGAGTGACTGGGAAGCGGGGGACACAGGGTGACCAGGCGTCCTCCTTTTCCAGGACACAGCCTAAATTTCAGCCTCCTGTCCTCCATCTTGGGAATGACTAAGAAGCATGGATGTATCTGTGTATGCCTGCGTCTTGCTTTTCTTTGGCCCCGTTTTCTTGAATGTTCTACATTTGGCGGTTCAGACGTCTGGTCCCCCTGGGGGAGGAGACCCCCAGGATTTCACAGTTGAGGCTGCTAAGAGAGAGGGACATGATGGGAGATGCATTCCTCTGGGCCCCATCCCAGCTCCCACCTGCCATGCACCTGCTGAGCCTACCTAAGGGAGGAAGGCCTCTTCCTCCTCCTCCTCTTGCGGCATCCTAGGCAGTCGGCCGGCCGGCTAAAGAGGCGTTTGCCTCTCTCTCCAGGGGGGTCTAAATATAGAGTTTAAGCTCTATCTTATAATTACCTTTGAGCTGGGCCCGGGGGAGAGGGGGGACAGGATGGGATACGCAGTTGGCAGCTGAGCCATGATGCTCTCGGATGTGCTGTGGCCTTTGCAGGCATGAAGGGGATGGCTCCATCCTTCTAAGCCCCCGAGGGCCAGCTTAGGCTGGAAGGACCAGCTTGGAGGGTGCATCTACACTGTAGAAATAAGGCAGTTTGACATCACTTTCACTGCCGTCTGGGGGGGATACTGGGAAGTGTAGTCCAAAAAAGCAACTTTTCCCACTTTCTGAGCACCATTGCTAATGCAGATGGAACTCTGCAGATACACCAGGAAGGTTGTCCCCAGAGAAGCCCAACGTGGGATGCGTCTACAATGTAGAAATAATGCAGTATGACACCACTTTCACTGCCATGGCTCCATCGGACAGAACCTTGGGATTTGTAGTTTGGTGAGGCACCAGCCCTCTTTGGCAGACAAGGCTAAAGACCTTGTAAAGCTACAAATCCCAGGCTACAGCACTTAAAGTGGCATGAAACGGTACTATTTCTACAGTGTAGATTAGTGGTTCTCTAACTTTGGTCCTCCAGGTGTTTTGGACTTCAACTCCCAGAAGCCCCAGCTGGTTTGACCAACAGTCAAGAACTCTAGGACCTGAAGTCTAAAACATCTGGAGGACCAAAGTTTGGGAGCCACTGGTGTAGATGCACCCTAGGTTTGAGGCTGGACCAAGAGCAGGCATCCTCCAGATGTTGTTGGACTGCAACTCCTAGCAGCCTTTTCCAGCACCGCTAAGAGAGAGGATGCACCCTGGGCCAGTCCTGCAGTGAGAACGGGCTGAAGAACCTGGAAACTGCTATTTTATGGATTCCCAGAATTCCTCTCCTAGTACAGGTACCCCAGAGGATTTTGGGTGTTGTTGTCCAGAAAAGCCTTTGTGGGTGAAGGGCAGGGTATAAATAATCCAAATAAATAAATAGATGGGCAGCAGGACTGTCCCTTCTCAACTAACGTTTGCACATGTTCCTTTTTAAAGACAACAGCACCCATAATCCCCTAGGCAGCTTGGCTAACATTTTCTGCCCTGCATGCACATTCCTCCTACTCTCCCTGCAGGGTAGGCTAAAGCTTGGAGTTTCTTTCTAAAGAAGTGGAAGTATCTTCGCTGGAAGTGTTGTCCCTTATCCAACATAATTTGAAGAAATTGCTGTAAAAAGGAGACTCGTCCCAGAATCCCCCGCCCCGCCCAGAGGATTCTGGGATTTGTTGTCCAAAGAAGTAACTCATACATGCCCTGCTGGATAAAGGTGACCTCTGATCCTTGTTCCTGTAGTGTGATGCCCTATGTTTTGCCAGATGAATGGGGGGAAATGGGGAAAGATTGGGAAAATGTGGTTGTTTCTTGCTAATCCCCGTTTTGCTTTTATTTCTCATATAGATATCCAAGAGTTTTACGAAGTCACGGTTTCAGATGCTCACCCCACAACTTCGCGGAGGTCTCGGTCTAAGGTAGGTGCCTACTTTCCGGTTGTTTCTCCCTTCTTTGTTTTGTTGCTATGTCCCACTCCATTCCAGGTGCGCAAGAGTACGCAAACCATCCATTGGTGCCTCCAAGTGCCTCTGAGCATGTGCAAAGTACATTTCCCTATTCAACAACTATCAACAGTTGCTCCTATATCTGGGATTAGGGCTGACCGTGGTTGGGAAAAATCCCCCCTTTAGAGTTCAAGAGAGAGACAGCGTGGTGGAGTGGTTTGAGCCTTGAGCTATGGAGTATTTTATTGTGCCCTACAAGTCGTTTCCAATTTATGGCAACCCTAAGGCAAACCTATCATGGAGTTTTCTTGGCAAGATTGGTTCAGAGGAGGTTTCCCATTGCCTTCCCCTGAGGCTGAGAGAGTGTGACTCACCCAAGGTCACCAAGTGGGTTCCACAGCTGAGCTGGGAATATTCCATTGTATATAATGGGACTCAGGAGCATCAATAGGGGAGTGCAAGGAATGCTATTTCATGGCCAAGCTGGGAATCGAACTCTGGTCTCCAAAGTCGTAGTCCAACACTCAAGCTACTGTGCCATTCTGGCTCTCTATACCAGGGTTCATATCCCTGCTTGGCCTTGGAAACCTCTGGGGGACCTTAGAGAAGTCACACTCTCTCAGCCTCAGAGGAAGGCAAGGGCAACCCCCCCTCCTGCCAAGAAAAGCCCATGATAGCATTTCTATAAGTCAGAAATGACTTGAAGGCACCATAACCACAGATTATTTCATCATTCATGCTTTTTTATTTGCTCAAAAACTCCAATAGTTTCCAATCGATCAAAACATCTTCAATTGCCTTATCCTTTCGATTCCACATTAATTTGGCCATTTGGGTGAACTCAGCAACCTTAACAGTCGTCCATTCTTCAGTGCTTCAGTCCCTTTCCAAATAAATAGGGATTACGGTACTTCTTTGATCCATGATCACAGCAGCAAGATTATTGTTGGCACAAACTTGGAAACAGTTTGCTTTTTAATGCATTCTAGGACCTGGTAGCCCAGTTCTAGGACTTGCTAGCCCAGTTTTAATTCAACCTGTGGCGGGTTTGTTTTGCATTCAATGAGAGGGAATCAGTTAATGGGAAACAGGACATGAAAATGTTGAGTAATATCCTTGTGCTCTTATCAGATAGGGCAGGCTGGATCCCAGGAGCCCAGGGGAATTTACTTTTTAAATGAGAGAAACTTCTGGTTAATTAATCTTTTTATGCTTCTCTGCTGGGAGGAAAAGAGACAGAAATCGGAGTGCTTTTTTCTCTCTTGTTTCTGGTGGCCCATTTTGCTCAAATGTTAGCCGACTGGAGGCTGCAGCTGAGAAATAATCGGAAAATCTCAGAGTTGTATGGGATCCTCTGAAGGTCATCTACTCCAGCCCCCCTGCCTTGCAGGAATACACAACTAGGGGCTAGTCTACATATAAGTATATTATGTGAATCGCTGCAAATTTTTCACACATTTGCGTTGACGTTGAATTGTCTTCGCTTTGCTGTGCAAATTTGCATCTATTCGTGCTCTCTCTGCCAAAAATCTGCAGCAATGAGAATCCATACAAAGCAGACGGACAACCACCGATTCAATACTGCGCATACTCCGGTAAAAACCACAAAGCCTTTTTTTCTGAAGAATTTGTGGAGTCCCCCTCTTGGTGCAAAAAGCCCAAAACTCCTCTGAATCATGTCTAGCGAGATGACATTCTGTTCAAATAGAGAAAGGAGTATTTGAATTGTCTAGGCAAGCCCTAAATCTCTCGCCTGAGAGGTGGCTACCCAACTTCTGTAGAAAGACCTCCAAAGAAAGAGAGGCCACTGGTGCCTGAGACGGTCTGCACCAGGTGAGACCCTAAAGCAGGTAGCCACTGTCCATCCCACTGTCGAACTGCTATCACGCTCCAAACGTCCTTCCTAATCATAGAATCATAGAATCATAGAATCATAGAGTTGGAAGAGACCACAAGGGCCATCCAGTCCAACCCCCTGCCATGCAGGAACTCCCAATCAAAGCATCCCTGACAGATGGCCATCCAGCCTCTGCTTAAAGTCCTCCAAGGAAGGAGACTCCACTACTCTCCGAGGGAGTGTGTTCCACTCTCGAACCGCCCTTACTGCCAGGAAGTTCCTCCTAATGTTGAGGTGGAATCTCTTTTTTTGCAGCTTGCATCCATTGTTTCGGGTCCTAGTCTCTGGAGCAGCAGAAAACAAGCTTGTTCCCTCCTCGATATGACATCCCTTCAAATATTTCAACAGGGCTATCATATCACCTCTCAGCCTTCTCTTCTCCAGGCTAAACATCCCCAGCTCCCTAAGTCGTTCCTCATAGGGCTTGGTTTCCAGACCCTTCACCATTTTAGTTGCCCTCCTTTGGACACGCTCCAGTTTCTCCACATCCTTTTTGAATTGTGGTGCCCAGAACTGGACACAGGATTCCAGGTGAGGCCGGACCAAAGCAGAATAGAGTGGCACTATTACTTCTCTTGATCTAGACACTATAATGTTGAGCTGGAATCTCTTTTCCTGTAGCTTGCATCCATTGAGGCTCCATTGTGTCCTAAGTCTCTGGAGCAGCAGAAAAGAAGCTTGCTCCATCCTCAATATGACATCCCTTCAAATACTTAAAGAGGGCTATCATATCACCTCTTAACCTTCTCTTCCTCAGGCTAAACATACCCAGCTCCCTAAGATGCTCTTCATGGGGCATGGTTTCCGCATAGGACTGCTTAATGTATTTTTTTTAAAAAATTCAATTGCTCAAAACTAGAAGTTGATTTCTGGCCACATCCTGATTTTGTTTTTTGGCATTTCTGACTACCATGAGGCTCCAAGGGATTGGACCCAAGGGTTGGGCTGGCTATACAGAATCCTAGAGTTGGAAGAGACTCCAGGGGGTCATCCAGTCCAACCCCCTTCTGCCATGCAGAAAGACACCATCAATACCCTCCCTGTGACAGACGGCCATCCAGCCTATGTTTAAAAGTCCCCAAAGAAGGAGAGTCCTCCACACTCCGAGGCAGCATCTTCCACTGTCGAACAGCTCTCACCATCAGGATGTTCGTCCTAATATTTAGGTGGAATCTCTTTTCATTCATTCATTTTGTGTACAAACTTCTACATGGCGTCCCTTCAGGGACTTAAAGATGGCTCTCACATCACCTCTCCATCTTTGCTTCTCTAAACTAATATAGAGTGGTCCATGCCATTGTCTTCACAAAGATAATTCTTTTTTATGGTTGTTAGCCGCCCTGATTGATCCCAAAGGGGCGGGATATAAATAAATGTATTATTATTATTATTATTATTATTATTATTATTATTATTTTCCCCCCCAACTGCACTCCCAAGTGGAGTTGACACCACGGCTCCAACTGCTGGAGGGCAACATGTATGTAAGTCCCATTGATTCAATGGGCCTGTTCTAGTTGAGATGAACCATTGGATTAAAGCTGGTATCTATAATGCTGGAATGGGCAACAAGTTTCCTTCTCCTGACACTCCTGGAGAGGTGGGGGACCCATGGAATGTGTCTCCCCCAAAATATGGGACTGGCTTTAAAGTCCACTTGTGGTTTTGAAAAACAGGCAAGAATTTTCATTTATATATGTAACTCTTTATATTTTGTTGTTGTTAACTGCCTTCACATTGATCTCAACCCATGGGGACCCTATAGATGAGACATCTCCAGGCCCCCCCGTCCTCTCCTACTCTGCCCAACTCCTGCAAACTCATATTCATGGTCTCTTTAAAAAGTCCATCCATCTAGCATATGGCCTTCTTCTCTTTCTGCTCCCCTCCACCTTTCCCAGCATTATTGTCTTTTCCAAAAAGTCCTCTCTTCTCATGATGTGTCCAAAGTACAACAGCCTCAGTTTGGTCATCTTGGCTTCTTCCAGGGGAGTTTCTGGCTTGATTTGCTCTAGGACCCATTTCTTTGTCCTTTTGGCTCTCCATGGGATCCTCAGCACTCTTCTCCAGAACCACATTATTATCTCAAATGCATTGGTTTCCCTCCTATCTTCTTTCTTTACATACTCTTTATATACAGGAACTTATATGCAGAAAATCAGTTGACATCTTTAGACAGCTTCAAAAGAGCTGTCAAGACGGATCTCTTCCGGCAGGCCTTTCCAGATTAAAGGACCTGGCCCAGGAGTCTGGGACGTTGGAATTCAAGATTTGGGAACCCTTCTAAGGTTGTCCTCCAGCCTTTATAATATTAAGTTTACTGCTGCCAGTTTGCTACCTGGCGTGCTGTTTTATTGTTATTATAGTATTGTTTTAATTGATCCTCAGTTTAATTTGATTTTAAGGGGGGGGGTATTTGTTATTATGTTTGTAATTTTTAGCTCTGTATTTTTAGTGTGTTAACCGCCTAGATTGGTTCGCCACCAGGCGGTATATAAATAAATTTTATTATTATTATTATTATTATTAAAATATCATAAGAAAAGCAGCATTAGAATGAGTTGAAGGAAGAGTGAGGTTAGAAGGAACATCAAGAATCTTAGATATGAGGATGACACATCACACATTTGGAACAATTATAATGGACTTTCCATATTCTCTGGGGATAGGGGCACAAAAATCCCCATTAATGTGGGAAAAAATGCAAATTAAAAAACACTATTTTTTTTAACCTGAGAGAACACCTCTCTAGGAATCCCTAGGTCCTCCAACCCAACTCCATGGTCCACATCTGCCAGAAGTTGACCATAGAATCACACTGGAGGACCTACAAATGGCTAGAAAAGTGTTTTCTCTAATAATTTCTAGGTCCTCCAGAGCAACTCTATGATCAGCGTTTAGCAGAGTTGCGCTGGAGGACCTAGAGATTCCTAGAGAGAACATATTAATCAAATCCATAAACAATAAAATCTGCAAAAGCCAAGGCTGCAAATGTGGAGAGCCAACTGTACTAAAGAAAGTCAAAGATGAAAGTGCAAAGTCAGGCTTAATGTTGAACCTAAAAAAGAAATAAAAATAACGACCTGGGAAGAAAGACATAAATTCAACCTAGATGGTGAAGAAATTTAAAGAGTTAAAGAGTTCCCATACTTTGGATTAAACATGGATCAGAAAGGAGACTGCAGCCAAGAAATGAGAAGAAGGTTAGGAATGGGAAGAGCAGCCATGAAAAGAACTAGACAAGATCCTAAAAAGTAAAGATATACAACTGAGCATTGAAGTCAGAATTGTCCAAGCCATTTTATTCTCCATCATCATGTATGGATGTGAGAGCTGGACAATGAAGAAAATAGATAGGAAGAAAATCAATTTATTTGAGGATACCATGGATGTCCAGACAGACAAACCAAGGGGTCCTTGAACAGATCAAGCTGGAAATCTCCCCGGAAGCCAAAATGATAAAGCTGAGGCGGCCGTACTTTGGCCACATCATGAGAAGGCATGAATGAATCATTGGAAAAGGCCATCATGCTAGGAAAGGCAGAAGGTAAAAGGAAGAGAGGAAGACTGCAAGCTAGATGGATGGACTCAATGAGGGAGGTCAAGGGTATGAATTTGCAAGACCTGAGCGGAGCAGTGGAGGACAGAGGGACTTGGAGGGGTCTCATCCACAGGGTCTCCATAAGCCAGGGCTGAGTTAAGTGCCATTACAAACAACCACAAAAAAATTAATTCCTGTCCCACTTTTCTCCCAAATGGAAAGTGAGGCATCTCAGACCTGAGTTAAATGGTGGTGCTTGGATTAAAATGAATAATAGCAATAAAAATTAGCAATAAAAAAGGTTAAAACGCAATTAAATATTGAAACTGCAGTACTTTAAAATGATATTTCTTGTTTCTGGTTGTGTGCCTTCAAGTCTTTTCTGGCCAGGGCAACCCTATCACAGGGTTTTCTTGGCAAGATCTGTTCCGAGGGAGGATTGCCATTGCTTTCCGCCTTTACTTCCATTTCCATCCTCCCAAGCTGATTTCCTACTTTGGATGCATTTAAATAATTTGTGTGTGTTTGTGTGTCTGTTTGGAGGGTTTTGATTTTAGTCCTCCAAATCCGTCTCTGCATCCATCACTTCGCCCTTGGCTTGTGCAACTTTCTTTTCGTTTTCGTTCGCCTGGTTTGGGCAAGACTTCCATTTGTATTCCAAATGTTTTTAATAGTATGATTAATTTATCTTTATATTTTAGTATGTATAATGGATGATGTTTTTACAGGAACCTTTTTAATTACGTGGAAACCCAGCTTGCATCCCTGCGCTGGGGGACAAAAAACGGAGATATAAATCAAATCGAATCAAATGAAAAGCATGAATAAATAAATGTTCTTTTCTCTTATCCCTTCCTTTTACGCTGCTCTTTAGCCATGCTGGCAACCTCTTGAACTTCATGCTACCTTTCCTGACTTGTAGCCTCATTTTCCACTGAACCACTATTAATCTGGTTATGAGTTTTCCTCAAGCATTTTGGTATGATGTTGATGTGCTCAACCTTTCCTTTCAACTTCCTTTAAAAAAAAAAAAAAAGCCCATTCCTTCATTTTAAGAGAATTTTCTTCTTTAGAACTGAAATATGACCATGGGTGCATCTATGTAGAAATAATGCAGTCTGACACTGCACTAAGTGCTGTCGCTCCATCCTGTGGAGTCCTGGGATTTGTAGTTTTACAAGCCTTCCCGGCCCAAAGAGGGCTGGTGCCTCACCAAACTAAAAATCCCAGGATTCTGTAGGATGGTGCTACAGCACTTAAAGCACTTAAAGTGATGTCAAACTGCATTATTTCTGTAGTGTAGATGCACCCCACGTTGGATGTCTGTGGGGGCAACATGATGGAACAACCTTCCTGGTGCATCTGCAGAGTCCCATCTGCATGGGCATGGGAAAAGCTACTTTTTTGGACTACACTTCCCAATGTCCCCCTGCCAGCATGGCCACTGGGAACTCTAGTCCAAATTCCCAGTAACTTTCCCATGTCCTGATCATGCTGGAGACATGGCTTACCTCCTCCAAAAGAAAGCAATGTTGTAAACCTTCAGCTGTTGCGTCTTGCATGTATGATTATGTCTTTATTTTAGAAAAGAAAACGTCTATGTGAGGCAAGGCTGTTTCTGCTAATATATGAATGGCAATTTGTAAAAATTGTGAGTGAAATGGGGAAAAAGTGAATCAAGACGGCTTTTTCCCTTTTCTTTCTTTGCTCCTTTTCCGTAACACTTTGGTGCAGGAAATGCAATTGATTAGCTATAGATCCAAGACAAACCAAAAAGGAAGAATAATTTCCCTGAATGGTGACCAAAGTTGGGCAGTATTACAGGAGGTGCTGGTGGCTCAGAGTTTCAGTGGTTGTGGTGTGCCTCTGGCCCTGTGGCAGATGGGCTCTAGAATCCCTGGCTGCATCTTCACTACATAGATAATGCAGTTTGACACTGCTTTAAGTGCCAGTTTTTTAAGGGGCAGGTTTTGGTACCAAAGGAAGTCTTGGGGAGGACTAGAATGGTAGCCAGTTTCCATACCTTCCAACATTTCACTGAAAACCAGGACAGGTGTGGCCAAGCGACCTCAGACTATGGTCAAGATGGGAAAAATTATTAATGAGGAAGAAAGCTAAGAGAAAGGGCAGCAGTTTGCTTTTGCCTGAGCTGGCTGGGAAGGGAAAGATTCCAGCCCTCTTCTCCGCTCTCCTTTGTTGAGTTAAATTAATAGAAACTTTTTTTGCACTGAGGACTTGTTTGCAGCAGTAGAAGTAAGCTGAGGACAAAGGGGGAAGGTGGAGGAGGGGAAAAAGAGAAACCAGGACTTTTTAAAACAGCTGGGAAAGTGGGAAGGCAGAGGATTAATCAGGACTGTCCCTGCCAAATCGGGACAGTTGGAGGGTCCACCGTTTCCCCATAAGACAACAGAGTCCTATAGGAGCTAGGCTTGGAAAAGTTACCTTTTTAGACAACAATGCTGACAGATCCCCCAATGCTCCCTGCCCCATTTAGTAAGATGGAGTAATTAAACAGAGAGATTGTGTAACTTTCAAGTCATGCCTTGTTGGAGAGGCCTTGCTCTGATAGAAGGATTGCGCTGGGGAAACTGCTTTCAGTTCTGAGCATCTCATATTAAGGACAGAGACAAGTTGGAGCGTGTTTAGAGAAGGGCAAACAAAGATGATAAAAGATGTGGAGAATAAAGCATATGAGGAAAGCTTGAAGGAGCTGGGCATGTCCAGCCTGGCAAAGAGAAGACTGAGGGGTGGCATGATGGCCCTCTTTAAATAAATACCTCAAGGGCTTCCCAAAGAGGACAGGGCAGATTTATTCTCTGGCACCGCAGAGGGCATAGGACCAGGTTTAAAGGTTTTTAATTACCGGAGGGTAGATTTCGATGGAAAGTTAGCAGGACCTTCTCGATGGGAAGAGTGATTTGGCAATGGAGCCCATTGCCTATGGAGGTGGTGGGGTCTCTTTCTCAGAGGCCTCCCAAAAGAGGCTGGATAGCTCCCTGCTTCTGGGGATGCTTTTTGTTGGAGATCTTGCACTGAGCAGTGGGTTGGACTCCATGGCCTCTGGGGACCCCTTCCAAGTCTAGGATTCTGTTATGAGAAGAAGCATAGAAGCCTAGAGTTGGAAGAGACCCCCGGGGTCCTCCACTCCACCCCTTCTGCCATGCAGGGATACAATGAAGGAATGCATTCAAATGGCAAAGAAGGACATTCCCATTCAACATTAGAAGTCCTTCCTGATGGTGGGGAGAGTTGTTTAACAGTGGAAGGGACTTCCTCAGAAAGTGATGGACTCTCCTCGGATGGATGGTTTTAAGCAGAGGTTGGAAGGCCACCCCTGTGAGAGGCTTCAGCTATTGATCTCCTGAGCTCGCAGGGAGTTGGATTAGATTAGAATCACAGACTGCTGCAGCTGCAGGAGACTCCAAAGGCCATCCAATCCACCCCCATTCTGCCATGCAGGAAGACTCAGTCCAAGCCCTCCCTGTGTGACAGAGGGCCACCCAGCCTCTGTTTAAAAAAGGAGGAGACTCTTCACCACCCTCCATTGAGGCAGCAGCATCTTCCATGGTCAAACCGCTCTTACCCTCCGGACGTTCTTTCTAAAGTTTAGTTGGAATCTCTTTTCCTGTTGCTTGAGTCCTTTGCTCCGAGTTCTAGTCTCTAGAGCAGGGGTAAGCAACCTTTTTGAGCCAGGGGCCTGGTTGCTGTCCCTCAGACGATTGGGGGGCCGAAGCACTAAAAATAAATAAATAAATAAATAAATAAATATTTTAAAAAAATAAAAAAATGCATGCACACTCTCTCAGCCCCAGAAAAGCCATGGCAAAACCCCTGTGGAGATTTTGCCAAGAAAACCCCAAGAACAAGTAATAACAACAATAATCAATATTATCATGGCGGGTGGCGGTGGGGAGCAGTGGAGGGCGGCGGCGGCAGTGGTGGCAGGACTGGCCTGGGGCCGGTCCAAAGGCCTCGGGGGGCCGCATCCGGCCCCCGGGCCTTAGGTTGCCTACCCCTGGTCTAGAACATAAACCATTGGGTTCAAATGAATAGAAAAGAGATTTCCCGTAAAAGAATTTGGAAGAACTGCTTGACCGTAAGAGCTTTTTGTCAGTGGAACGGACTGTCTGGGAGGGTGGTGGACTCTCCATCTTTGAAGGTCTTTAAACAGGGGTTGGGTGACCATCTTGTGGGAACGCTTTACTTGTATATTCCTGCATGGCAGTGGGTTGGATTAGATGACCTTTGGGGTGCCCTCCATGATCCTAACATCTCACATGCACAGACCTACATCCATCCCACTAGCTTCCTTTCCTCTTTCTCCTCTTCCAGCAGATTTGCTCCATCTTTCTTTCCTTTTTATTCTTCCTTTTCTCTTTCTCCCCCATTCCTCCCTGCCTCCATCCATCCTGTGATCCTGGCATTTTCACTGCAGTTTTTAGATCTCTCCTCCCACCTCTACATCCGTCTGACCATATATTTCTGCCTCTCTCTCTCTCTCTCTCCGCTTCCCTTTTCACACACATAGCTTTTTTCCTGGCAATCTCTCTGTTCTCCTTTTTTTATCCTATTTTTGTCTCCACCCCATCTCTTTCAGCTCCAGATATATATACACATATATATATTTTTTAACCCTGCTGCAACTTGGGTTTGGGAAGAGGGATGGATGAAATGGTGGGGATGAGGAAGAGAGAGAGTTAGTGGAAAAGGCAAGCCCATATCTGGCCTTCTGGGTGTATATGGTTGGGCATCACATCCAAATTCACCATCTTTTTCACATCCAGGTTTATCAGTTTCATGTGCGACTCCCCCCTTTGTGGAATAAGAGCCTGGGGAATGTCCCTTTTTTGGACTGGAACTCTCTGGACTTCAGGTGCAAGAATTAATGTGAAATCCAAGCTTTGGGAAGTCCTTTTTTTGGACTACAATTCCCTGGACTACGAGGGCAAGAATTAATGTGAAATCAGATCTTGAAAAAGTCCCTTTTTTGGACTATAATTCCCTGGACTATGAGGGCAAGAATTAATGTGAAATCAGATCTTGGAAAAGTCCCTTTTTTGGACTATAATTCCCTGGACTACAAGGGCAAGAATTAATGTGAAATCAGATCTTGGAAAAGTCCCTTTTTTGGACTATAATTCCCTGGACTATGAGGGCAAGAATTAATGTGAAATCAGATCTTGGAAAAGCCCCCCCCCCTTTTTTTTAACTTTATTAAAAACTTTATTATTTAAAAATAACAAATTCACACAAAATCATACATGCACAAAATTCTCATAAACATATATATGATAGCTGGTAATCTACTACAATTTTGATCGTTTAAGGTTCAGAGTTATACCCAGTAGTGTCATAAATTAATTAAATTAACTGGCTTCTCTTCAGATCGTATAAATCTTTCGCCTTTTTTGGACTACAATTCCCTGAACTACGGGGGCAAGAATTAATGTTAAATCAGATCTTGAAAAAGTCCCTTTTTTGGACTACAACTCTCTGAGTTCTGGGGCTTGTAGCCCAAAAAGAAAAAAGGAACTTGCTGAAATTCTTTTGTGTATGTGAGAGAAAGAGAAGGGTCTCTGAATGAATAGGGAGCAATTCCCCCTAGAAATTCCTAAAATCTTTCAAATTCCAATCATCATCATCATCTTCTTCCAATTCCTACCTAAAGAAAATTGATTTTCTGAGTAACCTCCTCCCAGAAATATACATATATATATATATATATATATATATATATTTAAAACTTTCCACCTTTTTCATATCTAATTTTCCCAAAAACTCTTTCCCAGTTGCATGTTTCCAACTGAAGTTCTGAGATCACGAAGGCGATTGAGAGAATGCCCCCCTAATTTGGGGGATTTTCACTTATTAATTTCATTTATATCCTACCTGCCTCCTGGCAAGTGAAAAGAAAGCACAGCCGAAATCTTTCCAGTGCAAAATGGCTATGCAAACCATTCAATGCACAGATTTAAAATACTTGAAAAGCATATGCTTTAAAACTGTGTCTTAAAGAGAAAAGTATGGTGCACCCCATTAAAAGACCATTTTTACCATCTACTTAAGAGCCAAAGGATTTACTCAGAATTGTATCCCTAAATTTTGGGATGCCTTTCCCAGAAATGCATGTTGGCCACATTTGTTGGTCTGCTCAGTACCAGGCAATGACTTTCCAATTCTTGCTGGCCTTCTGAAGTGTCATCCTAGGAAGTGGGCACAGCATGGACTACACCTCCCAGCATTCTTCACCCTTGGCAGCTGGGGATGATGGGGACTGTAGTTTATCCACATCTGGAGGGCTGCTCCCTACTCTGTGTCAATTTTGCCTTCTGAATCTGCCCAGTTGTATCTTAAATTTGCTTCTTTTTCTGCATGGATATTTTACAAATATATATATTTTTTTCATTTGTTGCTTTACATGTTGACGTTCACTATTTTAAATGGCATTTCTGGATGCTGGTGGGTTTTGGCTGGGTTTTGTTATACGGTTGTTGCTGTGTCCCTTCAAGTTGTTTCTGACTTATGGCAACTCTAAGGTGAACCTATCCTGGGGTTTTCTTGGCAAGACCAGTTCAGAGGGAGTTTGCCATGGCCTTCCTCTGAGGCCGAGAGAGTGTGACTTGCCCAAGGTTGCCCAGTGGGGTTTCATGGCTGAGCTGGGATTCAAAGCTTGGTCTCCAAAGTCATAGTCCGACACTCAATATAGTTGCAAAAGGGCAACTCAAATGTATAATAATAATAATAATAATAATAATAATAACAACAACGCATCCTCTCCTCTTAGAGGCCACATTGGTGCCAATTCTTTCTTCATTCTAGCATGCCTTTTTCTTTTACCAGGTTGCACTGTTTTTAACAAGTTATAAGCAGCCTTGGACCCTATTGCAGGGAGGAAAGCTGGGATAGAAATTAATACAATAAATAGATAATTTCTTAAAAGTTTTTGGAGCCTCACTGATTTCCTCCAAATCTACCCCTGAGCCTGTTTTTCAGTTTTCATCCGCTCTTTTCACTGGTTTTATACTGTCTTATTTTAAGCATCAGAGTATTTAAAGAGCTTTTTCTTCTGGGTACATTCTTCCCATTGTTTAGAATTTCGTTTTAGGATATTTAAATGGATTTTACTGGATGCAGCCTTGAGATCCTTGGACATGAAGCAAGTCTTAAATGCTTTAATTAATAGCTTGATTGATTGATTGATTGATTAATGTGTATCCGGATAGACATGAAAGAAATGTACCTCTGTTCTTTCCTGTTTATACACCTTCTTTCTCTTTCCAAAATGTTCTGACCTCTCCTTTTGGGTGAGCAGTCATTCACAAAGACCTTATTATTAGAGTGACTAATAATAATAATAATAATAATATTGATAAATATCATCATCTTCATCCAATCAAAGTGTGAACAAGTACTAAAGAAACTCATATTATTCATGTTGTTGTTGTTGTTGTGTGCCTTCAAGTCATGTCAGACTTATAGCAACCCTAGTGCAAGCCTATTGCCATTCCCATTCTCTGAGGCTGAGAGAGTGTGACGTGACCAAGGTCACCATTGGTTTCCATGGTTGAGTTGGGATTTGAATCCTGGTCTCCAGAGTCATAGTCCACTACGTCACACTGGCTCTCATTATTTGTGTTGTTGTTGTTGTTGTTGTTGTTGTTATGCAAAGGAATTTGTAGCACCTTTTGAGATTTGGGTCCAAAACATACTGCAGAAGCAATCCAGTTTGAAACTGCTTTAACTGCCCTGGGTCAATGCTAGGGAATCTTGGGAAGTGTAATTTATTCCGGCACCAGAGCTCTCTGACAGAGAAGGCTAAATGGCTCACAAAACTATAGTTCCCAGAATTCCCTAGCACCGAACCAGGGCAGCTAAAGGGGTCTCAAACTAGATTATTTCTGCAGTGTGTCTCGGACCTATCTGAAAGAGAGAAGTTGCTAGACTTGAGCCTACTTCCTCAGATCCATCCTCATCCTCATCCTCATCCTCATCCTCACTACTACTACTACCATCATTATCAATCATAGCAACAACACTAAATAATAATAATGTTGTTGTTGTTTGCCTTCAAGTCATTTCCAACTTAGGCCGACCCTAATTTGTCTTGGGAAATTTCTTCAGGGGAGGCATGCCGTTGCCTTCCTCTGAGGCTGAGTGAATGTGACTTGACCAAGGTCACCCAGTGGGTTTCCATGGTGGAACTGGGATTCGAACCCAGGTTTCCAGAGCCCTAGTCCAATGCACAAACCCTTCCACTCCATTGATTTCTAATAATGACATAATGCTGCAATAAAACCAGGCCTGCCAAAGGTGTAGTAGGGTGTAATGAATGGAATAACTGACCCCTACGTCGGATGGCGATGATGCTGGCCATCCATAACCACAACCCAGAATGCCTCTCTCTTGTGGGCCAGACGTTCTCAAGGGACGGCCTTGGCACACTCTTTTGTCGGTTCTCACATTTCCCAGCCTCTCATTTTTGGAGAAAATACTCATCAGCATGCCACAGTGGTTTCGGTGTTGGACTACAACTGGAGACCCGGGTTCGAATCCCGGCTCGGCTGTGGAAACCCACTAGGTGACCTTGGGCAAGTTACACTCTCTCAGCCTCAGGGGAAGGCAATGGCAAACTCCCTCTGAAGAAACCTTGCCAAGAAAACCCTGCATTAAGGGTTGCCTTAGGATCACCGTAAGTCAGAAATGACTTGAAGGCATACACTGGGTGACCTTGGTCAAGTCACACAATCTCAGCCTCTGAGGAAGGCAATGGCAATGGCAATGGCAAACTTCCTCTGAAGAAATCTTGCCAGTGAGAGCCAGTGTGGTGACATGGTTTGAGGGTTGGACAAAGACTTTGGAGACCAGGGTTCAGTTCCCAGCTCAGCTATGAAATGCACTGGGTGACCTTGGGCAAGTCACACTCTCTCAGCCTCAGGGGAAGGCACAAATCTTGCCAAGAAAAGCCCATGATAAACAGGTTCACTTTAGGGTGGCCATAGGTCAGAAAAGACTTGAAGGCACACAACAACAACAGCAACAACAACAACAACAACACAAGCGTGGCGTAGTGGTTTAAGTGTTGGACTAAGGTCCAAAACACACCGCAGAAATCATCCACTTTGAGACTGCTTGAACTGCCCTGGCTCAGTGCTAGGGAATCCTGGGAATTGTAGTTTATTGTGGCACCAGAGCTCTCTGATACAGAGAGAAGGCTCAATGTCTCAAGCGGGATGATTTCTGCAGTGTGTTTTGGAGACCGCTTTAACGGCCCTGATTCCATGCTGTGGAATTCTGGGAACTGTAGTCCTGCGAGACATTGAGCCTCCTCTCTGCCAGAGAGCTCTGGTGCCCCAACAAACTCCCATTCCTAGAATGCCATAGCATGGAGCCGCGACAAAGCGGTCTCAACCCGGATTATCCCCGCAGTGCGGATGCAGGCTGGAGAGTTAAACCGGGCTGATGCGCGGCCCCCTCCCTCTGCCTCCTTGCCCACTTCCCTCCCGGCGCCCAAGGGGTTAACCTCCTCGCCCTCCCCCTCTTTTCCCTGCCCCCTCCCTCCCTCTCTCTCTCTTTTCTCTCTCTTTCACATTCCCTCTTTCTCTCGCCCTCCTCCACCTCCCTTCCCTCCTTCCCTCTTTCCTGGGGGGTGGGGGGGTCTGCCTCTCTCTCTCTCTCTCTCTCTCCCCCCCATCTCCTCTACTTCTGGCCTAAACCCCCCCCCCCCTTTGCTTCCTCTCCTCCCTCCATCCCTCTTCTCCCTTCCCTCTTTCCGGCGCCACCCTTCCACCTTCCTTTGGCTCTTGGAAGGAAAAGGAGAGGAGGGTCTCTCTCTCTCTCTCTCTCTCTCTCTCTCTCTCTCTCTCAAGGGGCAAAGGACCCCCCCTCTTCTCCTTCTCTCTCTCTCCCTCCCTCCCCTTCCCTTCCCACATTCCCTCACTCACTCCCCCCCCCATTGCAAGCTCTCCCTCCTTCTTTTCCTCCTCCTCCTCCTCCTCCTTTTCTTTCCTCCTCCTTCCTTCCTTCCTTCCTCTTCCTTTGAATCCCTCTCCTCTTTCCTTCCCTTCTCTTTCTCACACACACACAGAGAGACAGAGGGCTTTGGGCTTTGGCCCCCACCTCCTGCAAGGACCCCCCTTCCTTCCTCCCCCCCCCCCGATGCCAGCCTCCTGGCCTGGGGGAGAAGCTGCCAGGGTGGCCTTGGGGTGGCTGGCAGCCTGAAGGCTGGCAAGGGCCCCCCAGGAGCCCCATCGATCGCAGAGCCCCCCCCCCCCCTCCTTCCCTGGATGCAAGAGAGAGAGAGAGAGAGAGAAGTGGGGAGACCAGTGGGAGCCCTGAACCCCAGGCCATCTGATGTTCTACAGGCTTCGCCCAGATAGCTCCTCGCCTCAAGAAAGGGATGGATTGCTTATGCATAGTGACCACCAAGGTAAGCGCCCAGGGATCGCAGGGATCGCAGGGATCGGGCAGAGGAAGCCCCACCTGGGTCTCTCCAGCCATCTCTCGCCCTTCTTCACCCCCGCCCCCCCCCCAAATATCTATCTCTTCATCTCCCTCTCTGTCTAGCCATTTAGCCATCCATCTATCCTCTCCATCTCTCCATCCATCTCTCCATCCATCTACTTTCTATCTCTATCCATTCATCTCTTCTCTTTTCTTCTCTCTCTCTCTCCATCCATCTCTCCATCCGTCCATCTATCTATCTATCTAGCCAGCCATCCATCAACTCATCTGTCTATCCATCTATCCATCTGTTTGTCTACCTATCTGTCTATCTATCTATCTATCTATCTATCTATCCATTATGTATCTACACATCCCTCTGTATGTGTGTGTTTCTCTCTATCCCTCCCTCCCTCTATCCCTCTATCTATCTATCTATCTATCTATCCATCCATTCTATCTATCCATCTCTCTATCCCATCTATCTATCCATGCCTCTGTCCCTCTATCTATCCATCCCTTCCATCTCCCTATCCCCTTCTCTCTCTCCTTCCCTCTCTCTCAAGCCCCTTTTGCCAGAGAGATGGGCTTCCTCTGGGGGGGGGGGGGGAGGCCAAGGAGGCCAAGGGAGGGCTGGGAGCCTTGGGCCCCCCTGGGCCAGCATCTGGATCTGCATCTGCATCTGGATCTGGGGGGGGGGGGGGGCTGGGGCCTGTGGGCCAAAGGGGGAGCGATGGAAGAGGGGCCAGGGCTCAGGGGAGGGGAGGGGAGGGGGGAGGAAAGCACCTTCTCTTTTCCTGCCCCTCTTTCTTTCTTTCTTTTTTTCTGTCTTTCTTTCTTTCTTTCTGTCTTTCTTTCTGCCTCTCCTGAGCAGTTTCCATGGAGCTGAGGGCTGCGTGGGATCCAGCTCTTGAGGGTGATGTCGGGCGAGTTGGGGGGGGGGGGTAGGATGGGCAGCAAGAGGAGGAGGAGGAGGAAGAGGAGGAAGAGGATGGGAGATATGTGTGTGTGGATGTTGGGGAGGGTAGTAGAATTGCCCCCTCTCCTCCCCCCCCGGCTCTGTCCAGGCGTGTTGCTGGGGAAGATGGGAGTTGGAGTCCCAGGCCAGGGGGAGGCTGGAGGAGAGCAGGGAAGGCCGCCTGCCTGGCCTGGCCTGGGCTGGAGGGCTGGAGCTGTCCATGGTGCTGAAGCCTCCTCCTCCTCCTCCTCCTCCTCCTCCTGCTGGGCCTGAGCAAGGAGCCCCTGGAGCTGCCAAGGCTGGCTGCCTTGCCTTCTGTGCCTGCGCCTTGGACCCCTAAAGCCCCCCCCCCCTTTGCTCCTCCTGCCCCTCCCTGGTGCTGAGACTCCCAAAAGCGCACCCGGGACGTGTCTGGCACGGCGGCCAAGAGCCCCAAGGAGCACACCACAGCCTGGCACAAGGATGGCCGGTGCGCACTGGTCTATGCTGGGACCTGGGCCAGAGCCAGCAACTGCTCCAAGCAGGGTCACAAGGCACCCTCACCCTCACCCTCACCCTCCCCTCCCCACCCCCAAATGTTGGCTTTGCAAGGGGGGCCTTGGCAGAAGGAGTGACCCTCGGCCTCATTGCAAAGCCAAAATCTGGGGGTGAACATGGGCCCTCACCCCCACATTCTGTCTCTGCAATGAGGGCTTTGGCAGAAGAAGTGACCCTCAGCCTTCCCCATCCTCACCCCCCCCCCTCAATTTTGGCTTTGCAAGAAGAGCTTTGACCAAAGAAGTGACCTTCTCCCTCATTGCAAAGCCAAAATCTGGGGGCCCTCAAACACCCCCCCCCCTCAATTTTGGCTTTGCAATGAGAGCTTTGATAGAATGGAGTACTTTTCTGTAGCCTTGGTAAAGAAGGAGTCGTGAGGTGTATCTCCCCTCTTCAGTCCAATGCCCCTTGGCTCAAGGGGTCAGCCGTATAAGAGGTCTTTGTGAGGAGAAAGGGATGGACTGGCCACAGAACCTGACATTTTGGGGTCTAGAGTTCTCACCCCACCCAGCCACTGTCTGCCTTCTCTGAATGTGTGTGGGAGGAAGAGGGACACCTGGTGATTTGGCTAAGAAAGCAAGGATGGAGCTGGTGGGGTGTGGAAACCGTGTGTATGGAGGTGGGTAGGGGTCTCTAGACCACGTCTTTGGGCTTGAGGACACAGGGGCAACCTTGAGACCTGGATGAGGTTGGTTCCATTATGCCACAGCTGATGGTAGCAGGAATCATAGCATCATAGAGTTGGAAAAGACCCTAAAGGTCATCCGGTCCAGCCCCCCACCATGCGCAAGGTGAACCCCATTTCTCTTCTCACCAGGTCAGTGTGGGCTCAGGGCAACAAGGCTGGCTGGGTGTCTGTGGGATGCCTCCCACATTCCCAAGGTGGCTTTGTCAACGCATGCCTTCACCTTCATCCCAACCTTCCCTGTATTTTTGGTCCTGGTAGGTGGACAGGATCCGTGCGTTCCACTGACCCTCCAGGCCTGATTTGGGGCCTGGTTCTCTATGGGTTTCTGGACTGGTCTCTCCTTCCTCAATCCTTCCTGCCACCCCCTCTCTTGGACCTTTTTAAATTTGAAAAAAATAATAAAAGGGTTTCCTACAGGTGTGTGGAGCCAGAGGTCCCAAGCAAGGATGATGAATGGGGTGCAAGAGTGTGAAGATGAAAGAGGAGGCCTTGAGGATGGGCAGCAGGCAGAAGAGTCCCCCCATATGTCTTGTCTGTGAGATCACCTGAGAACACCTGAAGGGAAAAGGATTGATGGGAACCAAGGGAACAGCAACTGCTGAGAGCCACATGGGCTTTTGAATATTTGTGGAGGGGGTTTGCTCCCATCTCATTGCTAGGCATCCCTTTGCTAAGAAACTCGCTTGGCTCCCAAGGACTGGGAACCATAGGAACGCACCACCTGAGCATGTGTGCCTGTGCGTGTGTGTGTTTAAGAGTATGGAATGCAGCACCGTGAGAAAGCCAAGCCACATCCACATCTTCCTTAGATGTAAAGAGAGCATTTTTGCAGAGGGGGGCTGAATCTGCCCCCTCCATGGAAACACAGCACCAGGAAGATATCCCATGGGGCCTCTGGAAGGGGGATGATTCAATCCTGATTAATCAGGGTGGGGCCAAGGCTTAATTATAAAAGAAGGTGGGAGGGGGAGAGAGGAGGAATGAGTGTGTGTGTGTGTGTGTGTGTGTGTCGGTGGGGGTGTTCTTTCAAGGGGGTGTATGGACAGAGGTTGCTTGAGGCTAGGGTTTGGGTGCAGGCTGGCCAAATGGCCACTGTCCTTCACCTCTGCCTGGCCACATCTGGAGGGCCACATGTTCATTCTCTCCCCCCCCCCATCTCTTGTTTTTAAGCCAAGGTTGCTTAAACAGTTAAACTGTTCCTTGTGGGGGTGTCAAGAGCACATCAGAGAGGTGCATGGAGGATGTGTGTGGGAAAAGGAAGCCAGAAATAGCACCAAAAAGAGAGAGAGAGAGAGAGAGAGGAGAAGAAGAAAGAGCGAGAGGAGCCATTTCATTCTACCCGTCACACACACGTAGTGCGCGCGCTAAATACCACACTCAGACTGTACATGAATGCTGATTTCGGTGCATCTCTTTCTCTTTCTCTCTCCCTTTTTCTTCTGTGCGCATATGTGTGTGTTGGCAGAAGTGCGAGTGGTTTGTGCCTTTGGAAAGAAGCAGTGGGAGCAACTGCAGTGGGTGTCTGCTTCCAATCTGTGGAAGAATTTCTTGGGTGGGGGGGAAGGTGCTGTGGGAAGATCTGAAATGCAAATGGCAAGATAAGACTATGGGTTGGAACCTTAAAAGAATATATACCTTTTTCTCCCCCTCCTTTGGTGATGGGCTCTGTATGGTGGAAGGCAAGAGAGGGCCTTCCTAGGCCAGGTTGCTCTGGGCTCGCTTGGCACAAATCTTGGGCAAGTGGTGACCGAGAGATGACTGGAATAATGTTTCTGTGAGACATCCAAAGGACAGTAGGATGTGGGAATGGAGGGGGTGATATGAGATGAGGTGTGTGTGGTGTGTGGGAGGGAAGGTGTTGGAGAGACAAAAATCTGTAGAAATTGAGGGGTTCCCTGTGAATAACGGGGTGTCGATTTCAGTTTCAGTGACAGCAGAACATGAATGTTTCCCAAATGAATCATGAGAGGAAATGATAGGACAGGAGGCATCAGTTGTGGGGAGCGAAAGCACATGTGTGTGAACTCTGTGCTTTTAGAAAGAAGTGCCTTTTTCTCAAAAACCACACACCTTATTTTGGGTTGGAGTCAGTATTGGGGTTCTGGGGAGACCTGGCAGTGTGCCTTTGAAATGCTTTGAAAAATAATAGGTGGGCTCTGGTTAATTGGGGGGACGCAGAGGTATGACTTGGATAGGTTCAGCATCGGAGGGGAATTATTTCCTTCTGGAAAGAGTAGGGTTTTGTTGGGATAGGTGGGTGGGCTCTAAAAGCCTTCCCCCCTCTTTCCCATCAATTGCCAATGACCTATTAATAATGGATGTGGGTAGGGAGTGATTGATCGGGTCCATTCTTCCTGACGCCTGGCCAATCCATCTTGGCTCTTATGGCATGCTCTGAGGTCTAGGTTTCATTGTGGGTTGCTGCGTGCCTGGATGTGGGGAGAGAAGTGGGGGGGGAAGAGGAGGGGGATCCCCTGAGGTTTATTGGATTGGTATTTGCTTCCTTCCCCTCTTTGATGGAGGCTTAAAGAGGTGACCCACAAGGCCTCTTCCTGCTGGTAAAGCATCCATCATTGGGTGTCTGCAGAGGCTGGGCTAAGATTTGGGGAGATGGCGGGGGGGGGGGGAGGAAACCCTCCTATTGAAGTGGATCATCACACATTTTCTTTTTGAAAAAATAGAGAAAAAACAATATCCCAGATCTTGAGAGAGTTGCCTTGAGAGTGAAGCTGGCCACTGTGGATTGAGAAGGGAGGTTTTCTTTCATAGTTTGGTTCCACGAAGAGCAGATGACATCGGTTGACTGAAAAGCAGCCATAATAAGCTATGGGGGTGTTTAGGACAAAGTTGGGTGGCTGTGGTGGGTCAGGGGGGCACCTTTCTTTCTCCAGGGACTTCTGGGGGCCACAAAGACTGCCAAAAAAGGCCCAAACCAACATCCCCACTAAAAAAAAAAAAAGGCCACCTCCATAATAGCTAGACAGCCACTACTTTTTAGAGGAAGCTCTTGTTATCTGCTGGGGTTTGATTCCAGGACCCGTCATGGATATCAGAATCAGTGGATGCTCAAATCCCATTAAATACAATGGTGTATTATTATTATTATTATTATTATTATTATTCCCTCTGGGGTTTGGTTCAAGGACCCTCATGGATACCAAGATCAGTGGATGCTCAAAGCCCATTAAATACATTGACATATCATCATCATCATCATCATCATCATCATCATCATCATCACTACAGTGGGCCCTTGGTATCCTCTGAGGTCTGGTTCCAGGACACACACACACACACACACACACACACACGTGGATACCAAAATGAGTGGATGCTCAAATCCCATTATATATACAACAGTGTAGTAAAATGGTGTGTGTGTGTGTGTGATATGTGCCTTCAAGTCATTTCTGACTTATGGCAACCCTAAGGTGACCCTATCATGGGGTTTCCTTGGCAAGATTAGTTCAGAGGAGGTTGGCCATTGCCTTCCCCTGAGGCTGAGAGAGTGTAACTTGCCCAAGGTCACCTGGTGGGTTTTTGTGGCCAAGCAGGGATTTGAACCCTAAGTCCGAAGCCAATGCTCAAACCACTACATTACACTGACTCTCTGGTATCCCTTATATTAAATGGCCAAATCAAGCTTTGCTTTTTGGAACTGATATTTTTTGGAATATTTTTAAGCTGTGGATGGTTGAATCCATGGATACACAGGGCTGAATGTAATTGTATTTTAAAATGTTAAACAATACAGGAGGGATGTTCAGTCTATTAAAAGGTGAATGGGCTGTTCTGGAGGACTTTTTTGGGCCTGAAAAAGGGTGATCCAGGAAGTTTGGAAGGACAAGGGCCACAAAAATAGGTTCACACAGGGCCTCCATCGGCACTTTGCCCACCTCCACTTCAAGGGCAATGCCCATAAACCATAATAATAATAATAATAATGACTTCATTTGGATAAAAATATACTAACAGTGGTGATTTGAATCTCTTTTACTGTTGCCTAAGTCCTAGAGGCATTGGGAGAGTTTTTAATTAGTTTGGCGTCTATTTAAGCAGTTGGAGTGGAGCTTTATCCAGCCGCTAAGCCCATGAGGATATGATTGGAAAGAAACGGTATCAATTAGGGCCTCCCATGTCGATGGGGCACTGAATCCATTCCAGGTTTTTGGTAGAACTTTAAAAAGTGCTGTCCATTGTGCTGAACCCAGTGAGCAATAGGAATCAGCACTCCAGCACAGGATCTGCAATAAGACCCGGGGTGGATTCACTGCCCAGCTGGAATAGAAACTGTTGTGGAGTTATCAGCAGTAACAAGGTGTGTAGTTACCTGTAATGAATCACTTTTTCTTCCTTTCTGTAACAAGGGAGTAGCAACAATTCCACCCCAAAACTAACACAAGGAAGGGGGACAAGGTCAATTTATTGATGTAAGCAATGAATCATGGAATTGGAAGGTACCTCAAGGGCCATCTAGTTAATCCACTTGTTCATGATGCAGGAATACACAACTAAAGTACTCCTGAGAGTTGACCATTTTATCTCTAGTTCCTTTTAAAAGTTAGTTTCCAAGGACATTTTAGAAGCATTTGAACAGGAATTTGTCAAGTTTGTTACTGTTCTCTCATCAGTCCTAATGAGCTGCACATCTAGTAACTTTCCTGACAACAAGTTCCTTTTAAAAACCATTGTGACAAATAATGAGAATCATTTTTTTTAAGTTCCAAGTTCTTCAAGAAGCTTGATTAGGAAGTGGCCATTATACCAGGTGTGGGATTTAATCAGCCTGGTAGATACTATTGGACTGCATCTCCCAGAAGCCCCATGCCAGCACAGCCAATGGTGCTGAATTCTGGGACCTGCGTTCCATCCATGTCTGGGCCCACTCCTGTTTTCTATCAAGGTAGGCCCATTTAGCTCAATATTGTCTGCACTGAGCCATTTGCCAGGGTTTCAGGCCGAATTCTTTCTTGAAACTCCTCCCGGGGATGCTGGGAATTGAGCCTGTGACTTTTGGTGTGCAAAGGAGTAGCCTTTTCCCAACCAGTCAGGGTCTGGTGTCCACACTTCCCACTGGACAGGATCTTATTGTGGACAGAATGGACTGGCAGCATGTGCAGTCAGACATGTGCAAAGGATCAAGGGGTCCTAGTACACCACAAGCTAAAGGTGAGCCAACAGGGTGATGCAGAAGCAATAAAAGCCCATATCATCCCAGGATGGTGAATGAGCAACCAGGGCAACTGGCTGTCTGTGAGCAACTCCTGCGTCTCAATGAATCATGGAGAAAGCCAAGAGATTCTCAGACTTGACGCTAAAAGCGGCTTTGAAATTTGCAGATGACACCAAATTAGGAGGACAAGATCAAAAGGGATCAGATCAAAATTCACAATGACCTCAATAAATTAGAAAGCTGAGCCAAAATTAACAAAACGAATTTCAATAGGGAGAAATGTAAGTTACTATACTTAAGAAGAAATAAATGAAATGAACAGATACAGGATGGGGGACACCTGGATTGACAACAAAAGATATTAAAGGGATCTAGGAGTCCTAGTAGACCACAGGTTGAACATGAGTCAACAGTGTGATGCAACAGCTAAAAAAGCCAATGTGATTCTAGGCTGCATCAATAAAAGTACAGTGGGGCCTTGGTATCTGCTGTGGGGTTTGGTTCCAGGACCAAAAATCCATGGATGCTCAAGTCCCATTAAATACAATGGCATAGTAAAATGGTGCCCCTTATATAACATGGCAAAACCATGGTTTGCTTTTCAGAAATTGTATATTTTTTGAATATTTTGGAGCCGTGGATGCTTGAATCCATGGATAAGGAATTTGTGGATATGGAGGGATGATTGAATAGTGTCTAGATCAGGGGTAGGCAACCTAAGGCCTGGGGGCTGGATGTGGCCCCCCCAAGGCCTTTGGACCGGCCCCAGGCCGATCCTGCCGCCGCCGCCTCCGCTCGCCATGATGATATTGATTATTGTTGTTATTACTCGTTCTTGGGGTTTTCTTGGCAAAATCTCCACAGGGGTTTTGCCATGGCTTTTCTGGGGCTGAGAGAGTGTGCATGCATCTATTTTTTAAATTTATATTATTTTTTAAAAATATTTTTATATTTATTTATTTATTTATTTATTTATTTATTTATTTTTGGTGCTTCAGCCCCCCAATTGTCTGAGGGACAGCAACCCGGCCCCCCGCTCAAAAAGGTTGCCTACCCCTGGTCTAGATCAAGGGTAGCAATAGTACCACTCTCTTCTGCTTAACCTTGAGACCTAACCTTGAGTACTGTGTCCAGTTCTGGGCACCACAAGTCAAAAAGGATCTTGAGAAGCTGGAGTGTGTCCAGAGGAACACCACCAAAATGGTGAAAGATCTGGAAACCACCAAGCCCTATGAGTGGCTTAAGGGGCTGGGTATGTTTAGCTTGGAGAAGAGAAGATAGAAAGGTAGTATGATAGCCTGCTTTAAATAATTGAAGGAACAACGTGTAGAAAATCAAGCAATCTTGTTTGCTGCTGCTCCAGAGATTAGCCTACGAACCAACGGATTCAAATTACAAGGAAAAGGGATTCCACCGAGCCTTAGGAAGAATGTGTTTAGCATAAGAGCATAGCATTGATAGTGGAATAGACTGCCTTAAAATATGGTCAATTCTCCCTCTTTTGACCGATTTAAACAGAAGTTGGAAAGCCACCTTTAAGGGATGTTCTACTGGTGGATTCCTGCATGGCCAAAGAGGGTTGGAATAAATGGCCTCTGGCATCCCTTCCAATCTATGATTCCCTTACATTGTTGTCACTCCTGCAGTTAGGCACCCAGAATCTTGAACCCCTAAAGATCTGGAGTTTTGCTTCTTTGGCCTGAATCACATTGTGAGCTAAAATTGGAGTAGGCCCATTGAACCAATGGGGTTTACTTTCAGTGTTGAGTCTCCATTCAGCAACTGATGCAGGAGAGCAACTCCGTTTGGCACTAGCCCTCAGGCCTCTGTCTTGAATGCTTGCTGGTGGAGGTGACTTTTTAAAAAATCCTTGCATTTAAAATCAAATCCTTACCCCAACCGCAGGGATTCTCCAGGACAGTACTGCAAGATCAGTGCTAAGGATCTCTGGAAAGACCACAGGGGCAACCCAGAGTTGATCATTTGTTGTTGTTGTGTTGCCTTCAAATTGTTTCTGACTTATGACATCCCCAAGAAGACTCTATCATGTTTTGTTTTTCTAGGCAACTGTAGGTGGACTGTGTTTATGATGGGCCTTTTCTCTCCATCCATGGATATGCAAAATGGGGCCCTAGAGCCACATACAGCCTCGAGGCTTTGGTGTGCAAAGTCAAAGTGTGTGTGTTTTCTGGCCTCCAGACCATTGTTTTCCTGGCCAGAGAGAGTGCAGATTGCTTTTCCTGAGGCCTGTTCACACTACACCATTATAGCACTGTTTGTAGAGGTTGTAGTTGAAGGAGGATTATTTAGGATTCTCAGCCAGAGAGCTATAGTGCCTCCACAAACTACAAATCCCAGGAGTCCACAGGATGCCACCATGGCTATTAAAGTAGAACTCATAGCACTATAATTGTGTAGTGTGAAAGGGCTCCTGGAAGACTCCAGGAGTGGTGACTCACCTTTCATATTTTGTGCACATACACACACACACACACACATGCTTGCCTGCTTTTCCAAACTAGAAGTTAATTTCTGGGCGTTTTATTTGGCATTTTGGATAGTCCACATGACCTTCGGAGGGTCCCATGAGTGGCAAAGAGGTCCACAGACTTCCTGTAGTTGCGGAACAATCTTTTAGTGCACCCAAGATGTATTTGCCAGGGGCAATCCCTCCAGTTTGCTTTTACTGAGCTTTTTCTTTATGCATGTGGTTGCTTTCCCCCCCTTAAATCTCTTCTTGCAAAGACACCAAGCTGAGCAGAAATGCTCTTTTCCAAGGCATCTGGCAAATGCCTCCCGAAGGTACCGCTTTGCCTGGAATAAAAGGAAGGAGTTATGAAAAACCCTTCTTCCGTCATCCTTTTCTCCATCAACATGAGCATCTTGTACGAGGAAAGTGGGGTGCCTCTCCGGATCGTGGGTGACCCTTTTGTATACATGTGTGTGTGTGTGTGTGTCTTTATTGCTGTATGAGTGTTACTCGCCTGCGTGGTTCTTACCATTGATAATCTGGATTGGGAATGAGTCAGCCATGGGGTATACATGTGTGTGTGTCTATGAGAGGGAGGCTAAATATAGGAGAGACACACTGTGAACCGGGGAAAGGAGCCTTGGAGTACTGGTGAATTAGCCGCGACTAACCTTTGACCACCCCCGCAGGGATGGTGGGAGGATGGAGAGTTTGAATTATTGGGGGGGGGGGGGTGAAGGGGCTCTATTGCTTTCTTGCTTCTAGAGCAGGGGTAGGCAACCTTTTTGAGCCGGGGGCTGGGTTGCTGTCCCTCAGACATTTGGGGCGCCAAAGCACCAAAAATAAATAGATAAATAAATAAAAATAAAATATATATTTTTTTAAAAAATAATTAAAAAAATAAATTAAAAAAATGCATGCACACTCCCTCAGCCCCGGAAAAGCAATGGCAAAACCCCTGTGGAGATTTTGCCAAGAAAACCCCAACAACAAGTAATAACAACAATAATCAATATCATCATGGTGGGGGGTGGCGGGGGGGCGGCGGCGGCAGCAGCAGGACCGGCCTGGGGCCGGTCCAAAGGCCTCGGGGGGCCGCATCCGGCCCCTGGGCCTTAGGTTGCCTACCCCTGTTCTAAAGCTTCCCTAGACCCAGCAGTTTGGCTAGAGGTGGAGGAAGGTGGTGGTGGGGGAACATGTACACAGGAGAACACATCTCCCCAAAGTTTGTTCTGGAAGGTTTAATCTGGGCAGGTGCTTTCAAAGCCAGGCGGACTTGAGCAGAGCTGAAGAAAGTGCATTTTTGGACTGCAGTGCCCAGAATCCTCCAGCCAGAAGAGCTGGCTGGAGGATTCTGGGCATTGTAGTCCAAAACCATTCCCCCCAGCTTTGGAACTGAGTACATGGAATCAAAAGCCTGAGCGTGTGGAAATTCTTGGGGGCGGTGGGTTACAAGACAGCCATAAATTGTCTCCCCTGATCGGGATGCATGCCCTGGTGTGCACCCTATCTGTGGATTAATCACAGCCAGGTGAAGTATCTACCTCCAGCATGTCCTTCTTGAACTTCCGTAAGCGACAGCTTACGTTGTGTCGTAGGCGGTGTGCACCTGTGCACCTGTGAACCATCACAGAACCCCTTTATTTGGCACGTGTTCCTCCATGCTTTCTTCCTTTCTCCTTCTCTTTTACACACCCCTTCTATTAATGAAACCTCTGCTAAGAAAGGTTCAATGTATTTGTTTTACATTCTTGTTATCCTTGATTGGGTTTTAATATTCCCAGTTGCCTAGAAGCACTTTGCTGAAAGGCGGGGGGATTTAGGGGGGTTGCAGACTGCCAGAAATAGTGCAAATTGAGTCCACTTTTAGGGTTAGGGTTAGTGCTAGGGAATCACGGGAATTGTTTTTTCCTGAGACATTGAGCCTTCTCTGTCAGAGAGCTCTGGTGCCACAATAAACTACAGTTCCCATGATTCCCTAGCACTAACCCTAACCCTAAAAGTGGACTCAATTTGCAGTAGTTAATGGTGCAAGCATGAGCCCAAGTCTTTTGAATGAATCCCAGCTAGAGTAGACCATTGAATCCCATTGCTGAATGGTGAGATTGCACATAGGTAAATCCCATTGATTCAGTGAGGCTACTCTAGTTAGAATTAACCAGATCCAGGCTATTACCTCTTGTAGGTTTGATTTACTCTGTTTAATGCCACTTTACTTTCCAAGTAGAGAGGCAGCATAACATAATTGTTTGAGCATTGGACTACAACTCTAGAGACCAGGTCAGCCATGAAACCCACTGGGTGACTTTGGGCAAGTCACACTTTCTCAGCCACAGAGGAAGGCAATGCCAAACCTTTTCCAAACGAATCTTGCCAGGAATACACCATGATAGGTCAGCCTTAGAGTCTTCATAAGTCAGGAACGACTTGAAGGCATACAGTAAACACAAACTTTCTAAGTGCATTGTTACAGCCTTGAGGACTAGAAGCTTTATTGAAGAAGGGGGGGAAAAGGAGGATGAATTTCATGTTGTTCTTGTTTGTTGTTAACTTTCTTTCCCCAACTTTGTCTCCAAAAAGTATGGGACACTGCTTTAGACATAGGATCCTTTCACACTATACAATTATAGCACTCTGATTCCACTTTAATCTGGCATGACTGCACTATATGGGATCCTGTGATTTGCAATTTAGAGAGGGTGATTTAGAATCCTCAGCCAGGGAGTTCTAGTCCATCACCATACTACAAGTCCCAGGATTTCAAAGGATGTAGCCATGGCAGTTAAAGTGGAATCATAGTGCTATAAGCATGTTGTGCAAAAGGCTTCGTTACGTTTCTGTATCCTCTCAGCAACCCTGTAAGGTAGGCTCAGGTTTAATGACTGGCCCAGTTCTACCAGCTGAGATTTCACAGCTGAAAGGAGCTTTCTCCTCTTTTCCTCCCAAATGTAACTCACATTGTGGCTACTCTATTCATGCTTCCCAACCTCTCTGAATTGGAAATAGCATTCAAGGGATTTTTTTTTAAAAACTATTTAAATTGTCATTTAAAAATTGGAGAGGTATTCAAGGGAATTGTGAATGCAGAGGCTACAACATTTGCTGGAGAGACATGTCTGAGATTGGCTTTCAGAGACTGTCTTCCAATTTCTGGCCTTGTTTTGTGTGTGTGGCTATACAGGTGTGCACAGCTAAGGGAGGGGTGAGCAATTGGGGCTGGTCAGGGGGGCTTTTTCCATCCTAAGACACACACACACACACACACACACGCCCCGGAGCCACAGAAACTGGAAACACAAAAATAGGAACAGCCATGAGACTATTGCCGATTTTGAAACATATGTATTTTATTTATTTATTTATTTTACATTAGGAAGTAGACGGGGTGGACCTGTGATCTATTTAAATGGCAAATTGCTTTTTCTGGAAATTTGTAAGACAAGAAATTCATCTTTTTTGGGGGGGCGCACATAAAAGGGGTCTGGAGGGACAATGGGGGGCCACAAAACAGCCCTGAGGGCCATATATGGCCCACCCTGCATTTAGAGTTTGGACAGAATCATAGAATCATAAAGTTGGAAGGACCCCAAGGGCCATCCAGTCCAACCCCCTTCTGCCATGCAGGAATGCAACATCCAAGCCATCCCTGGGACCAATGGCCATCCAGCCTCTGTTTAAAGACCTCCAAAGAAGGAGACTCCACCACCCTCCAAGGCAGTGTCTTCCACCATCTAACATCTCTTACTCTCAGGAAGGTCTTCCTAATGTTTAAGTGGAATCTCTTTTCCTGTAGTTTGCATCCATTGCTCCATTGTGTCCTATTCTCTGGAGCAGCAGAAACCAAGCTTGCTCCATCCTCAGTATGACACCCCTTTAAATACTTAAACAGAGCTATCATATCACCTCTTAACTGTTTCTTCTCTAGGTTAAATCTACCCAGCTCCCTAAGCTGCTCCTCACAGGGCTTCATAGTTTCCAGACCTTTCACCATTTCGGTCACCCTCCTCTGGGCTAATGTTCAGTCATAGAATCATAGAACTGTAGACTTGGAAGGCATACCAGGGGCCATCTAGTTGAACATTCAATAGTATGATGCGGCAACTAAAAAGACCAATACGATTCTGGGTTGCATTAATAGAAGTATAGTGCCTAGGTCAAGGGGAGTAACAGGACCGCTCTCTTCTGCTTTGGTCAGGCCTCACCTGGAATAATGCTGTGTCCAGTTCTGGGCATCACAATTCAAAAAGGATGCTGAGAAACTGGAGTGTGTCCAAAGGAGGACGACTAAAATGGTGAAGGGTCTGGAAACCATAAAGCCCTTTGAGGAGAGACTTAGGGAACTGGGGATGTTTAGCCTGGAGAAGAGAAGGTTGAGAGGTGATGTAATAGCCCAGTTTAAGTATTAGAAGGGGTGTCATATTGAAGAGGGAGCAAACTTGCTTTCTGCTGCTCCAGAAAATAGGACCCAGAGCTATGGATGCAAGCTCCAGGAAAAGAGATTCCAGCTCAACATTAGGAGGAACTTCCTGACAGTGAGAGCTATTTGACAGTAGAACACATTCCCTCTGAAGGTGGTGTAGTCTCCTTCTTTGGAGGTCTTTAAACAGAGGCTGGATGGCTATCTGTTGGGGGTACTTCGATTGAGAGTTCCTGCATGGCAGAAGGGGGTTGGACTGAATGACCCTTGAAGGTCTCTTCCAACTCTATGATTCTATTATTCTCGTTCAGGAATATGCAACTAAAGCACTCCTGAAAGATGCCATCCAGCCTCTGTTTAAAGACCTCCAAAGAAGGAGAGTCCACTATATTCCCAAGATGCTTGTTCCACCATTGAACAGCTCTGAGATTCTTCCTAACATTGAGTCAGAATCTCCTTCCTTGACATTGGAATCCATTAGTTCAGGTCCTACCCTTTGGAGAGGCAGAAAATGCACTTGCTCTCCCATCCGTATCAGTAATACTCAAAGCGGTGGTCCGAAGACCACTGCCAGGCTGTCAGCTATTGACCGCTCATCCGTGGAAAGTTTCCCAGACAGAAAGGAAGCGTTGTACTCAATAGACGCAAATAAATATGTTGCTGGTCCTTGGCATGTTGAGGAGAAAAATATCGGCCACTCTGCTACATCATATAGCTTGAAATGCACTCATCTACATGAGATCCCTTCAGATATGTAAAGATGGTTCCCATTCAGGCTGCATTGACACTGCAGAATTAATGCAGTTTGACTGCAGTGGCTCAATGCTATGGAATTCTGGGAACTGTAGTTTTGTGAGATATTTAGCCTTCTCTCTTGGAAAGATGTCATGCCATGTTGTTTGTTTGTTTGTTTGTTTGTTGTTGTTTTTAACTGCCCTCGAGTCGACTCTAAGGACATTATCACACGGGGATCCGCCGCCGCAAACTGAAAATAAACCGGACAAGCAGAAGACTTTAATTTACGAGATTTGTCCCGTTCCGCCTCGTCTGATAATGAAATTCGAATTTAAAAGGGGGTTAATTCGAACAAAAACCTGATCTTTTCAAATCCCCAAAAATCCCGAAAATGAAAAGATCAGGTTTTCGTTCGAATTAACCCCCTTTTAAATTCGAATTTAGTTATCAGACGAGGCGGAACGGGACGAATCCCGTAAATTAAAGACTTCCGCTCGTGCCCGTTTATTTCCACTTTCTCCCCGTGTGATAACGTCCTAACTCAGGGCAACCCTGTGGAAGAAACATCTGCAAGACCCGTCTCCTCTACTTCTCTGCTCAGGTCCTGAGGTTGAGTCTCTCCATCTGGCATGTGGTCTCCTCTCTGTCTCCTGCCTTCCACCTTTCCTAGCATCGTTGTCTTTTCTAATGATTCATTTTTACTTGCGATGCATCCAAAGTAGGACAGCCTCAGTTTGACAATCTTGGCTTCCAGGGATCTGTTCAGGGAGCCATTTGCTCACCTTTTTGGTTGTCCAGGGTATCCTCAGCAGTCTTCTCCAGCACCACATTCTCTCAAATGCATTGATTTTCTTTCTGTTGGATTTATTCACTGTCCAGCTCTCACATCTGTACATGGTGACAGGGAATACAATGGCTTGGACTATTCCAATTTTAGTGCTTGGTTGTATATCTTGGCACTTTATGATCTTTTCTAGTTCTTTCATGGCTGCCCTTCCCATTCCTAACCTTTTTCTAATTTCTTGACTGCAGTCTCCATTCTGGTCAATATTTGGGAACTCTTTGACTATTTCAGTTTTCTCGTTGTCTAGGAAGAATTCTTGTAGCTCTTCAGTGGTCATATTTAAAAAAATATTCAGCATTAATCCAACTTTGGCACTTTCCTCCTTGATTCTTCAGTAATTGCTCTACAAATCCCAGGATTCTATACCAAGGAGCCATGACAGTTAAAACAATGTCAAACCACATTATTTCTGCCGTGTGGCAGCAGCCCAAGTCTTCCCTCCTCTCCAATGGACTTTAGTAAGCCGGTAAATACCACCTGTAGCACCTGACATTTCGTTGTGATATGCCGACATATGGTGACCCTCTTCTTGGGTTTTCTTAGCCGAATTTACTCAGAAGAGGTTTGCCATGGCCTTCTTCTAAGGCTGAGAGAGTGTGACTTACTCAAGGTCACTCAGAGGGTTTCCATAGCTGAGAGGGAATCCAAACCCTGGTTTTCTGCAGTTCTAGTCCAACATTCAAACTCCTACACAATGCTGGATCTTCTCTGTGACATCATTTTGTTATTATTGCTTCCCTTTTCTTTCTTCTAAGGCTGAGAGAGTGTGACAGGAGGGAGCAGAATCTTGACTTTCCATGTAGATTCTGGCAAAAGCAAATTGCTCCAGCCTCTCGTAACTTGGAGTATTTGCACTCCATTAACTCAGCGTAAGGAAGAGGAGAGGAGGAGAAATCTTGGCTTTGGCGATCCCAGGTGAATCATGCAAAAGCAAACTGCTGCAGTCTCTCCTAGCTTCTCTGATCTTCCTCATTCATATCTTTTGACATCTTGACCACGCTCTGAGGTTGCCTGGCCAAATGTGTCCCAGTTTTCCTCTGTGAAATGTTGGAGGGACGTATCAGACAGTTTCTTCTGCAGGGTTATGATCGCGGAAGCCCTTTGCTCAAAGGACAATTTGAACTAAGTTCAGGATCAGAGACACAACAAAGCAAAGGTTCCCTTAAGGACTGGGGTATGGAAGAAAGACGGATAGTAACTCATACAATTTATTCATTTTGTGCATTTAGATTTTATTTATTTACATCTCCATACCCTGTCCTTTAGCATGAGATCTCAGGGTGGCATGCAAATAAAGTTAATTTTGGTATGGGATAGATCCAAGCAGAAATAAAACTAACTCATTGGAATGGACTACAATGTAGTGACTGGAATGTTAGACTGTGACTCCAGAGAACAGTGTTTGAATCCCCGCTCGGCCATGAAACCCGCCGCGTGATCCTGGGCAAGTCACACTCTCTCAGCCTCAGAGGGTGGCAATGGCAAGCCCTCTATGAAGAAACCTTCTAAGAAAACCCAGGATAGGTTGCCTTGGGGTCTCCATAAGTTGCAAATGACTCGAAGGCACCCTACAGCAATGACAAAAACATATGAATGAGGTCAAAAGTGTCGAAAGGTTAAAACAGTATAAGGACAAGTATCTGTTCAGTTTGGAAGAAGTCAGTTAGACCTCAATAATACTGCAATAATCATTAATCATAGAATCCTAGGCTTGGAAGAAACCCCAAGGGCCATCCATTCTAACCCCCTTCTGCCATGCAGGAATACACCGTCAAAGCCCTCCCTGTGACAGATGGCCATCCAGCCTCTGTTTGTTCCACTGTCCAACAGCTCTTACCATCGGGAAGTGCTTCCTAATATCGAGGTGGAATCTCTTTTCCTATAGCTTGCATCCATTGCTCCATTGTGTCCTGTTTTCTGGAGCAGCAGAAAACAAGCTTGCTCCATCCTCAACATGCATGCCTTCAAATATTTAAACATGGCTGTCATGTTTAACCATCTCTTCTCCAGGCTAAACATAGCCATCTCTCTAAGAGGGTTTGATGGTTTCCAGATCTTTTACCATTTTGGTTGCCCTCCTCTGGACGTGCTCCAGCTTGTCAATAACTCTCTTGAACTGTGATGTCCAGAACTGGACACAGGGTTCCAGGTGAGGTGTGACCAAAGCAAAAGAGAGTGAGGCTTTTACTTCTCTCATCAGTTGAGACACTGCCCTCCTATTTAAACAGGACTCTCATGTCCCCTCTTCACCTTCTTTTCTCCAGGCTAAACATCCCCAGCTCCCTAAGCTGCCCCGCATCATGCTTGGTTTAATAATATCCCATCCTTGGTCCCTTGAATGTAAGGTGGCATGCTTGGCTCCCTCCACCTTTTATATTTACAAGGATAAAAAGGTAACAGGGAGTGAGTCACTGGCTCAAGGATCATCCTAGGGAGTTTCACCACTCAGAGCGCGGGACCTGAACCCGGGTCTCCATAGCTTTCAACATTTCAGATAAAAACCAGGAGATGGGCGTCTCCTTCCTTGGAGGTCTTTAAGCAGAGGCTGGATGGCCATCTGTTGGGGATGCTTTGATTGGGAGTTCCTGCATGGCAGGGGGTTGGACTGGATGGCCCTTGTGGTCTCTTCCAACTCTATGATTCTATGATTCTATGTGTGGCCAAGTGCAGTCAAGAGGGCCAAAGTGAGGGAGAACCCACAAGCCAGGAGAGGCTGCCGCAGTTTGCTTTTGCCTGAACCAGTTGGAAAGGACAAAACTTTGCACTCACTGAGTTAATGGAACACAACAAAACAAAGTTTTGAACTCAGTACACAGTGGTGGAAGTAAGCCACGGATGAAGGGGGAAAGTGAGAAGAGGAGCAAGAAACCGGGACATTGTAAAAGTAGCTGAAAAAGTGGGGTGTCAGAGGATTTATTTGGGAGCGTCCCTGCCAAATCGAGACAGTTGGAAGGTATGGACTTAATGACCCCACCAGGGGCAATCCTTAGGTCTCAGATTTTGGCCTGGAAATCCTCAAGGCCTGGAACAATCCTGAAGCAGCAACCCTATGCGGGATGCCAATGGGGCATCACTGTGGTATAATAATAATAATAATAATAATAATAATAATAATAATAATATATCCCGCCCCTCTGTTGGCTCTCCACATTCGCGGCTTTGACTTTTGCAGATATGCTTATTTCCGGTTTTGATTAATATGCCCTCTCTAGAATCTCTCAGTCCTCCAGCGCAACTCTGCCAGAAGTTGACCATAGAGTTGTGCTGGAGGACCTAGAAGCTCCTAGAGAAAACACTTCTCTAGGCATTGGTAGGTCCTCCAGCGTGATTCTATGACACTGGAGGACCTGGAGATTCCTAGAGAGGTGTTCTCGCTGGTAAAAAGAATAGTGTTATTGTTGTTTTATTTGCAGTTTTCCCACATTTGTGGTTTTTTTCCACCCTAACCACTGTATTTGGGTAGTGTGAAAGGGTCTCTAGCTTCCATAGGATGTTGTCATGCCTGTTTAAGGCTGAGCCCTAATATATATATATGGCTTAGCTCTGCCCCTACTGTGCATCTTTCCCTTGCTTCTCCTATTCCCCCCCTAACATTTTCCTTTCTTCTGCCCCAGCGGCATCATCCTCCCCCCCCCCCCGAAAAAAACAAAATAAAATAGGAGAACTGCTAACTCTGGGATCCTGAGGGCAAGGAGAAGGAGAAGACAGATTGTCAAAAACGGTGCCAGCGTCGCCCAAGGCCTGCCGTCTTCATCTGTAGTGGCTCTTATTTTAGGAGCAAAGGCAGGAGGAGGACTTCCAGATCTTTTTAGCTACTCTTACCCCTAACAGCAGACCTGAGCAACTGGGACAGGTTCTGGGGGTCCCTTTTCTGCCCTAAGACCCCCCTTCCATTGAGGTAGGGAGGCTGCATAGTCACCCCAAAATGGCAAAAAATGGAAGCGTCCAGATATCTGCTTCTAGTTTTGAGAAAAATTGGTACAGTTGGCCCTCCACTTTAGTGGCTTTGACTTCTGTGGCTTTTATTATTTGCGGCTTTGATTCATAGGTTCTCTCCAGGAATCGCTAGCTCCTCCAAAGAAATTGTGCTGGACGTGGACCATAGAGTTGCACTGAAGGAGCCAGAGTTACTTCTCTAGGCATTTGTAGGTCCTCCAGCGTGAGTCTATGGTCAACGTCTGGCAGATGTTGACCACAGAATTGCACTGGAAGACTTAGGGGGGTTGCAGACTGCCAGAAATAGTGCAAATTGAGTCCACTTTTAGGGTTAGGGTTAGGGTTAGGGAATCATGGGAACTGTATTTGATTGTGGCACCAGAGCTCTCTGACAGAGAAGGCTCAATGTCTCAGGAAAAAAAAAAAAACAATTCCCATGATTCCCTAGCACTAACCCTAACCCTAAAAGTGGACTCAATTTGCACTATTTCTGGCAGTGATTCCTAGAGATGTATTCTCTCAGATTAAAAAGTAGTGTTTTTTTTTATTTGTAGTTGTTCTACTTTCACATGTGTGTGTGTGTGTGTCCTGTGCCCCTAATCCCAGTGAATGTGGAGGGCCTACTGTATTTTTTAAATGTCAAATAATACAGAATTGCCACTCCTCAAGGCTTCCAGAATTTACTGGGGGGGGGCACAAAGAGGGAGATTGGGATGGTCCAAGGGCAATAAAAACAATCGTGGGAGGCCACATGTGGCCCAACTGTTGGATTTTGGCCATCTCTGTCCTACAGCAATGATAAGAGAAAGAGTGGGTATGTTTATTACAACACTGGCCATTAGGGGGCAGCGCACAATCTGAACTTTCTTGCTTGTGTCATTGAAATGGAATTACAGTATTTTAATTCTACTACTAATTCTTGGTCACTATTTGTGGCAGAGTCTGGGATCTGTTGTGCAAAAGAGTAACTTTTCCAAACTCTGAGCTACCGGTAGGTGTTCAGATTATGTGACACCGATTCTCCATCGCTGACGTCAACTTCTTCATTTCTGGTTCAAGTTTAAATTGCTGGTCTGCAGCTCCTGGACAGTTATAACAAAAGCCATTTGAAAGTGGAATGGAAAGTGGAAGTGGTGGGCCCTCCTTCCTTGGAGTTTTTAAAACAGAGGTTGGATGGGTTTTAGGTCAGATTCTTGGACTGGCCTGAGGTTGGTCTAAATGACCTCAGGATCCCATCCAACTCTATAGTTCTGTGATTAAAATAAGGATTTTCACTCTACAGAGTTTGATCTTAGGGCCATTGTAGTGGATTGGGCCCCTGCCGTCAGGAAGATGGGTTATGGAGTTCTTGTTGGCATCTTGGCCAAACACTGACAGTTTTCTGGGGACGTGAAAGATTTACCTTGCATTAGTGATCTTGCACTTTAGCTTTAGTTGGAGTTTCTGCACTGATCTGAGGATTAGACTCTGTGCTCTCTGGGGCCAATTCCAACTTTAGGATTCTGGGGCTGCATCTACACTGCAGAATTAATGCAGTTTGATTCTGCTTTAACTGCCATGGCTCGATGCTAAGGAATTCTGGGATTTGTAATTTTATGAGATATTTAGCCTTCTCCATCAGAGAGCTCTTGGGAGCCGCAACAAACTACAGATCCCAGGACTCCATAGGATGGAGCCATGATGGTTAAAGCGGTATCAAACTGCATTATTTATCCCGTGTGACACCAGACTTGGTTGTCCTCCTCTGGATACATTCCAGTTATGTTGTGGTTGATAGAGAGAACAGTACTTTGCGGCATACGAAGTAGGCATCCTCTATGGGATTCCTTTCTGTTTGGAGGTATTATGTTGCATTAATCTTATTTTAGAAAAAATCTTGGATATTTTTTATTGTGTATATTTTTATATTGTCTTCCTGAGACTTGGAATTTAAGCGATGGTCAATGTGGTTCAGACTTGCATGCTTTAAATCTTGCTAAAAGAGTTACACTCCAAGGCTGAAAAGATAAACCTTCCCTATCAATCATTCAATGGTCAGAAGATCTCTCTGGCTTTGCAGCACAGGAACATATATTTTACAGGCATTAACTTCAAGAAAATGTATTTTGGACATCATCTTCTATTAAAGAATGAGCCTAGCTCCTGTTCACGTCGTGTGTTGTGTTGTTTGTTGTGTACCTTCAAGCTGACTCTGAATGATCCCAACCACATCATAGGGTTTTCTTGGCCAGATTTATTCCAAGGAGGTTTGCCATTGACTTCTTCTGAGGCTGAGAGCATGTATCTTGATCAAGTTCCTCCCAGTGGTTTGTCATGGCTGTCTGGGAATTCGAACCCTGGTTTCTCAGAGCCCTAGTCCAAAACTGAAGTCACTATCTCACACTGCCTCTTCTGGGCAAGATTTGTTCAGAGGAGGTTTGCCAAGGTCTTTCTCTGAGGCTGAGAGAGTGTGACCTACCCAAGGCCACCACATTGGTTTGCATGGGCAAGCCAGGATTCAAACCCTTCTCTCCAGAGTCCTAGTACAACACTCAGACCACTACAGTACTTAAAAGTGGTGTCAAACTGCATTATTTCAGCAGTGCAGATGTAGCCAGAGAAGGCTAAATATCTCACAAAAACTACAAATCCCAGGATTCCATAGCATTGAGCCATGGCAGTTAAAGTGGTGTCAAACTGCATTTATTTCTGCAGTGCGGATGCAACCTATGTTTTCTTCTCCATACCTCTTGTCATCCTCGTTGCTCTTCTCTGAACTTGCTTCTATTTCTCTATAACTTTCTTAAAATGAGTTGCCCAGAACTGAACACAGGACTCAGGCTAAGACAGCATTTGAGAGCCAGCGTAGTGTAGTGGTTTGAGTGTTGGACTATGACTTTGGAGACCAGGATCCAGATCCCCGCTCGGCCATGGAAACATACTGGGTGACCTTAGGCAAGTCACACACTCTCAGCCCCGGAGGATGACATGAGCAACCCACCTCTGAAGAAACCTGCCAAGAAAACCCCATGATAGCCTTAAGGTCACCATAAGTCAAAAATGGCTTCGAGGGACACAACAACAACAACAACAACAACAATGAGACAACATTTGCCCCCTTTGCCTCCTTTCTCCCCGGTCTGCATAGGGCTGGGAGATGTAGTCCATGGGGGGCAAGACCTTTATTTCCAAGCTAAAACCAAAAGAGACCACAGAGCTGCAATCTCTGCAGTTTGAGTGATTAAAAGGAAGGGATAAGGAGAATGCAATGAGTAGCAGAAGAGTAAAAATGGAAAAGACTCCCTCCCTGGCTACTCCATATACACAGCGTATAAAGGCCTGCTGACCATATGTCCTCTTTTTCCAGGACATGTCCTACAGTTCAACCTTCTGTCCAGGCGGAATTCCAAAACGCCCTCCATTTTGAGCATGACTGTGAAGCATGCATTGACGTTCATAGGAGTGTTTTTCGCTTTTATTTGGTCACGTCCTTCCTTTTTTTCTTCTTCGTGAATGTCCTCCATTTTGCGGCGAGGACATCTGGTCACTCTGGTTAAGAGAGAGCAAATATAATCCAGCCCTTGCACTGAAGCAAAATAGGTGTCCTCCGGCCGTTTCTGTCGCTGCGTGAAATGATATTGTTGCCCCTCATTGCTCACAAGCAAGGCTTACAGTTTTTCATACATTAACGAATAATGGTCATGGTTTCGGCGCATTGTTTCCATGCTCTGTGGTCAACCGCATTGAACATTGCCCTGTGCATGCCAAAAGGGCTACGGATTAGAGAAACCTCCATGCCACAGTGGTTCCCAAACAATGGTCCTGCAGATGTTTTGGACTTCAGCTCCCAGAATTCCTGACTATTGACAAAGTTGGCTGGGGTTTCTGGGACTTGAAGTCCAAAACACCTGGAGGACCACCAAAGTTTGGGAGCTACTGAGCATGGGTGGGCAACTATGTGAGCTCCAAGGGCCAGTTTATCCCCAGCTGTCCCTGACCCCATAGGATGACCATGTCCCACAATATCTCTGTTTTCAGTTCAGAGTTGAGTCATAGAATCATAGAATCATAGAGTTGGAAGAGACCACAAGGGCCATCCAGTCCAACCCCCTGACATGCAGGAACTCCCAATCAAAGCATCCCCGACAGATGGCCATCCAGCCTCTGCTTAAAGACCTCCAAGGAAGGAGACTCCACTACTCTCCGAGGGAGTGTGTTCCACTGTCGAACCGCCCTCTCGAGTCTCTCTCAAAATGGCGACCTGAAGTGCCATGGCATAACATCCTGTTGCCATTTTGAGAAGGATCCTGAAGGAAAAATGAAAGTATTTTGGTACAATGGGGGAGCATGGAGTGAAGTCCATAGGGAGCTTCTGGGTTTTGGGGGATGATGGGAGTTCCACTTGGTTTGGGAATGGAAGGGAACTTGTGGCGCATAGGACAACCAGCGTGGGGTAGTGATTCAAGCGTTGGACTACAACTCTGTAGACCAGGGTTCAAATCCCAGCTCAGCCATGTAAATCCACTGGGGTGACTTTGGGCAAGTCACACTCTCTCAGCCTCAGAGAATGGCAATGGCAAACCTTCTCGGGAAAAGCTTGCCAAGAAAACCCCATAAGTCGGAAAACATTCAGAGGTAGCTGTGTTGGCCGTTTAGCAAATTCAAACAAAAATCCAACAATGATACCTTTGTTGGCCAACCAAAATGCACAATATACTTGTTGTAAGCTTTCGAATTGGAAATGATTTGAAGGCCCACAACAACAACAACAATGGGAGGTTGTGTCACATTTTTACTTTGGGAGGGAGCTGTCTGTGATTTGGGGGCAAAGAAATCACCTGAAAATGGAGATTTGAGGGACCCAGAAGGCAATCTCAGGTGAGAAATGGGGCAACTGCACCCCAGGATCGCAGGGGATGGGGATTCAGGGGCCACAAAAGCCTGGTCCAGAGGCCACAAGTGGGCTACAGGCCACAATTTCCCTACCCTTGGTGTAGAGATCCATTCTTGTATGTCCAGGTGTATCCATTTGGAAGTCCCAAAGCTTATCCTGGGGTGCAGTTGCCCCATTTCTCACCTGTAATTGCCTTCTGGGTTCCTCACAATTTCACAGATCATAGAGCCATAGCATTGAGAGGGATTCCCCAGAGATCATCCAGTCAAACCTCTACTTGGTACAAGATCTCCAGCTAAAGCATACCCAGCAGGGAGTTGTAGTAGATTGCCTGCTAATGATCAGAAAGGATTACAGTGGTCCCTCCACATTTGTTGGGGTTAACAGCATAGGACCCCCATGGAAGTGGAAAAAATGTCAAGAAAAAAAAATCATGGAGAGAACACCTCTCTAGGAATCTCTAGGTCCTCCAGTGCAACTCTGTGGTCAACACCTGCCAGACGTTGACCATAGAATTGCGCTGGAGGAGCGACCAATGCCCCAGTGGAGTGTTCTCTCTAGGAATCTCTAGGTCCTTCAGTGCGACTTTTGATGAAAGTTGGTCATAGGGTTGTGCTGGAGGACCTAGGGATTCCTAGAGAGAACATATTAATAAAATCCACGAATAATGAAAATCCGCTAAAGTCAAAGCCGCAAATGTTGCGGGACAACTGTATTACTCGCTTCAAAGGAAGGAATTTTCCTGATCATGTAAAAAGATTTTTGAGAACTTAGAGGGGTTGCAGACTGCCAGAAATAGTGCAAATTGAGTCCACTTTTAGGGTTAGTGCTAGGGAATCATGGGAACTGTAGTTTATTGTGGCACCAGAGCTCTCTGACAGAGAAGGCTCAATGTCTCAGAAAAAAACAAACCAATTCCCATGATTCCCTAGCACTAACCCTAACCCTAAAAGTGGACTCAATTTGCACTATTTCTGGCAGTTTGCAACCCCCCTTAGTTGAGGGTGAAGGGGCCAAAGAGACCTGGGAATTAGGAGTCAGATTGAACTACACCTATTGTGCGCCACCCACAAGGTCCAAAGAATTAGCTAATAGTCTCTGACAAGTTCTTTTTGCAACGTCTTTTTACGGGAGCCCATCCCATCCACTTTTTCTTGTCTTCCATCTAGTTCAGGGGTAGGCAACCTTTTTGAGCCGGGGGTCGGGTTGCTGTCCCTCAGACAATTGGGGGGGGGGCGAAGCATCAAAAATAAATAAATAAATAAATAATAAATAAAAAAATAATAATGCATGCACACTCTCTCAGCCCCAGAAAAGCCATGGCAAAACCCCTGTGGAGATTTTGCCAAGAAAACCCCAAGAACAAGTAATAACAACAATAATCAATATCATCATGGTGGGCGGCGGCGGGGGCAGCGGCAGGACCAGCCTGGGGCCAGTCCAAAGGCCTACGGGGGCCACATCCGGCCCCTGGGCCTTAGGTTGCCTACCCCCAATCTAGTTGGATGTTTTTTGCAGCATAGGCATTGGTGAAGGAGGGCTGGAGAAAGACTTTTGGTGTTGGTTCGCAGAGCTTGACCTGGGAAAGAATGGGATTCTCCTCTAGATGATCCAATTTATTTATTTACTTTATTTATATGCCGCCTTTCTCCCAGGGCAGGACCCCAGGTGGCTTCCAGAAACAACAAATTAAAAGCATTTACAAAAAGTTTTAAAAGCCATTTAAAATCCCCACATTTTAAAACACTATTAAAATTGTTCTAAAACCATACACAATCCTCACTGTGTGTGCTTGCCTACGACAGGCGATGTAGACAGCAGCTGCCTCCAGAATTTCTTATGGAGCATGCATGAACAGAAAGGAAAAGGGGATGCAGATTAACCCAGCATATTGAAAAGTCATAGATCTCTAATTTCTGCCACCAAAATAATAAGAAAAGTGGAGATTGTTGAAAGGGAGGAATTATCCTGGGATGCATTTTGGAAGAAGCTTTCAAGTGATGGTCTCTAGAAGATTCAAAATATTTTCTGCAAGGCTCATCTGACATGAGAGTTTATCACACAGAGGCAAAGTCTCCAAATCCTGTGCAGAAATGGGATTTAAAACCCTGGAAAAAAACTGCAAAAGCGGGATGATTTTCAGACAATGAGCAATGACACGACATTAACCTGGACAGAAAGGCGACAAAATACACTTCTTTTTACTTTTGGAAAATCTTGAAACTAAAAGGAAGCATATTTCGTCGCCTTTCTGTCCAGGTTAATGTTGCATTATTGCTTATTAATCCCAACGTCGTCTGAAAATCAAGGATTTTTTCCCCACTTTGTGTGTGGATTAATCTCAGACGTCGTCCGAAAAACAATCCACTTTTGCAGATTTTTTTCAGTTTAAATCCCATTTTTGCACAGAATCCCGCCCGTGTGATAAACTCCATGGTTGTATCATTTCACTTGTGAATAATGTTAATTTTGAGTGAAGAAATATAAATGTACTTATTTTGGTGGCTTAGGAACCTCTCCCTATTCTTGCCATTCGATTTCAACCTCTGGCCATTAAATTTCTGTTAAAGAAATTAACATATATTTCATTAACAGAGATAGACCTGAACATTTGTTGTTGTTGTTGTTGTTCTTGTTGTTGTTGTTCTTGTTGTGGGGCTTTAAGTCGTTTCTGGCTTAAGGTGACTCTAAGGTGAACCTATCATAGGGTTTTCTTGGCAAGTTTCTTCAGAGGGGGTTTGTCGTTGCCATCGCCTGAGGCTGAGAGAGTGTGACTTGCCCAAGGTCACCCAGTGGATTTTCATGGCCGAACAGGGATCTGAACCCTGGTCTCCAGAGTCCCAGTCCAACATGTAAAGCATTATGCCATGTTGGCTCGCGTACCTGTACATACTTGTACACAGAATCATAGAATCCTAGAGTTGGAAAAGATCCCCAAAGGTCATCCAGTCCAACCCCCTGCCATGCAAAACCCTGATGACAGCCGCTTTAGAGAGGATGGCAATGCCAAATGTCTTTTTTATGACCATTTGCTGGCTTTTACTGGCGTAGGTTAAGGAGCGAGGTCATTGGTGTGCCCATTTCCCAGAGGGGAAAATACCTCCTTTTCCATCATGTCTGAGAACTTTCGCCTTGCAGGGCATATAAAAAGGGTTCCTGAAAAGCGAGAAAATATGTTGTTTTTAAAAACCCTGCAGGTAGAATTATGCATTTTGCCTCCTCGATTCAAGTGGCATATTTTTGCAGATTTGCAAGCTTTAAAAATCAATACCTTTTGCATCCACCTCTCTTTTTGAAATGCCTTCAATTTGCAGCGACAACTTTAGCTTGCACCTTTTTTTCCCTCCCTTTTCCTCTCTTTTTTCCTTCCATTGCTGACAACCTGTCTGAAATTACTTTCCTGGAAAGTCACTGCTAATGAATAGGAAATGCAAATCTAAGAATTAGGGGGGAAATTGAGAAAATAAAAGGAATGCCGGAACAAGCCTTCATGCTGTCAAAGGAAAGGGAGGGGGGAGGTTGACTTTTTAATGAGTGGTAGAACTCACAACCATAGAATCATAGAGTTGGAAGAGACCCCAAGGGCCATCCAGTCCAACCCCCTTCTGCCATGCAGGAACTCCCAATTAAAGCATCCCCGACAGATGGCCATCCAGCCTCTGCTTAAAGACCACAAGATGTCATCCTATAGAATCCTGGGGTTTGTAGTTTTACAAGGTCTTTTGCCTTCTCTGCCAAAGAGGGATGGTGCCCCACCAAACTACAAATCCCAAAATTCTGTAGGATGGAGCCATGGCAGTTAAAGCTGTGTCAAACTGCCTTGTTTCTACAGTGTAGATGCACCGCTGGATTGTGTACTACAGAGATGGATACTGTGCAGCCCCGCAGATGATGCTGGACTGCAGATCCCATGACTCTTCACCACTGGCTAGGACTGATGGGATTTGCAGTCCAATAATATCCAAAGGACTGCACGATTCTCGCCCCTGAATCTAAGGCCTTTACCTGATTTGGAAGTGTGTGCAAGGCAGGAAGAAGATCTGGATGAAACACAAACCATTCCAATAGGCAGGCAGAAATTACCTAGGAAATTCACCTGTCTCATTCTTTTTAGTTCCACCAGACAACTTGCAGGTGTGTGTTCTCTTTGCAATGCCAAAAATATTCTGCAGTTTCTCCTGCCCACCCACCCGGTTGAAATGTTCAGCTCCTTCCATCTGTCTCATCTTAGCAACACGACGAAGACAATGAAGGGCTAGAAGATGGCATTTTGCGAATGAATGGCTAGTATTGAGGCAGATGCAGAGAAAAACCTCCTCTGAACACCCCACCAGCCTAAATACTGTGCTACAGCACTGCAGTGGATGATGGGCTCTTCCAGACCACTCAGTTATAACACTGTGGTTCTACTTTAACTGCCGTGGCTGCATCTCATAGACTCCTGGGACATACCCTTTACGGAAAGGTATGCACGATGTAGTGGTTTGAATGTTCGACTACGACTCTGGAGACCGGGTTTCGAATCTTGACCCAGCCGTGTCAACCCACTGGGTGACCTTGGGCAAGTCCCATGCTCTCAGCCTTAAAGGAAGGCAAGAGCAAAGCCCCATGATAGGGTCTCCATAAGTCGGAAACAACTTGAAGGTACACGACAACACCAAAATTCAGAATTGTCAGCCAGAGAGCTCTAGTGTCTCACCAAACTACAGATTCCAGGATTCCACAGAATGCAGCCATGGCAATTAAAGTGGAATCATAATGCAACAATTGTGTAGTGTGAAAGGGCCCAACAGAAATTTTCCATGTGTTTGCAACTGTGAGGTTGATCATCACACATACTCCCATTGTCCTGATTGGGACGGTCCCAATTAATCTCCTGTTGCCTCGTCTTTCCAACTGCTTTTAAAATGTCCCGGTTTCCTTCTCCTCCCCCCACTTTCCCCCTTTTATCCTCAGCTTATTTCAGTTGCTGCAAACTGAGTTCAGGATCCAAACATAGTGAGCACTCAATAACTCAGCAGAAGGAGAGGGCAAAAGGGTGCAGATTCTTGCCCTTCCCAGTCTGCTCAAGCAAAAGCAAGCTGCTGCAGCCGCTCCTCGCTCGTGTGTTTTTTCTCATTAATAACTTTGGTCGTCTTGACCGTACACTGATATTGCTTGGCTACACCTGTGCCGATTTTCGTTTGTGAAATGTTGGGAGGATATGCTATCATAGTTTTAAAAATAATAATCTTGTACCTTTGTTGCATCTTTCTGCTGGGCTCCATCTTCTAGAGAGTTATGACTAGATTTGACTGTGGGCTCCTGGAAGCAGCAAATTAAAGGGCACCACTGAGCATGTCCAGAGTGTCTTTTCCACATAGAGAGAGAAACCCCAGATTCCTGCTCCCATTCATATCAAACAATTTCCAAATGCTTTGAGTTCCATCAAAACTTTCTTTGTTTTCTTTGTTGATGTTCTCAATCCACTTAGCCTGATATTGCCTTATCAGACTCATAAGTCATAGGTGTGCAATGTGCCAGCCAGGAAGCCCTGGAGTGCATCCGCACTGTCAAAATAATGCAGCTTGACACCACTTTAATTGCCACAGCTCCATCCTACTGAATCCCAGGTTTTGTAGTTTGGTGAGGCACCAGTGCACTTTGGCAAAGAAGGTGAAAGACCTTGTGTAACTACAAATCCCAAGATTCCATAGGATGGAGCTACAGCACTTAAAGTAATGTCAAACTGCATTATTTCAACAGTGCAGATGCATCCCTGGATGTGGCTGGGAGGTTTTTGGGGGGACTTTTGGTTGCAAACCAGTTGCCAATGGCGCACCTCAGAGATGGGGAAAATGTGGTCCTAGCCAGCATTGATTGCATCTCCCAGCAGCCCAACCAGTATTGCAAGCAGTGAAGGATCATGGGAGTTGGAGTCCAATAAGGTCTGAGGGACAATGTCCTCTTCTGTGTTTAATTCTTTTGGTGCACCCTCCTTTAATTCCAGTGCAGTTTCTTTGCAAGCTTCTCATCAGACCTTGGAGACCTTGACCTAGGGTGTATCTACATTGCAGAACTAAAGCAGTTTGACACCACTTTAACTGCAGAATCCTGGGATTTATAGTTTGGTGGGGCACCAGAGCTCTCAGACAGACCAGTCTGAATACTTCACCAAACTACAAATCCCACAGTTCCACAGGAAGGAGCCGTGACAGTTAAAGTGGTGTCAAACTGCTTTAATTTTGCAATGTGGATACATCCCTCAATTCACTTCTAGTGCAAGGCAGAGTAGTCCCATGGAATCAGTGGGATTTATGTCTGCTCTAGCTGGGACCTCTGCTAGATACTGGGCATTTATTTCTGCATTAACGCGTTCACATGAAAGAATCAAATAAAAGCCATTTGTAAACTTGAAACGACAAGGAAAAAGTAGGAGAGCATTAATTTGTTAATTGATTCACTGAACTAATAAAAAAATCAAATCATTGTAGATGACTAAAATTGACAAGTTTAATCTTTTTTTTTAAAAAAAGAGAAATGTTAATCACTACTTGGAGAACAGCATCCATCAATGTTTCATGATTTAGATAATTAATTTTTAAAGCTGTGGCTGATCATTTAAATCAATTAGAGGTAACAAAATAATCTTAAAAAAAACAACAACCCAAGTCCGGCCTCTGGGTGATATCTGGGTTTTTGGATTCCTTGCTTTCTAATTATCACTGGGTATGTCTGTGTGTTGAACTCAGCACTCAGGAGAACTCCTAAGGAGTAGTTTACATACCCTCAACTGTCCTGATTTGGCAGGAATAGCCCTGATTAATCCTCTGCCTTTCCACTTTTTCGGCTTGTTTTAAAATGTCCCAGTTTTTCTCTCCTCCTCCTCATTTGTCCTCAGCTTTCTTTAGTTAGTGCAAATTGAGTTCAAAGTGCAAAAGTACACTTGACCCTCCAGATGTGTGGCTTTGACTTTTGCAGATATGATTATTTCTGGTTTCGATTAATATGCCCCCTCTAGGAATCTCTAGGTCCTCCAGCACAGCTCTGCCAGAAGTTGTCCACAGAGTTGCGCTAGAGAGAACCTAGAAGTTCCTAGAGAAAACACTTCTCTAGGCATTTGTAGGTCCTCCAGCATGAATCTATGATCAACCTCTGGCAGATGTTGACCACAGAGTTGCACTGGAGGACCTGGAGATTCCTAGAGAGGTGTTCTCTTAGGCAAAAGGAATAGTGTTTTATTATTTGTGGTTTTTCCACATTCACAGGGAAATGAACGAATGTGGAGGGACCACAGTAATTTGCACTCATTTACTCAGAAGGAAAGAAAGATGAGACATAGGGAGGGGTACAATCTTCCTCTTCCCAGTAAAAGGTAAAGGTATTCCCTGTCGACAAGGTTGTCAAGTCATGTCCGACCGTCAGGGCAGTGATCATCTCCGTTACTAAACCGAAGAGCCAGCGTTGTCAGGGACTACTCTGTGATCATATGGCCAGCAGGATTGCACAGAACGCTGTTTACCTTCCCACCAAAGTGGTACCTATCTATCTACTTGCATTTTGGACTGCTAGGTTGGCAGAAGCTGGGACTAGTGACGGGAGCTCACCCCATCATGCGGCACCTGGGCCTCGAACTGCCAACCGGTTGATATTGCAATCCACAGACGCAGCGGCTTAACCACTTGAGCCACCGCAAGTGCCCTTCCCAGTAGACTCAAGCAAAAGCAAACTGCTGCTGCCTCTCTAAGCTCGTCTGTCCCTCCTCATTAATAACTTTGGCCATCTTGACCACACTCAGAGGTTGCTCGGCCACATATGTCCTGGCTTTCATCTGTGAAATGTTAGAGGGTATGCTAGTCAAGATGTCTACATATCACCTCCGGTTCCAGAGGCAGTCTACCTCCGCTACTGAAAAACATGAGTTGCCTGGCTGTCCTTTCCAAATAGCGATAGTTGAAGAGTATGGTCCCGGTCATCATGAATTTATCCAGTCCTTTGTTAAAGCCATCCAAGGTGGAACCCATAAGTCTATCCTGTGTCAGTGAGTTCCACAGATTAACTGGGTGCTCTGTGATGAGATCCTTGCCCCCTCCCTGGTCCTGAATTTCCCCCCTCAATCTCTCCGGTTTCTAGTCTTAGGACAAAGGGAGAAAAGCTTCATCTTTTCCATTTCTCTATACCATGCATAATTACAGTGGTCCCTCCACATTTGCTGGGGTTAGGGGTGAAGGACCCCCGTGAATGTGGGAAAACCACAAATAAAAATAACACCATTCTTTTTACCAGAGAGAACACCTCTCTAGGAATCTCCAGGTCCTCCAGTGCAACTCTATGGTCAATATCTGCCAGGGATTGATCATGCTGGCGGACCTGCAAATACCTAGACAAGTGTTTTCTCTAGGAACTTGTAGGTTCTCCAGCACAACTCTATGGTCAACTTCTGGCAGAGTTGCGCTGGAGGACTTAGAGATTCCTAGAGAGGACATATTATTCAAAGCCACAATTAATCAAATCCGCAAAAGTCAAAGCCACAAATGCCGAGGCCCAACTGGATATGTCCTTTTTTCTACTGGGTCTCCATTTGGCTCTGCTTTTAGATGTGCATCAGGGCCAGTCACTCACCGGGAGCCCCTCCGGGCATTGTTGCACTACATCTCCCAGCATGTCGCAATATTGGCCATGCTGGCCAAGGCTGCTGGGAGTTGCAGTCCCTCGACATCCAGTTGGTTGAATGATTCTATCCTTAACCAACAAGATTGGCCAGCCTCTGTCTCTGGAGCACTCAAACCGCTGGACATTGGCATGTTCTGAACACAGTGCATTGCACCCCATTGCATTATTTTGTGTGACTGTTTTAATGCTCTTGTGTGCAACGGCACACTTGTGTGGGCCTTGGTCCCATGTGGTGCTTGTGAGGTGACAGTAGTATAGAAATCCCATGAGGAGTTTCTGTGCTTTTTCTATGTTCACCAAATATGTTCAGCACTTTTGCACTTTGTGTTGATTAATGTTCATGGCACAAAGAGGATGCTGAAGTTTGTGTTTTTCAATATGTGGATGTTTATTGTGTAATTTTTATTGTGTAACTGAGCTAGCGTGTTGCACTACAATTCTGGAGAGCCAGGTTTGATTCCCTGCTTGGCCATGAAACCCACTGGGTGACCTAAGGCAAGTCACACTCTCTCAGCCTCAGGGGAAGGCCATGGCAAACCTCCTCTGAACAAATCTTGCCAAGAAAACCTCATCATAGGTCACTATAAGTCATCTTAGGGTCGCCATAAGTTGGAAACAACTTGAAGGCATACAACACCGTTGTGTAATTTGACCTAAGCAGAGCTCAGAAAATCCACTTTTGGGACTTTGTTGTTGTTGTTGTTGTTGTTGTTGTTGTTGTTGTTGTGTGCCTCCAAGTCATTTCCGACTTATGGTGACCCTAAGGCCAACCCATCATGCGGTTTTCTTGAGATCTTTCTTCAGAAGGGGTTTGCCATTGCCATCCTCTGTGGCTGATTACAGCCCCCAGAATCCCCCAATCATGCTGGCTTGGGATTCTGGGAGCTGTGGTCCAGAAAAGTAAAATTTCCAAGCTGTCTGGGGGATTCTGGGAGTAGTAGTCCCCAGGCCAGTCTTGCCGCCCCCCCCCCCCCCGCCATGGTGATATTGATTATTGTTGTTATTACTTGTTCTTGGGGTTTTCTTGGCAAAATCTCCACAGGGGTTTTGCCATGGCTTTTCTGGGGCTGAGAGAGTGTGCATGCATATTTTTTAATTTTTTTAAAAAAAATTATTTTTATTTATTTATTTATTTATTTATTTATTTTTGGTGCTTCGGCCCCCCAATTGTCTGAGGGACAGCAACCCGGGCCCTGGCTCAAAAAGGTTGTCTACCCCTGGTTTAAAGGCTTCTCTGTTGCTCAGTCATTTCCAACTTATGGCAACCCTATCATGGGTTTTCTTGGAAAGTTTCTTCAGAGGGGTTTTGCCATTGCCTTCCTCTGAGGCTGAGAGTATGTGACTTGCCCAAGGTCATTTCTAAGGGCCTTCCTTCCTTCCCCAGCATTCTTGGCAATCTGAAGGGCCAAAAGGCACCAGATCCCATCTGTTCTTGGAAGCAAAGCAGGGTCAGCCCTGGTTAATGGTTGGATGGGAGACCACCAGTGAATGTCAAATGCTGTCAGCTCTATTTGAGAGGAAGGAACTGGCAAAACCACCTCTGAGGATTCCTTGCCAAAGAAAATGCATGGGGTTGCCATACATTACAGGTGACTTACAGGCAGGTACACACAGGTATACTTAAGTGTTGTTGTTGTTGTTGCGTGCCTTCAAGTCATTTCCAACTTAAGGTGACCCTAAGGTGATCCTATCCTGAGGTTTTCTTGGCAAGATTTGTTCAGAGGAGGTTTGCCCTTGCCTTCCCCTGAGGCTGAGAGAGTGTGACTTGCCCCAGGTCACCCAGTGGGTTTCATGGCTGAGCTGGGAATCGAACCCTCGTCTCCAAGTCCTAGTCAAACACTCAAACCACTGTACTTGACTAAGGGGCCTAAATCTCCAAAAGGCACCAGATCCCATCTGATCTTGGAAGCAAAGCAGGGTTACGTTAATATTTGGATGGGAGACCAACAATGAATGTCTCCTCTGTAAAGTAAAAGAGCGAGCAGGGCCCCAAATACCCTCCAGGCAGGGGTAGGCAACCTTTCCCCTTTAAGGGCCGAGGGACTTCAGCTCCCAGAAGCCTCAGCCATGTTGGCCAATAGTCCCATGTTGGCCAATAGCTCCTGGGATTCTGGGAGCTGAAGTCCCTCGGCCCTTAAAGGGGAAAGGTTGCCTACCCCTGCCCTCCAGGTCTGGTTGTGGAAGCTAAGCAGGGTCAGCCCTGGTCAGTACTTGGAGGGGAGACCGCTAACCAATACCAAGGGCTGGAGGCTCTACATATTTCAGAGGAAGGAACTGGCCATACCACCTCTGAGGTTTCCTTGTCTAAGAAAACCCTCTGAAATCCATGGGCTCACCATAAGTCAACAGGCAACCTGAAACTCACTGGGGCAAGTCACAGTCTCTCAGCCTCAGAGGAAAGCAAAGGCACATTCAGCAATCTCAACAAGCCCTGGGAGTAGGGTGGGCAATATTTATTTTATTTTATTTATTTATTTCATGGGCCTTGGGGCCAAGTGTGGTCCTAAGTCTCTCTTTTGCACCCCTTTCCCCACCTGTAACAAGGAATCATTTACTCTCCTGGAAACCTCCAAGACCTGTGACGGCTCTTTCCAAGAGGTTGCAAGGACTCCCCTACACAGTTTATCATATTTTATGTATGTATGTGTATATATATATATATATATATATATATATATATATGCTTGTTTTTTCAAGACTAAAAGGAGGCCTTCCATTTTAAAATAAGTTTACATTTTGGCAATCTAGGTTGCCCCAAGGGCCGAGGAGCAGAAAATGGATTGGCGGTCCTGCTGCATTTGCCCACTTTGACTCGGCCCAAAAGTTCCTTGCTTGCCCTCTCCTTCTTCTTCCTGCTGCTTCCATGAAGGTGAAAAGCAAGGAATGTAGTAACAAAAGGAGGAGGCATTGTAGCTTTTGGATTTGGGAAATGCAAGATGCCCTCCTCCTTCCATAGCGCCCTCCTTTTCTCCCCCTTCCTCTTCCTCCTCTCTCGCCCCCTCCTGACCTTCACCCCATAATCCACAATGGGATTTTTTCTTTAATTTTTAAAAAACAGCCACTTGCAAAATTTATAATCTGCTTTTTTGGTTGGCATTTTTTGCAAAAAATCAATAGGCATGCTATGTTTCTCGCCTCCATTTCCCCCCCCCATCCCCAGTTTTCATGGCCGCCTCCCCAGCATCCCAACTCCATGCGGGAGCAGGATCCTGTCGCCATGGCAACCCCCGGAGCCCCAGTGGCTTGGTTGCTAAGCGACCAGAGAGACAGGGAGGCCCAGGGATGGAGGAGGAAATGCATCAATTGCGGATGAGGAAGGGGAGGAAGGGAAGACACCCAAAATGGTGGTCCCAAGCTGCTGAGAAAGGGGGGGTCTGTGGGGAGTCAGGAAAAGAAGGGTCTGGGGGTGACCCCCTTCTCTCTGGAGGCCCCCCTTTTCCCATGTTAGGCTTCCTCTCCTTATCTCTTGCAAGGCCTCGGCAAGGAAAGGAGGGTTGCGGTGGGTTTCAGGGATCAGGACCAGCTTCTTTGCAGCCCTAAAAAAAAAGAAGGCATGCTAGAGAGAGGAGAGAGAGCTGATGAAATGCCATGGCTCCACCTTCTCTGGGATCTGTAGTTTTCAGAGGTTCTTAGCATTTGCCGCCAAATGCTGTAGTGCAAGGGAGTGTAGTGCAAGTACTTAGAGATTTCTCTGAGCCGGTGAGCCAGCCTGGCATAGCGGTTTGAGCGTTGGACTATAACTCTGGAGACCAGGGTTTGAAGATGTGCTTAGCCATGGAAACCCACTGGGTGACCTTGGGCAATTCACACTCTCTCAGCCTCAGAGGATGGCAGTGGTAAACCCCTTCTGAAGACATTTACCAAGAAAACTCCATGATAGGTTCACCTTAGGGTCGCCATAGGTTGGACACGATGTAAAGCCACACAACAACAACAATAACAATAACGTAGGCCCAGATATTGAGGATGGGGCAGGCCCTGCAACCTGGGTGAAGGCTCCGTTGGGTCAGTCAACTAGCAAGAGGAAAGAAGGAAGCCGGGACAGGAGAGGAGAGGAGAGAATGGCTGGTACTTGGGATCACAGAATCCTAGAGTTGGAAGAGACTCCAAAGGGCAAACAGTCCAACCCCCCCACCTTTTGCCATGCAGGAACTCTCAATCAAAGCACCCCCAAGAGATGGCCATCCAGCCTCTGTTTAAAAACTTCCAAAGAAGGAGACTCCATCATCTTCCAAGGGAGTGTCTTCCACTGTCAAAGAGCTCAGACTGTCAGAAAGTTCTTCCTAATGTTGAGGTGGAATCTCTTTTCCTGTAGTTTGAATCCACTGTTTCATTTCTTAGTCTCTGGAGCAGCAGAAAACAAGCTTGCTCCATCCTCAACATGGCATCCCCTCAAATATTGAAACAGGGCGGTCATATCCTCTCTTAACCCTCTCTTCTCCAGCTCCCTCCTAGGGCTTCATGGTTTCCAGACCCTTCACCATTTTAGACCTCCTTCTCTGGACACGCTCCAGCTTCTCCGCATCTTTCTTGAATTGTTCTGCCCAGAACTGGACACAGGATAAAATTTATTATTATTATTATTATTATTATTATTAGGATTATTCCAAGCAGAAGAGAATGGGACTCCTCCACTTGTTGCAGGGACAGCTGCGGTTTGGTTCTAGGGGGCCATATTTGGCCCCATGGGACTTTCTGGGGGCCACATGGACTGTCCCAAATGTCCCAAACGAAACCACCTCTGTTTTCAAGAAACTAGTTTTTGGGAGGTGGGGGCTTATTAAACATAGCCAGAACCATGATGGCATAGTGTGGTTTGAATGTTGGACTAGGACTCTGGAGACCAGGGTTCAGTTCCCTGCTTGGCCATGGAAACTCACTGGGTGACTTGGGGCAAGTCACAGTCTCTCAGCCTCAGAGGAAGGCAAAGGGCCCAGGGATAGGCAACCTTTCCCCTTTAAGGGCCGAAGGACTTCAGCTCCCAGAATCCCAGGAGCTATTGGCCAACATGGGACTATAGGCCAACATGGCTGAGGCTTCTGGGAGCTGAAGTCCCTCGGCCCTTAAAGGGGAAAGGTTGCCTGGCAAAGGCAAACCCACTGTGAACAAATCTTGCCAAGAAAACCAGCTGCCTTAAGGGTCGCCACAAATTGGAAATGGCTTGTAGGCACACAACAACAACAACAACAACAACAACAACAAACATTAAAAAGGGGGCTGTGAGCTATTTCAGAGGCAAATGGCTGCTCCTGGATCCTTCCAAGAGAGCAATTCATCCTTTCTTGTGGCCATAAAAGGACACTCTGGGAGAAACTAAACCCCTGCAAGGTAGGCCAGTGCTGTTCCCTCCCAATCTTATACTGAGGACAAAAAGACGGGACTGAGTTGGAGAGAAAAGTGGCTTGTTTGGAGAGGCTTGGTGGATTTGTGAGTTTTGGGGGTAGGAAATACATCAGCCGGCTCTGATACTGAGCATGCGGCGGTTTCTTCCACATTTGCTCCCAAGGAGCTGCTGGAGTGACTCACAATGGGACAACTTTTGTGTTGCGTTTCCAATCACAGCATATGACTTGGTCCAAGTTGTAGCTCAATGTTCCAGGGCCAAAGGACCCAAATGTCAAGTGGATCTCCAAAATGTGTCCACTAACAATTTGTCTGGCATAGCACTGACTGGGTGTGAAACTGACAATGCCAACTGTAGGGTTGCCATAGATGGCAATTGTCTCTTCCATGGTTGTGTAGATGAAGGGTTTTCATTAGGGGTTGCTGGTCACACAACCAGGTAAAAAGCCACACCAGCTGAAATTCTCTCTTCCCCATAACTGATAAAGCTACAAGGCCCCCCTTTCCATTTTTCACTCGGACAACCTTAGTTGGATTACTCTTGGAGGCCTCTCCTAGGGTGCACCTGCACTGCAGAATTAATGCAGTTTGACACCACTTTAACTGCCATGGCTCAATGCTATGAAACTGTGGCGTTTGTAGTTTCATGATCTATTTAGCCTTCTCTTCCAGAAAGCTCTGGTGCTACAACAAACTACAAATCCCAGGATTCCATAGCATTGAGCCATGGCAGTTAAAGTGGTGTCAAACTGCATTATTTCTGCAGTGTAGATGAGAATGTAGTTCAATGCTCAAATCACAACACCATGCTGGAGAAACAGGGGTGGTGGTCAAGACGAGGGCTTTACTCCCCCCAAATAAGAATTGTGCCCCACACCAATGAAAATGCCCTCCTATCTCCAAATTCTTAGCATTGCAGGAGGTCAGACATTGGAAATGGTTCACCTCCAGAACTCTGGCGGTGGGGGGGAATTCTGAAAGTTGCAGAGCCACTGGCTGGGGGATTCTGGAAGATGTAGTCCCAAACAGGCACTTCCCCTAAACTTTGATACACACAGGCGCATATGTGCTGTGTGGCTGCATTTTTGTACTCACTATAATGCTGCAGTGTGCAAATGCAGTCAATTCTTTCTCTCTCTCTTACACACACACAATTTGCCAGCATTCTTGCTCCAATCTTGCATTGCATTCTCCTTCCTTCCTTCCTTCCTTCCTTCCTTCCAAGATGCTCTCGTTCCCTCTTCCCCCACAAGGGTTCCTCCTTGCAGATCAGGGATGTGTTTGTCACATCAAGGGGATGATTGGCATGTGGGAAGCATCCCATCACAGATCCTTGCCTGTGGCCTCTGTCGCGCAACTTTCCCCCTGGCCATCCCCACATTTCCTGAGAGGTTGCCTGTGCACATAGGTGGATTTTTCCTCAACCTATGCCTTGTTGCCTGTCTCAGCTTTGCCACACTACCTCTCACACATGTGCACACTATTCTTCCATGTTTTGGGCACATAGTTGCGCATGCATGGGCCCATACATGTACCTTTAACCCCATCACGGGTGTGATTTCTGAATGTTTTTCGTGCAACCCTTCCGAACATCTGCAGGGACCTCTTGCCCACTGTCCTGTTGTTGTGTGCCTTCTTGGCAGTTTCTTCAGAGTGCGTTTGCCATGGCCACCCTCTGACACTGAGAGAGTGTGACTTGCTCGAGGTCACCCAGTGGGTTTCCATGGCTAAGTCGGGATTCAGTCTTCCAGCATCCTGGTCCAGTGCGCAAACCATTACACTATGCTGGCCTATCTACTGTCCTGTGTTCGAAATTAAAAAAAAAAAAGCTTTCTTGTGCGTGTGCACTGTTTGAGGTTCATGCTCCTCACCACTGCATTGGCTTTCTGGTGACACTGTTCCCCATCCCTTTGCAAAGCCTGCATCGCCCCCACACCACTGCCACCCCCTCTGCATCCTACCTTTCCAAGCATTGCAGTGGGTATCCCCCCTCATCCCCTCTTCCAACCATGTACACACATGAACACTCCACATCTGTGACCACATGTGCCTATGGCACACTACCAGAGCCTCCTCTTCTTTCTCATCGCCACCTCCTTCTGCATCAGTTGGACATGCACCGAACAAACCACAGCATCCTTCCACCAGCCTCTGCACCCTGCTGCACAAAACGCAGCCTCCTGGATGCACACTGTCACACACACTCCCAGGCATCTGCACAAATCCTGCGCCTGCCTCTCTCACACACACACCCATCACCACATCCCTGGCTTTGCCCTCCCTAGCACATCATCCCTCTCCCTTGCTCGCTCACTGCATCAAATCCAGCATCCCAGCAGCATCCCTCTCTGGCTCTTCCCTTGGCCATTCTGCATCTCTCCCTCCCTCTCTGCACATCCTCCCTCCCTCCTTTCGCCCTTTCACGTTCCCTCCGTCTAGTCTTGACAACTGAGCCCCCCTCAACCTCCTCTCCCCACCTCTGGCACCCCCACACTATCACTCCCCCCCCGCCATAGCCCCACACCCCCCCTATGAAGACGAAGAACAGGTTCTCCTCTATGTGTCTCTGTGTGGTAGGTGAACCTTCTTCTATTTTTATGAAATCTCCTTCCCTTTGCACACCAGACCCCCCCCCAAAAAAAGCCAGAACCACCCTCTAGGGTTAACCCTTTCCTCCCCACCCCTCATCACCCTTCATCCTGTAATAGCAACAGGTCTAGGAGGGGAGATGGGGAGGGGGAAGGGGAAGGGGAAGGGGAAGGGGAAATGGCCATGTTTTCTTTCTAGATAGATGGATATTTCCAAGGCTGTTAAAAGAAGCCTCAGACACCCCCCAAAAATATATATACCTCCTGTCCTTAACCCCTCCAAAAGATATAAACATCTTGTCCTTCACCCCCGCAAGATATACCTCCTGTCCTTAACCTCTCCAAAATATGTCCCTTCTGTGCTTCTTCCCCCAAAAGATATATATACCTCTTGTGTTTCACCCCCCAAAAGTTATATACTGCCTGTCCTTCATACGCCCAAAAGATATATATCTCTGTCCTTAACCTCCCAAAAGATATATACCTCTGTCCTTAAGTCCCCCCAAAAGATACATGCCCCTGTCTTTCACCCCTTAAAAGATATATACCATCTGTCCTTCAACTTCCTCAATATATATATATATATCCCTCCTTCCCATACCTCCCCAAAATATATACCTCCTGTCCTTAACCTCCCCAAAAGATATATACCTCCTGTCCTCCCCCCCCCCATGTGTGTGCAAAAGTGCGTCGATGGTTTGGAAGGTGGGTTGTTGCTGTGCTGAAAGCTAACATTGCTCTCCCAACAGTAAATACGCTAATAATTTAATAATCTGTATTTATACCTGCCGCCGTATCCCAGTGTAATTGATAGATGGAGCATTGGAACAGCATTTGTGCCTTTAGCATTATCTTTTTGGGGAGTGTGGCGGGGAAAGATTGTGGTTGTCTGGGTGCAGTCTTACCTTCCCCCCAAATCTAGAAACCTCAACAGAGTTGGGTTCAAGTTCAGCTACTGACCCACATGCTACCACCCCACAGTGCCCCAGATATCCCTGAGCATGGCTGCCCCTACCAAGAAAAGTGATCTTGATGTCATGACACCCCCTGAATATCTCACTTTGACACCCCCAAATTCTAAAATATGGGTCTTCCTTAGGAAACCAGTGCCATATGAAACTCAACAAGGGGTCTTACTCTTCCATCCCAGACTCTGCCGCTGCAACCTTTTGGGTACATGTCCCCATCTCACCAGTTGCAAATTTGGATCCCTGCCTCCTCTTCATCTATATTCTAATTTTTCAGAGACTTATCCCTTAGCCCATAACCAATTCCCACCTCGTTCAATGTTATACCTCCATACTTTGCACTCACCACCCAACTTGTCACTGGAGGTCTCCCAACTAAGGAAAAACTGCTTCCCACTCAAACACTGGGCATTTGACACCCCAAACATCCTCCTCCTCCTCAAACCCCCCAGTTCTCCCACCCTAAAATATCAGCTGCTCTCTTTTATGGAGTAAATGGGCCAGTGGTTGCCACCAGTACTTGTGGCTCCCCTATAAATCTGCTCTGGATTTTAGACCAAACAATACTAACCTCTTGTCCCCCCTTCCCCTCCCACACTAAACAGGTTCAATGCATTGGAGACTAGAATTCCCTGAACATTCATGCTTAAAACCCAATATAGAGTATCCACTCATATTGGTGCAAGCAGCTGCCACAGGTGGATTTGGTTCTTTCCTTGCTCCCTGCTAAAGAAGGCTGCTGAAAAATATATATATATATTTTGGCTTGACTGCCATTAATTAATCCCAGCTAGGGCAGCCCTATTGATTTGATGGTGAAATAGTCAATCAATGATTGTGCAAATTCAATTGATTTAGTGAGCCCACTCTAGATTGGGCTGGCAGTATGATTCATGCCATGGGGCATAGCCATAGTATGCAATTATAGCACCTTTAATACCCCTTTGAAATGCCATGGCTCCACCTAATGGGATCTGTAGTTTTCTGAGGTGCTTAGCATTTGCTGCCAAAGAGCTCAAATGCTGTAGTGCAAGGGAGTGTAATGCATGTTTCTCTATGCCAGTGAACCCATGTGGCATAGCGGTTTGAGTGTTGGACTATAACTCTGGAGACCAGGATTTGAACCCCAACTTGGCCATGAAACCCACTGGGTGACCCTGGGCAAGTAACACTCTCTCAGCCTCAGAGGATGGCAATGGCAAGCCCTTCTGAAGAAATTTGCCAAGAAAACCCTGTGATCGGTTTTCTTAGTATTGCTATAACATGAAAATGACTTGATGGCACACAACAGCAACAAACCTGCACTATCCACCTTTGCACTACAGCATTTGAGCAATTTGGCAGCCAATTCTAAGCAACCCAGAAGACTACAGGTCCCAAGATTCCAGAAGATAGAGCTGTGACATTTCAAAGGGGTACTGAAGGTGCTATAAACTGCATACTGTGGCATGCATCATACTGCCAGTCCAGTCTAGAGTAGGCCCACTAAATCACTGGAATTTGCACAAGTGTTGGTTGACTATTTCACCCTCAGATCAATAAGACTGCCCTAGCTAGGATTAACCAATGACGTTCAAGCCAGAATCCCAGCATTCCATGGCACTTAAACTGGGATGAAAGCCCTATAACTATGCAGTGCAGATCCACCCTCTCTTTCCCTCCAAATGTCATCTCCACCAGCAGCATCTGCCTCCCTCCGGACTTGCCCCCATGCGATAACCAGAGACCCGAGGAACCCCAAATCTTACCTCCAAGCCAGTGCCAATTGGGGCGCCCACCTCTTGAGATGGTCATTGCAAAGACAAAAAGGGCCTCAGTTTCCCTTCCGTAACCCCTTTTTTCTGAGCTAAATCGAGACAAGGCCACAATAGCGGACACTCACACGTAGATGAGGATGCCGTCCTGTAATTCAGAAACACTGTAAATTATTGCTGCCTGTCTAATCTGTTGCATTCATAAGAAGCAATATATTATTAATCTCTATTCATTCACAAGGCATTCATTGTTATTTCGCTGCCTATTAGATGTTCTCCTGGGTTATAGGGATACAGGTGATTCCCCACATTAGTTGCTTCCAATATTTTGTTTAATGTGGGAGGGGAGCATGTGGGTCCTTTAGCTTCTTATCTCTTTGTACTTTTCCAATGCCAAAAAAGAGAAACACTTAGTCTTATAATTCAAGTTTCTGGTCCTCATGCAAATGCAGATGATGCTACACAGAATCCGATGTGTTTGTTTGCTACCCCAAAGTACTGTGCAATGCCCCTCCTGCAGTTTTTAAGTATGTAAAAGTAACTCTATCTATCTGTCTTCCATAGGGATGGGGGAGTTTTGGCAGGCTTTAAAATGAGCTGTCCATAGTGCTGAATGTATTTAGAATAAGGGTTGAGAACCTTTCAAGTGTCTAAAGCACACTGCAGAAATAATCCAGTCTGAGACCGCTTTAACTGCCCTAAGTCAATGATAGGAAATTCTGGGAATGGTAGTTTTATGATATTTAGCCTTCTCTGTCAGAGAGCTCTGGTGACACAAAAAACTCCAGTTCCCAGGATTCCCTAGCACTGAGCCAAGGCAGTTAAAATGGTCTTAAACTGGATTATTTCTGCAATGTGTTTTGGACCAAAGACTGCAATAAGACCTGGAGTGAATTCATTGCTCCACTGAAATTTGTTAACTTTCAATCATTCTTTATTACTGACATTTAGCTGCCATTTGTTTTTAGCTGCCATTTGTTTTTGGAAAGTTTTGGAAAAACAATTAGGGAGCAATTGTGATATACAACTAACCTTGGCTGCCCTTCCTTCCTTCCTTCCTTCCTTCCTTCCTTCCTTCCTTCCTTCCAGACAGCATCAAAAATCCCTGAGACTTTGGGTACATCCACACTGCAAAAATAATCCAGTTTGACACCACTTTAACTACCATGCCTGAGTGCTCTGAAATTCTGGAAATTGTAGTTTTGTGAGACATTTAGCCTTCTCTGCCAGGGAGCCCTGGCGCCACAACAAACTACAAATCCCAAGATTCCATAGCATTGAGCCATGGCAGTTAAAGTGGTTTCAAACAGGATTATTTCTGCAATCTGGATGCAGCCTTTTAAGAAACAAATCACCCAGATTTTTCACAGATGAATGGAAATATTTTTAACCGAAATAAATCATTTGGTTTAACCAGTGTATGGCGGGGAGTTGGACTTGATAAAGCTTGAGGTCTCTTCCAGTTCTATTGTTCTGTGTACCAATTATAAAAGTATGAAGTTTGTGTGTCTGTGTGTGTGTTTGTGTAGTTGCCAGAAATGCATTCTGTTTATAACAAGGAAAATATAAAGAAGTCTAAAAACCATTTCCCACAGATGCGTGGCTGCTAATGATTAATAGTTTTAACTACAGGATTAGTAGTTTTTGTGTTTTTGATGATGAGTATGTGTCTATCTGTACTGCAGCTCCCAGTTCTTGAACCCTCTGAAATTTGGCATGGATGCTAAGAGGATCATAGGAATGCAGGGCTTATATAGGAATGAATTAATTTAGTTACTTACAATTGATCTGTAGCTTGCAGTACTATTTTAATACGCTCAGTGCCAGATCTTCTCTAGCAAAGGTGGGTCTGGGAGATTCATTTATTCACAGGGCCTCTAGGCAGATTGCGTTCTGCTTTCCTCTGCAGGGCCCCTAAACTCTTCAAACATTTCAAGAGGAAAGAAAGGAAAGAAAAAATCCCAGTGTTGTGGAAGGCAGAGGAATGAGCACCAAGCAGGAAAGGAGAGAAAGAGCGGGGGGGGGGGGGGGGGATGTAAGAAATGGAAGAGCAGAAGTAAAAATAAAAAGTACCAAGATGGGGCACTGGAAGACACAACTATGGAGTTTGCATCCATGAAGAGGTGCTATGCTTGATCAAGTACTCCAAGTTAAAGGGAAGTAAGACTAGTGAGGAAGAACAAGATGTGGAGATAAGAACCTAATAATAATAATAATAATAATAATAGAATATGTGTGCTTGTCTTCACCATTGGTCCAGGACTATGAAACCTAGGCATCAAAAACCTGATATGTATATACTAAGTGGCAGGCACCTTGGGGTTTTCTGGCCTTTAAAATGGGTTTATGAATTTTAGTTAATATAAAACTCTCTGCAGTCCGCAGTACCACTGTCAGCCTCTAGATGTCAGCATTCTCCAATCAGCAATAGGGATGCTGCATTTAGCCTTGCCATCTTCATTTCTCCAAAGGGACTTGTAGGAAGCTCCATGTAAGTCAGGGCAGAGTAGGGACCCCAGCTTCCCTCTGCAGAACCTCAAAATCTTCGTTGAACCAGAGACAAAGAGAGAGAGAAAGTCCTGGTCATAAAAACAGGGCTTAGCAAGCTTAGAGGGCTTTTTGCAGTCTAGTTTGAGCAAAGCTTGGGACAAATTCTACTATGGACTATTTATTTGGAGCATTTATTTATCTAGACTACGTCTACCATAATTCCCTGCCATCATGGCCACTCTTGGTGTCCAAAAAAAGTAACTTTTGCAAGCTTTGACCCAGGTGTGGAGGGAAAACAGCAGGCAGTGCTCCTTGACATGAGGACAGAAGCATTACGTAGGATATTCAGTTGTTGCAAACTGAGTCCAAAGGGCAAAAGTGGTTTGCACTCCATTAACTCAGCAGGAAGGAGAGGAGAGGAGTGAGGACGGGGTGGGTTCTTTCTCTTCCCAGTTGGCTTGGGCAAAAGCAAACTGCTGCAGCATCTCTTAGCTTGTGTCTTTCTTCCTCACAAGTAACTTTTGTCATCTTGACCACAACTCTGAAGTTGCTTGGCCATGCGTGTCCCAGTTTTCACCTGTGAATTGTTGAAGGGTGTGCCCTAAAACATATTTTAAAGATGAATTGTCACTCCTGGAAGCTTCCAGGAGATAAAAATGTTATTATTGTTGTTGTTGTTGTTGTTGTTGTTGTTAGAAAAGGCAGTTCAGTGAGTCCAGGGCTGCATCTGCCCTGCAGAAATAATCCAAGTTGACACCGCTTTAACTGCCATGGCTCAATGGTATGGGATTCTGGGATTTGTACTTCTGTGAGACATATAGCCTTCTCTGTCAGAGAGCTCTGGTGCTGCACCAAACTACAAATCCCAATATTCCATAGGATGGAGCCATGGCAGTTAAAGTTGTATCAGCCTGGATTATTTCTGCAATGCAGATGCAGCCTTTGTGGGTCAAAAGCCACAAAAAACAACCTTGGGGCCACATAGGGCCCCAGCCCCATGTACGGCCGACCCCCTGTTTCAAGGGCTGTAGGATGTGAGACCAAACAGGTATGATCTGACAAAGTCATGGGATCCATCCACCTTTCCCCCTCCTACTCTCTTTCTGTACTGACTCTCTTCTTGATGGCTTAAATGCTGTTTCTTTCTAACCTTGCTTTAATCCCAAATCCACTGACAAGGACAATCAAGCTTAACCTGGCTGCCTTTGCACGGATGACGCTGGGGCTAGCGGCCGGCCAGGGATGTAATTCTTTGCTAGTTCTCAAAGGAAGCAGCAAGTCATTTTTAAAAATTTCTTTCCCACTGCAAGAAACTCTGCAAAAGATCGTGCATAGTTTTGGTCTTCTTCTGCACCAGATTTGCACATGGTGGTTTTCTGCAACAAACAGCATTTTCTGTGAAGGGAGTGGCATTTGGTGCACAGAAAATAATATTCCTGTATAGAAGTCTTATTTTCGCCACAGAAAAGCCTGTTGCCTGCATGAGAAATGCTGTTTTTTGTGCAAAATGAGCAAGTGTGAATTTCGTGCAGAAGAAGTCCCTATGTGCAGCATTTTCTGCACAGAAAATACTATTTAACATTAAATAATATTTACTAAGAAATAACAATATTCCTGCACAGAAGTATTATTTTCTACACAGAAGACCCTGTTTTATAATGCTGTTTTCTGTATAAAACCAGCATGGTGGCTTGCCATGGTTAAAAGTTTGTTGTTGTTGCTGTTATTGTTGTTTGTTCCTCCAAGTTGTATCCTACTTATGGGGACCCTAAGGCAAAACTATCATGGCTTTTCCTTGGCAAATTTCTTTACAGGGGGTTTGCCTTTGCCTTCTTCTGCAGCTGAGAGAGTGTGACTTACCTAAGGGTCACCCAGTGGGTTTGCATAGCCGAGCTGAGATTCAAACCTCAGGGCCACCATAAGTTGGAGTGGGTCCAGGGGAGAGTGACCCAAATGGTGGAAGGTCTGGAAACCACTAAGCCCTACAAGGAGCAGCTTAAGAGGGGACATGATGGCCATGTTTAAATATCTGAAGGGATGCCATATTGAGGATGGAGCAAGCTTGTTCTCTGCTGCTCCAGAGACTAAGACATGGAGCAATAGATGCACTCTAGAGGAAAAGAGATTCCACTTCAACCTTAGGAAGAACTTCCTATTTGACAGTAGAACATGCTCCTGCCTCAGAAGGTGGTAAAGTCTTCTTCTTTGGAGGTTTTTGTGCAGAGATTGGATGGCCATTTGTCACAGGGATTGCTTGGATGGTGTCTTCCTGCATGGCAGAAGGACTGGATGTGCTAAGGGCCAGAAAGACAGCTGGTGTGTGGTCTCCCAGGTGAAATGTGGCCAACCTGTGATGACTTTTTGTCTTTCTCCCAGCAAGCAGAGCTCAGGGGAAGTTTCCTTGTTTGGACAACAACTCCCAGAATCCACCAGCCAGCTGGGTGGGGGATTCTGGAAGTTGTCATCCAAACAAGGAAATTTCCCCTGATCTCAGGTGTAGGACTACAGCTTTCCCCAAGTTGTTCATCACTGGCCATGCTTGCCAGCCAAAGTTTCTGGAGGGCTAAGAATCCCATAATCATGCAAGAGGGCAGAAGCACAAAGTATGTACTAGAATGATCTTGCAAGCCCCATATCTATCTATATATATATATATAGATAGATATAGATATAGATATATAGATATATAGATATAAAATATAATATCGATATCTATATAGATATAGATATATACATACAAACAAGCTCCTGTATTGGTGAGGCAGTGAATCCATCCCATGCTTTGGTATGCTTTAAAATGAGCTTTCCATGGTCCTGAACTGATTTAAGAAATGGTTTTTATCACCTTGGACAGTCCTTTTAAAGGCTGCAATAGTACCTGGAGTCAATTCAACATCCGACTGGCCTGGGATTCATTGGTTGCTATTGGGTGAGGATGAATATTTAGAATTGTTGTTGTTGTTGTTGTTGTTGTTGTTGTATGACTTCAAGTGGCAACCCTAAGGCAACTCTGTCATGGAGTTTTCTTGGCAAGATTTGCTCAGAAGAGGTCACTCAGTGGGTTTCATGGCTGAGCTGGGAATTGAACCCTGGGCTCTGGAGTCCAGGCAGAACCTGAAAATTATTAGTTAGGAAGCATATGGTTACTTGTAATGCATTATTCCTTTTCTTTTGTAACATAAGCTCCATTCCAAAAGTAACACAAGGAGTGGGAAAGAAGTTAGTTTACTGATGTACTCTGCAAAGCCTTTTTTTAAATTTTATTAGATATTATAAAAGATACAAAGACATCCAAAACGAACTTTCATCCATATCTCCATTCAGCACAGTTTATCTAGTTCAGGGGTAGGCAACCTTTCCCCTTTAAGGGCCGAGGGACTTCAGCTCCCAGAAGCCTCAGCCATGTTGGCCAATAGTCCCATGTTGGCCAATAGCTCCTGGGATTCTGGGAGCTGAAGTCCCTCAGCCCTTAAAGGGGAAAGGTTACCTACCCCTGATCTAGTTAAACATACATGCCTATATATTCTCCCACACTCATTCCCATTCAACAGAACTTCCCAAGCTAGAAGAGCTTTCCTTTTTCTTTGTCATTTTCTTTTTCCCCAGCTATTTCACGTCTCATCAATAGTGCCTAATTTAATCCTACTAAATCCAAGGGCTATCACTGTAAATCTAAATTATATATAAAATTCAAATTTAGAATTATATAATTGTTTGATAATCCTATATACCTAATTCAATCCTAATATTCCATTGATCACTTATATATTTTATTATCTGCTCCCCACCTTTTACATATTTCTTCTGATTTTCATTTCTTATAATACAAGTTAATTTATCCATTTCTGCCATCTCAATCAACCTTACTAACCTTTTTTCAGTGGGTCCTCCACATTCACTGGGGTTAGAGGCACAGGACTCCACACAAGTGGGAAAAGCACAAATAAAAGCAACTATTCTTTTTTACCCAAGAGAACACCTCTCTAGGAATCTCTAAGTCCTCCAGCACAATTCTAAGTTCAACATCTGCCAGATCGTGACCATAGAATAGCACTGGAGGACCTACAAATGCCTAAAGAAGTCTTTTCTTTAGTAATCTCTAGGTCTTCCAGTGCAACTCTATGGTCAACTGCTGGTAGAATTGTACTGGAGGGCCCAGCAATTCCTAGAAAGAACATTATTAATCAAATCCACAAATAATCAAATCCACAAAGTCAAAGCTGCAAAGGTAGAGGGCTGATTGCAGTTACTTTTGAAAGTTACTTGCCAAGGGCATTTTTGGAAGCATTTTGACAAGAATTTGTCAAGTTGGGCAACCAAGATGATGAAAGGTCTGGAAGCCATGCCTTCTGAAGAACAACTGAGGGATCTGGGCATGCTTAGCTTGGAGAAGAGAAAGCTGAGAGATGATATGATGGCCCTCTTTAAATATCTGAAGGGATGTCTTGTAGAAGAGAGAGTGAGCTTGTTTTCCGCTGCTTCAGAGATTTGAACACAAACCAATGGATTCAATTTGCAAGAAAGGAGGTTCCATTTACACATTAGGAAGACCTTCTTGACTGTAAGAGCTGTTGGACAGTGGACTAGACTACCTTAGAGGGTGGTGGACTCTCCATCTTTCATGTCTTTAATAGAGGTTGGATGGCCATCTCTCATTTCTGGATTCCTTATGCAGGCGGTTGAACTAAATGGCCTTTGTGGCCCCTTCCAGCCTTAGGATTCTATAGTTCCCTCATCAGTCCTAAGATCAACAAGCAATCCAACTACATACCCTCCTGATTCCAGGACCCCCCCCCCAAAAAATGGCAGCTCGCAAATATTAGAGCTCTATTCAAAAACAATGGCATGTACATGTGCACAGGCTGCCACTTTATCCCTCCCTGCTTGTCCCTCCTGCAAAGAGCGAGACCATGGGACTCAAAGTCCATGAATGGGGAGAGACAACTGCAGTAACTGTTCCTGGATAGGAATCAGAATTCTGGGAGATGTAATCCAAACAAGGAAACTTTCCAGAGCTCAAACCTAAGACTACAACTTTCCACAGATCCTCTAGCCTGGGCTGGGCTTGTAGCAGGAATCAGGTTCAGCACCATGGATAGTACCAACAACTCAATAAATGCGACGTGGATTCCCTGCCTACCAACATGGAGACCACCAGCCACCACGAATCCCGGCCCATTCTGCCAGTGGTCCGTGCGATGACTGAGCGTGCTTCGGCACCTGGCATCATTTGTGGGTTTTGTTACTGTGTGGGAGACACAGCTGCATCCAAATATCCTTGAGGAGGCAGATGGGCAGCATCTCCGCTCTCTCCCTTAGAGAGAATCTCAGATGAACCCGCAGGATTCACGTGCTTCAGAGAAGCCCACGCAGACCATGGTGGTTCAACACAGCTGTGGAGGGAAGAAGAAAGTTAATGGGTGCTCTCTCTTGCCTGACACTTAGAGGTGGGTGATGGGCAATTGGAAACACCCTGTTGCCCTGTAATCCTATGGATTAAGACTCACGTGGGCCACATGTGGCCTACTGATCATTTTTGTGGCCCACAGGCTTTCCTGGGCTGGAATTCATTGTGGGGCTCACCTCTGTATAAGTGGACTTATGTTTATAGTAAATAGAATTGGGAATCATAGAATCCTAGAGTTGGAAGAGACCACAAGGGCCACCCAGTCCAATCTCCTGCCATGTAGGAACTCACAATCAAAGCACTCCCAACAGATGGCCATACAGCCTCTGTTTAAAGACCTCCAAAGAAGGAGACTCCACCAATCTCTGAGGGAGTGTGTTCCACTATTCAACAGCTCTCACTGTCAGGAAGTGCCTCCGAATGTTGAGGTGGAATCTCTTTTCCTCTAGTTTGCATCCACTGCTCTGTGTCCTAGTCTCTGGAGCAGCAGAGAACAAACTTGCTCCATCCTCAATATGACATACTTTCAAATATTTAAACAGGGCTGTCACATCATGTCTTAACCTTCTCTTCTCCAGGCTAAATATACCCAGCTTCCTAAGTCTCTCCTCATAGGGCTTCATGGTTTCCAGACCTTCCACCATTTTGGTTGGCCTCCCCTGGACACAGACCATCTTCTCGACATCCTTTTAAAACTGTGATGCCCAGAACTGGGCACAGTATTCCAGGTGAGCCCTGACCAAAGCAGAACAGAGTGGCACTATGACTTCTCTCGATCTAGACACAATACTGCTGTTGATTCAACCTAGAATCGCATTGGCTTTTTTAGTTTTTGTTACTACATAGAGGAGCTGGCAAAGTGACCACTGCACATGCATACTGGTGCACATCCAGACTGGAGCATAACGGGTGCCGATGCAGATCAGACCTTCCCAATATGCATCCTGACAATGGGTTGGGACTGCCAATGCAAACTGGGAGAGTCTGGTGTCCATTGGGATACCAGATAGCGAGTGGCAGTGCACACCAGTGGAGCCCAATGCACCTTGGGAAAGGCTTGCCCGTACCTGATGCACATCTCCACCATTCACTAGGAAGGTGTTGTAGCGCCTCTGCTATGCGCGGCCAAGGATGGGTAAAGCTACATGATATAGTCTGTGATACAGAACCACAGTCTTGTGGTGGGTTTTCCCATAGCAAAAAAAGTGAGTGATGTTCTTCCTGAATCCTCCAAGATAAGCAAAGCCTTGCTGAAATATGTCCCCAAAGAATCAATTCCCCCCCCCCCAAAAAAATTGGAGGAGGAGTTCCAGATACTTTCTGGTTTAAATTTTGCTTTTTAATCTTCATGCTTTTGGCAATTAGGTCCAGAATTAGATCTATTGATAATCATTCCTTGTCTAGCAAAAGGCTCTTTGTGGCATGCTGAGAGACCCTTTTCCTCTCTGGCCATGGCAGAAAATTCTGCACACTTGGCCAAGATGGGGAAGAAGTGGCAAGGTTTTGGAATCTGAAACCAAAATTTGAGGCAGGTTTCAGATAAGCTATCTTCCTTAACCTATCCCCCTCTAGATGTGCTGGACTCAATGCCCATCATCCCTAGCTGGCTGGCTAGGGATGATGGGCATTGTGGTCCAGCACATCTACAGGGGGACAGATGGGGAAAGGCTGGTATATAAAGTCAGTGAGCTTAATAATACTGGAATTGGACTCTGTTCCCCACCCTAATGGAGTGGCAATCTTTATGATTTTCTATTATCCCTCTTTACAGATTACAATTAAACAACAACAACAACCTATTAAGAAGCAAATAAGGAGGGACATCCTTTACTGTAAAAACCCAACCTCAGCAGCAGCACTTAAAAGGTGTGGGATATAATTGGCACTCCTGACCACTAGAGGGGGGTGTCTTCTCAAGAATAATTGTCCCTCTCTAGCCTCAGCTCTCTCTGATAAACAAGCCCTATTCTATAGTGCCCCCTAGAGTACAAGAATATGCTGCACCTCAAAAGAGCATCATTGTTTTAGGATTCATATGCAGTGTGCATAGTTCTGGAAAAGACCACGTGGGTAGGGAAGGAGGAAGATTGGGGTGTGCCTGTGTTTCCCAGCTTTCCAAGCAGGAATAAGAAGAAGGTTAAGAAGGGTACCTAGGAGTAGGTAACCATGATGCATACTCTATTTGCTGGTGGATTCCATTTCAGTGGGGCAGCAAGTTCCCTCTGTGTTTCAGCCTGAACTTTTGAGAGGTTATTTTAGAGGCTCAACCCATTTTGGAAAGATAGCTTTGAGCACCTTAGATGGCAGGTTTAGAGTCTGGACTGAAACCTGAAGCAGATTCACAACCCCACTGACATGAAGGCACCAGAAGTTACTGTCAGCATCATTAACTCTGGTACCCAATCAGTTCAGACGTATTTGTATGGTGTATAGTGGTTTGATTGTTGGACTATGACTCTGCAGACCAGGGTTTGAATCCCAGCTCAGCCATGTAAACCCACTGGGTGACCTTGGGCAAACCACACTGTCTCAGCCTCAGAGGATGGCAATGGCAACCTCCACTCTGAAGAAACCAGCCAAGAAACCCCCATGATAGGTTTGCCTTAGTGTTGCCATAAGTTGGAAATGACTTGAAGGCACACAACATTAATAACTGCTTGTTTAAAGTCCAACCAGTGTTTTGTTTTTGTTTTTGTTTTAAAAAAACATCCCCCCCCCAATGCAGAGACATAAGTATCTGACCCTATCTGATCTTGGAAGCTAAGCAGAGTCATCCCTAGGTAGTACCTGGAAGGGAGACCACAAACAAATACCAAGTGCTGGAAGCTCTATTTCAGGGGAAGGAACTGGCAAAACCACTGCTGAGTACACTTTGGCTAAGAAAACCCTATGAAATGCAGGGGGTTGCCTTAAACTGACAGGCATCTTGAAGGCCCGTACATTCACACTCCCCAAAGTGTATCACACCGCAGCTCCACTGGTTGCAAAATACTTTGATAAGTTGTTGTTTTTTCCTCATGGATGCTTTGGTGAGACCTGCATCCTATTCTGGGCACCACAATTTAAGAAGGATCTTGACAAACTGGGAGGTGTCCAGAAGGGTTTGACCAAGAGGTTAAAAGGCCTGGAAGGCGAGCCCTAGGAGGAGCATTGAGGGAGTTGGGAATGTTTATCATGGAGAAGAGAAGATCAAGAGGTGACATGACAGCCATCTTTAAATATCTGAAGGGATGTCACATAGAAGATGGAGCAAGCATTGTTTACTGCTGCTCCAGAGGGGAGGAATCAAAGGAACACCTTCAAACGGCAAGAAAGGAAATTCTGATTAAATGTTTGGAAGAACTTCCTGACAGTGAGAGCTGTTGGACAATGGAAGGGACATCCTCAGAAGTTGGTGGTCTCTCCTCTGATGGAGGGTTTTAAGCAGCGGTTGGATGCCCACCTCTGAGAGATACTCCTGCTCTTGATTTCCTGACTTAGCAGGGAGTTGGATTAGATACAGTGGTTTCCAAACTTTGGTCCTCCAGATGTTTTGAATTCCTGACTGTTGGCCAAGCTATCTGGGGCTTTTGGGAGCTGAGGTCCAAAACACCTGGAGAACCAAAGTTTGGGAATCACTGGATTAGAATAATATAATCCTAGATCTGGAAGAGACCCCAAGGACCATCCAATCCAACTCCGTTCTGCCATGAAGGAAGACACAATCCAAGCCCTCCCTGTGACAGACAGATGGCCACCCAGCCTCTGTTTAAAAACCTCCAAAGAAGGAGACTTCACCACAATCTCCGAGGGAGCGTCTTCCACTGTCAAAGAGCTCTGACCATCAGGAAGTTCCTCCTGAGATTTAGGTAAAATCTCTTTTCCTGTAATTTGAATCCATTGCTTCATGTCCTATTCTCTGGAGCAGCAGAAAACAAGCTTCCTCCATCCTCAACATGGCATCCCTTCAAATATTTAAACTGGGTTATCATGTCCCTCCTTAACCTTCTCTTCCCCAGGCTCAACATATCTAGCTCTCTAAATCTCTCCTCATAGGGCTTTATGGTTTCTAGACCCTTCACCATTTTGGTTGCCCTTCCCTGGACATGCTCCAGCTCAGAGGTTGGCAACCTACGGCCTGTGGGCCAGGTGCGGCCCGCAGAGGCCTTTGGACCAGCCCCTGCCCAGTCCTGCCTTTCATTGCCTTTCATCGCCGCGGGGGTCCTCTGGGGCTCCATTTTGGATTCCAAAATGGCACCTGGAGTCTCACGCGAGACTCCGGGGCGGCGCTGGGCCTCTCGGAGGCTTGGCACTGCTGAGGGAAGCCTCCTGGGGGAGCCCGCCATCATGCACATGCACGTGTGATGCAGGGGGGGCGGCCGCCATTTTGTCTTTCAAAATGGCGGCACGCGGGGGGTAAGTGTGCACGCGCACAAGCACGCACACCAGCCCCCAGCGCCATTCTGTCCCCCCTCTTAGTCCGTCGGCAAAAAAGTTGCTTGTCAACATCCTTTTTGAATTGTGGTGCCCAGAACTGGGCACAGGATTATTCCAGTTGAGGTTGCCCAAAGCAGAATAGAGTGGTGCTATTACTCTAGAACAGTGGTTCCCAGTCCACCAGCTCTTTTGGACTCCATCTCCCAGAATGTTTGGTGATTGGCCAAGCTGGCTGGGGCTTCTGGGAGGTATTGGGGGGAAAGAGAAAAAGAGAATGTTCAGATGTTTTTATTGTCCCAAACCCAGGGTAACCAGACATCCTCCTTTTCCAGGATGTGTCCTACATTTCAGCCTTTTGTCCAGGAGGAATTTCAAAATGTCCTCCACTTTGAGCATGACCCAGAAGCATGTTTTTACATTTTATGAGTGTTCTTAGCTTTTCTTTGGTCATGTCCTCCGTTTTATCTTGAAGGTCCTACCATTTTTGGTGCCTTGTCCTCCTTTGCAGTGGGGACATTTGGTCACCCTGCCCAAAACTGGTGTCAGCATAAGTCTTGTGTTTAACCATCAGCAAATGCTGGATCCAAACCCATCCGGAAACCTGTCTTTGAAGAGGGGCGACTCTTATTTTAATACATAATATATGAGTGAAAACCAAGGTAGCCGCACTTGGCACGGATTCAGATATTTGAAAATGTTGTGGTCTTTTCCTCCGCTGTCACACAGACACACACAAGGAGTTCCCGTTCTGTCTCTTCCTTCCTTCCTTGTCTGGCATCTGCCGTCCTAATCCTATTGCCGATGATGTGAATCTTTCTGATTAAACTGGCCCAGGCGTTGTCGACAAGGTCTTATCTGCTGACAAAGCCAGCTGGCTCTTTGGGAAGAAAGGGGCTGGAAAAGAAAGAGCAAAAGGATGTTGTGTTGGGGCAAAGGCAAGAGGGCCATGCTTTGGGTCTTTTGTGTTACCCTTTGGTCCAAAATCCTTGGCCTACTTTCTTCCCAGTTTTACGGGGCTCCTTTAGGCTGCATCCGCACTGCAGAAATAACCCAGTTTGATAGTGCTTTAAGTGCCAGGCTCCATGCAATGGGAATTGTATGGCAATTGCTGTTTGTTGTGGCACCAGAGCTCTGTTAAGCTCTGAAGCAGTGATTCCCAAATTCTGGTTCACCAAATGTTTTGGACTTCTGCTCCCAGAATTCCTGGCTGTTGATTAAGCTGGCTGGGGCTTCTGGGAGTTGAAGTCCAAAGCACCTAGAGGACCAAAGTTTGGGAGTCGCTGCAAGGGATGTCATGTAGAAGATGGAGCCTTCTGTTGCTCCAGAGAGTAGGACATGAATCAATGGATTCCAAATGACAAGCAAAGAGATTCCACCTAAAAAGGAAGAACTTCTTGACTGTAAGAGCTGTTGAACAGTGGAATGGGCTGACTTGGAGGATGATGGGCTCTCCATCTTTTGGAGGTCTTTAATCAGAGGTTGGATGGGCCTCTTTCCGGAGGGCTTTAGTTGCGTATTCATGGCACAGTCGGGTTGGACTAGGTGACCCTTGGGATCCCTTCCAACTCAAAGACTCTATGGTCCAAAACACACAGCAGAAATAATCCAGTTTGAGACCACTTGAACTGCCCTGGCTCAATGTTAGGGAATTCTAGGAATTGTAGTTTTGTAAGACATTGAGCCTTCTCTGTCAAGAGAGTTCTGGTGCCACAATAAACTACAATTCCCAGGATTCCCTACCACTGAGCCAGGGCAGTTAAAGCAGTCTCAGACTGGATTATTTCTTCCATGTCTTGTGGGCTCAGGGCCATGGTTTCCTTTATTGAATCGATTCTTCTCTCTTGGAGCTGCTTTCCGCTTTCTCCAGCATTACTACCTTTTCCAGTGAGTCGGGTCTTCTCATGATATTATTATTATTATTATTATTATTATTATTATTATTATTATTATTATTATTATTCCCCTGCTTTCCCCCTAAAATTGGGACCCAAAGCAGCTATGGTATGTCTAAAGTACAATAGCTTCAATCAAATCATTGTGGCTTCTAGGGGCAATTGAGGCTTGACTTACTTTTAGAGCCATTCGTTTGACTTTTTAGCAGTCCAGGGAATCTGCAGAACTCTCCTCCGGCCCCACATTTCAAATTATTTTATTTTTCTGCCCCCTCTCTGCTTTCCTCACTGTCCAGCATTCCCCACCGTATGTAGAAATCAGAAATACCAGACCTTGTATGATTCTGAGTTTTGGTATTTAATGATCTATCTTGATACTTCAGGATCTTGACTAGTTCCTTCCTGGCTGCCCTTCCAAGTCCTAGCCCTCTTCTGCCTTCTTGACTGCTCTCTCTCTGCATTTGGATTGAGGAGTGAGCCAAGGTATAGAAAATACTGAATATCTCCTTGTCTTCCTCCTTGACTTTGAGGTCACGCAAGTCTTCCATGTTTGCTGTTGTTGCCAGCCACGCTTAGGACTTGGATGGGAGACCGCCAACGAATACCGGGTGCCATAGGCTCTATTTCAGAGGAAGGAACTGGCACAACCCTCTCTGGGTCTTCCCTGCCTAAGAAAACCCCATTAAATCCATGGGAGACCTGAAGGCACAGACACAAGGCATGAGATCCCATTTGATCTTGGGAGCTAAGCAGGGTCAGCCCTGGTTAGGGCTTGGATGGGGACACACCAAAGAATGCCAGGTGCCATAGGCTCTATTTCAGAGGAAGGAATCCCAGAATTCCTTAGCCTTGAGCCAGGGCAGTGAAAGTGGTGCCCAACCAGGTTATTTCTCCAGTGTGGATGCAAGTGTTGGCTTGGCTTGCATGAAACCATATTTTTTTGTAGGGGGGGGGAGACATCTAATGATGAGAGTTGTACCAATGAGATATATATAATTGGTACAACTCTCATCATTAGATGTCTCCCCCTGTATATATATATATACACACACACACACACACACACACACACACACGCATACTATATATATATATATATATATATATATATATATAGTGTGTGTGTGTGTGTGTGTGTGTGTGTGTGTGTGTATATATATATATATATATATATATGTCTGTGCCTGGCTTCCATTCCACCAAATGCATCTGAGGAAGTAGACTGAAATCTAGGAAAGCTCCAGCTGCCAACTTCTTTCTTTCAGTGAGTCTCAAAGGTGCTTGCTACAAGATCTCTCTACGATGGGAGTTGTAGTCCAACCAGTCATCATCATCCTCCTCCAACATTTCCCCAGACTTTCTTCTGCGGCTGTGTCGGCTTGGCTCGCATGCAGCCAGCCTTTTTTTTGGAGGGGGGAGACCCCGCAAAGGCGACCTAAGGAGGACCCCCTCCCCTCCCCTCCCCCCCCCCCGCGCGCGCCAGGGGTCCCGATCCTTGCTGGGCCCCTCCCTGCCTGCCTCCCTTTCCTCGTCCGGCCTTCCTTCCTTCCTTCCCTGGTTGGCCGGAGGGAGGGAGGGAGGGAGGGAGGCGGGGAAGGGATTAAGGCCGCGCGGTCCTGGTGCGATGGGGGCTCGGGCGTCGGGGCCGGCGGGGTCGGCGGGCTCGGGCGTGGGCCCTTCTGGGGTCGGCGCCTCCGAGCCCTGGCCCTGCCTGGCCCTGGGCCGTTGGCTCTAGCCGATGGGGCGCCGCGGGGGGGGTCCCTCGGGGGGCCATGGGCCTGAAGGGCGTCTCGCCCCCGTTCCGGCAGCTGGGCTGCTTCTCGCCCGTCCTTTGCCAGTGCAAGGTCACCTGCAGCAACCGGACCCTCTCGCTCGTCTTCGGCTGCAAGGTGAGAGGGACCCCCAGGGAAGGAGGGAAGGAGGGAAGGGAGGAAGGAGGGAAGGAGGGAAGGAGGGAAGGAGGGAAGGAGGGAGGGAAGGAAGGAAGGAAGGAGGGAGGGAAGGAGGGAGGGAAGGAAGGAAGGAAGGAAGGAGGGAAGGAAGGAAGGAGGGAAGGAAGGAAGGAGGGAAGGAAGGAAGGAAGGAAGGAAGGAAGGAAGGAAGGAGGGAAGGAGGGAGGGAAGGAAGGAAGGAAGGAGGGAAGGAAGGAAGGAAGGAGGGAAGGAGGGAGGGAAGGAAGGAAGGAGGGAAGGAAGGAAGGAAGGAGGGAAGGAAGGAAGGAAGGAAGGAAGGAAGGAAGGAAGGAAGGAAGGAGGGAAGGAAGGAGGGAAGGAAGGAAGGGGCATCGGTCCCCAGGAGACCCCCACTTCCGCTCCCGTCCTGCTCCCGGTGGGCATCGTCCAGAACCAGCCACCTCCAGGGATGCCAGCCATGGATGGGGGAAAGGAGGGTACCACCTAAGTGGGCATCCTGCTCCGAAAAAGAGGGAGAAAGGGAACGAAGGAAGGAAGGAAGGAAGGATGGAAGGAAAGGATCATCGCCCCATGATGGGCATCGACCCACTTTCGGGGGATGCTGGTGGGCACCCAGCCCCAGAGGCCTTCAGGGAGTTCGGGGGCAGGGGGGAGAAATGGAGGCCCGGTGGCATAGAGAAAGGGGGCATCGACCCCATGGTACTATTCTTGCTACTCCTACTGGTGGGCATCCAGCCCCAAAGGGCCCTTGGGGTGGAGGGAGGGTGGCATGGAGAAAGTGGGCATCGCACTGGGGGGCATCCAGCCCCAGAGGCCTCCAGGGATACCTGGCATTGCATTGCATTGCATGGGGGCAGGGGGGAGAAATGGAGGCCCGGTGGCATAGAGAAAGGGGGCATCGACCCACTGGAAGCAAGGGGGGGGGATACTGGTGGCGGGCATCCAGCCCCAGAGCGGCCTTCAGGGATGCCAGGCAGGAGAAGAGGGAGAAAGGGAAGAAGGGGCACAGTGGGCATCGCCTCTTGGGGGCACCGACCCAATTTAGGGGGAGACTGGTGGGCATCCGGACCCAGAGGCCTATAGGGATGCCAGGCAGCAGGGCATCAGGGTGGGCATCCAGTCCCAGAAGCCTTCAGGGGTGCCAGACAAGGGAGGAAGGGAGGAAGGGGACTTGGGCACAGTGGGCAGCGACCCATGGGGGGCATCGACTCAATCTAGGGGATGCTGGTGGGCATCCAGCCCTAGAGGCCTATGGGGATGTCAGGGAGGGAGAAAGGGTGGCATAGAGAAAAGTGATCATTGCCCACTCTAGGCCTATGGGGATGCCAGCCATGGGGGGAAAGAGGGAGGGAGGGTGGCATGGAGAAAGAGGGCATCTCCCATGATGTGCCTTGACCCACTTTAGGGGGATACTGGTGGGCATCCAGATCCAGAGGCCTTCCCATGCCAGCCAGTCTTTTGGCCAGAGGACGCCTGGCTGGCCTTTGGGCCCAAGGTGGCAAGGCTGAGGGGTGGGTGGGAGAAGCCAAGATGGCAGGGGTCGGAGGAAGGGGGTCGGGAAACCTGGAAGCCTTCTGGGCATGGCAGGGGGAGCAGGGGCAGTGGCCAAGGGAGGGGGCATATATGGTCACCTTTAATAGCCAAAGAAGGAATGCCACCCATATTGTGCCCCCCCCTCGCCCAACAGAGCCAGGCTGTTTTCTGCAGAGACAGAGTGACCAGGCATCCTCTTTTTCCAGGACCTGCCCTACATTTCAACCTCCTGTCCAGGAAGAATCCCAAAACGTCCTCCATTTGGGGGCTTGGCTTTACATTTCTATTAATGTTTTTAGCTTTGATTTGGTCATGCCTTACAGTTTTTTTCTGGAGTATCCTACATTTTGCAGTGTCTTGTCCTCCTTTGCGACTGGTCGCCCTTGTCTGGAGAACAGGAACCCATGGCTTCAAATGGCAAGAAAAAAAGGGTTTGGTGGAAGCCTTAGGAAGGATTTATTGACTGTGAGAACTGTTGGACAGTGGATTATGGGCTTCCTCGGAGGATGGTGGGTTCTCCTTCTTTGGTGGTCTTTAAGCAGAGTTTGGATAGGCATCTTTTAGAAATGCTTTGGTTGGGTATCCCTGCCTGGCAGGGGGTTGGAATAGATAACCTTTGGGGTCCCTTCCAATTCTGCAATTCTATGCCCAGCAGCATCAAGCAGGTGCTGCAAAGAAGAGCAGCCTTCTGGGACATGCAACTGGCTCCACGTGCCTCGCTGGTGTGATTATCCTCAGATTTCCTCATTGGCTTGTGGCTTTGTATGTGTGTGTGTCTGTGTGGGGGAGTGTGGTGTGTGTCATCAAGTCATTTCTGACTTATGGCAACCCTACCACAGGGTTTTCTTGGTAAGTTTCTTCAGAGGGAGCTTGCCATTGCCATCCTTTGAGGCTAAGAGAGTGTGACTTGCCTAATGAGTTTACATTGCTGAGCCAGGATTCGAACTCAAGTCTCCAGAGCCCGTAGTCCAACAATCAAACCACTACGCCACACTGGTTCTCTTTGTGGCTTTACTTAATGCTTTGTCACCATGAGAGTGACAGTGGATGGAGAGCTTTGGAAAAGTTACTTTTCAGGTGAATAAAATCTCCCAAATCCCCCAGCTGGCTTTTAAAGAAACCAGGTGTGTGACCACCTTTCAGTGGCGCCATAGGCCTTTGCTTCTAGACTGGGCCACCTACCAAAAAGTCACTGGTCAAGGAAGGATTCTGGGAGTTGGAGATCCTTTTTTTGAAAAGAAACTTTTCCAAAATCTGGTGTGATCCAAACAAAGCCTAGCCTGGCGTGAAAAGTCCCTTCCTCCTATATCCTGACTTATTGTGATAAATTTCCCAGCTGTTTTTTAAAAAAGGCAACTCTTGAACTCAGGACTTTGAACGGGGTGAAGCAAAGGTGGGCAACTGTGACAGGTTGGGGGCCAGTTTCCTATCCTTAGGGCCCAGTGGGGACTATTGCCCAAAAAACACCCCAAAAGAAAATTGGAAGTAGATAGAAAAGTTCTGGTTTTCAAAAAAAAAAATAGAGAGAAAAAAGAGGAGGTATCTTTGGATGTTGTTAAACAGTGCAGTGAGGCCCTGAAGCTTATTTAAAATGTAATTACTGATACTAGCATCTTCTGGGAGAGGAAAGTCACTCCATTTTAAAATTGAAATTCCTCCAGAGGTGCCTGGAGGAATGGAAAATGTCCTTGGTGGGCCACATCTGGCCCACCATCACTAGATGATATATCTTTTTTTTAGGGCAAAAGACTATAGGATATGTCTTTTTTTAGATGATAGGATATGTGTTTTTTAGGGCAAAAAGCCTATAGGGTCTGTCTTCTTTTTTTTAGGTTAAAAGACTATAGGGTATAGGGTTTTTTGGGCTTTTTCGGGCTGTTAGCCCCTGTTCTAGAAGAATATATTCCTGACACTTCCCTGAAGATGCCAGCCACAGATGCAGGCAAAATGTCAGGAATATATTCTTCTAGAACACAGCCTAACAGCCCGAAAAACCCACAAAAACCTATGGATGCCGGCCGTGAAAGCCTTTGACTATAGGGTATGCCTTTTTTTTTTAGGATAAAAGACCATAGGATATGTCTTTATTAGGGCTTAAGACTATAGGGTATGCCTTTTTTAGGGTAAAAGACCATAGGATATGTCTTTATTAGGGCTTAAGACTAGTATAGGGTATGCCTTTTGGGGGGGGAGTGGGGGCAAAATAGGGTATGTCTTTATTAGAGCTTTGTCTTTTTTAAAGGTTCATCTTTGCCAATGGTGACATTCTTTCCAGGGGACTACAATATCCCAGAGAGCCAGTGTGGTGCAGTGTGGTTTGAGCGTGAAACCCACCGGGTGACTTTGGTCAAGTCACACTCTCTCAGCCTCAGGGGAAGGCCATGGCAAGCCTCCTTTGAATAAATCATGTCAAGAAAAGCCCAGAATAGGGTGGCCAGAAGTCAGAAACAACTTGAAGGCACACCACCACCACAATTTCCAGAACCCCACCACCAATGGGATTTGTAGTCCCCCCCCCCCCCCAAAAAAAGGACTTCCCTTTTGTTGTTCTCTCCTTGGCTTTGCAGAGTGTAAGACCAGCTTTGGAGCAAGAAAGGGCAGGGAGGGAGAGGGTTGGCGCTTTTTCCAAGCTGCCTTCTTAATCTTTGCCAGCCCAAAGCTTTGTGTGTGTGTGTAGTGTGTCGCCTTCCTGTAAAAGTCCCGGCCAGGCCTTGTGAACCTGGGATTATGCTTTTTAATCTTCTGACACAGAGCGTGAAGATGGAGGAGGGTTGTAATAATGCAGAGACAAGGCAAAAGGAGGGGGAGGAAGGCGGAAGGAAAGGCAGCCCAGGCTGAGAATGAGCAGGAAATAAAAAAGAAAAGAAAATTACTCTGGTGGGGCTTTAAAAAATCTCCATCTTCTCTTAATTAATTAATTTCATTTGTATGCCACCTGTTTCCCAAAAGGGACCCAAGGCAGCTCACAGATAAAAATATTAATAACAACAATAATTACAATAAAGTTGAAAACAATTAATATAGTTTAAAAAACAAAGCTGCAGCCATGTTTAATATTCAAAAGCATGCACAAACATTTAGTTTGTTGGGGATTTTTGTCAGAAGAGGCATCATTCATCTGCCATGAGATATGAAACAACTTCTACTGAGAAGAGGACCTGCTGAAGCTTTATATAGGCATGGAGCAGCCAATCAGTATTAACAGCCAATCAGAAGGCAGTACCAGCAGCCAATCAGAATTTAGGGGTGTGGCTTAGGACACTATATAAAGGGTTTGTCCAGCCATGGTTTCCATTGATGGTGTGGTCCTCCTGCACAGAATGTCACAGGTGGGTTCAGAGAATATTATTTGACACTACTTGTCACTTTCTGATGCTTCTTCATGGGAAGATTTTTCTCTTCCATGTTTGTTGTTGTTCCACAAAAGCCCATTAAGGACATGCCTGAAAATGATAGGCAAGATATACAATGTCTGCTTATTGATTTGGAGTGTTCAGAGTTGTGTGTCTGAAAGCACAATGCATTCTCCCATGAGCTTTGTAAGCCAAAAGAATAATTTATTCTCGTGCCTTTGGCAGGGAGGGATGGTCCTGTGCGTGTCTGTTTGTGCGGTCAGCTTCATTTTGTGGTGTAGGAAATGATGTTATAGAGAGTTGTTCGTTGGAGAATTGTGACATGTTTCCCACCATGCACAGTTTTTTTTCTGTTGTTGTTGTTGTTGTTGTTGTTGTTGTAACTTTTCAAGTTGACTCAACCTTTGGTGACCATTTCAGAGCTTTCTTGAGAGGAGGTTTGCCACTGTTGTCTTCCTTTGAGGCTGAGACAGTGTGACTTGTTCAAAGTCATCCCGTGGATTTCCGTGGCTCAATGGAGATTCTCTTTGGAATCCTGGGCCAATGCTCAAACCACTAACCTATGCTGACTCTAATGCCTTCAAGTCAAGTCTGACTTATAGCAACCTTATCCAGGGTTTTTCTTGGCAAGATTGGTTCAGAGGAGGTTTGCCATTGTTTTCTTCAGAGGCTGAGAGCATGTGACTTGCCTAAGGTTGCTTACCTAGTCTGAGAGAGTGTGATTTGCAGCCTTCTCCTTGGGTTTTCCTGGCAAGATTGGTTCAGAGGAGGTTTGCCATTGCCTTCCTCGGAGGCTGAGAAAATGTTCTCCAAGGGAGAGTCTGTGGTTGAGTGGGGATTTGAACCCTGTTTTCCTAGATTTCCTGTTCTGTAACTGCACCATGCTGGTTCTGAGTTTTATTTGCTCACTGAAATATGATAAATAATGTCCAAATTCTACAGCTCTCAGCCTGATAAAGAATTTGGCAAAGCAAAAAAAACTAGCCATTGAAATATTTCAGCTGAAAAATAATACAAAACTTTAGGACATTTTAATAACAAAATATACTAAGGCCATTCCTCTCATCTGATGCCTGTCTGGAATGCCAAGTGGATCAATGTCTGGTATTATTATTGCTACTGTTATTATAATACAGTAGTTATTTAATCTTTCTTTTCCCCCAGTCTTGGGACTCCAGACAGCTTCCAAAAGTGAATACAGGTCCAGAGGAAAGGTTACATCACTGAAAGATGCAAAAGACACAATGCAGTTAAATTTATCAGTTGAGTATTGTGTTGTCTCAGGGGTTTGGCCTCAGGTGATGTCATTGTGATCCTCAGTTGCACAGAGGAAAGCATTGAAATCCAAAACTTCAAGTCTAATATTACACCCTCCAGTTATCCCAATTTGGAAAGGACAGATCCAATTAATCCTCTGCCGTCCCACTTTTTCAGCTGCTTTTGAAATGTCCCGGTTTCTCTCTTCTCCTCCTTCCCCCTTCAATTGCTGCAAAATGAGTTCAAAGCACAAAGGCCATTTGCACTCTATTAATTCAACAGGGGAGCAGAGGGTGGCATTTTGTTCTTCTCTCCACTTCCTCAGTTTCCTCCTCCATCCTTGGTTTACTTCTGTTGCTGCAAACTGAATTGCAAAAGTTAACTCCATTAACTCAGCAGCAGCAAAGAGGAGAGGAGTGGTATCTCGCCCTTCCCAGTTAGTTTAGGTAAAAGCAAACTGCTGTAGCCTTTCCTAAGTTGGTGCATCCTTCCTAACTTAACAACTTTTGCCATCTTGACCACAAGCTCATGTTGCTTGGCTACACATGCTTTGGTTTTCATCCGTGAAATGTTGGAGTGATTCCCAAACTTGAGTCACCCAGATGTTTTGGATTTCAGCTCCCACAATTGCTGACAGCTGGCCAAACTGCCTGGGGCTTCTGGAAATTGAAGTCCAAAACATCTGGAGGACCAAAGTTTGGGAACCACTGTGTTACAGGCAGCTACTAATTTTTTATCCATAGATTCAACCATCCACAGTTCGAGAATATTAATCATATACCTTGATTTTGACATTTTATATAAGGGGCACCATTTTACTAAGCCATTGTATTTAATGGGACTTGAGCATCCATTTTGGTATCTACAGGAGAAGGGGGTCTTGGAACCGTACCCCAGCAGATACAAAGGACCCACTCTATAATAAATGAGAGATATATACTGTATATACACACACGTATACACATACATAGATAGATATGAACATACACTTTTCAAGACACTCTTTTTGCCCTGCGTTTCCAACCTCTCCCAGGGAAGAGGGCCCTAGCCCAGGGATCAGAAGAGTAATCTACCCAAATAAGTTAGAATAAAGATTTTACTGTCCTTGTGTCCCAGCCATCTGGCAGCCAGGATCAGTCTTTTTCAATGCCGGAGAAGTCCTCCTCTTTGCTTTTGAGGATGTGTGTGTTTCTGTGCCTTCAGGTCACCAGTCGACTCATGGCAACTCCAAGAATTTTGTAGGGTTTTCTTATGCAAGAAATCTTCAGAGGTGGTTTTTGCCATTTTCTTCCTCTGAAATAGCCTACAGTCCCTGGTATCCATTGGCAGTCTCCCATCCAAGGACTAACCAGGGCTGGCCCTGCTTAGCTTCCAGGGTCAGACAGGATCTGGTGCCTTTAAGCCAGGGGTAGGCAACCTTTCCCCTTTAAGGGCCGAGGAACTTCAGTTCCCAGAATCCCAGGAGCTATTGGCCAACATGGCTGAGGCTTCTGGGAGCTGAAGTCCCTCGGCCCTTAAAGGTTGCCTGCCCCTGCTTTAGGCTATGTGATGGTATGTGCTTTTAAGTCGTCAGTCAACTTTATGGCATCCCCAGGAATTTCATTGGGTTTTCCTAGGCAAGAAATCCTCAAGAGGTGGTTTTGCCAGTTCCTTTCACTGAAATACAGCCCATAGCACCTGGGATTCATTTGTGGTCTCCCATTCAAGGACTAACCAAGGCTGACCCTGCTTAGCTTCCAGGGTCAGCCAGGATCTGGTGCCTTTGCCATATTTAGGAGGAACAGATGTCAATTGCAAGACCACCATTGACTCCCTGGGCCTTTTCACTTGCTCCTTCCTGCTGCACCTGTGCCTTAATAAAATAAATAGATATTACTAATACGCACAAATATGTTGGACCTTCAGTTTGCAAATGATTTGAGGCCTGTTCCTATAAATGTCCTCCTTCCTAGAACTCAGCAATGCAGAACAAGAGAGTATCTTAAGCCTGGGTGGCTTGTTGTGAAGGAATAAAGCATCCCCAACCTTAATAACCCCTTTGAGGGATTCTTCTTCTTATTATTTATTTGTATCCTGCTTTTCCCCCAAAACTGGGACTCTAGAGTGGCTTGCAGTTTAAAAGAACAGTACAATTAAAAACATGCAAAAGTGATACCTGAAAATATAATTAAACGACTACAATATTAAAACAGATTGCTCATTCAAAGAATAAAATACAGAATTAATTAAAAAAGAGAAACGTCTTTATATCTAAAGCTGGTGTGAATGCAATCTGCTGAGATCCAAAAATGCTGGACTTCTTGCTTTCCAGTGCTGCTTGGCGCATATTTTGTGCCAGAGTACATCACCTTTCAGCATCTTGGCCTCACTTGCTGGGTGCAATTTCTGCTTGCGTTGGCTTCCTTTGTAGGTTTTTTTTTGGGGGGGGGGCAGGCAGTGTGAAAGGACGAAATCTCTGTGCTAAGCACTTTGGCTCACAAGGTTTCATGCGCTCTGTCAGATCAGCTGATCCACCTCTCCTGCAAAATCCCTTGCATTTGCTCCTCCTCAATGCAACCTCTGCGTCTTATCCAGGGACAGCTCATTGTCCATGCATGGCCAGAGCGCCACTTTTGGCTTTCTGGACCACCAAACCTGGTGAACTTTTGTTGTTAACTGCCCTCGAGTTGATCCCGACTCATGGTGACCCTGTGGCTGAGACATCTCCAAGACACCTTGTCCTCCACAGCTCCGCTCAGGTCCTGCAAATTCATACCTGTGACTTCTTTAATAGAGTCCATCCACCTGGTATGCACCCTTCCTCCCTCCACCTTTCCTAGTATTATTGTCTCTTCCAATGATCCATGTCTCCTCATGATGTGGCTAAAGTATGATAGCCTCAATTTGATCATCTTGGCTTCCAGGGAGAGTTCAAGCTTGATTTGATCTAGGACTCATTTGTTTGACTTTTTGGCCATCCACGGTAACCTCAGCACTCTTCTCCAGCACCGCATCTCAAATGCATTGCTTTTCCTCCTCTCGGCCTTCCTCACACTCCAGCTCTCGTAAACCGTACATGGCAACAGGGAAAACAATGGCTTGTACCATTCTAACTTTACATTTTAGGATCTTTTCTAATTCTTTCATAGCTGCCTTCCCCGTTCCTAGTCTTATTTCTTGACTGCAGTTCCCATTTTGATCAATGTTTGACCCAAGGTACAGGAACTCTCTGACTCTTTCAATTTCTTCATTGTCTAGGTTGAATCTGTGTAGCTCAGGGGTAGGCAACCTTTCTGAGCCGGGAGCCGGGTTGCTGTCCCTCAGACAATTGGGGGGCCGAAGCACCACAAATAAATAAATAAATAAAAATATTTTTTTTAAAAAATTAAAAAATATGCATGCACACTCTCTCAGCCCCAGAAAAGCCATGGCAAACCCCCTGTGGAGATTTTGCCAAGAAAACCCCAAGAACAAGTAATAACAACAATAATCAATATCACCATGGCGGGGGGCGGCAGCGGCAGGACCAGCCTGGGGCCGGTCCAAAGGCCTCGGAGGGCCGCATCCAGCCCCTAGGCCTTAGGTTGCCTACCCTTGGTGTAGCTCTTCCATGGTCACTAATTTTGGGAGCTTTCTGGAGCACCAAACCATCACATTCAATAGGATGGTCTGAGCATCACCTTCTGGACCCAAAGCTTGGTGGCCCCCTTAGACCAAAATTGTTTGGGGGGATCAGAGATTCCCTCTTGCTCTTTGCCTCATTTTCTTCCCATAAAGTTAGTCCAAGGGAGCGATCCGGTTTAGACCTACACAGCTGCTTATCATCAGTCATGGGATCAGGATGAACAAATTGGAAATGAAGCCAGATTGGACAGAGGTGTGGCCTGGTCATAGAATCCTAGAGTTGGAAGAGACCTCAAGGGCCATCCAGTCCAACCCCATTCTGTCATGCAGGAAATCACAATCAAAGCATCCCTAATAGATGGCCATCCAGCCTCTGTTGTAAAGAAAGTTGAAAGGCAGATCAGGGAATATTTATTTAATTAATTTGTATGCTGCCTTTCTCCCAGAAGGGACCCAAGGCGGATGATATAAAAACAGATATATACATTCTATGTTTTTACCAGTTCTTTGACTAAGAAATTGCCAAAGGGCAAAATCATAAGTATTTTTATATAAATAATTTCTTAGTAGTGAGACTCAATTAAAAGCTAATATAGGTCCAAAACATACTGCAGAAATAACCCAGTTTGAGACTGCTTGAACTGCCCTGGCTCAATGCTAGGGAATTCTGGGGACTGTAGTTTAGTGAGACATTTAGCCTTCTCTCTGTCAAGAGAGCTCTGGTGCCACAATAAACTACAATTCCCAGGATTCCCTAGCACTGAGCCAGGGCAGTTACAGCACTCTCAAACTGGATCATTTCTGCAGTGTGTTTTGGGCCATAGTTGCCCAGGTTATTTTATGCACTTAAAAATATAACAAAAATGAAGGAGGGCTGATCCATCAGATAAAAATCTCAAATCCACAGTCAGATGCATCCACAGTTTTAGTTACTCCTAATAAAAATGTTGGCTGGCTTTGGACTTTGGACACCCTGGATTTTTTTTAAAGGGGATAAATAGAGATGGAGAGAGAGCACTAACAAAATACAGGGGGCTTTCCCCATTTGGGAATAGGATTAGGAACAGGGATTTGGCTGGCGTTGGAAGGGCTTACGCTCCTTGTGAAGATGCAGGTGTGCAACACAGGTGTGCACCGGGACTCAGCCTTGAACCTAGAGGCCAAGGTTTCTGCAATGGCCAGGAATGCTTTTTATGTCGGTATTTCTATATTTATGTATTTTATGCCTATAACTCCCTCCCCTTGAACCTTCCAAACAAGCAGAAACGGATGGACCTTAAGTTGTATTAATACAGCACAGATGCAGCCCTAGTTGTGTTAATCTGGAATATCATCTGTATGGAAAGGGATCTTGTAGCACCTTTGAGACGGATTGCGCGGATGATCTTGTAACATGAGCTTCCATAGACTTGGACTGTTTCCTCCGGTGTTTAGAGTAGACCAGGTCTTCGAAAGCTTCTGCTACAACAGCATCGCTTGCTCAAAAGTGTCAAAGGTGTTGCAAGATTGCTTTGCACTCAGAGAACTCAGGCATTTTTAGGGCAGTTTGGAAAAGCCCCAGGATGAACTGAAGATGGGATGAGAGCAATAGCCAGAAAGAAGAGGAAAAGAAAGGGAAGACGCTCAGGGGCAGAGCAGGGGGCATTTGGAGGATGTTGGAGGCTCCAGGTGCAAAAGCTGGCGTCTCCTGTTTCTGTCTTCTGGACTCTCCTGGATAGCTGAGGCCAAGAGATTTTGCTGCCTGATGCAACAGGGCAGGGAAAAATTAGGAAGAGTTCTTGGTTGCGAGAGTGTTCAGCAGTGGAATGGACTCCTATGAACTCCTGGAATTTGTAGTTCATTGTGGCACCAGAGCTCTCTGACGGAGAAGGGGAAGATTCCATGGCAGTGAAAGCGGTGTCAAACTGCATTATTTCTACAGGGTAGGTGCAGCCTTAGCGTCATGAGAAAGAGACTGGTTTGAACCTGAACACCTTTGAATATATTTAAGCTACTGAGGTTGCAAAAAGCCACTCAGGTCATCCTCAACCCTCTTCTGTGTCTTCGTCTCCTTTGGAGATGATTTTTGCAGAGTTTTTATTTATTCTTGCATTTAACGTGGCCCACTGCATGTTGCAAATTATTGTTCTGAATGGCCATCAAGGTGACTTTGACTTACGGAAACCCCATAAATGAGAGAGAGACCCTCACGTCCCCCTGTCCTCAACAGCCCTGCTCAGGTCTTGCAAAGCCACACCGGCCATTGTGGCTTCCTTGGTTGAATTAATCACAAATAGAACTAAGTAATTCCTCCTGCTCAGTTTTTTCTGGGGTGTGTGTATATTTAACAGATCTAAGTACCCTAAAGGCACTATCGGATCCTGTCTGAGATTGGAAGCTAAGCTGGGTCAGCCCTGGTTAATACTTGGATGGGAGACTGCCAACGAAAACCAGATGCTGTTAGGCTCTGTTTCAGAGGAAGGAACTGAGTATTCCTTGCCTAGGAAAACCCTTTAAAATTTATGGGGTCACCCTAAGTCCCTAATTATTATTTTTTTGTTAGCTTTCTATTTTTAAATGGTTTAATTCTTTAGATTGTTTAATTTCATTTTTAGAACAACATCTATGTATTTTTTTACTGGTGTTCTGTGGATGTATTTTTGTCTTTATGGGTTTCAGTGTTTTGTAAGACGCCTTAAGTTGCGCTGTTTGGGGGGAAATGTGGGAGATAAATGAAGATGATAAAAGTAACAATAGTGATTGATAAAGAGGTGAGGTGTAAGTATTATCTCATGTAGATATTTCATCATCAATAAAGAGATGAAGTAGCCACCGTTCCAAGCCAGCCAGCCAAAAATCCAATATTATTGCCACCATAATTCATATAGCCTGCAATTATCTTTTTAAAAAAGCAAACCGCAAAACCATTCAGAATATTTCTACTGTACTAAATTCATTTGAAAGACAATACTATCCAAAGTCGCACCTTCCTTTGATCCCTATGGACTCCAGTAATGAAGAAATAAGGATCTATCTTCTCTCAAAGAGCTCATTGTCACTGGATGCAAGATCTGAGGCTGCGTCCGCATTACAGAATGAATCAGGTTTTATCCCGCTTTAACTACCAAAGCTCAATGTTGTGGAATTTTGGGAATTGTAGTTTTCTGAGACATTTAGCCTTCTCTGTCAGAGAACTCCGGTGCCACAAATTTGCAGAATTCCATAGCATTGAGCCATGGCAGTTAAAGTAGTGTGAAACTGGATTATTTCTGCAGTGCGGGTGCAGCCTGAGATAAGATTGGTGCAAACTATGAAAGGGTTGGGGACATATTTGCCCTTTTTGAGGACTCTCCAGAACCTTATTCCCCCTTGATACCCCCACATTGGGCTGAATATCCCTTGAATAAAGCATCAGCTTGCTATGATTTCCAGGGTTCACCCTCCACTCTGATCTACAGTTACCTGGCTAGAAGTAAGTTGTTGTTGTTGTTGTTGTTGTTGTTGTGTCTTCAAGTTATTTCCTATTTACGGTAACCCTAAGGCAAGGTTTGCTCAAAGGGGATTTTCTTGGCAAGATTTGTTCACAGAGGGGTTGCTTTTGTCTTGGTTTGAGGCTGAGAGAGTGTGACTTGTGCAAGGATCACCCAGTGCCCTCCTTTGCCTTAATATCTCCTTTGTTGTTGTTGCTGTGTGCCTTCAAGTCGTTTCCAACTTATGGTGACACCTATCGTGGGTTTTTTTGACTGGTTCAGATGTGCTTTGCCATTGCCTTTCTCTGAGGCTGAGAGAGTGTGACTTGCCCAAAATCACCCAGTGAGTTTCTATGACCGAGCCGGGATCTGAACCCTGGTCTCCCAGTGCCCTAAGATCTATGAAATGTGTCCTTAAACATTTTATAAAGAAGTTTTGGACCATGCAATGTGATGAGTGGACCTGCTGTTCTCTCTCCCTTATTCCTCACTGTTGGGTTATTTTATAGTTTTAATTCATTTATATCTTGCTTTTCTCCAATATTGGCATTCAAAGTGGCTTCTGTTGTTGTTGTGGTTGAGAGTTTTAAGATGGAAATGTTTCCGACTTATGGAAGCTCTAAGGTGACCTTATCACACGTTTTATCTTGATCACATTTCTTCAGAGGAGGTTTGGCATTGCTGTGCTCTGAAGATGATAGACCTTCCAACATGAGAGTGTGGTCGAGATGGGAAAAATTACTCTATTAATGAGGAAGAATAGATAAATCTAGGAGAGGATGCAGCAGGTTGCTTTTGCTTGAGCCAACTGGGAAGGGTGAGATTCTGCTCCTGCCTCTCCTTTCCCCCTTTCTGAATTAATGGAGTGTGAACTACGTTTGCATTTTGAACTCAAGTTGCAGCAAGTAAGCTGTGGACAAAGGGCGAAAGCAGGAGGAGGAGAGAGAAACCAGGACATTTTAAAAGCAGCTGGAAAAGTGGGACAGCAGAAAAGTAATTGAGACTATTGTTGCCAAATTTAGACATTTGAAGAATATGGGCTGAGAGAGTGGGACTTGGCTAAGGTCACGAAGTGAGTCAAATGGGGAATTGAACCCTGGTCTCCTAGAGCACTAGTCCAACACTCAGACCACTACACCATACTGTCTCTCAAGATGGTTTTGTCATTGTTGTGTGCCTTGGCGTCATTTCCAACTCACAGTGATCCTAATGCAAACCTTTCACATGGTTTTTGTGGCAAGATTCATTTAGAAAGGGGTTGCCATTGTTTCCTCTAAGGTTGAGAGAGTGTGACTTGCCCAAGGTCACCCAGTGCGTTCTTTTGAAGGAGCAAGGATTCAATGCTCAAACCATGTTTACTCTCACAGTAAAATATATGTGTGTGTATGTGTGTTGTGTTGAAGAGCAATCAAACAATTTGTAGAATTAAACCCCATTTAAAATTCCTTTTAAAACAAGATACGAAAACAACAAGGCAGCACAGCATTAAAAATCCATATTAAAAATTCTGTTAGGATAGGAAGGTTTTTACTTGGCAGCAAAAGGAGAGGAAAGGAGGGAGCCAGGATAGCTTTCCAAGGGAAAGGAGATCTCCCTTCCTGAGGCTGAGAGAGTGTGACTTGCTCAAGGTCACCCACTGGATTTCATGGCCGAGCTGGGAATCAAACCCTGGTCTCTAGAGTCATAGTCCAACTCTTAAACTGTTGTCAAACTGCATTGTATGGATATAAATAAATACGGTAAATGTTTCTGCAGTGTAGTTGCAGATGTAGCCACCTTGAATCCCATTTTGGGAGAAAAACAGGCTATAAATCCCATAATTAAATCCCAGATACACCTTTAGGTTCTGCTTGGTGGGAATACAGGAGCTCTTTGGTCGAGAATCTAAAACTTTCCTCCCTAAACTGCAAAGGCCAGGAGATCTCTCTTGTTCAATTCCTGTTCCAGCCAAACTGGCTGAAGGTTTTTAAACAGAGGCTGGATGCCCATCTGTCACAGGGAGGGCATGGCAGAATGGGTTAGACTGGATGACCCTTGGAGGTCCCTTCCAACTCTAGGATTCTATGAAATTATGTGCCTGGGAAGGAAATGAGATTGTGTGTTGGGTCTCTCCAAAGATCTTAGAGCTTGGGCAGGCATCCTCTCCACATTTGTGCCTTTGTGGAGTTTTTGCAACTTGGAGAACTCAATTAGGGGAATGTAGAAACCGGATGTTTGCCCTGCCGTGCAGCTGTTTAAAGCCAGGACTTGGGGGTAAATTAATTTTTCAGACCACTTTATTCCTTTTCCTTGCCAGCTTTTGCCTTCTCCTGTTGCTCCCAGTTTCCATGCAAAATGCGCCTTTTAAAACTCCCAGGTGGACCGTGTTCTTCCAAGCTTCGGTGACTCCTTTGCTCCAGAGGATTGAGCAATGAGGCATCAGCCATAATAAGGATAATCTTTCCTCTTCCTTTTGTGCCACTGGGAGAGAAAGAAGGAGGCACGTCTCCCAACCAGGTGCCTTCCACTCACGTTTCCACAATCCTGGGCCCTTTCACACAACACACTTACACACTACACACTGAGAGCACTGTGGGTGCATCTGCACTGTAGAAATAATGCAGTTTGACACCTTTCATGGCCATTACTCCATCTAACCAAATCCTGGGATTTGGTTTGGTGAGGCACCAGCACTCTTTGGCAGAAAAAGCTTGTAAAACTACAAATCCCAGGATTCCATAGGTTGGAGTTACAGCACTTATTGTTGTGTGCCTTCATTTCCAACTTATGGCGACCCTAAGGCAAACTTACCATGGGGTTTTCTTGGCAAGATTTGTTCAGAAAATGTTTGCCCTTGCCTTCACCTGAGGTTGAGAGAGCATGACTTGCCCTAGGTCACCCATTGCGCTTCCGTGGCTGAGCCGGGAATTGAACCCTGGTCTCCAGAGTTGTAGTCCAAGACTCAAACAGTTATCAAACTGCATTGTTTCTGCGGTGTAAATGCAGATGTAGCCGTCTTGAATCCCATTTTGGGAGAAAGGTGGGCTATAAATCCCATAAATAAATCTCTCAAATAAACCCCAGATGCACTTGGACTGCCATGGCTGCATCTTCTGGAATCTTGGGATTTGCAATTTAGGGAGGGAATAGAGGCGCTCTTTGGTAGAGAATCTAAACATTCCTCCCTAAACTACAAATCCCATGATTGCTTAGAATATTGCCACGGTGAGAAAGGTGGGATCATAGTGCTGTTAATTGTGTAGTGTGAAATGACGACCCTATATTAGACCTGGATTGTTTTGTTGTCCGGTTGGAAGACTGAAATGGGTCCACCACAACATTTTATTATACTCATGCGTAATTCATACTCAGGACCAGAGGCTATTGTTAGGACAAGATGTGGAGAAATGAAATGGTTCCCAATTGAAAAGGTGGAATCACGCGAGGCTGCATATTATCATCCCATCTGATTTACTTGTATGCAGCAACTATGCATAAAGCAGGATTAGATTCAGGGGTGTGTGTGAGAAAATTGGAGGAAGGGATATCAACAATTTAAGCTACGCAGATGACACCATACTACTTGCAGAAAATAGCAAAGGCTTGGCACAATTGTGTGATCTTGGTGAGTGAAAGGTTGTTTAATTTAGTCTAAAGAAGGATAACGTATTGTGATATAAATCTCTGGGTTCTTCTGGTCTTTATTGCCTCTGTGTCCATGCATTCTGTTCTTTTGTGAGGCTGCTTGCAGTGATTCCTTGCATCTGAACTGGGCCTTTTCCAAAAGGTTTTAAAACCAGACTGAAATGTACTGAGGTAGTCCTATGGCAATTTTTCTTCTCTCTGGTTTAATCCTCTCCCCCTGTAGAATTAGTCTTATAGTGCAAAATGCCATTTTCCTGATAGATTATAGCACTGTAATGCTAAATGTTTTAAAAAATTGAAGGCAGAGAAGAGAAAGATATTTTTTGATTTCAATATATCTCAGAGTGCAAGCGCATCCTCCGCTTCTTCCTTCTTCATATTATTTCTTGCCCACCTTTCCATGTGGCTCAAAGCAAGGAGCAACACAAATAACACAAGGAACAATAATAACAGAACACATCACATTAGTTAAAAGAGCCTATAAACCAATATATATTAAAACTAATTGCTACTTGAAAGCCACAAATTTAAAAATAATCGGGATAGGTTTGCTGGAAGAGACTGGTCTTCACTGCTTATTTAAAATCAGCATTTTGAGCTGATGCATCTCTTCTGGCAGGTCATTCCACAGTCTCTGTGTGTTTCTCATTTGTTAGACTTGGTGTTTTTGATGTGAATGGCATCTTCTGTGCAACTGTGGTTCAAGGTTACTTAATGACATCACCAGTGGCTACCCCTTGTGACATCACATTTGTGATGTCACCAAGGGGGGGGCTCCTCATGACATCACAAGGTGTCATCCTAAAGTCTCAGGTTTCGTTTCCAAAATCTCAGGGACTGGGGGATTCTTGTCCTGGGAACCTTGCTGGTGATGGATATTAGGTATTGTGAAGGCTGGAGGAATGTGCGATGAGCAAATATGACTGCAGTAGTTTGGAAAAATTACTTTTATAGACTACACCCTCCAGAATCCCCATGACAAGTGTTTTCATTGTTTCAGTCCAAAAATAATAAAACAGAGAGGCTCCTTCCCCATTTTTAGGAGTGAAGCTGATCTCTTTTAAATCACCGTTCTGCCTCCATATTCTAACTTGCATGCTTTTAAAAATGCTCTTTAGTTTTAATGCTCAGATCCGATGAGAATGGACATGGTTATTTTTACCTTAGGGACAGACACTCTGCACATGCTCTTGAGGCTTCTATAGATCCTGGCACTGGGTTCTGGCAATCAAACCAAAGCTTAGGAATGGGTGGGTGGAGGAATACTTTTTCTTTGCATGACACTTCCCAGAATCCCCCCACCCAGGCAATGTGGGATTCTAGGATTTATCACCCGCAAATGGTTCCGATTCAAACTCGTCCCTCCGTGGGGCTCATGGGTGTGAGAGTGACCTGGTGAGATGTTGGCACTGGCTCTTCAGTGTAGGGGGAAAACCCCACAGCCCTTGCGAGGGGAGATTGTGAGTCCGTTGTGGGGAAAGAGAGGTGATGCCATAACCTAGGAGTTGAAACTTTTACAATCTCTGTGTTAGAGTTTCATGACCTACTGCATTCTATTGTTGCTTTATTTGTTCCTACACTGTTTGAGGTGGAGGGATGCAGGAATTCAGGTCCAAGGACCGGGTGGGCTAAAGTACAGCCTGTGGGCAACATGTGGCCACTAGAAACCCACTTTCATGCCCCTTGATATCTCCCATCAGTCCCCCGACCTCTATTTTCTTTTCTTAAAAAAAGGAAGTGACTTTTAGGCAATTTTTCTACCCTGAAAACTACCCTGAAAGACTCCCAAACATACCCATATCCACAAAACACACCCATCCGCCACCCACCCAACCATGCACTCCAGAGCCTCACCCCAAATACCTCGGTTTTGGTCAGAGTCTCTCTCAAAATGGTGGTGTGGCATCATTTCTAGTTGCCATTTTGAGAATAAATGGACATATTTGTTGTTATCTGCCCTTGCGCCGATCTTGATCCATGGCGACTCTGCTAAGGTTTTGCTTATTCCACCAGGTGTTGCTTCTTCTGCAGCCAGGTAAGAAGCCCCACCTGATGAAATGCCTTTTTCTGCACTGTACCATTGATGGTACAGGAGCCCTTTCCAGTTTCGCTCTGGCATCCTTAACCACGCTGGACATGCTGGCAGGGGGATTCTGGGAGCTTCCGTCATGAAAAAAAATCACTTTTCCTCCCAAGTGGAATACATTTTTCTCTTCTCTAAGGGGCCTCCTTTTGCAGAGGATTCTGGGCAGGATAGTTCAGGGCAGAGCAGGTGAACCTGGTCTCAGCGATGCCCTTCACGGGGCCTGGATGCAAATCCTGGCGCAAGGCCCACAAGTGAGCCTTCCACATCCACAGAGCTCTTGACCCTCTGCCTCTTCCCTTTCAGAAATATCGTTACCAAGATGAAGACAGTCCCCCGCTGGAGCACAGCCCTGCCCACCTCCCCAACCAGGTAAAGGCCCCCGAGCTGGTCCACGTGGCGGAGAAGAACCTATCCCAGATCGAGAGCGTCCACGGCTACGTGTCTCACTCCCACATCTCCCCCATGAAGGTAGGAAGGGGGGGCGCGGGTGCCCCGGCCAGGAGAGGGGACACCGTCCTGCCGCCGCTGTTGCACCTGGCCCCACGCCCACCCCTGCCACACCTGCACCCACCCACCCACCCACCTGTGCCCCCCCCCCCCGTGCAAACCTCGCACCATCCTCCGGAGCCCATGTATGTGTGTGTGTCTCCCGTGAGTGTGCTTGCACCACAGGTGTGTGAAGATTACCAAGGTGCAGGGGTGTTTCCTTGTGTGTGTGTATACGTGTGTGTTTCCATCTTCCACTTGTCAGCCTACAGGATGGAGAGCATCTCCAGGAGTGCATGCCCCCTGGTTGCATTAAGCGTGCGTGTGATCCTCCTTTGTGCGTGTAAAGGCTCCCTGTGCGTGTGCATTTCACGACCAGTGTATGTGTGCATCTCTGTTTTCGTCAAGGCAGCTGTGGTTGTCATGGCCGCCAACCTAGCTGTGTGCCACTCTATGTGTGTGTGTGTGTGTGTGTGTGTATGGATGCTCGAGCGAAGTGTGGTTTTGTTGCGCATAATGTGCGCATGAGACTTCACCTCTTGCTTGGTAGCAGATCAGTATTTCTTGGATAGGGGACCCAAACCCAGTTCTTACGAAGAAGAGACCTACACAATGCATATATATCTTTGTTGCTGAAATAGTGCATTGATTTTTTTTAAAAAATGTACTTTTTCATTTTGTTTAAAAATGTTAAAAAGTTTTGTTTTTTAAAAAAATGCAGATCCACCCTCTGTGGGTGACCTGTTGTCAAAGTAGTTTTCTACTTTGTTGATTTCTACTTCTAGGAGCTGGGTTGGAGACGTCTGCTCAGAAATGTCCAATGGCAGTACCAGACGTACGTGCGGCAGATATATGTGAGAGAGTGTGTGGGTGTGTGAAGGAGCGAACACGTGAGACGAGAGTCCTTGTCATGTTTCATGGGGCTTGTTGGGTTGCATATTTAGTGTTCAGGGTGTGTACTTGGGCATCTCTGTGTATCTTTGGTGTGCACCAGTACATGTGTCTAGGGTGAATGTGGCATTTCTGTTCATTTCTGTGCATGTTGATTGCCTGCTAGAGGGTTATATGTGTCTGTTAGGGCAGGCAGACAACACACACATACACACATGTATACCTGTGTGCGCAAATAAAGACATCTGGGCTAGAATTCTTCCTCTGCAGAGAATTGGTCTCCATAGAAGACAGCTTGTGGCAAAACCCTTTCTTCAGCATGATCCTGTTTTACCTTTCTCTGACCTGGGTCAGAGAGCATTCTCACAAGCGGCTGTTGCTACGATGTTATTGCCCTAGCTCCTTGCATGATTCCACATTCCCTTCTCCCACATAAGCCCTCCAGCCTGAGATGGACTCTATAACAGTTTTATAAAAGAAACAGTGGAAAAGAAATTGTGCATGATCGACAGTTCAAAAAGGAATAGTGTGAATTCAGTAGGGAATAGGAATAGTGCAAGATTAACCATACAAAAGGAACCATCAACGGAAAAAGGAATAGTGCAAGATCAGCACGGAAAAAGGAATGGTACAAGATTGCCAGTGCAAAAAGGACTAGTGCAAGATTAACAGTGCAAAAAGTGTAGTCCAAGATGGATAAGGGGGGAAATTAACTAAGGACCTTATCCCACGCTGCTGTAAAAGTGGCAAGAAAGCGATATAAGCATCATCCCACTACTATAGCGCTAGCAATCCCCAGAGATGGCAATGGCCAGCACACGCAACTGGCATCATCGCGCTATTGACGATATCGCGATGATGCCCCCCACGGAAAGCGCATTTGCAGAGCACACTACAGCATGGTATAGTGGGATGATTCCGGCAAGCATATTCTTGCACATGCACTAACTTTTTGCTTTGGCGTCAACACATCACCAAAAGTACTACAAAACATGTTATCATTCACCCCTATGCTCTGCCTGCACCCAACAAGCCTGCACCCTACAACCCAGCACCCACACGACAGGAAAATGTCCACCGGCTGTGTTTGTGTCCCTATGCAAAAAAGGAAACACGTCATAGGATGCTGCCAGAAAGAACAATGGGAAATAGCGCTAGGAACGATGGGTTATGAAGGGGAAATGCTCACGGGGAGGGAATTGCTGACCATACCTACAGCGCTAGCGCTTTCATAGCGCTAAGAATCAGCTCGCGCTATTGCAATGCCTGGTGAAACCGACATTCAAAAGAACGTGAATGATGCTGCATTCCGAGCGGTCTCTTGCCGGATTCTTAGCGGCGTCGTGGGATCAGTCGGAAAAATTTAGCGCTATAGCGCCGGATTCTTAGTGGCTTCTTAGCGATGTCGTGGGATCAGTCGGAAAAATTTAGCGCTATAGCGCCGGATTCTTGGTGGATTCTTGCTGCTTTTGGCCCCGTGGGATAAGGTTCTAAGTTTAAGGTTCATTGTGCAAAAGGAATTGTGCATGATCAACAAGGGAAAAGGAATAGTGGAACATCACCAAAATGAAAGGGACTACTGCAAGATTAACAGTGTGTCCATGAAGAATAGGGGGAAATGAACTAAGTTCAAGGTTCACTGTGCAAAAGGAATAGAGCATGGTCGGCCGCGCAAGAGGAATAGTGCACAATCAGTGGTGCAAGAGGAAATAGCAAGACTAATAAAAGAAAAGGAATAGCCCAAGTTCAACAGGAAAAAAAGAATAGTTCCAAGACCAACAATGCAAAAGGAAGCATGCATGATCAACCATGCAAGAAGAGTAGTGCAAGTGCAATGGTGCAAAAGGAATTGCGTACGATTAACAGTGCAAAAGGAACCGTGCAACATAAATGGCACAAGAGGATAGCCCAATACCAATGGGGGGAAATTAATAGTGTGAGATGAGCAATACAAAAGGAGTAGTACAATTGTTTTCTTTCTTTTTTTTTACAAGTTGGGTCTCTTCCAGGTGTGGCACACTCCCCAAAAGCACACTCCCTGTAGCCTGAGAGCGTTAGTGTGTAGCAGCTCTTCATTGTGGATCTGTCTCTTTTGTACATACTTTATGTGCATGTGTGTGCTTGCGCATGGCTTTTGGCCCCCGAAATGTTCCCATTTTGACCCCCACCCTCACACAAACACCCCCCCTCAACCCCCCAGCACGCGTAGCCTCCGCTCTACCCTACCCAGAGGTATTTATCATTGTGAGAAATGTCGGGAGGGCATTACAGGGTGGGACAAGAGAGCAATGGCATTGCAGCCAGAATATTTTGGGGAGTGGGAGCCCTGACCTGGGGGAACAATTGCTCCCAGCGAGGGATGGGGTGCATGGAAATGGACTGGGAAGCTCATCCATCTTGCAATCTTTGGGGGTCCGTCCATGCCGTCTCTCACCCATGGATAGGAATGGATGCTTGTGTTGGTGGATTGAGAGGCAAAGCGTATTAATTAATGACCCTGCAATTAAACAGCCTGTTCTGTACACAGCATTCCTGGGAAGGAGTCTCTTCCTTGAAGTTATGAGTCATATTAATAACTGTAGCCATAATATTAAGAATGGTTAATACTTTATGATGATGATGAATATTTAATATTTGGAGGGCTACTTTTTCCTCTCTGTGAGTTCAGGCACGTGGCTATAAGAAAGCGGCGGAGCTTGACCATTTTTGTTTTGTTTTGTTGGGACTACAGCTCCCAGAATCCCCCAACCAGCATGACTCTATACAATTTTAATCCTGCGTTTGTGTATTGGTTTTACAATTTTGTGGCATTTAGTTGGTAATGGAGTTCCCCCCCAATACCTTTTCACTGTTTGTAAAGTTGTTTTTGTAAAACACTTTGGGAAGTTCCCTTTGTTTGGACTGCAGCTCCCACAATCTCCCCAAGCCTGTATGAACACAGGTATGGGATTCTGGGAGGTCAATTGAAAGCAGGACTTTTAGCAAGCTCAGCTATGAATGAGGGTTCATACAAATGTATGTACTTAAATATTTAAACGTCAATCAATAAGAATCAAGAAATGGCTTTTCTGCTGTTCAGAGCATGTATGGTCCATTATTCGGTTGTTTGGGGCAACATCCTTGTATAGTAGGACAATAATACCTTGGACCCCTGGTATCTGCTGGGTTTTGGTTCCAGGACCCCTTGTGGATACCAAAAATCTGTGGATCCTCAAATTCTATTACTGCATATACAAAAGTATAATAAAATTGTGTCCCTTACATAAAATGGCAAAACCAAAGTTTGGGTTTTGAAATTAATTTTTAATTATTTTCAAGCCTTGGATGGTTGAATGCGTGGATGAAGAATCCAGTTGGATATGGAGGGCCGACTGTTTTCATGTTACATATAAAATTGAGAACCCTGTAAGATTGATATGTTAGCTGATCCTATTTTTTAGAACGTTTTAAATTTAGCATGTCAGCTGGGACGGAGGGAAAAAATATGAGTGGCTGGATTATATTCTATTTGAAAAAACTTTTTTTTTTGAATAGGGTTAAGGTGTGATATTGCAGGAAGCATTGGTCTTTTTATCATGTTTGTTATTTGGGATCAGTTAAGTTTGGTCTCTTCTGCCCCAACGCCTGTCTCTGAGGTGGGAGAGCCCTGACTATGTTACTGATTTTGGAGGGACAATCCCAATTAATCCTCTTCCTTCCCACTTTTTCAGCTGCTTTTAAAATGTCCCAGCTTCTCTCTGCTCCTCTCACTTCCCCCCTTTGTCCTCAGCTGACTCCAGTTGCTGCAAACTTGAGTTCGAAGTGCAACCATAGTATGCACTCCATTAACTCGGCAAGAAGAGAGGAGAAAGCAAACTCTTGCCTTTCCTAGTTGGCTTAGGCAAAAGCAAATTGCTGCAGCCTCGCTTGTCTGTTCCTCCCTATGGATCATTTTTGCCATCTTGACTATACTCTGGTGTTGCTTGGCCGCATGTGTTTCCTTGTTTTCACCTGTGAGATGTTGGAAGCTCTGTCACTCTCAGAGCATAGCAATGCCAAATCTCCTCCGAAGAAACCTTGTCCCGGTTTTCACCTGGGAAATATTGGAGGATATCTGTTAGGGAAAATGCTGGCAAACTATATGGCAAATATCCTTTTCTTTCTCCTCCCTGAGAGCTTCAGACTAATATGGATAATGTAGATTATGAAGAGAGAAAATATAATGCAGGGGAGGAAAAATATGTTCTCCCATAGTTAATTTGGCGAGTTTGAGGGCGAGCAAAAAAGGCTGTTAAAGGATCCAGAAGGAAAGGATCTGGGCTGTTAAAAGGATCCCTCCACATGGATCCTTGTTGCGCTGGAAACATCAATGTGACATGCCCAAAGTTAGCAGAAACTGCAAGTTATGCCTGCTTACATAATAGACATCTGCCTTTAAAAAATCCTGGCAGAACGCAAAGGCATCTCAGTTTTGATGGATTTGTTCCTGAAATGTCGGGAGAGTTAACCGATTATGAAATCCATCGGCAACCCATTTTACTATTTCTTGGCTAGCGGTGCCCAGGGAAGGGTGACCAAGACAGGCAAAAGGTCTGGAAACCAAGCCCTGCCTGGAAGGAATGGCTTAGGAAACTGGGGATGTCTAGTTTGGAGGAGAGAAAATGGAGATCTCTTTCATGCCGCACAGTCATAGCAATATGGCTGCATCCCCACTGCCGAAATGATCCGGTTTGACACCACTTTAACTGCCATGGCTCAATGCTATGGAATCCTGGGAATGGTGGCTTATTGGGGCACTAGAAATTTTAGACAAAAAAAATGACCCAAAAAAACCTCTGAGTCAATCTATTCACAGGTTAATGCAAACACCTTTTAAGGGGCGGGTGGGTTTCGGGATTTTTAGGTTCTGTTTACATTGTATTAATATATCTTTATGTAAATTTTAATGTTGTAAGCCGCCTCGATTGCTCTGCAGAGGGGCTGGATATAAATAAATATTTATTATTATTATTATTATTATTATTATTATTATTATTATCCTTTAATACTTATTTTAAAAAAGGAACCATGCCCTGGTGAAAGGCAAGAGTGGGTAACCCCTCGGGGGTCTCTTCCAATTCTAGGGTGCTATGCTTCTGTGTCTGAAAGGTTTAAACCCCTGAATGGCTTGAGAATGCTTATATATATATATATATTTCAACAGGGAGAAATGTAAGCTACTGCACTGTCAAACAGCTCTTTCTGTCAGTTAGTTTCACTGAAGATGCCAGCCACATGTGCAGGTGAAACGTCAGCAATGCAATCTTCTAGAACACGGCCTCGCTGCCCGAAAAACTCACGAAAATCTATGGATGCCGGCTGTGAAAGTCTTCGACTAAGCTACTGTGTTTAGGCAGAAAAAATGAAATGCACAGATATAGGATCAGGGACACCTGGCTTGACAAGACAACATGTGAAAGGGATCTAGGAGTCCTAGTAGACCACAAGTTGAACATGAGTCAACGGTGTCATGCAGCAGCTAAAAAGGCCAATGCAATTCTAGGCTGCATCAATATAGTGTCTAAATCAAAGGAAGTAATAGTGCCAGGCCTCACCTGGATAAATACTGCATCTAGTTCAGGGAACCACAATTCAAGAGGGATGTTGAGAAGCGGGAACGAGTCCAGGGGAGGGCCACCAAAATGGTGAAGGGTCTGGAAACCATAAAGCCCTGTGAGGAGAGACTTAGGGAGCCGGGCATGTTTAGCTTGGAGAAGAGAAGCTTAAGAGGGGACATGATAGCCATGTTTAAATATTTGAAGGGATGCCATATTGAGGATGGAGCAAACTTGTTCTCTGCTGCTCCATAAACTAGGATGTGAAGCAGTGGATTCAAACTAGAGGAAAAGAGATTCCACTTCAACATTAGGAAGAACTTCCTGATAGTAAGGTCTGTTCAACAGTGGAACCCACTCCCTCGGAAATTGTGGTGGAGTCTCCTCCTTTGGAGTTCTTTAAACAGAGGCTGGATGGCCATCTGTCGGGGGTGCTTTGATTGTGAATTCCTGCATGGCAGAATGGGGTTGGACTGGATGACCCTTGTGATCCCTTCCAACTGTATGATTCTGTATATCCCTGTCTGAGAATTGGGGTCTGTTGGAGGGGCTCTCTTCCAAGTCCCACTAGTAGGGCCAATACAAATTGGGAGGATGTGTGAGCTGCTGTGGCACATAGGTTATGGAATCCCTTTTCCTGAGAGGTCTGATGGGTGCCAATGTTGGTATCATTCTGGCACCACGCCAACATGTGGCTCTTTGATTAAAGCCTTGGAGGCCTAATAGATTATATCCAGTTTGCACACGTGTTACGTTGTTGTGTTCCTTCAAGTCCTTTCTGACTTATGGTAACCCTAAGGTGAACCTATAATGCGGTTTTCTTGGCAAGATTTGTTCAGAAGAAGTTTGCCACCATTGCCATCCTCTGGAGCTGAGAGAGTATGACTTTCCCAAGGTTGCCCCGTGGGTTTCTCAGGTCTTGCAAAGTCAGGGCAGCCATGACGAAATCCCTCCGTCAGCACTGCTGTCTTCCTCTTTCCCTGCAGCCTTCCTTCCATTATCATTATCATCCTTTCCAGTGAATCTTGGTGTTCCATGATTCTCTTATCCAAAATGTTTGGGACCACAAGTGTTTTGGATTTTGGAATTTTTCACATTTTGCAATATTGGCATCTACATAGTGAGATATCTTGGAGCCGGGGTCCCCAAGCCTAACCATGAAATTCACTTATGTTCGATATGCACCTCTTATATAAACAGCCTGAGGATGATTTTGTATACAACATTTTGAATAATTTTGTGCGTGAAACAAAGTTTGTGTACATTGAACCACGAGGAAGCCAAAGGGGGTCACTCGCTCAGCCACCCAAAACCCAAAATTTGGAATATTTTGGCATTTCAGATCAGGGCGACACTTTAATCGCCATGGCTTCATCCTATTTGGCATCCTGTACATACGCATATTCCAGGAGATACAATTCATTTTTTAGTTTTCCTTTTTCCCAGAAAATCTGGAGGCGCCAAGGGCCCCAAAAATGGCCTTCGAGAAAAGAAGTTCAATTTTGTGCACCATTTGTTCACTGAGGTTCTTGTGCAGGGAGAGAGCTGGCTGGTGAATTGGGACCCTCTCAATTGTTGCACGCGCGTGTGTTGTGTGTGTGTATGTGTACTTTTCCCAATTCTTTGGCACAACGGCTGAGATACGGTCCAGACAAGCCTTGAAGCCATTGAGCAATCTCTCTTGCTGGGAGCAAAGGGAGGCAGATGGAGGGAGAGGACCGTTTTCCTAGCAAATGGCTCCTTTCTGTGAATTATGGGAACAGTAATTTTCCCCAAAGGGTGAATAAGGACGCTTTGACAGTCCTAATCCTATGGCTGCTTTCGGATCTGGTAGAATTACCCCTTCCTTCCTTCCTTCCTTCCTTCCTTCCTTCCTTCCTTCCTATCTTTTTGGCCCAGGCAAAATTGCCAATCTGCTCTTGATTTCAAAAAATAAAATAAAATCTGTATTGATAGCTGTAAGAAAACTGCATGGACCCTCCATGTTCCCAGGCTAAACACCAATAAATAGATGATTGACATATCAAGGGAGGGGAAAATGGAGGGCTGGGGTTGATGGGAGTTGTAGTGCAGTTGTGGAGGGACAATATGCACAACCACTTCTTTCTGTGCATTTGCATGACAGTCTACCCAACTGTCGCCAACTGGAGCATCTCCGGATGTTTTGGATCACAGCTCCCATCATCCCACAGGCAGCCTGTTGGTTTATGGAAGTTGTAGTTGAACATGACAGGGGAGGGCACCGTTTGGGTATGGGAATCCTCCCTCCCTTCCCCTTTATATTATATGGTACCCAGATGTAGTTCTGTTTTCCTTGACATCACAGTCCTGGGCAGCTCAGAAGGTGGCAATCTTCTTCTCAAAAGCTGGCATATCTCTGCAATCCTGGGCTGCCCAAAAGCTTCCATAATGCTGGATCCCTGTGCAACTCAAAAACACACATAGTGCTATGTTCCGGTGCCTCCCTAATAATAATAATAATAATAATAATAATAATAATAATAATAATAATAAATTATTTATAGCCCGCCCAATCACAAGGTATCCAGGCAGGTTACAGCAATAAGCAAAGGCTTACATACTGCTGTGTTCCTATGCAGCTCAAAAATGCATCTCCTCCTACAGTCCTGTGCAACTCAAAAACTCAAAACAGAGGCTGGATGGCCATCTTTGGGGGTGCTTTGATTGTGAGTTCCTGCATGGCAGAATGGGGTTGGACTGGATGGCTCTTGGGGTCTCTTCCAACCATAATTTTATGGTGCCACACTGCAGAAGTAATGCAGTTTGACACCGCTTTAATTGCCATGGCTTCATCCTGTGGCATCCTGGGATTTGTAGTTTGTTGTGACGCCAGGGGGCTCTTGACAAGGGAGGCAAAATAGCTCAGTAAACTACCAATCCCAGGATTGCATGGCATGGAGCCATGGCAGTTAAAGTAGTGTCAAACTGCATTAATTCTGCAGTGCAGATGCATCCGCAGTCTTATGCTTCTGTGTTGCTGTAAAGCAATGATAGACTCCTCCAATCCTGTACAGATGTTTTCTCATGTCAAGAGTCATAAAGAATATGCCAGTTTTGTACTTTCTGTAGAACTGAGAAATCCTTCCGTCTTTCCTCCCCATCCCAAGACCATCAAAGAAATCCAAATCTTTTGCTTCTCTTAAGTGACAGGCTGGCCTGTCGTGAGAACCAAGACTTTGAAGTTTGGGGATGGTTTGGGTGGAGTGTGGGAATAAATGTGGCAATTTCTTTCAATGGATTAGAAAAGAGTGTCTCCATAATCCAATTTTTGTTTTATTCGTGGTGGCGATGGGAGATATACCTTGGGGTGTGAGATCTTCTGCAGAGCCCCCGGTGCATATCTCACCGCCTATGTCAGGGCTTTGGAAGTTACTTTTTATTTATTCAGTGGTCAATTCCTGGGGCAGCAGCGGGTTGCACTAGATGACCTCTAGAGTCCCTTCAGCTCTGCTGTTCTATGATTAGTTGCCCATTTTTGTGTTTGAAAAGTAGTCTCTTGCAGTTACTCATGACAGTGTTGAAAAAATAATCTGTTGCATTGGTTTTAGTGCTGGCTGTTCCTTCCTGCTGTTTTATGTTTTATATACTTTTAAACATGATTTCAGTGTTTTCCTGATTGTTTAATTGTGTTTTGACTTTTGTATCCTGAGGATTTTCAACAATGTTTCTTTCAATGGTTGTAAGCTGCTTTGAGTCCCACTCTGGGGAAAAGGCAAGATAGAAATGAATGATGAAGACAATAATGATAATAATGATGATGGCGATGATGATGATGATGATGATGATAATGACAATAATGATGATGGCGGTGATGATGATGATAATAATAATAATAATAATAATAATAATAATAATAATAATAATAAATGTCCTATGTGTGTGTGTGAGAGAGAGGTAGAACTTGTTAGGACTGATGAGAACAGCATAAAATCTGGAAAAAATTGGTCGAAATGCTCCTCGAAATACCTTTGAAAAATTAACGTCTGCGAATAACCAGAAACTGCTCCACATTCCACCAGTACACTTCACCCTTACTCATTATCTTAATTCGAGATGTAACTTACTCACACCCTCATTTACCCTGCAAAGTCACGAGTTGCATGTAACTACACTACTTGTAACTAATTAACTAACTAACTAACCCTAAGCTGTGTGTCAGCTTGGTCCAACAGGGCCTTCTTGGTAGCCACAAACGGATCTTTGTCTTATAAAGGATGCTTCTTTGTCCATTTTCTCTCCGATTGCCTGGGCAGGGATGCGAAGGACCAGGAAAGAAAGACGGTATTACGGTAATAGGTGCGAAAGCCGGCGCCTGCTCTGGGCTGGGATCCAGGCCTGTCGGGCTCCATGGTCAGTGGTCACCCGCCTTCACCTTTTCTCTGGGGGCCTTTTAATCCCATCAGGAGCAGTGACCTCAGAGGCCTGGACCTTGGAGAAGCGGCTGCTGGCCTGGCAATCCGATTAAGCAAGGCAAGGGCTGGGGGCAGAAAGAAGAGGCAGCAGGAGGGAAAGGGGGAAAGAAGCAGGGTCCAGGCTGCCCTCCCAGCGTCAACTCTAGCAGGTTTAGGGGTCTTTCCAAGCTGATGGTGGGGGTTCTCCTGCAGGGAGAGCCTGCTGTGCTTTTGCAAATCCCACTCTGGTGGTGTGGTTTCAGCCCCATTTGTCCTTTTGAGCCCAAGTTTGGGACCCTTTCCTGTTCCTCTTCTTCCCACCCCCAGCTTTTCCTATGCCTCCAGTTGACCCCTATTTAACTTCTCCCCCCAAAATCCAAAGTCAGAGGCAGCATCTGCAGCTGCAGTCTAAGGGCTCCACCTGGTGGTCACTCCTGGCAACTGCAGCTCCACAGCTGGGCTCTTGCCTTCTCTCTGTTCTCTTTCCTCTCTATATGAAGGAATTGCAATGAGAAGTGGGAGAAGGCCCTTTAAATTCCTCCTGGCTGGTGATCCAAGGAGGCTCCCTCATCAGCAATGACTGTCTCCCCCAGGGGAGATGTCGGTTACTCCTGATCCTTGCACCAGCCCTGGCTTCCTCTGACAGCCCCACTTTCTTGCTGGCAGACTCATCAAATTCAGAGCCATGGGGGGGGGGGCTCTGCTCTCCAAGCTCCCCCTTTCCTTCCCAAGGGACACAGAAGGCTGGGGGTTGGTGGGTGGTCTCTGTTCTGCTAAGCCTTGGCCTCCATCCTCCCTTCAAGGGGGCCTGGGTGACCGCCTGACCACCCCTGCTCCTTGCACCTCCCCCCCCCCATTTCCTAAAAAAAAAAAAAACACCAGACATTGCAGCTCCTAGAATCCCCTGCTCTGCTTGATACATGCCCCCTCCTTTTCCCAGGCCTCCCCTTTCTCCTCTCTCCAAGACCCTCCTTCTGCCCCACATCTAACCTTCAACACCCCCCCACACACACACAGCTCCAAAAGTCCTTCCCCCCCCCCCCCCGCCCCAGCATCTTGAGCAATGCATCACTACTCTCTCTCCTCCTCCATCTTCTCACTTTCATCCTCCTCCCCCCCCATCCCCAAACCAGGGCTGACCCACATCTCATTTTGGATGGGTTTTTTTCTTGGAGCAGGGGGAATTTTAAAGGTCCTTCTCCCACCCACCCCATTGCAATTCCTTTCTGGAGGGTCATCCTTCTCCTCTTTGGCTCTCGAATCCAGCCTCCCCAAAAGTAGGGACAGGAGGAAAGCAGTGGGTCAGAGCTTAAGAGGAGCAGAGGGATGGATAGATTAGAAAAGAGCCTTTAATGGAGAGAGAAAAATGGCCTGCCTTTTGGAAGATGCTGTGGGGTCTTGTGGGTAGAAAATCTGACCTCCAGGATCAGGCCCACCCAAGTGGTGGATCAGGCCCCTGGTAATCCCTTCCCTCTGGTGGGAGCAGAACAGAAACCGCTGTCCCTTTTCCAGCCTCGCCATCTATTCCTCCCTGGATGGAAATTTCCAATTCCACCTGTGTGGTTTGTTTTTTTCCTCCTCCTCCTCCTCCTCCTCTCCCTCTTTCCCTCCCTCCTTCCCTCTCTTCTTCTTTCTTCTTCTTTTATTGAATTCTTTCTGGCCCATTGAGCACAGAGGGAGAGATGAAGGGGGGAGTGTGGAGGAGGAGGAGGAGGAGGGATGTGTTTGGCTGCTCTGCATCTTTTCTGTCCACCTGACAGGGGAGCGAAAGAGCGAGGAAAAGCAGGAAGGAAGGATGGAGAGAGTGAAGAAGGAGGAGGAGTAGAGGAAGAAGGGCTGGTGTGCTGGCATCTATGGAGGAGGAGGAGGAGGAGGAGATGATGATGATGATGATGATGATGATGATGGGGTAGAGAACCTTTCCCCCTCCACCCAGCCAACAGAGGTGTCGTTTCACCCCCCCATCAGACAGACACTAAGGGTTTCTTCTTCTCCTTCCCTGCATCTTCCTTTCCAGATGTGGTCCAGCTAAGGGCCACCCAGGAAGGGACAACCAGGACTCCTCCTCCCTAAAAATTTTGGGGAGGGGGGATTGTTGTTGCTATTTTTAAATATATATATATATATTTTTTACAAAGATAGCAGAAGAAAAATATTTTCAAAAATACTGTTTTGGAGAGCAAAGCTCCGTTGTTTTGGAGCTGGGGGCCAGGAAAGCAGGCCCTTAAGGATTGGCAGGTTTGGGGGGGGGGCACAGGGTGGGTATCTCCTCCTGTTGCCCATCCATCCATCCATCCATCCCCACTTCACTGCCTCTCCCCCCCCCCGTGCCCCCTTGCTCAGGGGCACCATGTTTGTGTCTGTCTGGTATGCCAAGAAGATGGGGCGACGTTTTATCAGCAATGTCCGGAAGGCAAAGAAGCAACGCCATCTGCTCTCGGTAACTCTGGCTTTTTCCTTTTGAATGGGGAGGGGGGCTGGTGGTTTGGATCTAGGGGGGCAGAAAGACCCCTGGCATTTGGGGGAACAGTTGGCAGGGACCTCTGGCATTTTGGGGGGAAGGGGATGGCAGGGACCCCTGGCATTTTGGGGAACAGTTGACAGGGACCCTTGGCATTTGGGGGAACGGTTGGCAGGGACCCCTAGCATTTGGGGGAAGGGGATGGCAGAGCCCCTGGCATTTTGGGGAATGGTTGGCAGGGACTCCTGGCATTTTGGGGGGAAGGAGATGCAGGGATCCCTGGCATTTGGGGGAAGGGGATGGCAGAGCCCCTGGCATTTGGGGGAATGGTTGGCAGGGACCCCTGGCATTTTGGGGGGAAGGGGATGCAGGGATCCCTGGCATTTGGGGGAACAGTTGACAGGGACCCCTGGCATTTGGGGGAATGGTTGGCAGGGACCCCTGGCATTTTGGGGGGAAGGAGATGCAGGGATCCCTGGCATTTGGGGGAAGGGGATGGCAGAGCCCCTGGCATTTGGGGGAATGGTTGGCAGGGACTCCTGGCATTTTGGGGGGAAGGAGATGCAGGGATCCCTGGCATTTGGGGGAAGGGGATGGCAGAGCCCCTGGCATTTGGGGGAATGGTTGGCAGGGACCCCTGGCATTTTGGGGGGAAGGGGATGCAGGGATCCCTGGCATTTGGGGGAACAGTTGACAGGGACCCCTGGCATTTGGGGGAATGGTTGGCAGGGACCCCTGGCATTTTGGGGGGAAGGAGATGCAGGGATCCCTGGCATTTGGGGGAAGGGGATGGCAGAGCCCCTGGCATTTGGGGGAATGGTTGGCAGGGACCCCTGGCATTTTGGGGGGAAGGAGATGCAGGGATCCCTGGCATTTGGGGGAAGGGGATGGCAGAGCCCCTGGCATTTGGGGGAATGGTTGGCAGGGACTCCTGGCATTTTGGGGGGAAGGAGATGCAGGGATCCCTGGCATTTGGGGGAAGGGGATGGCAGAGCCCCTGGCATTTGGGGGAATGGTTGGCAGGGACCCCTGGCATTTTGGGGGGAAGGGGATGCAGGGATCCCTGGCATTTGGGGGAACAGTTGACAGGGACCCTTGGCATTTGGGGGAACGGTTGGCAGGGACCCCTGGCATTTGGGGGAAGGGGATGGCAGGAAGGTTGAGAGAGTAGAGGCAAAATGTCAACAGAGCAGGTTTTGGCTGCTAGAGAAGGTGGCATCATCTTATTGGAAAATCTCCCAATTTTCTTGGAGGAGATGCAGAGCAAGGATGGCGGGGGGGGGGGGAGGAAGAATGCATTTGGGGCCAGGAGAAAAAGCAGCAGGTTTATTCTGGGGGGAGTGCAAGGGCGGGGGGGGGTCAGAGAACAGGTTGAACCCCAATGCAGAAAAGTGCAGGGTTCGTCTAAAGACAACATGAAGGGCATCTTTGGAGGGGGGTGAGGGCAAGATTTGGGGGAGAAATGGGATAAATCCAGGGACATATGGGGTAACGTGGACCCCTGGGTCCCTATGGGGGGGAGTAAGGGCAGGGTTTGGGGTCCTCTTTCCCTTTTGGGGCGATCAGGGTTGCAAGAAGGTGGGTGGGGTGAGTTGCCTGGATCTCTGGCTTCCCCAAGAAATGTTTGGGGTTGGAAGGCTATGGGGTTTCAAAGGGATGGGGCAAGGGAGGCTTTGGGGGGTAAGCAAAGTGCTTGTGAGAGCAGCAGACTCTGGGGTGCCTGTGAGAGAGAGAGAGAGAGAGAGAGAAAAGGGGGGGTTCAGCCAGCAAGGCGGAAGGGCCCCCTTCTGTCCAGCCCTCGTGCCTCCCCCTTGGGACCCAGAGATGCTCCATGGAGGGTTATGCAATGAGTCCCCCCTTCTCTCCAGGCTCTAGGACAGTTGGGGGGTGCTTTTGCTTGCAAACACAGAATTTGGGGCCTGGGGGGGTTATGGTGAGGAAGGGACAGGGAAGATGGGGGGGTCCCAAAGATGGGGCTGGTGAATGGGGGGAACACCTGGATTCAAGGAGGGTTCCTTGGGGTTGCATTTGGGGTCACTAGGAGGAGGTCATCTGGGGTCAAGAACAACAACTAAGGTTTCAAAGGGGGGGCAGTCTAAGTCCCATGGGGGTGTAGATCCTGACTTGGGGGGCAGAGATTTCCCTCGGCTGGTCAAAAAAGAGGAAAGACTGTGGATGTTTTTGAAAGGGGTCTGGCATGGTGGGGAATGGGGTGTCTGGAGGAATTCTCATTCCCAGAATTGGGGTGTTTTAAGGAGGAAGGGGGTGAGCTGAGGAATTGAGGAGTCCAGATTTTGCCTGGGGGGGGGGCTTGCGTGAATATTGGGTTTCAGTAGACTCCCCTATATTCCTTGTGGGAAAGTTTCAACAGCTGGAAATTGTGGGGTGCAGACCTTTGGCTTGGATCTGGCGTATGGGGGGCTGTTTCTTTGCAATACAGGTGAATGGAGCACAGGGTGGTGGAAAGGACTGGGGTGCTTAGATATTGGGGTTCAATAGTCTCCCCTCTAAGACTCCTTTGAAGGCTGGAAATTGTGGGGTGCAAGTCTTTGGCATGTGTGGGGGTGATTCTTTGCAATGCAGGCGAATGGAGTATGGGGGGGAATTGGTTGCTTGAATATTGGGGTTCAATATCCTCCCTATATTCCTTGGGGAAGTTTTGATGGCTGGAAATTGTGGGGTGCAGACCTTTGGCTTGGGGCTGGTGTATGGGTGTGTGTGTTTCATTGTAATGCAGGTGAATGGAGCCAGTGCTGTGTGTGTGTGTGATTGTGAAAGACGGGGTGTGGGGTGTGTTTGTGCGTCAGCTTCATAGACAGATGGCGTCAGTGTTTGATGCTCCAGAGTGTATGAATGGGAGTAGGAAAAGGGGGGACGTGACTGCCATTCCTGAATCCCTTCCCTTCTCTCTTATTGGGGGACAGGGGTCTGGGAACCCCCTCTTTGTCTCATTTGTTTCTCCTCCGCTTTGAATATTACAATAGGTCAACATTGGCATGGTTTGCACCAGGCTCAGACCCTGGGCAGCTTTATTATTATTATTATTATTATTATTATTATTATTATTAAGGCAACAGTTCCCAAAATCCCCAGCCATGCTGGTTGGGGACTTCTGGGAATTGTTGGCCTCCAAAATGAGGACCCTGCTCAGGTTCTGACCTGTGCTATGCATCCCTGTCTGTGCCCCTCGGTACTGACCATGCTAGCTGGGGATTCTGGGAGTTGTTCTCCTCCACAAAAGGTACTTTCCTGGGGACCAGCCTGTGATATAAACTCTTGTATCCCTCACTACTAACTGGAGATTCTGGATTTGTTGGCCCAAAAAATTAGGAACCTGCCCAGACTCCAACCTGTGATACACACCTTTGTGGCCCTCACCTCTGGCCATGCTGTCTAGGGATTCTGGGAGTTGTTGTCCAAAAAAAAAGGAGGAACTTGTCTAGACTCTGACCTGTAATATGTACCCCTGCACGCCTCACCTCTGGCCATAGTAGCTGGGGATTCTGGGAACTGCCATCCCCAAAATCATTTTTTCCAGTGTTGAGCCTATTACCTGCACCCCTGTGCCACCCCAAACAATATTGCATTTAAGAGACTCTCCCTTCCTGACATCTCTCATCTCACAGTTCAGTTCTCGCTTAATCCCAGTTATTTGTTAATGCCACACCGCAAACTCTGCTTAGGTTTCTGCGTAGGTTGGATGGACCTTAGGTGGGATAGGGATGCTTTGGCAATGGCTTTCCTGCATGGACGGGGAGGGTCAGTCTGGATGACCCTTGGGTTCCCCTCTCCCAACCTCTCCCGTTCTAGCATTCTCCGCAGTGTTTTCGACCGGCCCCTGTGGTTCCTTCTAGATCCTTCTGTGCCCGCCATGGCCACCGCTGGGCCTGATCCCAGAGGCAAAGGTGCCACTTAGAAGATGAAAGGCAGTTCCACTCCCCCACAATTGCCTTGGCAGGACTTCCCCGAAATTGCTGCATTGCCTGGCAGGGGCTGGAGAGGGAGGCAGGAGGATGGGAGGAGAGGGGGCAGCCCATGGGTTTTCCAATCCTTTTTCTTTCTCACTTACAAATGCAGATCAATCTATTTCCTGGGGGTTTCTACTTGGTGGAGTTCCCATCTGCCTCTTCTCCTTCCCCCCATTTACACTGAGGGTCCTGTTCCCCCTCCTAAGTATATTTTGTTATGGTGGTTGTTGTTGTGTGTCTTTGAGTTGTTTCTGTCTTAAGGGGTTTTCTTGGCAAGATTTCTTCAGGGGAGGTTGGCCTTTGCCTTCCCCGGAGGCTGAGAGAGTGTGACTTAAGGCTCACCCTCTGGGTTTTCATGGCTGAGCAGGGATTCGAACTCTGGTCTGGGTTACACCCAGGTAAAACTTCCTCTTGCCCATGCCATTGCAAAATGTGCAAGCTCTGTTGGACTGCAGCTCCCATCAATGTACCGTAGTTTAATGCTACAGTTTGATGTAGGTGCCCTCAATCCATGGCCCCTGCCCTGACAGGGTTGGGCTACAGTTCCCATCATCCCCAGCCAGCCGGCAAAATATGCCAGCTCTGGTGGATTGCACTTCCCATCAGTGTAGTTTAATGCTATAGTTTGATGTAACTGCTCTCAATCCAGGACCCCCTCCCTGATGGGATCGGGCTACAACTCCCATCATCCCCAGCTGGCTGGGGATGATGGGAGCTGTAGCCCGATCCCATCAGGGAGGGGGATCTAGGTTGAGGGCAGCCTTGTCTGTTTTTCAAGATGGTCTGCACATACAAAAAAATGGCAAGGGAAGGGATGCCAGCGAGTGCCCATGTTTAAACTCTGTGCATGTGCAGGGGCACTTTTGAAATAATAACCCATGCGTGGAGCAGTAAACAGAACATTCCCCCCACTAAATAAAAACAAATTAACAGCAGGGGATTAGGGCTGCTGCTTAGGCCTAGCAAAGACCCGAGGATGTGGATTCGAATTCCTGTCCCCTTGCAAATGCTTGCATAGCCTACCTTGCAGGGTTCTTAGGAAGAGAAAAGGAAGAGGGGACAGAAGCAACATAACTCATCTTTATTGGAAAGGCAGGATTTTACAATGGCTGTGAGACATTCAACCTACAAATCAAAATGTACATTTTGCATTCACTTCTACAGTTGGTCCTCCACGTTTGCGCCTTCGGATTTGGTTATTCGCGGATTTGATTCATATGTTCTCTCTAGGAATCTCGAAGTTCTCCAACGCAACTCTGTTGACCATAGAGTTGCGCTGGAGAACCTAGATGTTCCAAGATAAAATGTTTCTCTAGGCATTTGTAGGTCCTCCAGCATGGTTCTATCTATGGTCAACCTCTGGCAGATATTGACCACAGAGTTGCACTGGAGGACCGGGAAATTCCTAGAGAGGTCTATTTTCTTAGGTAAAAAGTATCATTTTTTAAATTTATAGTTTTTCCACATTCACGGGGGTCCTTCACCCCTAACCCTCGCAAAGGTGGAGGGACCATTGTGTGTGTTATGTTATGTTACATATAACAGACATATTGCTCATTTGAGACAAATGCATCCACACTGCAGAATTAAAGCAGTTTGATACCACTTTAACTCCCATGACTCTATCCTACAGAATCCTGGGATTTGTAGTTTGGTGATGCCTGACAGCCTGGCCTTTCAGAACCTCTGGTGTCTGGCCAGACTACAAATCCTAAGATTCTGTAGGTCAGAGGCTGCCGCCACACTGCAGTACTAATGTAGTTTGATTCCATCTTAAGTCCTGGGATTTGTAGTTTGTTGTGGCGCCAGAGCTCTCTGGCTGGGGTGGAAAGAGTTTGCTTGTTTCAGACTGTAATGTCACTTCTTTTGGGCTTTTCAGGTGACCCCCCCTCTCTTGCAGGGATGCTAGATGCAAAGTTGATCCCGCAGTGAGGACTAGATCCTTAGGAGTGCATTACTTCATTAATCAATTGCTATTCTCCCCTTTACTTACAGCAAAGTAAAACAAAAGGGGCCAGCATGGCAGCATTGGACTGTGACTCAGGAGACCAGGGTTCGAATCCCTGCCCAGCCATGAAACTTTCTAGGTAATCTGGGGCAAGTCACACTCTCTCAGCCTCAGAGGATGGCAACGACAAACCCTCCCTGAAGAAATGTGCCAAGAAGACCCTATGATAGGGTTGTCATAAGTCAAAAGTGACTTGAAGGCACACAACAACAGTAACATCTTTGCTACAAGAAGTTTTTTTTTTTTCAAAATAAATGAACAGTTCATTTAAAAACACTAGATTAAAACAAAAAAGATGGGGGAAAGAGATAAAAGCATAATCCATCCTGTTAAAAGACCCTTTGCAACCATAATTGGGGTAGGAAAGGGCTAATTTTAAGAAGGTTTGCACATTTGGCAGTGAAATGCCACTGCTGGTCCTTAGCACTAAATGGAAGTTGCCAACCTCAATGAGGACTAGCTCCATAACCTTCTTAGTGGCTGGAAAGAAACTATATGTAAGACTGCAGCCACATTGCAGTATTGATGCGGTTTGATACCACTTTAACTGTCACAGCTCCATCCTATGATCTATAATTTATTGTGGCAAAACTACAGATCCCAGAATTCCAGAGCATGGAGCCGTGGCAGGTAAAACGGTCTCAAATTGCATTAATTGCGCAGTGTAGATGCAATCTGGGAGTCTACTCATTTGGGGATGAGTTTCTTCCCCCTGGTACTTTGGACCACCTAGAAAGCCCAATGCATGCCAGCTACCTCAATGTGAACTAGGATCTTGGATATAACTATCATTGGAGCGGAAAGGGGTTATCTACAGTGGTCCCTCCACCTTTGCGGGAGTTAGGGGTGAAGGACCCCCGTGAATGTGGAAAAACTGTAAATAAAAATAGCACTATTCTTTTTACCCGAGAGAAGACCTCTCTAGGAATCTCCAGGTCCTCCAGTGCAACTCTGTGGTCAACGTCTGCCCAAAGTTGACCATAGAATCACGCTGGAGGACCTACAGATGCCTAGAGAAGTGTTCTCCCTAGGAACGTCTAAGCTCACCAGTACAACTCTATGGTCAAGAATTGCGCTGGAGGACTTAAAAGATTCCTAGAGAGGACAGATTAATCAAAACCGTGAAGAATCAAGTCCGCAAAAGTCAAAAGGCGTAAACTGTATAGGGGACTGAAATGCCACTTTCCCCCTAGTATTTAGGGCCGCACGCTGGTGTGCCACGGTGGCAGATACCTCACTGAGGACTAGGATCTTAGATGGACCCATTGCTGGGGCATGTACCAGAGTTTGCGCATTTGGGACGGTGGCGTTTTAGTCGCTGTTTGGCCTCTCTTGGAAGACTGGAGCTGCTGTTTTCCAAAGAAATCAATCCCTTTTTAAGCCGTGAATTTATATCCTGCCTTTTTCTCAACCCTCAGACTCAGTGGCTTGGCAGATTTTAAAAAGAAAAATACGAATAAAACCACATATTGCTAAAAGGATTTAAGCGATACTAAACCGTCAATAGAATTGCGGTGTAGTAGTTTGAGTGTTGAACTACAACTCTGGAGACCAGGGTTCGATTCCCAGCTCAGCCGTGGAAACCTACTGGGTGACCTTGGGTGAGTCACACACTCTCAGCCTCAGAGGATGGCAATGGCAAACCTCCTCTGAAGAAACCCTGCCAAGAAAACCCTATGAAAGGTGAGTTTTAGTGTTGCCATAAGTAAAAAAAAAATGACTTGGGCATGTCACACACTCTCAGCCTCAGAGGATGGCAATGGCAAATCTGAACAAATCTTTCCAAGAAAACCCCGTGAGAGGTTTGCCTTAGGGTTGCTATAAGGTGGAAACAACCTGAAGGCACACAACAACACATTAAAATAATATAAAACACTAACATCTGCTGGGTTTGGGTTCCAGGACACCCTTGGGGTCCCAAAATCTGTGGATGTTTAAATCCCATTATATACAATGAATGTGCAGTGTTGTAGTAAAATCCTATCCCTTATATAAAATAGCAAAATCAAGGATTGCTTTTTGAAATTTGTATTTTTGAAAATGTTTTCAATCTGTGGATGGTTGAATCCATGCATTTAAAAAATGTGGATATATATCGCCTATATATAATGCGATATCTTGTCAATGGGATCCCAGTATAAACACAACAAGTCTTTTCTGATTCATATATATATATACCTTATACACCTAGCCTGAAGGTAATTGTATGGACAATATTTTAAATAATTTTGTGCATGAAACTTGCGTACCTTGAACCCTCAGGAAGCAAAGGCGTCACTCTCTCAGCCACCCATGAGAAAAGTTTTGGACTTTGGGATAGTTTTAAAAAATTTGGATAGTGGAATATTTTGGCTTTTTGGATAAGGAAGACCCATCCTGTACAGGTACTTTAGAAAAGAGGGGGACGATGGTCAGAGGATACAGGGACTCAGAAAGCAAAGGGGTCACTCTCTCAGCCACCCATGCGAACGATTTTGGAGGATTTTGGAATACTGAGTAAGAGAGATTCAATTTGTATATAAAATAAATTAGTTCCTAGATGCCTAAGGAATGGAAAAGTCTTCTTTACCTGCTGATGGAAAGACTGCAAGGCGACAGCCAGGCCTAGCATGCCCAGGGAGTGAATGCCTTGCAGAGTCTAGGGGCAGCCACCAAGAAGGCCCTGCTCTTGTGCCTCCTCCAAAAAGGCCTGTGAAGGTGGTGGGTTCGAATGAAGCACCTTCCCTGACGATCAGAGTTTGGGCAGGCTCTTGTGAAAAGAGGGTCCTTCAGATAACCTGATCTGTATGGGGCTTTGTGGGGGTGGGGGGCTCAACATTTCAGATAGATGCAACCTGTAAATAATTTTAATGTTGTGCTTTTAAATTAATGTTTTGTATAATTTTAATTCTGTGTTTTATAAGAGCCAGTGTGGCACAGCAGTTTGAGCACTGGACTATGATTCTGGAGACCAGGGTTTGAATCCCGGCTCAGGCATATAAACCCACTGGGTGACCTTGGGCAAGTCACTCTCTCTCAGCCTCAGAGGATGGCAAACTCCCTCTGAAGAAGTTTGCCAAGAAAACCCCATGATAAGTTCACCGCAAGGTGAGCATATGTTAGAAATGACATGAAGGTACACAACAACAACAACAACAACAAATGGGGCTTTATAGTTCATCATCAGCACTGTGGCCTTGTGCCCAGAAATGGACCAGCAAGCAGCCAGTGGAGCTGTAGTGCAACCAAGGAGTTGTATGTTGCAAGGAGAGGGTTACACGTTGTAGCAAGGGAATTGTATGTTGTGATATACAATATACAAGGGGATTGTACATGGGGATATTTGGATATGGTAACAATTTTGATGGTTGACCATTCCCTTCCTCTGTCTATGCAGATCTTTTCCTGCTGCAGCTAGAAATGAGGATGGGGGGGGGGGGGGTAAGAGAAGAGGCCTGGGAGTGCGTGCGTGCACACACTTGTGTGTGTGTGTGTCTATTAATGAAATGAAAGTTGTCGTGTCTTCGGAACAGAACAAGGCAGCCTCATTAGCAGTTGTAAATAATTCATGCCCCGTCTTCTTCTGCGGGTAGTGGAACACATCTCCTTCCTCCCCTCCCTTGCGGCTTTCCTCTTCGAAGGGAAAGTGGGTTGCGAGATCAAATTCCCTTTCTGACCCCCCCCCCAACACCCCCAGGAGAAACAGAGTGGGGTGGAAGTGGGCTGGAGGACAGTGATGCCCAATGTGGTACCCGCTAGAATGATTGGCATCTCCCATATTCTTGACCTTCACCTCCCAAAGGGTTGGCGGTGCACGTCTGTCTGTCTTTGATCCAGGTCTCGGTCCCCCAAATTAGGTTGTGCCCCCCCCCAAATAGCACATCCAAAACAAGGGGGGACTGAGGCACATTTACCCTCCCCACGTCTGCACAGCCTCCTCTATGGAGCTAATCACCTGATTTTATTTGATTCATTCATAGCATTTCCATGCTGCGTCCTAGCATAAGATTTCTGGCCAGGTAACAGGGAGATCAGTTAGAACAATCTAAGCTATGAGGCAACGGAAAGGTTATAATAAAATAAACATTCTTTAAAAAAAAAAATCAAGCGATTGCATAATTTCCGAAGCTAACATTAAAAGAATGCACAGTCGTTATGTCTTTTTGCATAAGGAGAAGTCATTAGGTCCCAAAGGTTTTTGGAAAAAGTCAGGTTTGGGGTGCCATCGCTGAGAAGACCCTGCTGATAAATAACCTTCCATAAGGTTTGTCCTCACCAGCAGATCTCAGTCTCATGCATTTTTCATAGGGTTTTCTTCAGCAAAGAATATTCACAGGTGGTCTTGCCAGTTCATTCCTCTGAAATATAGCCTACCAACACCTGGGATTCTTTGCTGATCTCCTATACAAGTACTAACCAGGGGTGACCCTGCTTAGCTTCCAAGATCAGATGGAATCTGGTACCTTTAGGGTACTTTTGTTGTTTTGTTGGTGACTGAAGACTCTAGTTAGTTTAATCCAGCTGCCAGGGGGACATGGCATTTCTGTGGTGCTTTGAGGGAGCATGGCACATAGAATCATAAAATCATAGACTTGGAAGAGACCCCAAGGGCCATCCAGTCCAACCCCATTCTGCCATACAGGAAATCGCAATCAAAGCATCCCCGACAGATGGTCATCCAGCCTCTGTTTAAAGACATAAGGGGGGAGGAGAGGACAGCCCTTTGAAAGGTGTCTTTTGAGGATAACCTCCCCAAATCCAGGAGAATAGAGGGTTCCGGGAGTTGGAGTCTAAATATGTAACTTCCCCGATCTCTGGAAGGGGATCCTTTGTGCTCCTCACCTCGCACCTCGATATCAACCCAATTTCTGGGGTCTGGATTTGGGACCTCCACTAGACCTGTGCTAAACTGAGTGCCTAGGTTCCTTCAAAACTTGGCAGCTAGTGAATTGTTGCCCTATTAATGGACTCACATTCCATGTGTCTGTGACTCTGGGTTGTGGCTATGGTTTTTTTCTGGTGCAAAAGTATGGAGGCTTCTTGGGAAATCCTGTGTCCTCCGCCTAACAAAGGGGCCTGTGGCCTCACAAGGATGGAGACATATAGGAGTGCAAAGGAAATGTCTTTGTTGTGTTGCAAATGGATGTCTGATATCTTCCCCTTCTGTTTGGCTTGTAACACCTTGCCTGATGAAGAAGCCAGTGAAGCTTTGAAAGCTTGCAACAAGGATCTTGTGCATTTTGGTTGGCCAAGAAAGGTATCACTGTTGGGAGGATTTTGGATTGGATTTGCTAAATGGCCAACACAGCTACCCCTGGATGTTTTATGGGTTGTGATGTTTACCTTCCTAGAGAGTGTGTGAGGAACATCCTGAACTTGTGTGATCTCTTGCATGGCTTCAGAGGCTGAGCAATCAGGCTGGTTAGGACTAGGAAGAGAGACTTATAGAATCCCTAGAATTGGAAAAGACTCCCAAGGGCCATCCAGTCCAACCCCTTTCTGCCATGCAGGAAGACGCCATCAAAGCACTTTTGACAGATGGCCATCCAGTCTGTTTTAAAACCTCCGAAGAAAAAGACTCCATCATCTTCCGAGAGAGCATCTTCCACTGTCGAACGGCTCTTACTCTCAGGAAGTTCCTCCTAATGTTTAGGTGGAATCTCTTTTCCTGGAGCTTGCATCCATTGCTCTTGGTGGTCCTAGTCTCTGGAGCTGCAGAAGCCAAGTTTCCTCCATCCTCAATATGGCATCCCTTCCAATATTTAAACATAGCTATCATGTCACCCCCTTAACCTTCTCTTCCCCAGGCTAAACATAGTCTGCTCTGGGAGGACAGACCAGAGATGCCTCAGGTTTCTCCCCTGGAGCCATTGCTCTTCAAGATTTTTACCAATTACCTAGATGACAGGATGGAAGGAATACTTGTCAAGTTTGCAAATGACACAAAACTGGGAGGAGTGGCTGTTACATTGGAAGAGAGAGACAGGACTCAAAAAGACCTGGATCAAACTAGAAATTTAGACAGAGGCTAATAAAATGAAATGCAATAGACAAAAGACAAAATTCTACATCTTGGCCACAAAAACTAAACAAAACAACAAATGCACAGGTATAGGATGGGGAAAATAACATGGCTCAGCAGTACTACATTTACTGCCATGAGCCAGCTGCATGGTGCTCCAGCAAAGAAACCAAATACTATTTTAGCCTCTTCCTTTCTTACTGTTCTTACCAGCCAACTACTGGGATTATTGTTGATTGTATGTTGACTATTAGCCAGCAATGTGATGCTGCAGCAAAGCAGGCAAATATTTAGCCTGCATTAACAGAAGCATGGTTTCCAAGTCGAAGGAAGTGCAGTAATAGTCCCACTATATTGTGTCCTGGTCAGTCCTCACCAATCCTGACAGTGGAATATGGACTGTTTGGACAGATTCTAATGTCCCCCACTAGGAAATAATACTTCCTGAAACCCTGGAAAGCTCTTACTGCTGGTCAGAGCTGACAAAATTGGGCTCTGACTTATGGAGACCCTGTCATGGGGTTTTCTTGGCAAGATTTGTTTGGAGAGGGTTGCCTTTGCCTTCTTTTGAGGCTGAAAGATTGTGACTTATAATAATAATAATAAATAAAATGTTATTTATATTAAACCACCCACCCCATTTAAAAATATATTAAATATATTAAATATATTAAATATATTAAATCCAAGGTGACTTGCCCAAGGTGTCCCGGTGGATTTCTGTGGCTGAGACAGGATTCAAACCCTGGTCTCCAGACTACTGCACCACACTGATTCGAACTCTGGTCTACAGAATCCTAGTCCAACGCTTAAAAGCATTGCACCATGTTGCGTCTCCCTTCTGATTTTGGAAACCAAGCAGAGTCGATCTGGCTCATACTTGGATGGGAGACCACCAGGAGGTCTCCAGGTCGATTAAGGCTTATTTGTGTGTTGCATAATGTGATAAGAAAAAATCTAGTCTGGAAGGCAGCGGCTGCCAGACAGAGTTAGCAATATGAGTCTCAATGGCCCGTGGGTCTGACTTGTTAAGAGGCGGCGTCCGACATTCAGGTAGGTAGGTCATGGCATAGTGGTTTGAGTGTTTGACTAGGACTCTGGAGACCAGGGTTTGATTTCCACCTTGGCCATAGAAACCTGGGTGAGTCACACTCTCTCAGCTTCAGGGGGAGGCAATGGCAAACCTCCTCTGAACAAATCTTGCCAAGAAAACCCCATGCTATATTTGCCTTAGGGTCACCGTAAGTTGGAAAGGACTTGAAGGCATGCAGGAACAACGCGGCCATCCAAAAAAGCATTGCATCTAAGCCTCTAGTGCTCAGTGAGGTGGTAAACTACTTTCCAGCTCTGTACTCTTACCTCTGGGCTTTTTAGTTCCGGTCCAAAAAATCCCTACACATAAAAACTTGGCACGTTGGAGAGAGAGAGAGGTCTTTCTGCCTACGTTGTTCGTTGGTGTTCTAGTTTTCTGTCCAAAGGGGATTATTAAGTGTGTTTGCTTTTTTTAAAAAAAGAGGCTGGGGCATCCAAAATGATAAAAGATCTGAAAGCCAAGCCCTAAGAGGAAGAGTTGAGGGACTTGGGAATGTTTAGCTTGGAGACAAGAAGACTGAAATGACACAAATTTTGAAATATCTGAAGGGCTGTCCTGGGGAAGATGGAACAAGCTTGTTTTCTGATGCTCCACAAGGTAGGACCGATCAGTTCAAATTACAAGGAAATTCTGCCTAATATTAAGAAGATTGTCCTAATGCTGTTAGACGAGGGAACAGTCTTCTTTCCTCGGAAGCTCTTAAACAGAAGTTAAAATGGCTGCTCTAAGGGATCCTTTAGCTATATGCTTCCTGAACCAGTCTGGGCTGGGTGGGTTGGACTATATGACCCCTGAGGGTCCCTTCCAGCTCTATGATTCTCTTGTTCTGTGTACTGTGTTTGGAATACCATGGTGGTATCATACAATGAGAGGCCATCTTAGAAATGTATCTCAAAGCTGCCATTGTGTTATTGTTTCTTTATAGCCTTATGCTATAAGATTAAGATTTCAGTGATAGGATTTATCCCTGCAGGGGGGAAATGAGACCGCACTGACTGTGTATGGAGGGTTTGCAGCCGTTGGCTTCCATCTTGTGCCTTCTTGCGATGCGACTTACGCAGCTGTGGTGGTTTGGGACAGTGTTTCGGTATTTGCAGCCTCTTCGTAATTGTCTGTTACACAATGCTACCGGTATGGCATTAGTGTTTTGTCTATGTATGTGTGTGCGCGCTGTCTCTTGCGTAGGGTTGGCAGGTGAAAGAAGGGACAGGGTTGTGTCCCTTTATAGGTTGTGTAGCAGAGGGAAATTCCTGTCGCTGAAATCATGAGGCTGACAGTTGTGACAGTGGCATTGCGTAGCTAGACTTCTTTCACCAGCCAACCTGCATCTTACGATGACAACATTTGTGACACACACACAACCCTCCGCAGTACAAAGATGAGAATTTGGGGGAGGCTTTGGGAGTGCTGCAACTTACCCTTTTTATGACAAGTGTGTGTGTGCCTGTGCGCCATGCCTGGTTCCAGCCATTTTGTGTGTTGTGATGCTTCTCAACACTTCAAGCCCTGGAGGCGCACCTTGTCGGCTCACACACGGTTTGTGTGCCCCCTGTGCGTGAGCATGGCTGGGGCTTTCTGTTCATAGCTTGTGTGTGTGTGTGTGCTGTGTGTAGACGTGTGATGCCCTCAATCTGTGCCCCCCTTGCTCACTCACAAACCCACACTGCTTACACACCCACCGGCCTCTAGACAGTTCTTCCCCAACCATCTTCCATCCTTTGGCTATTATTCTGTGCCAAGCCAAGATGAATGGCTCCCCTTCCCTTTGTCTAAATCAGGGGTAGGCAACCTTTCCCTTTTAAGGGCCGAGGGACTTCAGCTCCCAGAATCCCAGAAGCTATTGGCCAACATGGGACTATTGGCCAACATGGCTGAGGCTTCTGGGAGCTGAAGTCCCTCGGCCCTTAAAGGGGAAAGGTTGCCTACCCCTGGTCTAAATATATGTAGATTAAAGCTGATTTGCATCTCAGTTGCATAATTTATTCTGTTTACTGTTAATCATGGGAAGAAGCAAGGTAGCATTAATTGGCAGAAGGCTTTGGTTCATGCGATTCCCCTCCACCAGCAAACCTCTTCAGCCTCTCAGCCTTTGGCTTCTCAGATTTTTGATCAAATATAGGGCCTTTGCAGACTGCCAGAAATAGTGCAAATTGAGTCCACTTTTAGGGTTAGGGTTAGGGTTAGGGAATCATGGGAACTGTAGTTTATTGTGGCACCAGAGCTCTCTGACAGAGAAGGCTCAATGTCTCAGAAAGAAAACAATTCCCATGATTCCCTAGCACTAACCCTAACCCTTAAAGTGGACTCAATTTGCATTATTTCTGGCAGTCTGCAAAGGCCCATAGTTTCTCCCTCAAATCCTTAATAAGGACTGGGAACTTGCTTCTTTAAAGAGAGAAAGTGGAGATGTCTCAAGAGGATTCTCTGGTTGTTTGCTCTGTCTTATCCATTGTTAAGGGCCATAGTCACACATCATTGCATCTAACCAGTTTGGGAAAGCTGCAGGCCAGCTTTCCCAAACCTGGACACGGACGGACTGGGAATGATGGGTTTGTTAGTCCTCCACATGTGGAAAGTACCGGGTTGGAAGAGCCAACAGCTGCAGTTATGCACATACCTTTGGTAGTTTTTCAGCAGAGGCCAGACAGGTCCAAAACACACTGCTGAACTAATCCAGTTTGAGAATGCTTAAACTGCCCTGGCTCAGTGCTAGAGAATCCTGGGAACTGTAGTTTATTGTAGCACCAGAGCTCTCTCGGACAGAGAAGGTTCAATGCCTCACAAAACTAGAGCTCCCAGAATTCCCTAGCACAGACCCAGGGCAATTCAAGCGGTCTCAAACTGGATTATTTCTGCAGTGTGTTTTGGACCTGGCCATCTTTCAGGGTACTTTAGCTGTGATTCTTGCACAGTAAAGGGTTGGATTAGATAGCCCTTGGCATCCTTCCCTACAGAATAATTTTGATTTCAGTGTTGGATTTTGCATCTGTAGGGCATGATGTGGGGAATGCATGCAGCTTTGTAGATACTCCTTGCTATCCCTTCTCCGCCCCTTTGTGACATGGGTGGTCAAACACACTTGCAGGGTTGTTGTGCATGCATTGTTTTGAAGGAAACAGGGACAGAGATGTGCTCACAGAATGGCAGATGGATGCACGCTCTGGTGGATGGAGAACTCTTAAAATTCTCCCTTCGTCCTGCCCTCTGCTACATGCATGAAGTATGCGCCGGAATGCACGGCCACATGATCTAGATCAGGGATTCCCAAACTTTGGTCCTGCAAATGTTTTGGACTTCACCTCCAAGAAACCCCAAGCAGCTTGGTTCAACACACAGGAATTCTGGGAGCTGAAGTCCAAAACATCTGGAGAACCAAAGTTTGGGAATCACTGATCTAGACTGAGGAAAGTAATAGTACCACTCTGTTCTGTTTTGGAATACCGTGTCCAGTTCTGGGCATCAGAGTTCACGAAGGATGTGGAGACGCTGGAGCATATCCAGAGGAGAGTGACCAAAATAAAACCCTATGATGAGTAACTTAGGGAGCTGGGGATGTTTAGCCTGGAGAAGAGAAGATTAAGAGAGGGGACATGTTTAAATGGAAGGGATGGCATATTGAAGATGGAGCTGTTTTCTGCTGCTCCAGAGAATGGAGCAATGGATGCAGACTACAGGAAAAGCGATTCCAGCGCAACATTAGGATGGCACTGGTGGAGTCTCCTCCTTTGGAGGTTAGATAGAATTGTCCAGAGGAGGGCAAGCAAAATAGTGGAAGGTCTGGAAACCCCTAAGCCCTCTGAGGAGCGGCTCAGGGAGTTGGGTATGTTTAGCCTGGGGAAAAGAAGGTTAAGGGGTGACATGGTAGCCATGGTTAAATATCTGATGGGAGGTCATAACAAAGATGGAGCAAGCTTGTTTTCTGCAGAGACTTGGAGCAGTGGATTCAAACTACAGGGAAAGAGATTCCACCTGAACCTTAGGAAGAACTTCCTGACAATAAGAGCTGTTCAACAGCGGAACGGACGCCCTCAGAGAGTGATGGAGTCTCTTTCTGTGGAGTCTATTAAACAGAGGCTGGATGGCCATCTGCCACAGGGAGAGAGCTTGGATGGTGTCTTCCTGCATGACTGAAAGGGGTTGGGTTGGATGGCCTCTGGGGATCCCTTCCAACTCTAGGCTTGTAGAATTCTTTGTGTGCTCTCTCTCATATAGCGAGCCCCACCACTAACTAAGGCTTTGAGACAAGCCCCTGCTGAGAGGACCGAATGCCACACGCATGCCGCGAAGGCTGCCCGCGTGTGCTTCCACAGATCTGCTCCCACACAGTCCTTTCCGCCTCTCCTTTCCTCACCCACACGCAGCTGCTGACCTGGCAAGTGTGCATCTCCTCTCCTTCCCTCTGCCATCATGCCACACACCCCAGGAGGCGCATGGTCTCCCAACCGATCTCCTGGACTGGCCCCCCCTCTTCCCAATGGGACCAAGGAGACCTCAAGCCCCTTGTTTCTCATTGCCCAGACTCCAAATCAGGTTCTACCCCCAACAACCCACTAACCTAGAAGTGGAGTAAAAACCTCTGTGTGTGTGTGTGTGCATTTGCTCAATATTTCCTCCACCCCTTCTTTCTAACTCTGCAGAAACCTCATTCCCCTCTCAAGGCAATTTTTCCATGCCTCTTAATTATTATTATTTTTAAATTAATTGATTTCTACTTTTAGTTCCTTCCGTCTGCGAAGGGAGCTGAGAGCTGATGGATGGGTTGCTTTCTCCAGAGCAATGCAGATTTAGATTTGAGGAGACTGGGAAAAGGGTTTGGGGGTCTGGGTTCTTGGGGAAGGGACTAGAGGTTTCATTAAAAAATCTTAAAGTTGGAAGAGATCCCCCCCCAAAAGGCTACATAGTTCATCCCTGCCATGCAGGAAGACACAATCCTAGCAATGAAAGGTTTTAGTTTTGCGTGGGGGGAGAGGAGGAGATTCACAGCCAAGAACTGCTGGATTCTCTGTTTGAGAGAAAGGGTAATTGTGAAAGGATAAGATTGGGAGAGGGGTCCTTTTTTGAAAAGCAGGAGGATGTCTGAGAATTTCTCTTTTCCTCTCCTCCCCATTTCACCAACCGCCTCCACAAAGATCCACCTGAGACTATAATGGCATGACCATATCCATGAAAGGTTTCCTAGGCAGAGGGATCTTTTCCCTGGAAGGGGCTCGGATGGGGGCAATGAAGCTGTGGGGGGGTAGTAGGGAAGTGTAGGCCTTAAAGAGATGGAGTTGGAGGTGCAGGCTTTGAAGACAAGATTTATATTCCTCTTTGCATGCATTTGCAGTCCTTTCCTTCTAGCATGGCTGCTGTTCCCACCCCGGGATGCTTCCCAGATAGCTTTGAAACTCATGCCTTTTGCAAATTTTCATGACTGAAAATTTGCAAAAGGCTGAGTTTCAAAGCTATTTGGGAAGCATCCCAGGGTGGGAACGGCAGCCATGCTAGAGGGAAAGGATGCAATGGTCCCAAGCCCACAAAAGAAAAAGATGTCAGTTATACAAGGGATTGGGACAAGGTAGAGAAAGAAGTCCCTGCTTGTGGGGATTCCAGCCTAAGGCGGTAGATTTAGGGGGCAGAATGAGAAAGGGGGGATGTTTTGCTTTCTCCCACCCTCCTCCAAAATGTCCTGTCCTTTTTCTCTACCCTTCTTCCCTCTCTGCCACGTCCTTCCTTTCTGCCCTTGTTTGCACTCCCTTGAATTAATATTTCAGGCCTTTTTTTCTTTCTTTTTGGAGCAGATGGGACCCAAAGGGAAAGTGCGGGGGGGGGGGGGGAGAGCACAGAATTTAAATAGAGCATTGGAGAAAGAGAGCAAGGAAGCGTGTTTGAAATGGATGAGTCTTTCTGTGTTTGCAAAAAGCATTGGGGGGGAGGCTTTAAGTCACCTGAAAATCTGACCCTACGATCAGATTTTGGTTTTAAGTCAAAAGTTAAAGTGAAAAATCCAGAGTTAGTTTAGAAGTACGAATATAGGTTGTTAAGAACTTGGCATCTCAGGACCTCTCTTCTAAAAAGACATGAAGTTCTCCAGTTTAAATGAAATTAAATGAAATCCTACAAGGAAGATTTATACAGGTTGAGTTTTCCTTATCCGGGATTTCAAAATGCTCCAAAATCCCAAACTTTTTTTCATGGATGGCTGAGAGAGTGACACCTTTGCTTTCTGGTGGTTCAGTGCACGAACTTTGTTGCATGCACAAAATTATTTAAAATATTGTATATGAAATGACTTACAGATTATTTGTATAAGGTACAGTTGGCCCTCTGTAGCCATGGATTCTTTATCCACAGATTCAACCATCCACGGGTTGAAAATATTTGTAAAATATTTTTTAAAATATATTAATTCCAAAAAGCAAACCTTGATTTTGCCATTTCATATATGAGATGCTATTTTACTATGCCACTGTATTTAATGGGACTTGGGCATCCATGAATTTTGCTATCCATGGAACTGTGAATATCAAGGACTCATGGAATATACAAAACATAAATGAATTTCCTGTTTAGATTTGGATCCCATTTCCAAGATAATCTGATTATGTATTTGCAAATATTCCAAAATCCAAAATAATAATAATAATAATAATTAATCCCCAGACACATCTGATCCCAAGCTTTTTGGATAAAGGATACTCAACCTGTATGGTGTTTTCTTTTCCCCTTTTGGATGAGGGAGCTTAAGCCTGGCCTTGGTGAGAATGGTGCTGGGAATTCTTGATGTCAGACCTTGCTGTGGAATATTTAAGGCTAACTTGGCTTGGATGACTAGGCAAAACTTCCAGGTGCAGGTGCAGTCTTCCTCAAACCATGTGTGTGTGGGGGAAATCAGGATTTTTGGGCAATGTGTCCTGGAATCCTCCAAGGCATATGGCCCCTAGGAGAACCCAAAAAAGGAACTTTACCAAGCTCAGGTCTTCCTTTGAATATGAATAGAATAGGAATCGGCAGCTGGAGATGGATGTTTTTGCCCTCATGGCCTGCTGGTGGGCTTCCTAGAGACATTTGGCTAGCCATTGCAGAAAGTATGGGATACTGAAGTAGTTGGGCCTTTGGTGTGCTCCAGAGCTTCAGAAGGGTTCCTCAGATCCTCCCGATCTTGAAGTCTTGTCCTCCCAGTCCTTTCACCAATTTGCAAAAAATTGGCTGAGGATTCCTGCAGCCGAAGGTGTCATAAGGGGAGTGCGGGGGTATGGACCACACCGGGTGACACTGTCCACGGCATTGGCACCAGGCAGCACTGAGGCATCCCAAAGCCCATCCTCTGGAAAGAAAGTGTTTGGTTTGCCCTTGCCCTTTGGGAGGGGGAGAATGGGTTGAAGCTGCAGAGCTTTCTCTCGGATCCCCCTCCTGCAGCCTGTTTGGCTCCTTCCCCTGGTTGTCCACTGTTCTTGCTTAGGGGAGAACCCCATCTTTAGTGTCTTGGCTGGGGGGGATGGGGGGACGGTGCGGGTGGCAGGATGCTGGGTTCCCTGGGGTGAAACCCTCCAACCTACCCATACCCCCCTCCCAAGAGGTCTGTGGGGCTGACACCATGAGACCTAGTGACGCCACAGCCTGCGGCATCCGTTCTGCACCTCTGGAGCAAAAGTGGGAATTGTTGTGTGAGCCTCTTTGCAGCAAGGATGACAAAGACTCTTGTGGCATCCTCAAGGCTGGTGCAGTTAATGACAGACCCACAGCTCAACAAAATGTCGTAATTGTGGATTTCTCCCTCCCTCCCTCTTCTCCAATCTCATTTCTGTCACCTTTGCTTTGGGGGGGCATTTGACAGAGTGCTGACCCTACCCCCAAAGACTGGGGGCAGACCAGGAGATAAAACTGGAGACCTGGCAGCCATCTGCAAATGCAAACCAGTCCTCCAGATGCATTGGACTACAGTGCCCATCTTTGCCTGGCTGGGGAGGATGGGCACTGTAATCCAACACATCCGGAAGGGGGTTAGAGAGAACTGGTGTAGACCATATGTTCTCATTTAATCTTTAAAAAACAAGAACTTGGCCTTTCTTTACTCTGAATTGTGAATTATATCTATTTCCCTATAGTTTTGTATTAAAAGCAGAGGTGGAAATCAGTGTCATTGGACTGTGCCTCCTAATATCCATCACCTTTGGATCTGCTGGGACTTTGAGTCCCCCAAAGTCAGGACTCCCACTCTGGGTTAGACAGATTCATACATTCCTAAATTGCATTTTTTAAAGGAAAAGGTCATAGATGATTCTATGAAAAAGAAATTATAGAAGTGAATCATCATCATCATCAATCAATCATCATCTGAAATCACCACTCATCTGCTTTTAGTACCTCTCCCCTGATGCACCCCCCCCAGCAATGTCCATTGCATCCTTCACCCCGATGCTGCCTAAGTAGGAACCAGTGGTACCCACGTTGCTGCGGTAACCTTCTCCCCCTGAGGCAGATGCTGTTTCCATGGCATTGCCATGGTTACTGTTGTCAGCGGAGAGTGGAGGTGGAGAAATATTTCTTCCAGGGGGGAGGGAAAGAGCGAGCGAAAATGAAAGTCAAAGAGAGGCTGGGTAAATCCTGGGCGATAAATTGTATTTTAACACCCCCATAAATTTTTATGGAAGGGGAAATTAATCCTGTGTGGAGGCCAGAGTTTTGTCCACGTTCTTCCTAGGGTCATGCTGCCTCCTAATGTCACCATTTCTTATTATGGCCTGCTGGATTGGGGTGTTCTCTTTGCAATTCAGCCCCAGCAAAAATGAGATTCCACCTAAACATTCGGAAGAACTTCTTGACTGTAAGAGCTGTTTAGCGGTGGAATATGCTGACTTGGAGGGTGGCAAATTCTCCTTCTTTGGAGGTTTTTAAACAGAGGCTGGATGGCCATCTTTGGGGGTGCTTTGATTGTGTCTTCCTGCATAGCAGAATGGGGATGGACTGGATGGCCCTTGGGGGTCGCTTCCAGCTCAAAGTTTCAGTGATGCTATGATTCTTATCCCTCCACCTCCTCCCTGCTTAATCTTGCTCACAGCCCTTCATTTTATATCCTTAACCCCCATCTTCCTGCTTTTATTTGTGAATTCAATACAGTGGGCCCTTGGTATCTGCCTGGATTTGTTTCTGGATTTGGATGCGTAAGTCCCATGCAGGGGATCCATTCTGGACCCCACCCCACCCCGCGAAAAAGGAAAATCGCCAACATTTAAGCCCCATTGGCTTGAATGGCAGCGCGTGCCCCATTTTGTCCCCCTCTGTTTGCTGCCCGCAAATGGGCAAGGGATGCAGACTCCAAGTCCATGTAAACAGAGGGGCGACTGTGTGTAGATAGATAGATAGATAATTCAAACTGGAGATGGAGGGCTGAGTGTATATTGGAGTGAGGATTGCGGATTAAGAATGGGTGAATGGAGACTTTGGGTTCCAGCTTGTCATTCTAAATGACTCTCCATATGGAGAATTTGGGAGATCTTTGCTTGACATTCTTAGGGCAGGCGGTGCATTTGCCTTATCCACTTTGTAGTTTGCAAGATCCCCCTCGCCAGAGGCCAATGTAATACCAGCCACATTCCTGAGCCCAGGAATTTAATCCAGAGTAGCAGAACAGAATGCAGTTTGTGATCTTTCCACACAAGAACCTGCTCCTTGTTCCTTGTTACGGAAACATAATTTAGCGCAGGAGAGGCGTTTTATATATGCCTTTTTGCTCTTGTGGTTAGACATTGGGGAGTTGGAAATCCTTCCCAGTCTAGTGACACCAAGGTTTGAAAAGGCCAGGAAATCCAGATCGACCATGCAACCACCTCTGTTTTAAGCCAAGGTTTTTTATTTTAGATTCTATTTATTTAGCTAGTCAATGTAAAGGATTTTAAAGGGTGGTTTTAAAATCTCTATGTATTAGCCTTTGATTGTTGTATCTTGAGTTTTCTGGGTCCTTCCAACCTCCTTGACCAAGAACCTTTGGTACGCTCCTTCAACTCTCTGGCTACTGGTTCCTGCTCCATTGAAAGGATGCAGAAGTCTTGCAAAACCTGTCCAGCAGTGTTGCTAGGGCATACATTTCTGGAAGATTTCTTGCCTCAAGGGATGTGTGGCATGGCGGTATCACAATCCCTCCCCAGCCATTTTGCAAAATCCCATGCCAGGCCAGGAAATGAACCTTGACTCCATGCCCCAGAAGGTTTCCAAGAACAAAACAGCCTGGAGGAGGTTGCAAATAACGGCTTGTAGCCTTTGCCGTTTGGGAGCCTGTATGCGCCATCTCTGACAGCCTTGTTTGCACAGTGTTAAGAGAGATCACCTTGCTGAGCTTTATAATTTCTCTCTCTCTTTCTCTTATTTTCTCCTAGGCGAACTCCCCACCGGTAATTGTCAACACAGATACCTTAGAAGCACCAGCGTATGTGAGTTCCCCTTTCTCAGATCTTTTTTCTCTTTCTTCTCTTACCCTTTCCCCATGCCCTTGCCTGCTTCCTCCTCTCGGTGTGTCCGAAATGCCTCTCCAGGAATGTTCTGCGTTTCCTTTCTGTCTTCAGAAAAAAGTCGTAACAAAACCCTCCTTGTCTTCTCTCCTTCTCTTAGGTAAATGGAACAGAAGGTGAAATGGAATACGAGGAGATAACGCTGGAACGGGTAATTTCCTAGCGGGAGAATTGATGTCGGGGGACGGTGGGGAATATATCATTCCAAATTTCAGGGCACAGAAAATGGGTCTCTGTACAGGGAGAGGTCTTGGTGTTGTGGGCTCCTTGGTCCAATTTGGTTCTGGCTTTTGGGGCTGAGGATGCTTCTCTCTTTCAGGGTAACTCCGGTTTGGGTTTCAGTATTGCCGGTGGCACGGACAACCCCCACGTTGGGGATGACCCCAGCATTTTCATTACCAAGATCATCCCCGGAGGAGCGGCTGCACAAGATGGGAGGCTTAGGTAACAGCTTTTGTTGGCGGCGGTGGGTATTTTATATATAGGGCAACCTCCAGAACTAGCGGTTTGAGGGTTGGACTGTGACTCTGGAGACCAGTGTTCAGTTCCCAGCTCAGCCACAAAACCCATTTTGTGACCTTGGGCAAGTCACAGGCTCTCAGCCTCCAGGAAAGGCAAGGGCAAACTTTCTCTGAAAAATTGTAGCCAAGAAAACCCTATCCCTGATTTGTCTTAGGATCGTCATAAGTCGGAAATGACTTGAAGACACACAACAGCAACAACCTCCAGATATGTGTAGAGCCCACTTCCCCTAGCCTACATGGTCTCTGAGTGATGGGTTCTGTAGTCCACACACATCTGCAGGGTGATGGGATCAAGGTAGCTAATTCAGTGGTGGCTGAAGGCTCCCATATTAGTGGAGCAGGGAATCTACTCCAGGTTTTAACGTAAGGTCCATAGTACACTGTAACTGCCCTAACCCAATGCAAGTGAATCCCGTGAATTGTAGTTTATTGTGGCCCCAGAGCTCTCTGACAGAGAAGGCTAAATGTCTCACAAAAGTACAGTTCCCAGAATTCTTTAGTCTTGAGCCAGGGTAGTTAAAGTGGTTTCAAACTTGACTATTTCTGCAGTGCTTTTTAGACCTTTAGTTCAGCACCTTAGACAGCTCCTTAAAGCATAATTGCATTTTGAATCTTTTTTTATGCATGTTCCTGCAGTTGCATTGGCTTTGTTGGGGAATCCATGATGCAGCAGGTGGTACCCAACAGAGGAGCATCCCAGCCTTTTTGCTGATTGGCTCCAGCATCATCACATAACCAAGGATGGAACTGGGGTCCTAAACAAATCCTGCTCAGACTATCCCTTAGCCAGTGACCAAATCTTCCATTTCTGGAATATGTGGGTAGCCCTTTGGCTGGAGTGAAGGCTGAGGCTGACGGAAGATGGGCTTCCAAGGGCAATATGGTGCAGAAGTAGAGAGAGAAAATCAAAGTGCACAAAGCTGACCCATCTCCCCTCCCCATGGCAGCGAGAAATATGCATGCGGGTGAGATCAGATATGTTCAGGGTGGAGTGGAAGGCAGGTAAGACGATGACCCTTGGAAGTCTCTTCCGACTGTACCCCAAAGGAATGGACCTGTTCCAAATTGAGAGAGAGCAGTTTTGCCCCTCTGTGGTCTGCTGCCCCTTCATCCTACTACATGGAGTATAGTGCCTAGATCGAGGGTAGAGCACGGCCTCAGAAAGGTCGGAGTTGCCTCCTTTAGAGGTTTCTATTCTGCTTTGGTCAGACCTCACCTGGATATTGTATCCTGGTCTGGGCACCACAATTCAAGAAAGATGTAGAGAAGTTGGATGGTTTTGAGAGGAGGGCAACCAAAAATGAGGAAAGGTCTGGAAACCCCCAAACCCTCTGAGGGTCAGTTTAGGAACCTGGGAAAGTTTAGCCTGGGGAAGAGAAGGTTAAGATGGCTGAGGCTGTTTAAATATTTGGAGAGGTATCCTATTGAGGATGGAGCAAGCTTGTCTTCTGCTGCACAGCGATTCCCAAACTCTGGTCCTCCAGGTGCTTTGGACTTCAGCTCCTAGAAGCCTCAGCCATCTTGACCAATGATCTGGGATTCTGGGAGATAAAGTCCAAAACACCTAGAAGACCAGAGTTTGGGAATCACTGGACTAGGACATGAAGCCACAGATTCAAGCTACAGGAAAAGAGGTTCCACCTAAACATTAGAAAGAACTTCCTGATGGCAGGGGCTGTTCAGCAGTGGAAGATGCTGCCTTGTAGAGTGGTGACATCTCCTTTGGAGATTTTTTAAACAGAGGCTGGGTGGCCTTCAGTCACAAGGAGGGCTTTGATTGTGCATTCCTGCATGGCAGAATGGAGTTGGACTGGATGGCCCTTGGATGTCTCTTCCAACTGTATGGTTCTATGACCCACCAACATGACACTGGTTCCCCATCCCAGCTAAAAGTAGATTTCAGATCTTTCTTTTCCTCTCTCTGGTGCAGGGTGAATGACAGCATCCTCTTTGTCAACGATGTGGACGTCCGGGAGGTCACGCACAGCACGGCTGTTGAGGCTTTGAAAGAAGCCGGCTCCATCGTTCGCCTCTATGTCATGCGCCGGAAACCCTTGGCTGAGAAGGTCATGGAGATCAAGCTGATCAAAGGCCCCAAAGGTGAGGTGTATGTGTGGGTCTTTCAGAAGACCCACATGGGACCACCTCTGTCATCAAAGGAAAGAGAGGTCCCCTTGAGAAAACCATGAGACCCCTCTCCCAAGGCAGCATGCACCCCATAGAAAGACCTTGTCCCTTCCCTGTTTTGAAGAATGACCATCTTCCTCAATTAGATGGACCTCCAGTAGCCCACCTAAAATGGGAGGGCTACTGGTGGCCCACCTGATTTAGCAAGGTGGCTTCCCAAATGCCCAGTTTAACCAGGTGACCCTATTTGGGGGACAGGGTTCAGTCCTTCTAGAGCATCTTTGAAGTTAAGAATAAAACCCAGAGGGGATTTACCGTCCCCACGATATGGAAGCCAGTCCCTGCCAATGAGTCCCTCCTGTTGGAAAATAAACCCTGTTCCCTTCCAAAGGCTCTGCCCTTAAGGTTGCTCCCCCTCCCCCTTTGTCTCTATTTATTTATTAAAATATTTATATCCTTTTATATCTAGAGATCTCAGGGCATCTTGCAACAGAATCCACAACTTAAAGAAATTTAAGATAATATATAAAAAGTATTAAATATTGAACAATTTGACAAATTCGAAGAAGGCGGGTATCTTTAATAACAACATTAAAACTGATTAAGGCAAAAATTTAATTAAAAATAAATGTGAACAAAAACCTGATTAAGGCAAAAGGTTCATTTGCAGATTTCCAGCCCCTCTTGAATTGGCAAAAGGGAAATATGTAGGGCAATACATGCTTACCCACAGAAGGTCTCTAAACTGAGTGACTAAAAAGACTAACCAGGAAAGTCCAGTACTTGTGAATGCTTATTTAACAATAATGCAAGGTATAGTTTCATTATTCCATTGGATGTTTAGATCATGTTATTGTAGTAAACATGTGTGATTTATGAGTTTAATAAGGTTTTGCATTATTGTTCAATAAGCATTCAGACATACCAGACTTTCCTGGTTCGTCTTTTCAAAATTGCACCACTTCCTGCCACCATTTTGAGAGGGAAGGGAAGTCAGAATTGAAATCGATGGCTTACATTGAGCTCAGGAGGCAATCAGAAACCAGGATAACATGCTCACTTTTCACTTTTTGACCCTTCCTTCCTTCCTTCCCTCCTCATAGGTCTGGGTTTCAGCATCGCAGGCGGCGTGGGCAACCAGCACATCCCTGGCGACAACAGCATCTACGTCACCAAAATCATTGAGGGTGGCGCAGCCCACAAGGATGGACGCTTGCAGATCGGGGATAAGATTTTGGCGGTAAGGTTTGGGGCAGGTGGGAGAAACAGACCTGATGCCATGCAGAGGGGCTTGGAGGCTCTCATCCCTTATACCAGGGGTAGGCAACCTTTCCCCTTTAAGGGCCGAGGGACTTCAGCTCCCAGAAGCCTCAACCATGTTGGCCAATAGTCCCATGTTGGCCAATAGCTCCTGGGATTCTGGGAGCTGAAGTCCCTCGGCCCTTAAAGGGGAAAGGTTGCCTACCCCTGCCTTATACCCTTCACTGCTAGTCAGGGGCCAACAAAGAACAGAATCATGGAATCCTAGAGACTCCAAGAACCAACCAGTCCAACCCCATTCTGCCATGCAAGAAGACACAAATTTAGTGGAACTGACTCATAAGATTCAATATTCCTTAAGAGAAACTGGCCAGAGACTCCTGGTTGCTTTGCCTCTCAGTGTGTTGGACTGCAACACCCATCACCCCCAGCCAGCAGGCCCATGGGTCTGCTGGCTGAGGATGATGAGTCCTGTAGTCCAACACATCAGGGGAACAAGGCTGGCCTCCCAGAGCATTGGTCCTGATCTGCTCAGGAATATTTGGCCCCCGGGGAATTTCCTTGCTTTCTATTATTATTTGTTGTTGTGTGCCTTCAAGCCATTTCTGACTTATGGTGACCTTAAGGCAAAGTCATCAAGGGGTTTTCTGTGGCTGAGAGTGTGTGACTACCATACGTCACCCAGTGGCTTTCCATGGCTGTATAGGGAATTGAACCCGATGACCAGTGTTGTAGTCCAACATTCAAGCCACTATACCATTTTGGCAGTTGTTGTTGTTGTTGTTGTTGTTGTTGTTGTTGTTGTTGTTGTTTTATGATATAAACAACAACAACAACAACAACAACAACAAAAATTTATGTATTTGTTTTTGTCCCACCTTTTTCCCAGATTGGGATTCAAAGCAATTTACAACAATTTAAAAAAAAACCAACACTCATTGTTAAAAATCTACAAGATACAAAAATTAAAACACAACTAAACAATCAGAAGAAATTAAAACCAGGTTAAAGAAATTTATCATTAAAACACGCACACTCCAACACAACAATTATCAATATCCAGCGCATTGTGTCAGATGAACTTTATATAATTACTCTTCAAATGCCCATCCAAATAGAAAAGTTTTTGTAGCTCATGTTTTCGGGGGTTCATTGCAGAAGAATGGGGTTAATGGTGCATCTCCCCATTTCTGTGTCCCCCCCAACAGGTCAACAATGTGAGCCTAGAAGACGTGATGCACGAAGACGCCGTGGCCGCCCTGAAGAACACGTACGACGTTGTCTACCTGAAAGTGGCCAAGCCCACAAACGTTTACCTGAATGATTCCTACGCCCCGCCCGACATCACTTCCTGTGAGTGGTTTCTACTTCCTGCGCACATTTTTCGAGAACTTCTAAAACAGATAATTTTCAGAATAAGTACAGTCTGGGGACACAGATGAGTGACCAGACATCCTCCTTTTCCAGCCTTCTGTCCCGGAGGAATTCCAAAATGTCTTCCATTTTGAGCATGGTTAAAAAGCATGAATTTATATGCGCAATCAGCCCTCCTCATATGTGGCTGTGACTTTTGCAATTTGATTATTCATGGATTTGATTACAGTCACCCCTCCATTTTCATGGGGGATCCGTTCCGGAACCCACCCACCCACCCACCCACCCCGCAAAAATGGAAAATTGCCAATATTCACACCCCATTGGCTTGAATAGTGGCGCACGCCCGTGGGTGCCCGAAGGAGCGCACCCCATTTTGTCCCTCTCCATTTTCTGCCCACGAACGGCTGAGGGATGCGGACTCCAAGTCTGTAAAAAATGAGGGGCAGCTGTAATCTGTTCTCTCTAGGAATCTCTAGGTGTTCCAGCATGACTCTGTGGTCAACATCTGCCAGAAGAGGATGGAGGACCTAGAGCAGGGACCGGCAACCTATGGCCCGGGGGCCGGTTAAGGCCCCGGACCCCAGACTTACCGGCCCAGGCCGTAGGTTGCCGCTGCCGTGCGCCGCCGCTGCCGCCGCTCGCCGCCATTGGGTGGTGTTTTCGGGCGCACATGTCGCGGCCGCCATTTTGGAAGTCAAAATGGCGGCCGCGACATGCGCCGTGGTGGCTGTGGCCGCGCACAGAGGAGGGTGCGCGTGCGCACGTGAGCGCGCGCGCCGCCATTCCCCCCCCCCCTCGGCCTAGCCAAGACCTGGTCTCAAAAAGGTTGCCTGTCCCTGACCTAGAGAGAACATTTCTCTAGGCATTTCTACATCCTTTCCCAATCCTGTGGTCAGCATTTGACAGATGTTGACCATAGAGTTGCATTGGAGGACCTAGAGATTCCCAGAGTGGTGTTTGCTCAGGTAAAATAACTTGTGTTTTTTCATTTGCTTTTTCCCACTTTCACTAGGGTCCTGTATCCTTAACCCTAGCAAATGTGGAGGGACCACTGTGCTAATGAGAATGTCCAAATTTAACCAAAATGTCATTTCAGCCTTTGATTTTGCAATTACATTTTCCCCTTCCTCTCCAATTTGACGTGTTTTATTTATTTGGCAGCCTACTCCCAACATCTGGATAATGAAATCGGTCACCAGAGCTACCTGGGCACGGATTATCCACAAGCCATGACCCCGACCTCGCCTCGGAGGTACTCTCCCATCCCCAAGGAGCTGATGGGAGAGGAGGATATACCCAGGTAAGCCCCGCCCCTCACCTGCCCATAGCTCCTCCCTCTGGCACTTGGCTCCTCCCTCTGGGGGTGTGGCCATTCCAGTCTGCCATATTGGCTCCTTTTGCTGGATGCAAAGTGGTGGGGTGCTAGGCTTGACCATCCATACCATTTGAAATGGCACAGTGCCATTTATTAAAATATTTCCAGACCTTCCCATCATTTTAATATAAATGTCATTTAATATAAATGTCATTTAACATAAAAAGCAATTTTGTCCCATTTTCAAAGGAAATGCCTTGTTACGTTGCAAAAATGGTTTGAAGATATCCCTGTTCAAAATTGTGGTTGTCAAAAAAAGCAACCAAACAAAAAAAAAAGCAACCATAAAATTGTGTCATGGACTGTGAGAAGTTTGATGGCAATATGTTGAAAGACCGAAAATTGTTCTGTAAGATTACTTCAGTGAGAAATATTTGATCATGGTGAAATACAGACCCCCTCGACATCTGCCTACATTTTTGTATGAGTTCTCTCACTGAACTATACTTGTTAGCTCAAAAAGTTCATGTAAGAAAACTGTTGTTAATGTCTTTTTCATGAAAACGGAATATGACATAGCCCTTTCCCGTTTTTGCCGTCCCAATGTCCCGTTTTTGTCTCAAGGAAATATGATGAGCCTATGGAGTGCATTTTTCTCCATCGCCTCACCTAAATCAGCCTATCCTCCATCATTCCTGATCTAACTTAGAACTTGGAAATGTTCCTTTTTTCAGTCTACAGCTAGCCATGCTGTTTTCTGGAAAATTCTACAAATTTTCATCCAAATTTCATCCAAAAATTCATCCAAATTTTTTTTTTAATTTTTCCCAAGTTCTGGCTTGGCTTAACACTATTTTATTTATTCATTTATTTTCTTATTTATTACAATATACACACACATCATCATCATCATCATTATCCTGCTTTCCCCCCACAATTCAGACTCAGAGGGGTTTACGATTCTTTTTTTAAAAAATAGTACAATTTAAAACATACAAAAGAGAACATTAAACTAGAATTAAATTATTACAGTATTAATAAACACACACATACATATATATCCCACCATATAGCTGAAAATCTCAAGATATAAAATCATTTTAGGTCAATAAATAACAATGCAGGTTGAGTATCCCTTATCCAGAAATCCAAATTTTGAAATACTCCAAAATCCAAAAAATGGCTAAGAGAGTAACAGCTTTGCTTTCTGAGGGTTCGATGTACAGAAACGTTGTTTCATGTGCAAAATTGTTAAAGCATTGTGTAAGAAATTGCCTTCAGGCTATGTGTGTCATGTGTGTACGAAAAATTTGTTTAGACCTGGGGCCCATCTTTCAGATATGTACTTGCAAATATTCCAAAATACGAGAAAAAATCCAAAATTCAAAGTACTTTGAGTCCCAAGCATTTTGGATATGAGGGACTCAACCTGTAGCAATAATTCTAGAAGACTAAGAAAAATCTCCCTTAAAACCAGTTAAAGCAACGTAAAATCATGCCAGCCGTCACACGTGCAAATTGGATAACATCAATTAGGTTCTCGAAGGCTTTAATCAAAAGTCATATTTTGACTTGCTGGAATGACACTGGCATTGGCACTGTATGGACCTTAAAGGGGAAGGCATCTATCCTTCTTAAGTGGGGAATGTCCACCTTGTAGTCCTTTGAGAAGTCAGAAGATGTCCACCACCCACCGCTTCCACTTCAGATATTTTCTAACCTCTCTTTCCTTGTCCAGGGAACCTCGCCGGATCGTCATCCACCGTGGCTCAACGGGGCTGGGCTTCAACATTGTGGGGGGCGAAGACGGCGAGGGGATTTTCATCTCCTTCATTCTGGCCGGAGGACCGGCTGACCTCAGTGGGGAGCTGCGGAAAGGGGACCAGATCCTCTCGGTAAGACGGAGCCGCCTCTCCCGTCCCGGATCCTGCTGGTGGGAAAAGGCCATTGGTGTTGGCCTACCGGTTCCAGTGCTTCCCAAACTCTGGCCTTCCGGGTGTTTTGGACTTCAGCTCCCAGAATCTCAGACCATGGGACAAGATGACCGCGGCTTCTGGATGCTGAAGTCCAAAACCCCTGGATGACCTGACTTTGGGAATCACTGAGTTAGCCCCAACTGACGCTGTCTCTTGCTTGCCTCCTTCCTCAGGTCAATGGCGTGGATCTCAGGAACGCTACACACGAGCAGGCCGCCATTGCACTGAAAAACGCTGGACAGACGGTCACAATCATTGCTCAGTACAAGCCAGATGGTGGGTTCTACACTCCCAATGCAAATATTCAAATATCTTATCGTAGGCTGCATCTTCACTGCAGAAATAATGCAGTCTGACACCATTTTAACCACCAAGGCTTAATGCTATGAAATTCTGGGATTTCTAGAGCCAGCGTGACGTAGTGGTTTGAGTGTTCGACTATGACTCTGGAGACCAGGGTTTGATTCCCTGCTCATCCATGAAACCCACTGGGTAACCTTGGTCAAGTCACACACTCTCAACCTCAGGGGAAGGCAATGGCAAACCTGCTCTGAACAAATCTTGCCAAGAAAAGCCCATGAGGTTTACCTTAGGGTTGCCATAGGTTGGAAACGACTTCAAGGCACACGTCCAGTGGCATCCCTAGCTTGGGTGTCACCCCCTCCATTGACCTCCTCCCATTTCACATCATACAGAATCCTTAGCAATGCTTTTTTGCCCTAATGTTACTCGTAAATCCCATATACCACTGAGTGTAATGCTCATAGAAGTGACATAAACAACCAGCAAAATTAAAAGTATATCTTTAAATTGCAATATCATATGCACAACCTAAATGCATTTACATACGCATAGTGAAGATTGGGTTAAAATGTGATGTTTTTAAATATTTTTTTAAAATAATAAAATTTTGAAATTTTAATTTTTAAAAAACCTGGGCCCTCTCCTTTCTCCTCCCGCCGAGCTTCACCCCATTCCCACCATCTCTTACTTAAAGCATTTTAAAGGGAAGCAGATGGATGCCACAGCCCATTTCTGCCAAAAGGTAGGTCTTTGAGGGTGTCACCTGGTGCGGTCCACACACACCTTGTGATGCCACTGCGCACATCATCAGCAGAGATATTTTGCCTGTTATGCCAGAGAGCTCTGGTGCCCCAAGAAATTATCAATTCCAATATTCCATAGCATGGAGTCATGGCACTTAAAGCAGAGTCAAACTGCATTAATTATGCAGTGCAGATGCAGCCCTGAAGTGTGAGGATGAATCATTTCAGCAGATTCCTCCCTTCTGGGAGAAAATGGATATTTCTGTGCTGTTCTTGCCTATTATTTGCACATCCTGGAAAGTTTTTCTTTCCCCATGCCAAAATGCACATTTGTGTGTGCGTGTGTGTGAAAACCATGGGGATTGGAACCAAAAAATGAGGAGGGTTTTCTTGAATGCACAAAATTTATTTACTTATTTTATATCCTGTAAAGGCATAAAGACAGTTGTCACCATGTTAAAACACAGCTAAAAAAAAGTTATGAATGCAAAAGTTAAAAACAACAATTAAACAGGTAAGCTGCCTAAGAACACAAGTTAGAAAGAGCTTTAAATTACAAACATTATAAAAAGATCCAGATGCAACATACTTCATTAAAAGCTCTTTTTGCTGCAACAAGTAAAAACCCAAAGCCCTGCCGGTGGGACACACAACCACTCTGGCCCAGGAGGCACACTTGGTTAAATGCAAAATTGCAGTTGGGGCGGGGGGTGTTTGCACACAACCCAGCAACCTTGTACCAAAAATCACCAGGTGGCTTTCTGGAAAGTGCCTTTTTGCATGAACAAGCACATCTTCCACACAGACACAAAACTGTTCTGGATAACCACATGGGTTCTTTGTTCAAGATTGCCAATGTTGGCATTAAAAAGCACGAAAAAGGAATTTTTTTGTGTAAAAACCACATTTTGCACTTGTAGATGTTTAAGTCCCATTAAACACAATGGATTATTATTATTATTATTATTATTATTATTATTATTATTACTTCTACTGCTACTACATCTACTACAGTGGGCCCTTGGTATCCATTGGGGTTTGGTTCCAGGACCCCCATGGATCCCAAAGTCTGTGGATGCTCAAGTCCCATTAAATACAATGGATTATTATTATTATTATTACTACTACTACTACTACGACCACAGAGGGTCCTTGGTATCTGCTGGTTTGGTTCCAGGACCCCCCATGGATACCAAAAACTGTGGATGCTAAAGTCCCATTAAATACAGTGGAATTATTATTATTATTATTATTATTATTAGATCTTAGGTATCTACTGGGCTTTGGTTCCAGAACCCCCATGGATCCCAAAATCTGTGAATGCTAAAATCCCATTAAATACAGTGTAATAATAATAATACTAATAATAATAATAATAATTACAGTGGGTCCTTAGTATCTGCTGGGGTTTGGTTCCAGGACCCACCCCCCTTGGATTCCAAAATCCAAGGATGCTCAAGTCCCATTAGATAGAATGCCATAGTGAAATGGTGTCCCTTATATAAAATGGCAAAAACAAGGTTTGCTTTTGGAATTTATAGTGTTTTGGAACATTTTCAAGCTGTGGATGGTTAAATCCTTGGATAAAAAGTACGTGGGCTGGCTGTATAAGGCTGAGTGAGCCAAGAGGCAAGCTTTGCCAACTGGGGCCTGAGGTGCTTCTGGGTGCTGGTCAAGGGATGCCCAGGGAGGGATGCTGTGGAGCTGGACACTGATTCTTCCTTCCTCTCCTGTCCCATTCTTCCAACAGAGTACAGCCGCTTTGAGGCTAAGATTCACGATCTCCGGGAACAGCTGATGAACAGCAGTTTGGGCTCAGGGACAGCTTCGCTGCGGAGCAACCCCAAGCGGGGTTTTTACATACGGTGAGATCCTGGATGCATTCTTTCCCCCAAAGAGAGATTGGCCAACTAGCCCCCGTCCCCAAACCCTACCAGGACTCCCGAACCTGCTTGGTGGGATATTGGAGTATGCAAGAGTAGCTGCGGTTGAATGGATTAGCACACACCTTGGGCTTGGTACAGCAAAGTTCTGCCCATATGATAATCTGTTGCGAGACCCGTTTTGCTGAGATAGGGCTAGGTCTTGCAAGATATCCAAACGTCACCAAACCTTTTATGATGTTTCTGACTCCAAAGCACACAAAACCACAGGTGTGCAACACACAGGTCACCTGCAGCCATGCAGGTTTTTCTGGCTCCAAGATCCCTCTGCCTTGGGAGGAGAAAGCAGAGAATTACTAGCCTTAGAAACTTCAAGGAGTTTCAGTTCTCATCCAAAGCAAGGTGCACAGCTTTTGCTTTAGTGGATAAAAATGTACAGGTTGAGTCTCCTTTACCTGAAATGCTCAGGACCAGAAGTGTTTAGGATTTTAGTTTGGGGTTTTTGCTTTGTTTTGTTTTGTTTGGATTTTGGAATATTTGCATAATGAGATCTTGGAGGTGAGATCAAAGTCTAAGCATGAAATTTATTCATGTTTTGTATAGACATAGCATGAAGGTAATTATATACACAATATTTTTAAAAAAATTGTGCATGAAGCAAAGTTTGTGTATATTGAACCATCAGAAAGCAAAGGTGGCACTATCTCAGCTACCTTTTACATGAAACAAAGTTTGTGTACATCAAACCCTCAGAAAATAAAAATTTCACTATCTTAGCCACCCATGTGGACAATTTTGGAGTTTGGAGTATTTCGGATTTTGGAATTCTGGATAAGGGCAATTCAATTTGTATTTTGAATAATTAAAAAAATGAAAATAAGCTTCCATCATTCCCAAGTTTATATTAAAAGGGTCTAACTTATAAATGTCCTTATAGGGAACAAAAATAATTATTTGCATGAAATATTTTGTGGAAAAAACAGTATATTTTGCACAAATTGTAGTTTTCTGGAATTTTTTGTGACACAAAAATCAAGGATTTTGCACAAACAACTTCCTTCACACAACAAACCAATTTTACAGGGCAGGGGGAACCTCACAGTAGTTGACTTATTTTCTTGGGAGAATTTCTCAAAGTGTTCAGATTCCCTTCCATGTTGAGGATATGGAAATTTTGCAAATATTCTTTCCATCTTTATTTTCCCAACAAATCTATTTACCTTTTGCCAGTAGGGTACTTCTTTTTCACCAAATCAGTGTGACTTTTTGGAACAAAATAAGATCTTGTGCCGTTTTACCTGCTCTAACTCCTTAACTATCACTGTCTCTAACTCTAATTCTAACTAAGGGGGGTTGCAGACTGCAAGAAATAGTGCAAATTGAGTCCACTTTTAGGGTTAGGGTTAGTGCTAGGGAATCATGGGAATTGTTTTTTCCCTGAGACATTGAGCCTTCTCTGTCAGAGAGCTCTGGTGCCACAATAAAATACAGTTCCCATGATTCCCTAACCCTAAAAGTGGACTCAATTTGCACTATTTCTGGCAGTCTGCAACCCCCCTAACTCTATCTTTTAACTGCTAACCCTTAATAGGTTGGAATTCCTGTGGGATCAGAAAAACCCCCACAGTTACCTAAACTGGAGGTGGTGGAAAATCTCAGTGCATGAGGGTTAAGAAAGGGAGTGTGTGCTAGTGGTCAGAGCTGTGGACTGGGAAGGGTGCCACCTTTTTGCCCTCTCTTTCTCTCCCCCATCCCAGGGCGCTCTTTGACTATGACAAGACGAAGGATTGTGGCTTCCTAAGTCAAGCTCTGAGCTTCCATTTTGGTGATGTCCTCCACGTGATCGACGCTTCCGACGAGGAATGGTGGCAGGCGCGGCGCGTCCATCCAGATGGCGACAGTGACGAAATTGGCTTTATCCCCAGCAAGAGACGGTAGGGAAGAAAAAAAGGGTAGAGGATGGCTTCGCAATTGGTTTTGGGTGGGAACAGTACGCCATGTGGGGCCCCCAGGACCATTTTTGTATTCCCCAGGAAGAGTTTTTGCTTCCACCATTTTTAGCATCCTCTAGACAACATTTTGCTAAAAAAAAAAAAAAAATTAAAAATTGTTTTGCCCCCAAATGCCATGGAAGGGGGCCTTGCCACCATGTTTTGTGTCCCCTGGACCAATTTAGACCTTGGAGAAGCTTTTTTTGAACATATAAAATTGCAAGATCGTGGTTGGCTTTTTGGAATTTTTGGGTGTGACTATTTTCAGGCCATGGATGGTTGAGTCTTTAGATACAGAATCTGTGGATACGGGAGGCCTGCTGTACAAAACAAAAGTGCCCCTATATTTCAAATTGTATGTAACAAACTGGGTGGATTTCAGAGGCAAGTAACTAAGGTCCTAGGTCTGAGCGTCTCCCTCTTTGTCCATCCCTCTCTGTCTCCTGCAGGGTCGAGCGACGGGAATGGACGCGGCTAAAAGCAAAAGTAAGTTTTGAAATGGTCCAACACCCGTGGTGCACATGGGGTTCATGATCCCTTGCATGGCTAGGGCTCCATGCATTTTACATTTCAAAGGACAGAGGACTTGGGGTGTATGGATTGGCTTGGAGAGGAGCAGGAATGCTCAGGCAAAGTGTCGGAGAAGGAACGCAAGTCCAGGTGGGAATCCAAAGGAAAGCCCTGAAACCAAGGCCCTCTTTAGTCCAGCGCTCTGTTAGCTATAGCAATAGTATTCACATTTCTTAATAGTGAACTCAGAACACTCTCAAATGGTTTACAATCTGTAAGCCAATTGCCCCCAACAGGCTGGGTACAACCTACGAAAGGATGTAAGGCTGAGTCAACCTTGGAGCCCTGGGATCGAACTCATAACCTTGCGGCTGCAGAACCGGCATTTAACCATTGCGCCACAGGGCTCCTGTTCCACAGAGGTCCAACCAGTTGTCTCTTCTAGGAGGTCCAGAGACAGGTGACAAACTGCCCCCCCCCCGTACAGGTGAGGCTACAGGTGGGCACAAAAGGAATGCATTGTATCTCCAAACATACCCTCCAACGTTTCATAGATTAAAACTGGGATGTGTGGACAAGCAACATCAGAGCGAAGAGACAGCAGGCAAGCTGCAAAGAAATCTTCCTTAACTTGATAAAGTTCTCCCATTGTGTTGAACTACAGCTCCCACCATCCCCAGACAGGATGATGGGCACTGAGGTCTGGCTTATCTGGAACAGGGGTGATTGAGGAGGGCTGCTACTGCCATAGTGCTTGCTCCTCCTTTCAAATGTCTGCACCTGCTGGACTCCTTCTGGCTGGTACTTCTGTTTTAATTTTAGTCTTGGGAGGTCTCAGGAAAATATAATGCTCATGGCCCTTACCATCAGGCAGATGGGCTTTAGAGTCCTTCTTAGCATCATAACCAAATGTTTACAGCCACCTGCTGACAAATGAAGGGTTAATTTGTATTTAATAGGCTCTGCTGGATAGTCTCACTTTAGCAATGCAGTCTGAGGCTGGAAAAAAGATGTAAAGTCTGGGAATGAACTGGGGATGTCCACAAATCCCTGACTACAACCATCTTGTATTCTTCTCATAGCTAAGGATGGGAGAGCAGCAGACAGGCTGCAAAGGAACTTTCCTTAACCTGATAGAGCTCTCCCATTGTGTTGAACTGCAACTCCCACCCTTCCCAGACAGGATGATGGGCACTGAAGTCTGGCTTATCTAGAAGGGGTGTGTAATTTGTTTGCTTTTGCAATATAAAAAAAACCCCTCAGGAAATCATCTCAAACAGGCCTTGACCAGGGATAGGATTGTACTCTAATTCAGGGGACTCCTTGTCCAGCCATTGGGACGGTGTGCATTAGTCCTGGGATGGTCAGGATAGAATTTGTTGTTCAAAGATTCATCCACTTGCTAGAAGGGGATGCTGGACCTGTCAGCAGCTGTAAAACTAATGGTCTTACATTATAATCATGTAAAACTGAAAACTAAAGTTAGGATCATCCAATCCATCATATTCTCCAGCACCATGTATGAATGTGAGAGTTGGACAGCGAAGAAAGCAGGTAAGAAGAAAATCAACTCACTGGAGATGTGGTGCTGGAGGACAGTGCTGAGGATATTGTGGACAGCCAAAAAGACACAAGCCTGACATATCCCTAGAAGCCAAGAATATCAAATTGAGTCTGTCATATTTTGGCCACATCTTGAAAAGGCAAGACTCATTAGAAAAGGCAATAACGCTAGAAAAAGTAGATGATGACCGCATGCCAGATAAAAGAGGTCGCGGGTCTGAGTTTGCAGGACCTGAGCAGGGCAGTGGAGAATAGGAGGTCTTGGAGATGTCTCATCCACAGGGTCAACTCAAAGGCAGATAACAACAACAAGACTAGTAGTTCTCAAATGCTGGTCTTCCAGGTGTCATGGACTTCAACTCCCAGAAGTCCAAATATGCAGGGATTCTGGGTGCTGAAGTTCCAAACACATGGAGAGCCAGAGGTTGAAAGCCAGTGTTGTAGACCATCTGCTACATCCATTTACCACCCGTAAAGGTTATCCTATAAAGGGGATGTGTGTCTGTCCTCAGTTCCAAACTAAGTTTTGGGGAGGCCAGGAGTGACGGCTATTTCCGCTCCCTTCTACTCCCTCTTCCATGCCTCCTGGTGCAACCCAGGAGAAGCCCACGCTTCGGTCTCTCCCACTTCCAATTTTGTCCCTAAGATGACAAGGCAAACCCAGTGGTGTGACTCTACTCTGGTGACTCTTGGGTGTGTATTCCTGTCCTCTCGACTTCTTCACCCTCTCCCTTCCTTCTTGTCTTTCTTCTTCTCCTTGCTTTCTTCTCCTTATTCTCTCTTCCTTCCTTCTCTAGGATCGGGTGCCAGGATCGGGCTCTCAAGGTGGGTGCCTTTTTCTCTCCACATCTCTCTTTCTCGTCTTTCTGCTTCATTCCTTTCCTGAACCTGTTGAGAGAGGCTTCCACATGTCAACATCCCCAACAGGGCAAACATCTTTCTCTTTCCCGTTTGCCACTTAGTTAGTGATATTCCTCCCAGTTTTTTATCTGGGTCAATTGCCCAAAGTTACAGCTTCCAGTTTAATTGCCCAAAGGTTACCATATCCATGTAGTATTATTATTGTCGCCCTGTTATTGAAAGACTCGTAGGTGTGGGAAAAGGTCTGAGGGCTTCAGTTGGGACTCCCCAAGGTGGTGGTGGTATCATCATTATCATCCATCATCATCATCATCATCATCCCACTTTTCCCCCAGAATTGGGACACAAAGTGGCTTACAAATTAAAAGAACAATATAGTGGGTCCTTGGAGTCTGCTGGGGTTTGGTTCCTGGACGCCCCCCCCCCCCTTGATATCAAAATTTGTAGATGCTCAAGGCTCAAGTCCCATTAAATACAGTGGCATAGTAAAATGGTTTCTCTTATATAAAATGGCAAAATCAAGGTTTGCTTTTTGGAATTTTTTTTAACATTTTGAAGTCATAGATGGTTGAAAGTGTGGATACAGAGGGCCAACTGTACAATTAAAAATCTACAAACTGAGCATTAAAATAAAATTAAACTAGTACAGTATTGGAACACATCACTCATTAAAAGAATAAACTGCAATTAAAAAAGATAAAAGTGCTATATAACAGCTTCCTTCTCTCCTTTTCAGGTCGGGAAGATGCCGTCTTAAGCTACGAAACTGTTGTACAAATGGAAGGTGAAATTCCTGTTTATTCAGCTGTTCCCTTCCTCTACACTACCTGTATTTATTATACAGACTGATTCTCCCTTTTCTGAATTCCAAAATACTGCAAAATCATCCACATGGGCAGCTGAGAGAGTGACACCTTTGCTTTCTGATGGTTCAGTATACACAAACGTTGTTTCGTGCACAAAATTATTAAAAATATTGTGCATAAAATTACCTTCAGGCTATGTGTATAAGGTATATACAATGCATAAATGAATTGTATGTTTAGACTTGAGTTCCATCTCCAGGATAATCTCATTATGTATATGCGAATATTCCAAAACCTGAAACATTTCGTCTCAAGCATTTTGGATAAGGGAGACTCAACTTGTATTTTGAAAACGCATCCTGTACCATTCCCTTAATTTCTTCAAGGAGAAAAGATTGTAAAGAATGTTCACAGTTTTTTCTCATTCATAATGAGAAAATGTGTCTCAGTACATTGAAGCATCCCATTGTGAGATTTTTCAGACTTGGAGACATTTTTTGCAAAAAAAGCAAAAATTGTCTTTTTGTTCAAAACCCAACTTCATTCTTTCTTTTGCACAGGATGCAGTCTGTTTTGCACAAAATACATACAAAAAATGTCAGGGGGTTCACACAAAAACATTTTTTTCCTTGCACAAACAATTTTTTTTTAAAAAATAAAATTAAATTAAAAATCAGTCATTTTTTAAAATGTACAAAAAATTCTTGTCATCTTGCCCAACATGCAGAAAATGTTTGAAATTATTCATACTTCTAAAAGAGAACAAAATACGCCAAAATTTGTATCCTTACCCACAATAGGAGACAACTGGTTTGTTTTTAAGATACCAACAACCAGGGTTATGTTGGTTTGAAATTTTGGCAAGTTAAAGGCAGAAGAATAATTTATACAGGTGGAAGGTTGAGGAGGTGAGCAACAGCCTTCTCTCACATAGTCCTGTCCAGATTTGTTGCACTACAACCCCTATCATCCCCAGCAAAGACTCAAGGACAGAGATCTTCCCTCTTATTATTGCAATTATCATTTCCCAGTTAGATCTTCCTGAATTGCCTTATCTATTCCATGCTTGGGGAATGTGTGATCCTCCAGATGGGGCCCTGCCAGGATGACCAGCTCTAAAGCTTGCACAGTTATGTGGTTTCCGGGGTTGGTTCTAATCTAGGGGTGGTTTCAGTGTCCCAATTTAGGTTGTGTTTTGCCCCCAAACCTTCCTGAGTGGACCATCATGGCAACCCTTTCACGTTTCTCCTTACCTAGTTCACTACGCCCGTCCCATCATTATCTTGGGCCCCACCAAGGACCGAGTCAACGATGACCTCCTCTCTGAGTTTCCCGACAAATTTGGTTCCTGCGTCCCACGTGAGTCCATCAAGCCGGGGTTGTGGGTGGGTGGGTGGGTGAGTAAGTGGGATAGGGAAAATGTTTTCGGATGTAAAGGGAGAGAATTTTTGCAGTGGGAGGAAAGCTTTCACCCTTGTATGTGAGGAAGGATCTGATCTATCCCACATACTGACCTCTGCAGACACCACGCGACCGAAAAGGGAGTACGAAGTGGATGGACGGGACTACCATTTTGTCGCCTCGCGGGAGAAGATGGAGAAGGACATCCAAAGCCACAAGTTCATTGAGGCTGGGCAGTACAACAGCCACCTTTACGGGACAAGCGTCCAGTCAGTGCGCGAAGTGGCCGAACAGGTATGCTGGAGCTGGGAGTTGATCAGAGGACCCCTTTTTATCAGAGGGGAAGGTGGGGAGGCAGGTGGATATTACAAAGGTCTTAGCTCTCCTGCAAGATCTAGAATGATAGGAAAGGTCCCAGTGAAGCAGAGAGATAACTGGGGCTAGTCTCCCCCCATGAGCTAGAGGACTGTGGGGTACTGTGAATTCTCAAATCAAAAAGAAATGTGATTCCCAGCCATCCACCCATCCTTCTGATGTCCATCACTGTGCAGCTTTGGTTACATCTGATGTCCATCACTACACAGCGATGGTTACATCTGATGTCCATGACTACGCAGCTTTGGTTACATCTAATGTCCATCACTGCGCAGCTTTGGTTACATCTGATGTCCATCACTGTGCAGCTTTGGTTACATCTGATGTCCATGACTGCGCAGCTTTGGTTACATCTGATGTCCATCACTATGCAGCATGTCATCTGAGCATTGTCCGGTGATGGTAAACGTCACCTCGCTTTTTCAGTTAATAATACAGGGAGGGGGGATTGTGAATTAAATGTAGACCCATCCCATCTTTGTGGCTACCAGCTCTGAGGATCTCTAGAAATCCTGTTTGGGAAAAGGCATCCCAAAATGTGGTTTGATTGTTGGACTGCAACTCTGGAGATCAGGGTTAGATTCCCAGTTTGGCGATGAATCCCACTGGGCTACCCTGGGTTAGTCATATGCTCTCAGCTTGGGGGTAGGTGGGTGGGGGGCAATGACAAAGCTCCTCTGAACAAATCTTGCCAAGAAAACCCCATGATAGGGTTTCTGTAAGTCAGAAACGACTAGAAGGCACACAACAACAACATTCCCAAAACAGCTCTAAAACTTAACTAGGGATGAGGCAGCATCACTTCAATTCAGCCCAAATGGTGGTTGTGATGCCATCCTCTGGAGTGGCGGAAAATTCCACATGGAATGAACCAATTGAATTGGATCGTTGAATGGGCAAGATGACATGTAGGCAAATCCCATTGCTTCGATGGGTCTACTCTGTTTGGGACTACCTGCTGGATTTCGGTTTGTGTTCCTTCAGTTGTGGTGGGGTCTACTGAGTTGGATACCGAGGACCCTTCCTGATCCAATTCCTCTCTCCCCTGCACAGGGCAAACACTGCATTTTGGACGTTTCAGCCAATGCCGTCCGGAGGCTGCAAGCGGCTCAGCTCCACCCGATCGCCATTTTCATCCGGCCGCGCTCCCTCGAGAATGTTCTGTGAGTGGCAGAAGGAAGGGCACAGATGTGGGGTAGAGGGCACAAAGAGGGGCAGGAAGAAAAATGACCCTCTCATAGTCTCTGGGCCACCTTGTTTGGCATGATTTGGGCCACAGAAGCAAGATTGCAAGAGCAGGGTGCGAGGAGGCTGCATAGTTAAACTGTGGAACTTATTGCCACAGGATGTAGAGGTGTAATAGGTAGCATCCATTTCAGTGGAGAATGGAGCCATCTGTGGCTATGTGGGCTTCCCATTTGGGTAACTGTTTGCCCACTGTGTGAGCAGGCTAGAGATGCCTCTGATCTCATCCAAGATGGCACCTCATATGTTTCTATGAGTCAGAGTTACATTTTTTTTGAGGGAACAAGAGGCAAACTGCAGCTCCCAGAATCCCCTGGACAATATGGTTGCTGCCTGAAGGATTTTAGGATTTGTGTTCCAAAAAAAGGGAACTTATCTGCATCCTGGTATATGAGGGAAGAAGGCCTAGCACTTTGGATTGCGCTTTGGATGTTTACACAAAAACACACAATGGATTCACTGCCACCCTGACATGGATGCCAACAGCTTACCACCGATTCTAGGAACAGTGGTCCAAAAAAAGTAATTTGTCCACAATATTCTGAGCAGAAATTTATCACGGAGGGTGGGAGACAGTTTCAGGACTGGCCTGACCTGATTTTTCTTCGTGTCCTTTTTCTCCATTGTTGCTTGCAGAGAAATTAACAAACGGATAACGGAGGAGCAGGCACGGAAAGCCTTTGACAGAGCTACCAAACTTGAGCAGGAGTTTACAGAGTGCTTCTCGGGTGGGTACCTTGCCTTCCCTTGCCACCCAAACTATAAATTCCAGGGCGCCATTTGCAGTGCGCAAGCCATGAAGAATGATGAGGCACAGGAACATCCCACTCCCTCACTTTATATCCTGACTGACTGCAGTCATACCAAACAGAGGGAAAGTGGGTGCACAGAATTTGGCTTCCTTGTAATGCTCTGTTTTGTGAAATTGAAGTAAAGGCCACACTGTAATATGGTCTTCCTTTTGAAAAGCAGAAGACTGTATTAAAGGTGGATGGATTCCATTGGGGAAGCCACATCTGTCCTGACTTTGCAAGACCTGAGCAGGGATGTTGATAACAGGGTGCTTTGAAGGTCTCTCATTCAGAGATTTGCCATGAGCCAAACTCAACTTAGCAGCAATTAATAACAAGAAGTATATGAACACATTTTATCCATTGTTCTAGAAGAAAATATTCAATCTCTCCCCCCCCAACCTAATTTTGGGGTAAAAGAATCACAAAAACTTGATCCTATGGATGTCCTGATTTTGCAAGACCTGAGCAGGGCTGCTGCTAACCAGCTGACTTAAGGGTCTCTCGTTCAGAGATTTGCCATTAAGTCAAACTCAACCTAACAACAGTTAACAAAAACAAACTCAACTTAGCAGCAATTAATAGCAACAAATATATAAACACATTTTATCCATTGAAAATATTCAATTCCCTTCCCCCCAATTTTAGGGTAACCATAAAAACTGATCCCATGGCTGTCCTGACTTTTCAAAATATGAGCAGGGCTGTTTATTGTTTACGTTGAGAGAATTGACGTTGAGTCAAAATCAATGGCAATTAACAAAAACAAATATATGTACTCATTTTATTCATCATTCTAGAAGAACATATTCAATTTTCTCCCATTCTCCCCCCAGTTTGGGGGTAAAAGGACCACAAAAACTTTGTGAAAAATTAGGCAAAAAAGGTGTGTGTCCCCCCCCCCCCAATTTATCCAATTTCTTTTTGATCCTTCATATCTTGAGCTGCATCCTTGAATTCTTTCTGTCTCATCCTTTTCCTCAGCCATCGTAGAAGGAGACAGCTTTGAAGAGATCTACCACAAGATCAAAAGGATCATCGAGGAGCTCTCCGGCCCCTACATCTGGATCCCTGCTCGCGAGAGACTTTAGGAGCTATGATGAACTGCTTTCTTTTCTTTTCTTTTTCCGGGAAGAGATTGTGAAAACAAACCACCGACTCTTTGCAACGGAGGCGTCTCTGGAGAAGGAGACCGTCTCTGTCTCTTGCCACTGAACTTAGCTGTTTGGTTAATATTTTGGGGATTGGGTGGGGATGTCTTGGAATGGGCTTTTTTCGTTTCTTCCTTTATCTTTATTATTCTCATATATATTTTTCCTGTCCTTTTTTTTTTCCCCTCCTTCTTGCGTGATCCAGCCACCCCCCCCCCTCGTTCCTGGTTCAAAATGCTCCCTTTATTATTATTATTTTTTAATATCTGCAGCAATGGGGGTGCTTTTTTCTCTCCCTCCCATCCCCAACAGCTCTAGCGCATGCATGCTGTCATTTGGGGGGGCAAATGATGGCGTTGTAGGAAGAATAAGACATGTCGAGAGGGTAACCTCTCACCTTTTACAAGTGGCAGGGTGTGCAAGTCATGGGAGGAAGACAGAGGGAGGAAGACAGAAGCAAAACATAGGAAGACAGAAGTAAAACTTAGGAAGACAGAAGCAAAACATAGGAAGACAGAAGTATTTTCAAATCTGCAAAAAGAAGCCACTTTTGCAAAGTTTTACCTTTTTCTTTTCTTGGAGGGGGCCAAGCTAGGAACTGAAAGCAGGAGGAAAAAAGAGTTTGGTGCAGAGGTGACTCTCCCTTTTTGTGGTATGATCATTATTAGAGCGGAAAGGAGATGAGTTTGAAAATTTGGCTAGGAAGGAAATGCAGCTCTTGTACACTTAGGTGTCAGAATGTGAAACAAAATGATCATGCTACGTTTTGTTTTATTTTGAAAATCTGTTTTGCCCTTTGGAAAGGAGAGATTAAGTTTCCATTCCTTTCCGCTGTATTTTTGGCTGAGAATCATTTACGACTGAAACAAGCACAGATCCAGGACTAATGAAGCCAAGACAATTCTTGCTTGCAAGTGCAGTCTAATGACTTTGGGATATATAATATATAATATATTATATTATTACTATTATTCTTAATATTATTTTTTGTTTAATTTTTTTCCCTCTTTTGATTTTCTCTTTCGGTTTTTTCCCCTCTTCTGTGCATGAAGGCTACGTGTGGCTTCAAGGCTTAACAAAGAAGGTGAGGAAATCAGAACAAACAAACAAAAAAAGGGAAACATTTTGCTGATCTATATTTTTCTTTCCGGGTGGGAAAGTTGGGGAGGGGGAGAGGAGGAAAAAAAGAGAGAGAAGATAAAAAAAAAAAAAGAAATAGAGTTTTTCAATGTCCTGTGACTATTTTTGGGGGGTCATATCAAGTATTTTGGTGCGGCTGTGTGTGATGTATGAAAACAAAACAAAAAAATTACAAAGGAGAACAGTTTTAGGGGTGGGAGCTATATTTCAGAGGGCTGTTTGGATTTCACATTGGAAGATTTTAATTTCCAAATCTCTAATGGATTATTATTATTTTTTTGTATATAAAGAAAAACACAAAGATAGAATGGACTTGGAGAGGGGGGGGGTCAGAAAACTTAGCCGCCTCCCCACCACCACCACTCCAAACGTTGTTAGCCCCCGGCAAGATGCAAAATTCTCAACCGCATAGACAATTGTGCAGGAAGGGGTGGGGAGAGTCACGAGTTTAAACCTTTAATATTAGGAAGAAAAAAGTTCTTGCTCCATGGAAAAATTTTCTTCCTTGGCTGCCATGAAGCTGAGCAACACAGATTCGGTTTGGCCCAAGCTTTCAGTGGAAACATGGTGGGTTTTTGTTTTCCCCCATCCCCTCCCCAAAAGGCAGCCAAGTTTCTAGTCCTCACCGTTGTAGGATTAAACTCGTAGAGGAAGGGCTTCAAACCTCAGTGTTTCAGAGTTGAAAGAAAACCTAAATCGGGCATGAGTTTGGATTGAGAAAGGTCTGGAGGCCGGCTGGTGGAAAATGATTCTCCCCTTCCCTTGTGATTCCAAACCCTGGACACCGAAGGGTCTTTTATTTTATTTTCAAACAAGCATCCAATCGAGGAGAGTTCCCAGCGAAGCAAACGGGGAAGGATAGTCTGGAGGAAACAAGGGAGCAAAGACATAAAAGAGCCACACACATTTCGGGGCAGGCAACAAGCAGGGCTACGTGTCCATCCGTCCGTCCACCCACGTGCCCCCCCACCTCACTCAGAGGCCAATAGCTTTGGCCGGGAGGAGAGAGAATAGGGGTTTTGTTGTATTTTTCTTGACCCTAAGCAAAGGGTTTTATCTGTAGCCACATATGGCCCACCATTATGGCCCACCGATCTGTGGCCACATATGGCCCACCGATCCTGAGTAACGGTTTGATCGGGGTCTGCCCCTCTTTGTCTCTGGACCCCTTCTAAGAGATGCCGTTCCAAGCCAGAGGAGGGGGAGACTTGGCTACTGAGCTCAACGGTGGGGGCTAAAGGCCTGCCTTCTCTTTGGCCCCTCGTTACAGCTCCAAATTCGAGAGATGCCTCTCGTCATTGTGCCGACTCGTCAAGGGCTTTCTCAAAAGGGACGGGATCCCTGTTGCCCCCCGTCGCCTCAAAGAAATATATATAGTGTGTTGGCACTAAACAAAGGGTCTGTCAGACTCCGAAGGCTTCCTTCTCCTCCTCGCTGGGGCATTATTTTAAAACAACAGCAACACAAAACCTTAACAACAACAAAGACACAAGAGGATGTAATTGAAAGTTGTTTCTTGCTGGGGGCCATGTGAGGTTTGTTGGGGGTGGGTGGGGATGGGGGCGGGTTGGGGTGGGTTGGGGAGATATAAGAGAGTATTTTGCATAGAAATATTATCGCCTTCGGCAACGAATAATTAAAAACCAATGAAAATCCACTCGGCTTGTGTGCCTGCATGGTGTTTGGTGTTTTTTATTTTGACGTGGGTATGCAGAGGGACGGGGGGAAACTTTATAGACTAGTGCTGGTGTCAGAACTTGGGAAAGTGAGCTTTTTTGGACCACAGGTCTCAGAATCCTGTTCCCAGCCAGCATCCCTGGTCTAAGCTACATCTGCCACCTGCCCTCCAACTTTTTATAGATGAAAACTGGGACGCATGTGTCCATGCATTTTCAAAGTATGGTGAAGATGGCAAAAATTATTAATGAGGAAGAACGCTCTAGCTAGGAGAGGTTGTGGCAGTTTGCTTTTGCCTGAGCCAACTGGGAAGAGCAAGATTATTCCCCTGTCCACCCTTTCCTCCTCGCTGAGTTAATGACACCAAATTAAGAGGGTCAGCTAGTACCCCAGAGGACAGGATCAAAATTCAAAATGACCTTAATAGATTAGAAAACTGGTCTAAAACCAGCAAAATGAATTTCATCAGCAGGAAATGTAAGGTATTACACTTGGGGCAGGGGGATGAAATGCACAGATAGATGGGGGACGCCTGGCTTTACAACAGTACATGCGAAAGAGAACTGTTAGTGGAGTCTTAGTGGATCAGAAGCTGAACAGGAAGCAATAATGTGATGCAGCAGCTAAAAAAGCTGATGTGATTCTAGGCTGCATCAAAAGAAGTATAGTGTCCAGATCAAAGGAAGTAATAGTACCACTCGATTCTGCTTTGGTTAGGCCTCGCCTGGAATAAGCGTGTGTCCAGTTCTGGGCAAAACAATTAGAAAAGGATGCTGAGAAGCTGGAGAGCGTGTCCTGAGGAGGGCCACCAAAATGGTGAAGGGTCTGGAAACCATGAAGAGGCTGATGGAGCTGGGTATGTCTAGCCTGGAGAAGAGTAGGTCAAGAAGGGTCATGATAGTTATATTTACATGTATTAAACAAAGGCGGGATGGCCATTTGTCACAGGGAGGGCTTGGATTGTGCAGTGGCATTACTAGGGGGTGCGCTAGTGCAGCTCATGCCAGGTAACACTCCAGAAGGGGGTGACACCTGGTCAGACTCTCCCCTGTGCTCCTTTGTGTTGTCCTTGCATGTGCTCCATCCCCTGCACCATCCGCACATGCACTTTCCCCTGTCACATCCTTTTCCTAATTCTTGTCCATCCTTTCCCTCCTGGGGGAAGAGAGCGCACACCACCCCAAAACCATCACCCCGAAATCCCTGCCCCCCCTCGTACCTGGTGACCCCTGTTGCAGGGACACCACTGGGATTGTGACTACTTGCATGACCAAAGGGGGTTGGACTGCATAGCCCTTGGGGTCTCTTCCAACTCCAGGATTCTATGGAGTGCAAAGTAGTTTGGCACTTTGAACTCAGTTTGCAGCAAATCGGGGGGATTTTTAAAAACAGTGGGGAAAGTGGGAAAACAGAGGATTAACAAGGATTGTCCCTGCTGAATCGAGGTAGTTGGATGGTATGCAGTTGAAGTAAGCTGATGGGGAAAGTGGGAGGAGGAGAGAGAAGCCGGAACATTTTAAAAGCAGCTGGAAAAGTAGGATGACAGAGGATTAATCAGGTCTGTCCCTGCCAGTTGGAGGATACACTGTCATGAGATCCTAACTCTCATGGCTGGGATCTTGTTAAAGCAAAATAGACCCATTTAAATCAGTTGTATGGTGAGCAAATGTGTAGGTAAATTGCATTGCTTTGGTTGGTCTACCCCAATCTGGGTTTAAAATGGGAATTGGGCTATTTTCTGTGTGTCAAAAAGGACAAGAAATGAATAACTGGGTCTCCATAGAATCTAGGCCAGGAATTGCATGGTTCTCCTCCATCCCCAAAGCCACTCAGAACCAACTTCTCTTTAATTAGCTCTTCCCTTTCCAATTAGCGTTTTCTTTTTAATCGGCACTTCCGAGCCCCTGAGGTTCTTCCTGGCCAAAGCTTGAAAAAGTTACTTTTTTGGACAACTTCTTTTTGGGCAACTTCTTTAGGCAGTCAGTCTTCAGTTAGGTCTCGCCACAGAGGCGATGTGTCTTACAGAGCTACGATATGGTCCTATTCCTGCTGGGACCAGCATCAACCTCTTGGCCACCATCATTGAATCCCAGGATACTGTAGGATAGAGTCATGGCAGTTAAACTGGTATCAAACTGCTTTACTTCTGCAATGTGGATACACCCCATGACCAGTTCACCTCTGGTTAATTACCTCCGGTGTTGCTAAACAAGTTACTCCTACTAGTTACATTCAGGTCCCTCCTCCAATTTATTCAAGGGGACAGATGTAGTTCTTCTCCTCCCTCTCCCCACCTTATCCTCAGAACAACAACCCTGTGAGGTCGATCAGGTTGAGAGAAAGTAAGTGGTCCATGTTCACCTGGTAAGTTTCACATTCAGTGGATACTTGAACCTGTTTTTTGGGAAATCTTGGTCCAGCACTAACCACTATACCTTCCATTCTCCCAGTCTAAACACTACACCACCTTGTCTCCTGCTCAAATGCTCTAACCACTATACCACCCTGTCTGTGAATCTGGCTGCCAAACCCCATACTTCAACATCTCGCCTGATACTAACACCCACACCAAGGTGTTATCAGAACACAACTGAGACAATACATTAATTAAACATTATGGGAAAGAAAGGCTTCATTTCACCCACTCTGGACCTGGCTCATTGTTGGGTTTGGAAGGTGTAGCCCAGAATTCTCCTATCATGGGAGGAAAACACCCATTTATGTCTCCTTTGCCAAGTTTCTTCATGCAGCTTCCTGGCTCTGTGCAAGATTATGAAAAATGAAAGAAGGAGGGAAGTAATCAGAGAATAATAGAATACAAGTTGAGTCTCCCTTATCTGCAATTCCGAAATCTGAAATATTCCAAAACCCAAAACTTTTTTCATTGGTGCTTGAGACAGGGACACCTTTGCTTTCTGATGGTTCAGTGTACACAAACTTTGTTTCAAGCACAAAAGTATTTAAAAATATTGTAGGAAATTGCCATCAGGATATCTGCATAAGATGGTTATGAAACATAAATGAATGTTATGTTTAGTCTTGGGTTCCATCCCCAAGATATCTCATTATGTTGTTCTTATTGTTCTTAACTGCCCTTGAGTTACTTTTTTCATCTCTTTATATAACTCTTCTGTGAATTGCACCCAACATCTTTTTATTTCTTCCTAGTCTTGTTGTATATTTTTCTTGTCATAGAGTAGTATCCTGGCCCTTGGTTTGAACTTCCCTTTGAGTTCCCGGATCTTGTGGAAGAGGTCTCTCATTCTTCCTTTCTTTGTTGTTCTCTTATATTTGTCTGCATTGTTTGTTACAATAATTTTATTTATATTTGTACACTAGTCATTGTACAGTTGCATTCATAGTTCTGGTTTTGTTCCTATTTCCTCTTTGTTTTGCTTCTCTTCTTTCTTTTATTGCTTTAAGCATTCCATCTGTGATCCATTGTTTCTTCTCCTTTTGGGCTGTCAATAGTGTATTTTTGCATTCTTTTTAATTATATCCTTGGCTTCTGCCCATAGATCTTTGGTTCTCAGTCGATTATGCTTAATAGCACAAATCTATTTCTTAAATTGTCAGAAAATTCTTTTGGAATATTGTGCAGATCATATTTTGGTATGATGACCTTTTTTTTTTTTGCTTTCTTCTTCAACTTAACTATAATTTTGATATAAGGAGTTCATGAGCTGTACCACAGTCTAGTTTTGGCTGCAAGACTAGATCTTCTCCATCTTCTTCTCCCAGTTATATACTCTTATCTGATTTTTGTATGAACCATCTGGTGATGTCCATGTGTATAGCCTCCTCTCAGATTGTATGGAGCAGCTATTTGCAATTAATAGGTTGTTGGCCTTGCAAAAAACTATTAGTCATTCTCCCGCTTCATTTCTTGTGCCAGGTATTCCAAAATGGAAAAAATAAATAAATCTGAAATCCAAAGCACTTCTGGATCCAAACATTTCAGAGAAGGGAGACCCAACCTGTAGAATGTTTCAGAAAATGTCCAGGAGTTAGTTTCTGAGTTTGGGATTCTTCATTCATGAGGACCCCCAGGAAAGGCCTTTTCTATGGTTGCCCTCCATCCAGACAGGCTCCCCCAATGAAAGATTCTGTCTCCAAAATGTTGAATGGATTATGGCTGATCTACATCAGATTGAAATGTCTAACCACTTCTGTATGAGAACTGAAGCATATATATATGACATACTTTCCAACATATCACAGATGGAAAGCAGGACACATGTAGCCAAGCAAGGTCAGAGTGTGGGGAAATTGGAAAGTCCCAATTAATCCTCTGCTGTCCCACTTTTTCAGCTGTTTTTAAAACGTCCCAGTTTCTCTCTCCTCCTCCCATTTCCCCCCTTTTGTCCCCAGCTTACTTCAATTGCTGCAAAATGAGTTCAAAATTGTTTGAACTCAGTTAACTCTGCAGGGAGGATTGGAGAGGAGGTTGGCCCAACAAAGGTATTGCTGTTTTGTAGATTTGGGGTGTTATTATACTTTGCTGTATGGCCAACACGGCTCCCCCAGGATATGTTTTCTTGCCCTCCCCAGTTAGCTCAGGCAAAAGCAACCTGCTGCAGCTTCTCCTATCTTGTGTCGTTTTCTTCATTAATAACTTTAGCCATCTTGACCATACTCTGAATTTACATGGCCACAATTGTCCTGGTTTTCATTTATTAAATGTTGCAAGGTCTGCAGAGATGGTCCCTGAGCCACCAACTTCCAGTTCTTTCTATACAAATACGATGATAATAATAATAAAGGACACACATGGTGCCAGTCCGTCGCGCATTGTGCAAGGAAAGTAATCTACCACATCATATAGTTTAAGCAGCATAGGATGAGACAGCCTCCAAGGTATCTTCTTGCTTTTGCAAATGAGTCATGATTCACAAGAAGGTCATGTTTTTCTTGTTGTGCAAGGGAATCCTTTTATTTTAGCTGAGCAAATGGAATAAAAATGCTTTACCCCGAGGGTAAACTAGCAGCGAGTGGACAACCATGGCAGTTCCAGAAAAGGGAAGGTTTGGAACAAATAGCCCGTGATACAGCAAGTCCCCATGAAAGCAAGAAGTGAAACTGCTGCTGAATTGGCCACACGCAGAGCTTGTGGTCACCAGGAAATTCTTGGAAAGGTTGAGAGGAATTCATAGAATCCTAGAGTTGGAAGAGACCCCAAGGGCCATCCAGTCCAACCCCATTCTGCCATGCAGGAATTCACAATCAAAACACCCGCAGCAGATGGCCATCCAGCCTCTGTTTAAAGACCTCCAAAGAAGGAGACTCCAAGGGAGTGTGTTCCGCTGTCGCACAGCTCTTACTGTCAGCAAGTTCTTCCTAATGTTGAGCTGGAATCTCTTTTTCTGGAGCTTGCATCCATTGTTCCAGGTCCTATTCTCTGCAGCAGCAGAAAGCAAGCTTGCTCCTTCCTCAATATGACACCCTTAAAATACTTAAACAGGGCTATCATATCACCTCTTAACCATCTCTTCTCCAGGATAAATATACCCAGCTCCCTAAGTCTCTCCTCAGAGGGCTTTATGGTTTCCAAAACTTTCACCATTTTGGTTGCCCTTCTTTAGACACATTCCAGCTTCTCAACCTCCTTTTTGAATTGTGTTGTCCAGAACTGGACACAGGATTATTACAGGTGAGGCCTGACCAAAGCAGAATACAGTGGCACTATTACTTTCCTCAATCTAGATACCTTATTTTCTGGCGTATAAGACTACTTTTTAACCTGCAAAATCTGGGGTTAAAGTGGGGGGTCGTCTTATACGCCGGGTATAAGGAGGTTCATGATAGGTTTGCCTTAGTGTCATCATCAGTTGGAAATAACTTGAAGGTGCACAACAACAACAGTTTTGGAAGTCATACTCTTCCCAAACTCTATATTTTAACTGGAAAAGTGGGGGGTTGTCTTATACGCCCAGTCGTCTTATACGCCGGAAAATACGGTACTATACTTCTACTGATGCAGCCTCGAATTGCATTGGCCTTTTTAGCTGCTGCATCACATTGTTGACTCATGTTCCAACTTGTGGTCTACTAGGACTCCTAGACCCCTTTCACATGTACTGTTGTCAAGTCATGTGTCACCCATCCTATATCTATGCATTTCACCTTTCCTGCCTAAGTGCAGTACCTTACATTTCTCTCTGCTGAAGTTCATTTTGTTGGTTTTGGCCCAGCTTTCTAATCTATTCAGGTTATTTTGAACGATAGAGTTCAAAATGACCTCAGGAGCCATCCAGTCCAACCCCATTTGGCCATGCAGGAATACCCAATCCAAGTACTCCCTGTGCAAGACAGCCATCTGGTCTCTGTTTGAAAACCCCCAAAGAAGGAAAGTCCAATGCTCTCCTAGGCAGCAGCGTATTCCACTGTCAAACAGCTCTTACAGTCAGGGAGTTCTTCCTAATGTTTAGGTCAGGGGTCCCTGCACTTTTTGAGCCGGAGGCCAGTTTGCTGGCCTCCAGACCTTCGGAGGGCCGGAGGTGCGCGTTCGCATGCGCACTACTCCAGCGCTGTTTTGTGTTCCAAAATGGCACCCCGCGTCGGATGGCGGCGGTGGCGGTGGCGGTGGCAGGACCGGCCGCGGGCTGTAGTTTGGGGACCCCTGGTTAGGTGGAATCTCTTTTTCTACAGCTTGAATCTATTGCTCCATGGCCTGTGCAGCAATAATAGTAAGCAGCAGCACCACCACCACCACCATATAGTGCGTTGTCACAAATACAAGTCTGGACCAACAGAAACATTGTTTGGATATATAATTACAGTATACCCTGAGCATCAGTGTAGTGTAGTGGTTTGAGTGCTGAACTATGACTGGAAACGAGGGTTCAAAACCCCCTCTGCTCAGCCATGGAAACCCACCGGTTGACCTTGGGTGAGTCACACTCTCTCAGCCTCAGAGGAAGGCAAAGGCAAATCACCTCTGAACAAATTCGCCAAGAAAACTCCATGAGAGGATTGCCATGAGTTGGAAACAAATGGAAGGCACACAACAAGTCAAAGGAACAAATACAGCAACACATTTGGCCTGTCTGGAGCAGTCATAGAGCAAACCCACTGAATCAACTGGAGATACTTCGGTATTGACTCATCATGCAACAAATGAGTCAATGGGTCTCCTCTAGTTGGAATTAACCCAAGGAGTCCAACCTAGGCTGCATCTGCACTGCAGAATTAATGCAGTTTGACATGCAGTTTAACCACCATGGCTCCATGCTATGAGACTCTGAGATATGAGATATCTAGCCTCTGAAAGAGAGCTCTGGTGCGACAACAAACTACAGATCCCAGGATTCCACAAGATGGAGCCATGACAGTTCAGGTGGTGTCAAACTGCATTCATTCTGCAGTGTAGATGCAGCCCTAATCATCTGAGCCTTAGGCTTCAACGCCACTGATTTGTCCCAACTAAAGTAGCCCCATTGAATCCATATGATTTCCCTATGTGTTGACTCACTTTTCAACAACTAGAATTAATGAGGCTATTTTATCTGGCCCTGCGCAATAGGTTTCCAGACTCAGAATGGTTGGTTTTCCAGCCATCGAAAGGTAACAGGTCCCTCGGTCTCATTCTAAGTGGTGTGCTATCAAATTCAATAAACCACATCTGAACAACAAGAAGAACAACAAATTGCTCGAACATGGACGGGGGAAATCTGTCAGCAACAAAGAGACGTTGTGCTGCAGAAGAGCAAAACCCTTCAGGAAGCTTGGAGGTTAGTTTAAAAACCACTGAAACTGAAACTCAAATAACACAAAGGGCTGGGCACTGAGAAAGTGGAATAAAAACATGAAGTCTTTTGGTACACTACAGTTGCCCCCATCCCCACCCCATATCCACGGATTCCGCATCCATGGCTTGAAAATGTGTGTGTATATATATATATATATATATATATATATATACACACATATATATATATTAGGAGCTAATCCTATGTTTATTTTTTTTAATTTGAATTTTTATTAAAAAGTACTTTTCTTTCACATATGCATTACAATGAAATATTAATATCATTTTCAATTTATATTTACATATATACAATCGACTTCCACTGAACCTCCAGTTTGTCCTCAACTATGTTTCAACTTACTCTTATTGTCTTCACAATCAATGTATTATATCATTTATATCCTCTGTGTGTCATAACTTCAACTTTAACATCTTCGATCATATATATATATTTTAAAAATCAAAAAAGCAAACCTTGATTTTGCCATTATAAAGGACACCGTTGTACTAGCAAAGTGTATACAATCAGTCCTTCATATCGGCAGGGGTTCCATTCCAGAAGTGCATCCCCCCCCCCCGATGCCACATACCATGGGGCCTCAAGTCCCATTGTGGTCAATGGCAGTGCAACATGCGGGCAACTGGCTTGGCGTGGCTGCATGCATGGGCCACCATTGATGAAAAAAGGGGCAGAGCCATCTGTGGATGCTCCAATCTGTGGATGGCAAGCCTGCCGACACAAAGGGCTGACTGTATATTGGGACCTGAGCATGCGTAGATTATAGTTTCTTTGGGGGGGGGGCTGGAACCAAACCCAAGTGGATACCAACAGTAGTGTCCCTGTGTCACCTGGTGCAGAGGGGGCAAACGACCTCCTCTCCCCACCATCCGCCCACCCAGACCAAGATTCAGGGTCTGGCATGGCAGTTGTGCCAGAAGGCACTGAAGGCAGCCCCCTTACCCTAAAGGCCCTCAGAATCCAGCATTGCTGCAGGGAAAGCAGCCGTGCCGGACTCTAAAGGCAGCCCCCCCAAAGGGCCTTCCTAATCCTGTACAACTGCTGGCAGAGCAGCCATGCTAGACTCTGAAGGCTCTGCCCCGCTGCTGAAGGGAGAAACTCTGCAGCCTCTGGAGACCCTGTTTAGGGTCCAGGACAGAAAGGGATGCCTTTCTCACCCAGGAGCTGTCCCAGTCCCTCCGGGAGTACCACCCCATTGCATGCACATACCCCTCTCAGGTGTCGCCCAGTGCAGTCCGCACTCCCTGCACTCCCACAATGACGCTTCTGGGTACCAAGGGCCCATTGTGTTGCACTGTGCTACAAGTGTGTCCAGAGGAGTGTGACAAAAATGGCGAAAGGTCTGGAAACCATGAAGCCCTGTGAGGAGAGACTTTCGAGAGCTGGGTATGTTTAGCCTGGAGAAGAGACGGTTAAGAGGTGATATGATGGCCATGTTTAAATATTTGAAGGGGTGCCATATTGAGGATGGAGCAAGCTTGTTCTCTGCTGCTCCAGAGAATAGGACCCAGAGCTATGGATTCAAACTATAGGAAAAGAGATTCCACTGAAGCATTAGGAAGAACCTCCTGGCAGTAAGAGCTGTTTGACAGTAGAACACACTCACACACTGCCTCAGAGGAATGGTGGAGTTTCCTTCTTTGAGGGATTTTAAACAGAGGCTGGACAGCTATCTGTCGAAGGTACTTGAATTGTGAGTTCCTGCATGGCAGAAGGGAGGTTGGACTGAATAGCCCCTGGGGTCTCTTCCAACTCTATGATTCTATGACAGTGGAAGATGCTGCCTCGGAGGGTGGTGGAGTCTTCTTTGGAGGTCTTTAAACAGAGAGGCTGGATGGCCATCTGCTGGGAATGCTTTGATTGTGAGTTCCTGCATGGCAGGGGGGGTTAGACTGGATGGCCCTTATGGTCTCTTCCAACTCTATGATTCTATAATTCTGTAATGTGTACAGTTGGCCCTCTGTATCCACAGATTCTGCATGCACAGATTGAACCATCTACAGCTTGGGGGGGGGGGGGGAGGTCCAAAAAAGCAAGCCTTGGTTTTGCCATGGTATATAAAGGATGCCATTTTACTTTGTTGTTGTGTGCCTTCAAGTTTTTTCCAACCTATGGCGACCGTAAGGCAAACCTATCATGGTGTTTTCTTAGCAAGATTTGTTCAGAGGCGATTTGCCATTCCTTTCCCCTGGGGCTGAGAGAGAGTGACTTGCCCAAGATCACCCAGGGGATTTCATGGCTGACCAGGAAATCAACCTCTGGATTCCAGAGTCACAGTCCAATGCTTAAACCACTACGCCACACTGCCATTGTTCTAGGCTACTGTATATAATGGGAATTAATCTCTATTACCTGCTCTTCCCTACTGAGCAGTAATGCTAAGAAAGAATTGGAGCTTGTCTCCAATTTTCTACCATTTCCAATTCTATGTCAGGAATCCTCCTTCGTCCTCTAATGGGGCAAGACCTCCGCACGGCTGGCTTTTGCTTCTGATGACAAGGCGGGGGAGTTGCTGATCTTTCTCAAAAATAGTACAAACATAGTTTTCTGCAAAAAAAAATAGTGATAATCACAACACCATCAATATCCGTTTTGGGGCACTTTTTTACTCGGTGTGGCTCCCCATCTTCGGGGCAAGTCCTTTTCAGAAGGAATCTTGGTGTTGCCACACTTCCCTTTTCAAAGGAAGTCCGAGGGAGGAAAGTGTGCATTTGTGCCATTTATAGGAAAGGGTATTCCCTTCTGATGCCACAAGTGCCACTGTGCATTTTTGTGAACATTTTAAGCCTGGCGAGGGAAGTGTGTTGACAGTTCAAAGATCAACAGAGGCGGGGAGAGTGGTGTTGGAAGGGGACAAGGGATCAACGGACAGAGGACCATAGAATTCCCCCGAATCCCCCAAATCCCAGGGAGACCAGGAAGGGGCACTGCCCACTCCCGGCTGGTTCAAACCCACTCCGATCTCCCTTTGCAGTGACTTATTTGACCCACCGAAAAACAGGTGAGTGGGTATATCATGCCCTGGCCTAGAGGAAAGCTCAATGGGATGCATGCCAAGCAGTTGGCAATTTGTTGGGGAAAAGCAATAGTTGTGCACAGTCGGCTCTCCACATTTGCGGCACATTTGACTTTTGCAGATTTGATTATTCACGGATTTGATTAATATGTTCTCTCTAGGACTCTCCAAGTCCTCCAGCGCAATTCTGCTGGAGGTAGACAGAGTTGTGCTGGGCAACCTACAAGTTCCTAGAGAGATCTCTTCTCTAGGCATTTGTAGGTCCTCCAGTGCAATATCATGGTCAATGTCTTGCAGATCTTGACCACAGAATTGCCCTGGAGGACCTAGAGATTCTTAGAGGGTTGTTCTCAAGTTAAAAACAAAAATAGTGTTGTTGTTTTATTTGTGGCTTTTCCACTTTCATGGGAGTCCTGTGTCCTTGACTCCAGGAATGTGAAGGGTCCATTGTAAAAGTTTTTAAAAGCATTTTCACACCATTTTATTTTGGAACAAATGCCTCTCTAAGACATCCGATGAGGAGGGCAGAAAGGTCTCACCTCGAATCCAGTGTTCAGTTCTGGGTACCAGAATTCAAAAAGGATGTGGAGAAGCTGGAGTGTGTCCAGAGGAGAGTGACCAAAATGGTGGAAGGTCTGGAAACCACTAAGTCCTATGAGAAGAGACTTAGGGAGGTGGGTAGGCTTAGCGTGGAGAAGGGAAGGTTAAGAGGGGACATGATAGCCGTGTTTAAATATTTATTAAATATGGAGCAAGCTTGTTTTCTGCTGCGCCAGAGAATGGGACACAGAGCAATGGATTCAAGCTACGATGCTGCATCGAAGGGCGGTAGAGCCTCCTTCTTGGGAGGTTTTTAAACAGGAGCCAGGTGGCCATCTGTCATAGGAAGGATTTGAATTGTGTATTCTTGCATGGCAGAAGGGCACTGGACTGGATGACCTTTGAGGTCCCATCCATCTCTAGATTCTGTGATTCTAAGGTGAAGGAACCCCAATGAAGAACAGAGCTGGTGCCATCTTGCAGCCATGTTAGCCTGTTGTAGTAAAGAGGGCAGTGGGCTCTTCTGAGCTTGGAAAAGTTCCTTTTGCCAGAGGGCTACAAAGCAGCTGTAGGGTTTAGGATACTGTAAACATCCCAAACAACAACTTTTCTGAGCTCCGACACCTCAAAAGGCAAAGAGTTCAGAGCTTCAACACAATCCATCATCTGAGACACAATACACCAGAAAGCATGCTCATTTCAATTTTATTCATTTGATTTCATGCCTCACTTTCTCTTTGGTCTGGAATGCCAAGTAATTTAAAAGGGTCAGATAAAAAAATAACTGATGATACAACTTAAACCTTAGATCTTTTGACATTTGGATCGGGGGTGTGTGTCCAAATGTCCAAAGATCTAAGGTTTAAGTTGTATCATTAGTTATTTTTTTATCATCAGTTATGTTTTCCTTGAATGTGAGAGGAAAGACTCTGTAAGTGGAAAAATTATTTTCTCCAACTTACGCTCGGCATGATAGAAGCCTTTCATTATGAAGTATCTGAGGATGTCTGATACATTCCTACTGAAATGCCACTGCACCTTGGATAGGTTCATTTAAAGTTCTGACTACAGTCCAGAGTAGATCTTCCACTCAGCTATCATCAGAACCATTTGTTTTATATTTATTACTGATTTGTTGTGTGCCTTCAAATCATATTTTACTTACAGTGTGGTGTAGTGGTTTGAGTGTTGGACTGTGACTCTGGAAACCAGGGTTTGATTCCCAGCTTTGCCATGAAACCCCCTAGGTGAACTTGGGCACATCACACTCTCTCAGCCTCAGAGGAAAGCAATGGCAAACCTCCTCTGAACAAATCTTGCCAAGAAAACCCCAGGATAGGGTCACCATAAGTTGGATACGACTTGAAGAAACACAACAACAACAAGGCAAACCAATCATTGGATATTCTTGGTTATATGTTTAGAGGGGATTTGCCACTGCCTTCCTCTGAGGTTGAGACAGTGTGACTTGGTCAAGGGTACCCAGCTGATTTCCATGGCTGAGCAGGGGTTCGAACCCTGGTCTTAAACCATTACACCACGTAATATCATAGCTAAAATTCATTGTTTTCTTTAACTTTATTATTTTGTTGCCTCCTTATGTATCTCGCACCCAGCCCCTCACAGTCACACACTATTCTGTGTCTCTCCAGGTCCCCATCCCTCTTCCAGAGTCTGTGTGACAATGAGCCAGGATTACCAGGATCTTACCTCCTTGGACGTAGAGGATGAGGGTGGAAAACCTATCCAGAAAGGTGTGTACGCCAGGTGGAAACTCTTATTGTCAAAAAGATAGTGAGGAACTGGACCAGATCAGCTCCAAATACTCATAGTGAGGAGTCCCTGCATCAGTACTGGATTTGCACATAAGCTAAAAAAACTACAGTTTAGTCCGGGCTTCAGATTGTGTGGAACCTGGAAATACAAATAGAATACCCTCCTTCAAAAACTGCTATGCCAAGGGATTTTGCAGCGCCTTTGAGATTAAGGAGATTTTCACACGGGCAAAAGTGACAGGAACATAGCGGGATGCTCCCGTCACTGTTGTGCAACTGTGCAAAGAAGATCAGACAATGTCATGATAAGTGCATCATTATCCTGTGAATAAAGAGGAATTCTCCCATCATTTTTTATTCACGGGACTTTCCTGTGAATTAAAAGTGACGCTAGAATTCCTCTTTATTTATGGGATAATGATACAATTATCACGACGTCGCACAACGTCGTCTGATAATCTTTGCACAATTGTGCGATAGTGACAGGAGCATCCCGCTATGCTCCCGTCACTTTTACCTGTGTGAAAATCTCCAAACGGAAAGAGAGATTTAGGGCCTTTACAGACTGCCAGAAATAATCCAGCTTGAGGCCACTTTAACTGCCCTGGCTCAATGCTAGAGAATCATGGGAATTGTAGTTTTTTCTGAGACATTGAACCTTCTCTGTCAGAGAGCTCTGGTGCCACAATAAGCTACAGTTCCCATGATTCCCTAGCACTCAGCCAAGGCAGTTAAAGTGGACTCAAGCTGCATTATTTCTGGCAGTCTGTAAAGGACCAAAGTTGCATGAGCTTTCATAGGCTTCAAGAGAAAACAAGCTAGTTCTGAGGGGAGACAGGCCAGGTTCTGGGGGGAAATAAACCCAGTTCCAAGGAAAGGACGGTTCTGTCTCTCAGGGGAAAGAAGCCAGTTCTGATGTACACGAAGCCAGGCTCTGAGAGGAAACAACGCCAGTTTTGATAGCAATAATAGCAACAGCATGTTCATTTCTATACTGCTTATCAATGAGCTAAGCACTCTCTAAGCGATTTACAATCTGTAAGCCAACAAGCCGGGTATGACCTTCGAAAGGATGGAAGGCTGAGCAGACCTTGGAGCCCTGCCTGGGATCGAACTCACAACCTTGTGGCTGTAGTACCGGCCTTTAAGCTCTGAGGGGAAATAAAGCCAGTTCTAAGGAGAAACAGGTCTGTCTCTCAGGAGAAACAAGCCCCTTCTCACGGGAGACAAGCCAGACTCTCATGGGAAATAGAGGCAATTCTGTGGAGAGAGGGGTCCATTTCTCAGGGGAAAGGGGAGATAGGCCAGACTCTGAGAGGAAATAATGCCAATTCTGAGGGGAGATGAGACAGGCTCTGAGGGGAAACAAGACAGGGAAACCATGTCAAGATAGATGGGTTCCTGACCACCATGTCTTCTTTTCTCAGTGCCTGCAAGGCTTCCTCCAAGTCCAACGTGGAGCCGCCGTCTCTGCCCTAGCCGCTACTTGGTCCTCGTCCTGCTGGGACTCTGTGCCATCCTTCTTCTTGCCGTCATTGTATTTGGTGCCAAAGGTGAGCCATTTTGTGAGGGGTGGCACTATGCAAAGTAAAAAAAGGGAGACATTCAAAAGGCAAGAGAGTGCCTGAGGAGAATGCAAGGAGCGGGCTCTCTAAGCAAAATGGGGACCCACAAAATGGATGGAGCTAGTGAGTCCCCGAGTTTTCCCTCTTGTCAGCTTTCTCCTTCCTCCGCCGGCAGGTAGTAACCACCGTTCACAGATAAACAGTTTGAGGGAGACTCTTCAAAGCCTCAATGGGACAGTGGCTGAGGAGATGGCCAGCCTGAAGAACAGAGGTAAGGGATGGAGGCATTGCAATGGTGGACGACAAGCGAAACTATGGGAAATGTGTTTTTGTTCCTGGTTGCTTCCATGCATCAGCCCAGCATTGCTACGGGGATGCTTCTTTTGTCAGTATTAGACGGAACATGAACCAAAGCAGTCATCACATAGCTCTTGATCTGGCACATATAGAATAACTTGCCCAACTCCAGCCTGTGTCTGAAAACCACACCTAAAATGTCTCTGGGTCCCTCTGGATGAGGACAATATAATTGGGAATTTGTGGCATTGGTTATTGACATTCTGGAGTTCTATTAAAATATCCAAGCAACCTCTCTGTTTTCTTGGCAATTCCTGGCACCAGCTGCAACATTTTATTCCCACCCTTGAATAGGTTTCACTTTGATCCCACAATTTAGCAGAACGACCATCCATCCTTCTCATCTCCTCCTTTCAGTCTTGATTTAAAGAGTGATTTTAAAAATTTAAAAGGTATGTGTGTGTGTGGGGGGGGGGGGAAACAGTTATAGGGCATTGGTGAAAATTCACTTTTGCACCATAACTCTAAAAACATTTTTTTTTTAATTTGGAGGAAAGAATGTGCCCTTCGAAACAGGTCAACAAACCATCTTTAGAAGAACCCTAGAGCAGATCCCAAAATTGCTACAAATAGCCCCCAAAGAATGAAACCATGAAATATGGAGTTGATAAAAACTAGGATAATCCAGCAAAACCCAAGGAGTTGTACTTTGAGAACTATGCTTCTTTAGGCCAATCTGGAAGAGTGTTAACCTCTGTTTAAAAGCCTCCAATGAGAGAGCGTCCACTACCTTCCAAACAAGTCTCTTCCACTATCAAACTGCTCTAACCATAAAAAAGTATTGCTCAAAATCTCCTCTGCTGCAGTTTTTAATCCATTGGATCAGGTCCCACTACTACCCTATAGCTGCAGGAAACAATCTTGCTCCATCTTCCACAAGATGGCACTTTCCAACATGGCTTTATCATGCCACCTCTCCGTCTTCTCCAAATTCTCTTAGCCACTCTTCATAGGGCTTGGTTTCCAGACCTTTTACCATCCTGGTCATGGTCAGCCTGGACCCCCTGCAATGCCCTTTCCTGCACCCAAGAAACTCCCATAACGTTTACTCACAAGGAAATCTTTCCTTAGGATGCTGCCACACTCCAGAATCCATGCAGTTTGACACAACTTTAACTGCCATGACTCCATCCTGGGATTTGTAGCTTTGTGAGAATATTAGCCTTCTCTGTCAGAAGGCTCTGGTGCCATCATAACAAGATACAAATCCCAGGATTCCATAGCATGGAGCCACGGCAGTTAAAGCGGTGTCAAAGTGCATTATTTCTGCAGTGCAATGGGGGTGCATAAGCCAGGCAATGGGGAGGGCTAGGCGTGAAAGAAAGTTCCACCTTTTATTGCGTCCTGTTCAGGGCAGCAGCAACATTATTCCTGAAGAATACAGCGGGCCCTCCACATTTGCTGGGGTTTAGGACGTAGGACCCCTGTGAAAGTGGGAAAACTGCAAATTAAAAAACCACACTGTTTTATTTACCTGAGAAAACACCTATCTTGGCATCTCGAGGTCATCCAACACAACTCTGTGGTCAAATCTGCAGGATGTTGAACATAGAAGTACACTGGAGGACCTACAAATGCCTAGAGATGTATTTTCTCTAAGAATCTCTAGGTCTTCCAGTGTGACTTTTGGCGGAAGTTAACCATAGAGTCACACTGGAGGACCTAGAGATTCCTAGGAGATTATTGCAGCGCTGGATGGCCATCTGTTGGGGATGCTTTAATTGGGAGTTCCTGCATGGCAGGGGGTTGGACTGGATGGCCCTTGTGGTGTCTTCCAACTCTGTAATTCTATGATTCTAATAAAACCTGGTTGCCTGAGCTGGCTTAAAATTTAAAATGGGCAGCATCCTGATGTTATCAGAAGGATTTAGCCACCGAAATCACCGCCTGGGTCCATCCCTGGTCCATCCTTGCTCACAGGGACACTCAGCGCGCCTCTTTTCTAAGCCAGGAGTTTTCCAGTTTACGGAAATTGCTGCCAGAGCAGCAATGGACCTGGGCAGCAATTTTGGCAGTTAAATTCTTCTGATGAAATCAGGATCCCACCCGTTTTAAATTTTAAGCCGGCTCAGGTAAGCCAGTTTTATTAGCGCTGCAATAATCTCCCTAGAGAGAACCTATTAATCAAATCCATGAATAATCAAATCTGCAAAAGTCTGACATAACTCTTGGTAATATATCCATTTTGTCCATTTTTGGAGCCAGAGAGATTGATATCAAAATCATTTTTATGTTACAGTCTTAGCTATGTGTTGTTAGTTAGTTAATGTGTTGTCTGGTTATGTTAATGCATTGTCTGGTTTGTATGCAATGTGTTTTAATGTTTAATAAAAATCTATTTTTTTAAAAAAACAAATCTGCAAAAGTCTGCCATACCTGGAAAATGTTGTTGAAGAGAAAAGGGGAGTATTAAAAAATGATCTGCACCGGGTGTCAAATATATTATGTACTCTACTGAACCCAAATATATAGAGGGCTGGTGGGATGGAAGCTACTTCTGTCACCCAACCCTTCTTTGTGCATTGCAGAAAAGGATGCAGATGCAAAAGTTACACAAATGGAGAAGACAGTAAAACAGCTGACAGAGGAAGGAGAAACAGGTGAGTCCACCAGGGCCAATGCACATCGCTTATTTTTTTCTTGTGTGAATTGCTATTTTTTATGAGAGCCAGTATGGCGTAGTGGTTTGAGCATTGGACTAGGACTCTAGAGATCAAGGTTCGAATCCCAGTCCAGCCATGTAAACCCACCAGGTGACCTTGGGCAAGTCACACTTTCTCAGCCTCAGAGGATGGCCATAGCAAAACCCCTTTGAAGAAACTTGCCAAGAAAACCCTATGATAGGCTCACCTTAGGGTCGCCATAAGCTGGAAACAATTTGAAGGCATGCAACAACAACAAACTGCTATTGTTATGCATGGCCAGGTCTGTTTAATGCAACCCTCTCATAGGTTTTCTTGGCCAGACATCTTCAGAGGAGGTTTGCCACAGCTGCCTTCCAATGAGTTTCCTGGGCTCAGCAAGGATTTGAACCCAGGTCTCCCAGAGTCCTACTCGAACACTCTCCACCACACTGGTTCCCTCCTAATGTGCCCAAAAGTTTTGGACAGCGACTAGACAGAGGGGTATTTTGAGATCTTTGTGACCCCAGCCAGGCTCCACACTGACTCCATTTTATGAAATCTCAAAGTGATGATCTGGTCATTTCTGATATTTCAGGGTGTGTGTGATTTGGGGCTGTTTTGGGGTAGAGCCCAAGCAGAAAAACAGTTCAAATGCAAAGCTGGATACCATAGTGTCTTCTCTGATGCTGGCGCAACATCAGAAAGAAACTCTTCTAGAACATGGCCACACAGCCCGAAAAACCCACAAAAACTATTAATAGTGTAATTTTGTGGCCACTGTTTCTTTTCGCTGGCCAGTATTTTGGGGAGAGGGGACCTCTGGGTGTGTATTGGGGGTTTCCAAAGGGCAGAGAGCCACCATCTCCGCCCCCAATTTAGGGGGTGTGTTGCTGAGTTTGTCAAGTAATGAATTCCTGCTAATGCCAACCGTGGGTGATCCTCTACCGATCAGCTTGGCAGCAAAACAAAGCCGCCCACCAGAGAATTTTCTGCATTTTTGGGAGACTCCTTAGCTATATACTAGAAGGAAATAACTTGGCAAAGAAAGAGGGAAAAAGGAGGAAAAGGAGAGACGACAGACAGACAGATACAACAGATAAATTCTCATTCTCTGAAGATGCCAGCCACAGATGCTGGCAAAACGTCAGAAAGAAACTCTTCTAGAACATGGCCACACAAAAACCCACAAAAAACTAAGAATATTTATCTATCTATTTACCTTATTTATATACCGCCATTTTCCCAGGCCAGTACCCAAGGTGGCTTCCACAACAACAGAATAAAAAACATTTACAAAAAGAGAGAGAGAGAGAGAGAGATGCAGGCAAAGAGACAGGTTTTATTATCTGTCTGTTAAATACTCTTGATTCCCTATATCAGGAGAAAGGAGGAAAATAAATAACTGAAATAATAATAATAATAATAATAATAGTAACCTTGTGAGATCCAGGCAGGAATCCTCAACCTTGTGCACAGATCAGTGGTTGTTGTCATCAACGTTATGTGCCTTCAATTCGTTTCTGACTTATGCGGTTTTCTTGGCAAGATTTATTTGGAGGAGCTTTGCCTTTGCCTTCCTCTAAGGCTGAGAGAGTGTGACTTGCCCAAGGTGGTTTACCCACACAAAAAGAGCTGCTGCATCTGGAATGCTGGCATTTAGATTCACAATTCATGGTTTGTTTAATATGATAGATTTTGCCTGTGCCTTTGTTAGCCACGCTTTTCTCCTAAATATAAAATTCTTTGCTTTCCAGCTCGAACACGACTCCAGGGACAAGTGAATGAGTTGCAGAAGAACTTGAGAAACCTGAATTGTGACCTGGAGAGCTTTAAACACAATCAATCAGGTCAGGACAAGATGGAGGAGCAGAAGTTTTGGGGGTGGGGGATGAAGGAGAGCATCTGAATGAAAAAGCAAATTTACCAGGTGTGCAGAAGAGGCCATCGCCTGCTAAAGGCAAAAGGCTTGAGAGGACCAAGTCAGGACTATCTTAAGCCCTGAGATTTGGGGGTCAAAACCTAGGACCTAGGGGTGATCCCTTGTGAAGTCATGGCAGGCTGGCCTTGGTGGGGTTAAAGGGCTTAGTCCCAGGTGATCTTATTAAGCCCTTCGCCTTAGGCATCAACCACAGTTGCACAGAGAATATCCTTCCAAAACAATAACAACAACAGCAGCCCATCAAAACTAAACAGTGAGGAAAATATAAATCTACACAGAAAATATAAATCTGCACAGATGCTTCCTCTTGCCTTACAGACTGGGGCTGCATCTCCACTGTGGAATTAATAATAATAATAATAATAATAATAATAATTTATTTATATTTCCCGCCTCTCCCTGCGGATCGAGGCGGGAGTACAAGGATAAAATGTAAAAAATGTACAGTAGTACAGTCAATAAAAAAGAAAAAAGTAGCTATAAAACCACAACAATAATAAAAGGAACAATCATAAAAACAATAAAGCCAACAATAAAAACAATAAAATTAACAGCAATAATTAGTACAATAATAAAATTACAATGCAGTTTGACACTGCTCTCTATCTGCCATGGCTCACTGCTGCGGAGTTCTGGGCTTTGTAGCTTTGTGAGATACAGTGGACCCTTGGTATCTGTAGGGTTTTGGTTCCAGAATCTCCAATGGATACCAAAATCTATGGATGGTCAAGTCCCATTAGATACAGTAAAATGGTGTCCTTTATATAAAATGGCAAAAGCAAGGTTTTGTGTGTGTGTGTATATATATGTGTGTGTGTGTATATATATATATATATATATATATATATATACACACACACACACACACATGTCCAGTCCACCCACACCATACACAGGCTTACCATACGTGGTTTTAAGATTACACGTATAGCAAGCCCAGGCAAACAAAATGGTGTGTGCGCTGCAGGCACGCATGCGCCACCACATGTGGGAGTGCACCACCACAGCATTAAATGGGCCTTAAGCAGACATGTTTTTTCAAATATGCGGTAGGGTCTGGAATGGATCCCCCATGTATGCCAAGGGCCCACTGTATGTGTGTGTGTATACCAGTATATAAAATATTTTCAAGCTGTGTGTATACAGAGGGCGCTGATGCCACAAGAAATTACAAATCCCAGGATTCCATAGCATTGAGCCCAGAGGCATCACTAGGGGGGTGTATGGGGGGGGCAGACCACACCAGGTGACATCCTAATGGTGGGGGGAGTGACACCACTGCTCCCCAAACATCTGCCTTTGAGCAGAAACCAGCTGTGCCATTCATTTGCCTCACTTTAAAACACTGAAGAGATGGGGTGAGTAGCATGAGGCACACTGGGAAGACAAAGGAGAGGTTTTTTTAATGTTTAAATATTAAATTTAAAAATAAAAAATAGTTTTAATATTTATTTTTTTAAAGCACTCTCTAGGTTGAATTTGTGTAGATCCTCTGTGGTCATTATCTTTGTTTTCTTTATGTTCAACATTAAGCCTGCCTTTGCATTTTCTTCCTTGACCTTCCTTAGTAGTTGTTCCAGGCCTATGATGTTTTCTGCTAGTAGTATGGTGTCATCTGCATATCTCAGAGTGTTGATATTCTTTCCTCCTATTTTCACTCCTCCTTCTTCGGTGGCCAAGCTTGCTTTTCTTATAATATGTTCTGCATACAAGTTGAACAGATAGGGTAAAAGGATGCCTCTTATATTCCCAGCCGGTCCAGAAGCCTGCTGTCCCAAGGGCTGGGTTTCCTTCCGAAAAAGCTGTTACTGGGAGTCCAGAGCAGAGAAGTCCTGGGAAGACGCCAAAGCGGACTGTGAGGCCCGGTATGCCCACTTGGTGATCATCAACTCCTATGAAGAACAGGTAAGGGGGGGGTGACTTTCCACACATATGGCGGTGGGCTGGACACTAGATGTGGGAAGTTGCAGGAGGCCTACTGGCTTCCCAGTTCATTTTTTTTTGGGGGGGGGACAGGAGGATGGGCTGCAATCTGGGGCTCTCTGTGTTTTCATTTTGCATAATTTGCATCCTTTCTCCCACTAGCAATTTGTGGCCGTGCGCGTGAGGCCAAATTATATGTGGATTGGCTTGACCGATGCCAGCGGGACATGGAAATGGGTGGACGGGACACCCTACACCGTTCGAAGCGAGTGAGTTGACTGCTGTGCCAACTGTGCCAAATTCTTCATAACACAACACCAGGCAAGCATGAAGCTTTGGGCCATTCAGGATCAGTCTTGCGGGAGCCCTAGAGAGGACACTTCCCCTCTGCTCCACCACATACCAGCATTTGCTGCCCGCATTAAACTTTCCCCGTAGAGTGTCCCACATGAGTACTCCCAGCATCCCCAGCCAGGGGGGTTTTTGGACAAGAAGCCCCAGTATCTCACCTGAGTCCCAGAGTCCCATCATCATCATCATCATCTTTTTTTATTTATTCACATCCAGCCTTTCCCCCAGTTCATTATTCAAGATGGCTTGTTGTTGTTGCGTGCCTTCAAGTTGTTTCTGGGGTTTTATGGGGTTTTCTTGGCAAGTTTCTTCAGAGGGGGTTTGCCATTGCCATCCTCTGAGGCTGAGAGAGTGTGACTCATCCAAGGTCACCCAGCGGGTTAGCGTAGCTAATCTGGGTTTCAAACCCTTGTCTCCAGAGTCACAGTCCAATGCTTAAACCATTAATACCATGCTGACTCTCTCAGGGCCGCTTATTATAACAGCCCAAACAAAAAAAAAAAGAGCTGGGGGAAACCCATGTAGTTAAAATTCACAAAATAGCAAAATTAAACAGTGATTAAACTACAGCATATATCAAAAAAATAAAACCAGCCTTTTTTGCCAGCCTAGACAATGACGAAATCAGAATATTAAAAGAGTTCATGTACCTTAGATCAAACACAGATTAACAACATAAAACATTTTTGAACACCAACAGGTCAACAAACATAACAAATAGAAAATCCCGCACATTATTTAGGCTTGGATGGGCATCGGACCATCAGTCTTCAAACACTTGTTGGAACAGAAAGGTATTCGCCAATTCTGTGGAAAGACTGTAGGGACCTTATCACACGCGGGCCACAAAGCGATAATAATGTGATAAAAGAATAAATCCAGAACTAAACCGATAGAAACCCTACAATACGCAAATGGTTATCACACACAATTACTTTCATTGCACTTTCATTGCGCTTTTAAGAAAGCGCTCCCGGGAACCGTATTTGCCGTTCACACACAAGTGAGAAAATCCCGCACATGTGCTAGAAATGCTCCTCCTCGGAGCGCAGGCGGGGAAATGCTCCCCAATACGTATTTGGTGATCAGACTTTACGGCAAAAGCGATATGATTCCCGTCGCGCAATTGTAATTCCTGAAGAAACCGAAATTCAAAAGATCTTGGTTCTTCACGCATTCTGTCGGGGTTCTGTGCGACGTCGTGTGGACACACAGAAAAATAATACGTATTAGGTCAGGATTTCGTTTGGATTCTGTCTGCATTGAGCCCCGTGTGATAAGGTCCCAGGATGGGTGCCAGTTTAACCAGCTAACCCAGCTGGCTCGGGGATACTGGGAGTTCTCATCCAAAGAAGTGACTTTCCCGTGCTCTACTTTTGTTTTGCTCCAATTTTCCTCCTTTTTCCTCCCGTAGGGATTGGTGTCCGGAACAGCCGGATAACTGGTATGGCCACGGTCTTGGCGGTGGGGAGGACTGTGCTCACCTTCACCATGACAGTTGCTGGAATGACGACCATTGTTCTCGCCTCTATGGCTTTATTTGTGAGATGGAGGAGACAAATTAAGGAGAAGAGAGACATCCTTTCTTGGGAGAAAAGGGCCCTCTTGTCATCTGCCTTCGGGAGGGGATCCCAAAACTGAGAAATAGTTGACTGCTGGCTGTTAGGAGGAGTCGCCATCTTCTAAAACAACTCTCCCCTTCAGTCCTAAATGTATAAAATGGAGGAGAAGGACCAAACACAGGCCAAATATATATATATATATATATATATATATATATATATATATATATATAAAATTGGACTGAGTCCTGTTACTACTAGTGGACCCATTAAAATCAATAGGATTTACCTAGGTGTTGACTCACTTTTTAACAGTTGGTTCAGTGCATCTGCTCTAGTTGGGACTGACATATAGGAGTTAGGTCTGTATTGAAATATTATGGTAATGCTGTGAATAATTTGCACTGATTTTTGTATGCATGAGCTTCCCTCATTTGGGGAGAGTACAGTATGTGTATATGTGTGCCTTCGTGTCACCTGTCAGCTTAAAGGGTTTTCTTAGGCGAGGAATCCTCAGAGGTGGTTCTGCCAGTTCCTTCCTCTGAAATAGAGCTGACAGCGCCTGGCGTTCATTGGCAGTCTCCCATCTAAAGACTAACCAGGATTGACCCTGCTTAGTTTCTAAGATCAAGCCGTGTGTGTGAGACTATGTGCCTTGAAGTTGCTCATTGACTTATGGTGTCCCCGTGAATTTCACAGGGTTTTCTTAGGCAAGGAACCCACAGAGGTGGTTTTGCCAGTGCCTTCCCCTGAGATATAGCCTATGGCACCTGGTATTTGTTTGTTGGTCTCCCATCCCAGTCCTAACCAGGGCTGACCTTCCTTAGCTTCCAAGATCAGATGAGATCTGGTGCCTTTAGGGTTTCAAGTTTATTTAGCTTTCTTTTTCTTTTTAAAGCCTGCATTTGGTCCTTTTCTTCCTTTTGCCGTTTCTTCTGAGATCCCTCTCTCATGTGTTCTGGCTACAATTTTATAAGGCACCCAGAGGAACAAAACTTCCAATACTTATCTGTTAGTCATTTGAAATGGGTACATGATCCCTGGGCTGCAAATCCCCTCTGGTTGTGGGCCCCCTTTCCCACCATCTACAGCCATTTAACTGCACTTCCCATCAACCCCCACCAGCACAGCCTATAGGCAAGAACACTGGGAGTTACAGTCCAACAACTTGTTGCTTATTCCACATGCCTGGCCATTCACTCTTTCTCCACCGTGATTTTCCTCCGTACCATCATGGCTTCTCCTGACTCTCTTAAGTCCACCCATTTCCTCCCATCTACTTCTCTTCTTTGAGTCACTCAAAGAGTTTCCTCCTTTCCTGCAGATATCCTTCCTTCCTCCCCTCCAACTGTCCAAATTTCAGAGAAGTTAATTTTGGAGATTACAACTCCCAGAATCCCCTTCATCTGGGAATATTCCAGGGATTGTTACCCCCCCCCCGGTAACTTTTCCAAGCTCGACTTTAGATGTGTCTCCTCTATCACCCTTGCCTCCTTTCTTTCTAGAGCTTGAAACCACGACTTTTTGGGACTATGACTCCCAGAATCCCCCAACTGCCACAGCTGGCTGGGGGATTCTGGGAATCATGGTCCAAAAAAGTCATGGTTCCAAGCTCTGCTTCTTTCCGCCATCGCTCCACTCTCCGTCAGTTTTCTCAATTATCGCCAAAACCTTTCACTTCCCATGCAGAAAGTGCACTGTTTGTGAACAATCCATTGCTCACAATCTCCCCTAAAGCAGTATGAAGATGTGCATTATGTTTCAAATCAGATTATGCAGTCAGCAAGCAAAAAGCAATTTCTGGTCTATGATATTCAAGATCTGATTGTGCAGTTCATGCCGGATAATGTGTTTCCTTTCAGATTGTTATTAAGATTATTTAAACCAACCTCCCTCCTCCCAAACCTGTATTTGAGATAGAGGCAATGCCTTTACATTCCTAGCAAATGGATTTTTCCTCTCCATATCTGGTGGCTTTATAGATGATTTTGCACCAATAAATACTCTACCAGTAATTTCCTGAACTCTGGTAAACCCCACAAAATTCTGGTGTTTCTCAAAATCAGAATAAATTGTTATCTTTTCTTTGGACCCAGGGCCAGATCCTCTGTTTTCAAAGATTTTGGACCAGGGTAGAAGAAATGACAAGAGGGGGAAGGAGATCAAAATGCTGCCCTGTTTCCCCTCTCATGGGGGTTTTCTTGGCAATATTTATCCAGAGGGGGTTTGCCTTTGCCTCCCTCTGAGGCTGAGAGTGTGTGACTTGTCCAAGGTCACCCAGTGATGGCCAAGCAGGGATTTGACCCCTGGTCTCCAGAGAGTTAGTCCAATACTCAAACCATTATACCACGCTGGCTTCTCCAGCAATGTGATGCAGCAGCTAAAAAAGCTAATGCAATTCTAGGCTGCATCAATAGAAATACTGTGTCCAGATGGAGGGAATTAGGAGTGTCACTCTATTCTGCTTTGCTCAGACCTCATCTGGAATCTTGTGTCCTGTTTTGGGCCCCAGGGTTCAAAAAGGGATATTGGCAAGCTGGGATGTGTCCAGAGAAGGGTGACCAAGATGGCCAAAGGTCTAGAGAGGTGGTGTGATAGCCATCTTTAACTACCTGAAAGGGTGTTGTGTAATAGATGGAGTGAGCTTGTTTTCTGCTGCTCCAGAGCCTAAAATGGGAACCAATGGATTCAAATCACAAGATAAAGAGTTTTTACCTAAATGTTAGGAAGACATTTTTGGTTACTGTAATTGGTTTGGCAGTGGAATAAATTGCTTGGGAGGACAGTGGGCTCCCCACTTTTTGGAGGTCTTTTAAGATCGGAAGGGCAATTTCAGGAGTGCTTGGGCTGTGTACTCCTGCATGGCAGAAGAGGGTCAGACTAGTTGGCCATGGTGACCCCTTCCAGCTCTAAGATTCTATACCACTCCCAGCGTCCCTCCACCTTGGCTGGGGGCTGCTGGGTGTTTCAGTCCAACAGTATCTGGAGAGCTGCATGATTCCCACAAACTGGACTGGTGCCACGCAAGAGGCGTGGTGGCGTGGTTTCTTGTCCGGATCAAGGCCTTCTCAGAGTTAAGCCCGTGGGTGCTTGGTGCTAATTATAACCCATTGTTAATGACGGGTGTCTTTCTCACGTCCCTCGCACCCTCCACCCTGCCTGTCTCCTGGTTGGTTTCCAGGTGGATCCCAAGGGGGGGGGATGATCTGGCATGTGCCCGCCTGCTCAACTGGTAGAGCCAGCCCAGCCAAAAGCCGTGGGAGGCATCACCGCCACCTTTGTCAGGTGTTCAGCTGAGCTGTCAGGTTTTCGGGCCCAGATGGGGCGGAAAAACAGGTGAGACATACCTGCCAGGTCACCCCTGGAAAAGGGGCTCAGGTTACTCACATCCTTTATTTAACTCAGTGATCCCCAAATTCAGTGATTCCCAAACTCTGGCCTTCCAGGTGTTTTGGACTCCAGCTCCCAGAAGCCTCACCAATAAATTACTCCTGAAAGGTATAATTCCACTCCTGAAACGCTCTGGCTTAAAATGAGTGGCTGCATCTGCACTGCGGAATGAATGCAGTTTGACACCGCTTGAACTGCCATTTGCTCCATGCTGTGGAAGCCTGGGATTTGCAGTTTGTTGTGGCACCAGAGATCTCTGAGAGAGAAGGCTAAAGCGGTCTCTGCCAAAGCTCACCAAACTACAAATCCCAGGACTGCGTAGGATGGAGCCATAGCAGTTAAAGTGGCGTCAAACTGCATTGTTTCTGCAGTGTAGATGCACCCTTGAACTGAGTTACACACCCGTGATAAGGTTTTAACAGCACCAGAGCATGTATTTGTACAGGTTTACAAATAAAATAAGTTGCCTTTTGGGAGCAACCAGGGTGTGACTGCAAAGTTTAAAACTAAGATCAACGTTACTTTATTGGTATAACAACAAACTGTTTCCAGTTACTTTCCAAAAGTTATTTTAAACAACTACTTTTTAAAGACATTGTGACTCGTTTCTTCAAGATTTTTGCTGTTTTCTTATCGATCCTAAAGTTTTTATCCAAAATAAAAATAAATCCTAAACAAAAGTAATACAGAACTAAGAAGCTGCATCATAAGTAGGGTGAGTTACTTTTTTCCACATTGCCAGGGCAACAGGTGACTGCAACAAGAAATGGGAATGAATTACTTTTTAAAAGTAACTTCCCACTCTCTCACTCTCACTGTGTTATAGTCAAACAAAAGAGTACTGCTGTGGAAAGGACACCTTTTTGACTACAATGCCCATAATCCTCATCATCATTTTAGTTGGAGGTCCTGAGAACTGCAGCTTAGAATGTAACTTTCCTGAGCTCTCTCTGTATCAGACTAAGGACTATCTAGTCCAGCTTGGTTGTGGGATCATGGGAGTTGTAATCTAATGCAGTAGTTTTTAAATGTTGGTCTTCTAGGTGTTTTGGACTTCATTTTCCAGAAGCCACCACCAGGTTGGCCAATGGTCAAGGATTCTGGAAGATGCAGTCCAAAGCATCTGGAGGAGTAGAGAAATACTGATCTAACACATCTGGAAGGCACTAGGTTTCAGAAGGACTGAGAGAGAGAATACAATGTCTGTTTTTGGAGTACAACACCCAACATCACTAACCGGCATGGCACTTGGCATGAGGCTAGGGGGATTCTGGGATTTATAATCTCCCCCAGGTCCTTTTTCTCAAGATATGGGATTTGAAAATTGGTCCTCTCAGCATCTTTGAGCACTACAGCCATGATGCTGAGTCTAAAGGGGGTTTCCAAGGGTGCGAGTTCGAATCTGCCTACGTGCTGCCAGAAACGAACCTGAGATCTTCATCCAAGATCCCTTTCGTATAATTGCAAGCGCTCCTCTTTCCTTTCTTGGCGCTTGTCGGAATTCACCGCAAATCCAGTTTGTTTTGTTTCCTTACCTGGGAAACAGGGTTGGGCCCAGGAGGCGGTGGCGGTAGCGGTGACTAATGAGCGCCTGCCTTTAATTACAACAGCAAGAATGGAATGTTGGCTTGGGAGGAGGAGGAGGAGAAGGAGAGCTGGACCCAAGCTCTTTTGCCAACTTTGTCAAATCCTTGGTTTCGGTGGCATTTGCAAAGAGCAGCATGTAACAAAGGGATGGATTGGGGCTACCAAAACCCAGCAGGCCAAAGGCACAGAAAAGCAAGAAAAGATTCCTCAGCTTTGGTTGTGTATTCCTGCATGGCAGAATGGGGCTGGATTGGATGACCCCTTGGGGTCTCTTCCAGCTCTATGATTCTATTATGTGACCCATGCCTATTTTAAGTTAAAGGAGTCAGCAGATAAAGACAGACTGGCTCCTGCCTGCCTACAAATACACCTGGATGGGAACTGCACAGTCTGGATGTTGATGGACTGCAACTCCCATCAACACTATGGCAAGGGATAAGGGGACGTAGAGGGCCACATTTGGCCCATGCCTGCATTAAATGATTTGGAAGAAAAATCAAGAGCTACTAAACTATTTCCAATTAGCCACAGCATGGGAAGGTTTCTGACTCCAGCTCCCTGAATCTTCCGGTCAGCATGTCTAGTGGGAATTGTAGTCCAAAAAGATAACTTTCCCACATTTTGCATTTTTCACTTTCTTCAGTCTGCACCTGAATTTAGAGGGATGGTCACACTTTTCTGGCCTCTTCCTTCCTTCTGTCCCAATCTGACCAAAAAGGAAGTTCCCAATAGCCTCCGGAGCCAAGGAAGTGTTTTGCTAGCCAGCAGGGCTCTGGTCAAAAGGCCCAAGCCAGTTCCATATCTCGAACTCACTTCCCTTGGGGGTGTAGGAAAAAATCTGGACTTTTCTCTCACCCGGCTTTGCAAACTGATGTCAGAGGAAGATATTTGAAGAATGTGGAAAAGCACGATTGGACTCAGTCATGCTGAATTCCAGCTGAGACACACTGAGACAGAGAAATCTGATTTTGATTTTGCTTGGCGTCTCTTAGATTAAAAGCCTCCAGCATGGAGTAGGTGGCTGCTGGAGATCATCTTCATAGGGCCTCTGGTTCTGCAGAAATGGCAGAACAAATAAGGTTGAAACGCAAAATTCAATGGGGCACATTGCTTCTTTGGACTGCAGCTCCCAGAATCCCCCAATTCTGGGAGTTGCAGTCCAAAAAAAAAAGAGAGAGAGAGAGAAACTTTCTGCTTGAACCAAACAGCATTCCAGTACGAAGGTTGCAGAAAATACATGAAACCTACATGGATATACATGCATAGCCCACTTAACAAAGCTTCTGACTGTGAACTTTCTTTTTACAAAGGCTTTTGACAAGCAAGCCCATTCCTGCCTTGTCCTCTGCCTAGCTGAATGTTTTTTAGCAGCATCAGCATTGGGAGGATGGTGAAGGAGGGCTGGAGGAACACAGACTTTCAAGGCTGGGTTGCCATAGTATGTCAGCAATAAATAACCCAAGAGGAACTGTCTTTCAGAGGGGAGGTTGCCATTGCCATCCTCTGAGGCTGAGAGAGTGTGACTTATGCAAGGTCTCCTAATAGGTTTCGTGACCAAGCAGGGAATTGAACCCTGGTCTCCAGAGTTGTAGTCCAGCACTCAAACCACTCTGCCACACTGGCTCTAAAGTGGCCTCTTTAAACTCTTTTCCTTCCTTCCTTTGTGGTTCCTATCCTGGGGTTTTCTTGGCAAGCTTCTTCAGAGTTGGTTTCCCATTGCCACCCCATGGGGCTGAGAGAGTGTGACTTGCCCCCAATCACCCAGAGGTTGGAACCCTGGTCTCCAGGGTCCTAGTTCAATGCCCAAACCACTGCACCACGCTGGTGGTAGGCTTATCCTTGTTTCATTTCACACGTGTATATTTGTGAGTTTTCAATAAATGTTTGCCAAACCGTGTTGAGCATCTCTTTCCTTTTGTGGTCCCTGCTCTTTCCGGGTGATTTCTGCCCCTGGGAGCAAATGTTCTGTTCCAGAAATGATGCCCAAGGAGAAGGCAGTGACTTTGTGAAAGGAGGTACACCTGGCTGTGCAGTCCATCCTTCGCACCCGCATCCCTCGGATCCCCTCCGCATTTCATTTGCACCCTCGCAGGGCTCTTCGTTGCTGCACTTCTGGAAGGAAGGCTCTCATAACTCAACATCTGATTCTTGATGCCGTGGGCCTAGGATGATGGTCAAAGCTAAAGGAGGGGAGAAGAGGGAAAGAAAATGACCGCCAGAGAGACCGTCAGTCCCATTGATTTGTGCTCCAGACCTCACAAAAGCAAGCATTCTAGCCAGCCAGGGACCTGGGAATAAAAGACAAAGACAAAAAGGCTGGTTTGTTGCAGACTTGTAAAAGGATGGCAGAGATAAAACCACCTTGCCTGCCATCTGGCCTCCGCGCTTTGCAAAGAGGTACCATGCAAAACAACGGTTGCATCTCCACTGCAGAATTAATGCAGTTTGACCCCGCTTTAGCTGCCATGGCTCAGTGCTATGGAAGCCTGGGATTTCTAGTTTTGTTGTGGCACCAGAGCCCTCGGACAGAGAAGGCCGAATATCTCACCAAAGAACAAATCCCTAGAATCCCACAGCATTGAGCCATGGCAGTTAAAGCAGGGCCAAGCTGCATTATTTCTCCAGTGCAGATGTACCCAGAGAGAAGGTTAAATACAAAACTATAGATCCCAGGATTCCATAGCACTGAGCCACGGCAGTTAAAGCAGCGTCAAACTGCATTAATTCCGCAGGGGAGATGCAGCCTGAAAAGCGGCAACCAGATAAGTCTGCCTTATTCTTCACTTTAAGCAGGTTAAGAAAGCATAGCTTTGTGTTGAACTGCTTTGTGTGTATTTGTGTGTGTGTGTGTGTGTGGCACAGGGACTTATACCTATTTCTTTCCGTGCTTTTGTTTTGCACTCTGTTAACATATTTTTATTTATTTGCTAAAGATGTGGTGCCCAGGAACACATGTACTTTGCTAACTAAGTACAATAACATCCAAAATCCACAAATCAGCGATGCCTTTATTGGTATACAAAATAATAATAATAATAATAATAATAATAATAATAATAATAATAATAAATTGGTACAGCAAATGCACAAAATACATTTTGGTTGGCCCAATAAAGGTATCACTGTTTTGTGGGATTTGGATATTATTGGACTTTGCTGTATGGCCAACACAGCTACCCCCCAAAATATGTTTTTTGTTAATTGAGGGTATTGCAAAATCAAGCTGGGTCAGGGGAGAATGGGAACGGCAGTTATTCTCTTAGCACACCACCCTGAGCCTGCCGGTCAGAGTTGGGAATACTGGGTTAGATGGAGCAAGGCTCCGACTCGGAATAGGGGCAGCATCCTGGGCAGGAGTGCAGAAGGTCTGGGGTCCAATCCCTGGAGTTGCCAGGATCCTTCCTAAAACTGCGAAGGCTGCCAGTCAGAGTTGGCAACATTGAATTAAATGGAGCAAGGCAAGAAGGTCTGAGGTCCAGTCTTTGGCATGGCAGGAATCCCGCCCGGAGCCGGCTGCCAGACAGAGTTGGCAATGCTGGACCAAGTGGAGCAAGGGTCTGACTGGGAATAGTGGGAAGCTCAATGGGAAGCAGCACAGGCAGCCTGTGGTCTAATCCCTGAAGTTGCCAGAATCCTAAAACTCTGGAGGCTGCCAGTCAGAGTGGGCACCATTGAACCAAGTGGGGAAAGGGTCTGACTGGGTATAGGGGCATCTCAATAGGCAGAAGAAGCTCAGAAGATCTGAGGTCCAGTTCTTGGAGGGGTCAGAATCCTCCCTAAAACTCAGGAGGCTGCCGGTCAGAGTTGGCAGCACTGGACGAAATGGAGCAAGGCCCTGACTTGGAAGAAGGCACAGAAGGGCTCCTCTGGACACAGTCCATTTGGCATGGCAGAAGTCAATCCTGCCTAAAGCCATGGAGGCTGCCAGTCCGAGTTGGACCCATTGGACTGAATGGGGCAAGGCCAAACAGAAGCCATGCTAGAAATGGATGGGGAGCCTTCCTACCTCCCTCCCTTCCTCCCTCCCTTCCTTCCTTCCTTCCTTCCTTCCTCCCTTCTTCCTCCTCCTCTTTTTCTCCTCCTTCTCCGCCTCCAGCGCCGGTTCCTCCCTACAAAGGGCCGCCTTGCCTCGGCCAGGAGAAGCCCAGCAGAGCCGGAGCCGGAGCCAGAGCCAGAGCCAGAGCCAGAGCCAGAGCCGAGCTTCGCTTCCTGGACCGGGATCGCAGCGAAGGAGCCATCTTCCAGGTAGACCGGGGACCCCCAGAGCATCCCTTCCTCTTCTCTTCCTCTTCGTCTCTTCCTCTTCTGTTTTTGGGGGACTCTTGGGGTCTCCCCCTTCTCCCCTCCCTCTCGGGATTCCCTCCTCCCGTTCCCCCCCTTTCATTGCAACTCCCCCAGTTTGGTTCCTAGAGAAACCTAGACGTCGGAAGAGGGAACCCTAAGGGTCATCTAGTCTGACCCTTGGCTCCCTCGGGTTTCGGACCTTTGCCCGGTGGAGCGGGTCTCCGTCTCAGCCTTCTCCGGGCGCATCTGCACTACAGAAAGCAATGCACTTCGACACCGAGTTAAGTGCTGTGGAACCCTGGGATTTGTAGTTTGTTCTGGGCACCAGAGCTCTCTGACAGAGGGGGCGTCTACACTGTAGAAAGAATGCAGTTTTGACACTGCTTTAAGTGCTGTAGCTCCAGTTCCTATGGAATCCTGGGATTTGTAGTTGGTTTTGGGCACCAGAGCTTTCTAACAGAGGGGGCGTCTACATTGTAGAAAGTGTGCAGTTTGATACCGCTTTAAGGTGTGTAGCTCCCTCTTATGGAATCCTAGGATTTGAAGTTTGTTCTGGCACCAGAGGTCTCTGACAGAGGGGTGTCTACAGTGTAGAAAGAATGGAGTTTGAGGCTGCTTTAAGTGCTGTAGTTTGCTCTTATGGAATCCTGGGATCTGTAGTTCTACAAGGCCTTTTGCTTTCTCTTCCAAAGTGGGCTGGGGCCTCAGCAAACTACAGGTCCCAGGATTCTGTGGGATGGAGCCATGGCAGTTGAAGCGGTATGAAACTGCATGCTTTCTAAGTGTAGAAATAATCTCACATCCCCAGGGTTTCCGCAGCCTGCGTTGGATTGTGTGAAATTCTCATTTTGATTATCAAATTTCTATTTAAATGGCTGAAACAAATCTAGCAGACAGAAAAAGAGAATAAAAAGGGAGAATAAGGGCCGAAAAACCCTGTTTTCCCTTCATGCTGTGGAGCGAAAGATGCACTCCTTTTGGCTCTCTGTATTTTATTCTAGCTCATCCTGCCTAAGTTGGGTTTTGTTTTTTAAGGAAATCATGTGGATCTATCCAGGTGTGTTTGGATGACAACTCCCAGCTTTCTCTGCTAGGGGATGCTGGGAGCTACAGTGCAACCACATCTGGAAAACTGCTCCCTTTTTTAAAAACCTTGCCTAGTAAATCAGGTCTGACCATTTCTGCCCCTGTTTGAGAAAAAGATAAAGCCTTTAGAAAAAGATGAGAACCTGCTTTGAGCAGTGGTTCGAACATTGGACTGGGGCTCTGGAGACCAGGGTTCGAATTCTGACTCTGTCACGGAAACCCACTGGGTGACTTTGGGTGAGTCACACACTCTCAGCCTCAGAGGATGGCAATGGCAAACCCGCTCTTAAGAAACTTGCCACGAAAATCCCATTGTAGGGTCGTCTTAGGGTTGCCATAAGTCAGAAATGACATGAAGGCACACAACAACAACAACAAAATCTAAAAACATGGATGGAAAAACAGATTAAATCTTGTGGGATCCTTCTGTTGCAGTGAACTAAAAGGTGGGGTTGTTTGTGGAGGGTGTGTGTGTGTGTGTGTGTGTGTGTGTTGTGTCCCTTTCTCCCTCCTTGCACCACTCTTCTGCCCAAGACCTGTCCTAGTATATTTATTTATTCAGGGCAGTCTGTATGGCTCTCTATACAATTAATCATCACAACAACCCTGTGAGGTAGGACAGGCAAAAGAGGAGAGAGAAACTGGTCCAAGGTTCTCCAATGAGTTTCCTGGCTCAGTGGGAACTTGAATCTGGAGCCCCTAAATCAGTGGTCCCCAAACTGTGCCCTTTAAGAGAATTTTGAACTTCATCTCCCAGAAGCCTCAGCCATGTTGACCAATAGTTTGGGATTCTGGGAGCTGAAGCCCCAAATCCCTTTAAGGGGCACAGTTGAGGGACCACTGCCCTAAATCCTGGTTCACCACTCTAACCACTGTACCCCACTGCAGCGGCATCCACACTGGAGAAATAATCCAGTTTGATACCACTTTAAATGCCGTGCTCTGATGCCACAACAAACTACAGTTCCCAGAATTCCATAACATGGAGCCACGGCAGTTAAAGTGGCATCAAACTGGATCATTTCTCCAGTGTGGATGCAGCCTGACACTTAAAATCCCACATTATTTTCTAGCTTGTTGCCCTTATGCCAAACCATTGTATAATCTGAATTTCTCTCTCCTCCATTGCCAGCTGCCAGGCTGTCACTATATCTGTCAAAGGGAGATGGCAATTCTCTTACAATTGATTGGTTCGAAGAATGGTCTTTAAAACTTAGTGCTGAATACTAATACTAATAATACTAATAATACTAATAATAAATAGCAACCCATTTATTACTCAGTTCTGGCAGGCGGAAGTCTCTCTTCCAAAATGGTGCCCACCTGGTAGTTGTTTTGATAAACCCTGGCATACCAAATAATTGGCAGCCGTGCCAATTATTTGGTATGCCAGGATTTATTGAAACAGCTATTGAAACTCTCACCCATACATAGGATGAAATTATTCTCTGGAAAAATGGCCATGCCACTGTTTGGGGGCAGTGTTTGGTCAAGGATTCTGGGAGATGCAATCCAGAACATCTGGAGGAGCAAAGAAATAGTGATCGAATGCATCTGGAAGGCACCAGGTGGCTGAAAGGAAGCTTGGAAGACTTACTTTTTGGAAAACATATCCAGGGGGAGCCGTGTTGGCCATACGGCAAAGTACAGTATCATCCAAAATCCACAAAAGAGCGATACCGTTATTGGGCCAACCAAAATGCACACTATAAATGTTGCAAGCTTTTGAGGTTCTATGGCTTCTTCATCAGGCAAAAGTGTTTAAATTTCTCCTGTATCATTTTGAATACCTTTGCCTGATGGAGAAGCCGATGGAGTTTCGAAAGCTTGCAACATGCATAATGTCCATTTTGGCCGGCCCAATAATAATATCACTGTTTTGTGGATTTTGGATGATACTGTACTTTACTTTTTGGACTACAGCTTCCAGCATCCCCACAGCCAGCATAGATATCGGGAGCTGTGGTCCAAAAACGTCACTGCAAAAGCTCTGTCGGTGTCCCACCAAATACCAAATACCGCCCATTTATTACTATTTATTATTATTATCTAGCAAGTGGGAGTCTCCCTTCCAAAACAGTAAACGCCTGGTAGCTGTTTCAATAAACCCTGGCATACCAAATAATTGGCAGCTGTATGCCAGGATTTATCAGAACAGCTATTGAAACTCCCTCCCACACACAAGATGGAATGAATCTCTGGAAATTGGCCGTGCCACTTATTTTGTATGCCAAGATTTATTGAAACAGGTGGGCACCATTTTGGAAGAGAGACTCCATCCCATACACAGGATGGAATGTCTCTCTGGAAAATTGGCCATGTCGATTATTTTGCATGCCAAGGTTTATCGAAACAGCTACCAGGCGGGTACCATTTTGGAAGAAAGACTCATGCCCAGACGCAGGATGAAAGGACACTCTGGAAAATGGGTCTGTCTAAGTGAGGAGGGTATGGCCCCTGAACCCACTTTTGTAGTCCTCTGAATCTCCTGATATCTTTAAAAATTGGTCTGTTTGGGGGCAGTGTTATGCCCAGAAACGGTCCAAACGTGAAGAAAATGGGCTGTAAACTAGGACTCCCCCCTGCTAATCCCCAGCTCCATGAAATTACCAGTTTCGTGCTGAAATTCAGCCTCAAATCACAGCCAAAAGTGACGCAATGTCTTTTCCTATGCATCAGGAAACCAAGTGATGCCTACAGAGAGATCACAGGTGAAAGGTGGCCTCCGATCACCCCTTTTCTGAGTCATTTACAGGCATTCCTTTCTTCCAAAAATGGCATTTCCACCAGCCAGCAAAGTGATCTTAAATGACTGTGTGGCTGGGGATTCTGGGAACTGTTGTCCAATTAAAAAAAAAAGAATAGGGGCACTTTCCCCAAACTGTGTCTTTGCAGAGGTATGCAGCTAATGCGCAAATATTTTCCAAAACAGGGTCGACGTCCAGATTTCCCACAACGATGCCAGATTCCTGCGAGACGGTGGGGCGGCCTGGTGGCCTGGTGACCTTGAATGTTGGCGGCAAACTTTACAGTACCACCCTGGAGACCCTGACCCGCTTTCCGGACTCCATGCTGGGTGCCATGTTCCGAGGACCCCAGCCAGCCCTCACCGACAGCTGCGGCAACTACTTCATTGACCGCGATGGCAAAACCTTCCGCCACATCCTCAACTTCCTCCGTTTTGGTCGGCTGGACCTTCCGGAAGGCTACGCCGAACTGTCTCTCTTGCGGGCCGAGGCGGATTTTTACCAGATCCGTCCCCTTCTGGAGGCGTTGCGGCAAGTGGAGACGGAACGCTGGCGCCAAAGGACCAATGCCATCTTGCATGCTGATGTGGATTTGCACAAACGCTTGTTGCATTTTAATGTCCGCCGCGGGCCACAAAACTACGAGCTGAACACGTGCTCCCTCCAGATCTTCACTGCCAACGTCTTCTGCACCGACCGCTATTTCCTCGCCATGCTGAGGAGACGTTTGGGCCACTGGGAAGGCACCAACGTTGGCATGGAAGAAATACGTTCTGGACCATTGGGCAGTTCAGATGCTACAATGGCAAGAGAATCTAGAAACGGTCAGGATGCCAACCAAGAGCTCCAGGGATGGAAGAGGCGAGTAGATAATTCAAGAACCAATGGCGAGTTGAGAAACAGCCCAGGCGATTCCATGGATGAAGATGCAGAAACGGATGATGAGATGATGTTGGACTATTCCTCCGAAAATGACCACGTGGGCACCACCAAGTGCCACCATCTTTGCCTCGAGTGGGCTCCATGCCCACCAGAGCTGCCAGCGACCGAATATGTCAAACAGAAACTGCACCCGCTCATCGTGGGCAGGCGAGAGATTAGAACTGCCACTGAGTTTCTGGAAGAAGTGCTGAAAGTCGCCTTGGCCCAAGGCTTTCGGGTAGATTCGGTCTTTCCCGACCCGGCGGATATCCTCAACGCGCGCTCCTTGCGGTTTGTGCGGCATTGAATGCTTCCGCTCAATCAACATTTGTTGGATAAGCGTCTTGCGGGGAGCCACACCATTCTGAAGAAAAATGGAGAAGGTAAGGGGAAGGTAGCAGGCACACAAAGAATCCCAGAGCTTTGTAATTGCAAGTGGTATAGTTATCTGTAACTAGTTACTTTTGGAAATAACGAGGGCCACACTGAAGAAATCAAATAGTTTGACACCACTTTAACTTCTGTGGCTCAATGCTATGGAACGCATGGGTACCACAAGAGCTCTCTGTCAGGGAAGGCTAAATATTGCACAAAATGACAAATCCCAGAATTCCATAGCATCGAGCCATGACAGTTAAAGTGGACTTAAACTGCTTTATTTCTTCAGTGTGACAGCAGCCAAAGTCATGTTTCAAAAGTTAACACAATGAGTAAAGGACTTAATTGTTACCTGTGGTGTTACTTTTGACTTTGTAGCCATATTACTTTGTGGAACCTTGGTAGAATAAGTAATGGTTTCCAGTTACTTTTAAAATTTTATTTTCAAATCGTATTTTGAGAGGTATTTTGTATGAAAACAGGTCTTTTATGCTTTTATCCATTCTAATCCTTTACAAGAAACAGAATGAAGAATGATAGGATAAGAAATGCTCTCAAAGAAAAATAACAAGTTACTTTTCCAGCATTTACCAAAAAATAGTGGAAGTGGGTTAGTTCTCAAACACTGCAAAAAAACAACAACCAAGAACGAATTATGTTTTACAAAGTAATGCTTTGGGTTTCAGTGGAAACCGGTTGGGAAAGTTACCTTTTCTGGTTTGCAGCATCCTTGCCGAGTCATTCTGAGAGCTGTAATCCAAAAACATAACTTTTCTAGACATTGGAGTGCCATATAGTAAACAAAATGACGCCTCTGTAAGTATATTGAATACTCTGGAGTGGATACTCTGGAGCATTTTTCATAAAAACAAACAAACTAATGTTTAGATATTTATTTGCAGAGTAGCGGTTGCATCAGATGTTGGAAAAGTAGCTCCTTCTTTGGATTGCAGAATTTTGGGAGTTGCAATCCCAAAAAAAAATTTTTTTTAAACTTATTCCAAAGTGCAAGGATTTTCAAGAGAACAAATTTACTAGTGGAAATCTAGCCGTTTTGGCTCTGCCAGCTTGTGTTTTGATACCGGGTGGCACGTCTTTGCACAGTGTTGAGGGCAGAGGGCAGGCAGGGGGGTCATAAATCTGTCCTTTTACACCAACAAACCAGCCATTGTCTTTTATTCCCAAGTCTCTGGCTTGCTAGAATGCTTGCTTTTGTGAGGTCTGGAGCACGGATCAATGGGACTCACATGGTCTCTGTCCTATCCTTTTCTTTCTCTTTTCTCCCATCTTTTAGCTCTGACCATCCTCCTGGGCCCACGGTCTCAAGAATCAACTGCCGCCGAGTTGAGTTATGGGATCTTTCCTTCCACCAACACATCCTTCCTTCCAGAACTGGAGCAATGAAGAGCCCTGCAAGGGTGCAGATGAAATGCGGAAGAAATTACACACGCGGGTGCAGAGGATGGCTTGCACAGCCAGGTGCACCTCCATTCACAAAGCCACTGCATTCTTCTTGGGCATGGCTTCTTAATCAGGGAATTTGATCCCAAGGTAGAAATCACCTGGAAAGAATAGTAGGGGTAGTTTTCCTATGCCCCTAAAAAAAAGGAAGCGCTGCTCATGGTTTGATGAATATTTATTGGAAACACAATATGCAAGTGCAAAGGAAACAAGCAGGCCAGATAAGCCTTGCGTAAGGAAGGGCAAAGATGTTGAACCCCCTAGAGACCACTGCAAGGCCTCTTCCAAAATGCATCCGGGGATGACTTTTTCTTCCACCGGCTTCCCCTTTTCTTAGGATTTCCATTTTGTGGCCAATTTTACAGATCTCTGCTCTTTCTTCCCCAACATGCTGGGGAGAGCTGTTGAGTCAGGCTTATCCACATTCCCCTTTTCTCTTTGTTTTGCTCAGTGATAGATCCTGGAGGCAGCTTGCTTGTTCCAAAGAGGCACACCCGGCCCCAGTAGGATCGAGGAGAGCAGAATCTCATTCTTTACCCGCTCAGACCTTATGGCATTGTTTATTGCTGACATGCTTTTGCAACCCAGCCCTGAAAGTCTGTGTGTCTCCAGTCCTCCTCCGACGTTGTCCCAACGCTGATGCTGCTAAAAAATGTGCAGCTAGATGGAAGATGAGAAGAAGGCTGATGGAATACGTGCTTCTTTGATAGAGGCTTTGCCAACTGAGGCGTGCCTGTAGGGATGCAGAGGCTGAAGAGGAGCCATTACAGTGAGTCTGGGGGTATTCCCATGCAAGCCGAAACATGACTGAGGGCCATTCAGTGGACTCTGAGTGGGTCTCCGTTGGACACTGTGATGGTCGCATTGTAAAAGCTTCTTGAACAATCATTGCTCAACTGAGGCTGTGGAAGCTGCTGGTTCTGACATCAGCTGGCTGGTGGATCTGCCCTGAGTTCGAGTGTAAACTATAAAGGTACTGTCTCAGGTACTGAATCTGGTCCCAGAACAGTTTCGGAACTTGGGAGGGCTCCTTTAAAGTCCCCTGGGAGATTTCTTACTTCCCAGGTTGACAACTGTTGACGATGTTCAGCTTTTGTTGAAGGAAGATAGATAGATAGATAGATAGATAGATAGATAGATAGATAGATGGAGGGATGGAGGGATGGACAGACAGATGTTTTCAACAAAAGCTGAACTCTGTTAATAATTCCAATTGTCAAATACATATATTTCTATGTATCTTGACACAAGAAGTCAGGTGCAAAGCTAGGGAAAGTGGCATTTTTGACTGCAACTCCCAGAATGGGAGATGTAGTCCAAACAGAGAGAGGGAGAAAAAAAAAAACCTTTTCTACTCTCTGGACTGGGTTGGATGCTTTTTAGGCAGTAGTATATGGCAAACATTCCTCTTTCTGAAGTGGAGAGAACCTGTTTGAAGGATTATTCCAATCTCCCCCTGTGCTAAGCCCAACCTCAGAGAGAGATCTGGTGGAACGACTTGACTCCAGACCAAGACCTGGGTGCTTGTGCGAGAGAATTCAACTGTTGCCGGCTGATGCTGCGGCGTGCAAGGTTCCCTGTGCGATGCGTGCTCTTGCAATCAATAAAGCATGCCTGGATGCCTTTGCTCCCTGGGGTTGGTGCATGAGGTCCCGGGCCGAGGAGGCGATGCCAGGGAGAGGGCAGGAAAGACTGGCCTTAAAAGGTTTCTCTGGGTGCCCAGGAGCTGGGATGCGGTGGCATGGAGCAAGCACACCAGGGAACACGCCACACAAGCCCTTGGGCACACAGCGAGTCCGAGGGCCGGCCGGCCTGCCATGCCATCGACCCAGAATGTGGTGGAACCCTGAAGACTACGAATGCAGTCATTTGCTTTTCTGTCCACTAAGTCTCCCAACAGGATGCAATATTCTGTACAACGCTCTTTCAAAAAGCAAGTTCGAAGGCATTTTAAAAGGCCAGATGGAGTGGAACAGTCCTGGCCGCTCATGCCAAGTGTAAGGAGAAAAAGGACCCAGCTTCTCTTTCAAGGGGGCCATTTCAGAGGAGGCCCTATCATATGTGTTGACCAGGATGATGGGGCATGTAGTATATAGCCTCTCCTGAAGATGTCAGATTTCAGGCAGGCTTAGGCAAGAGGAGGTAGTCTCTTAGGGTGCATCTACAAGGTAGAAATAATGCGGTTTGACACACTTTAACTGCCATGGCTCCATTCTGCTGAATCGTGGGGTTTGTAGTTTGGTGAGGCAGCGTGGCATAGTGGTTTGACCGTTGGGCTGCGACTATGAAAACCAGGATTTGAATCGCAGCTCAGCCATGTAAACCCACTGAGCAAGTCACACTCTCTCAGCTTCAGGGGAAGGCAATAGCAAACCTCTTCTAAACAAATCTTGCCAAGGAAACCCCCATGATAGGTTTGCTTAGGGTTGCCATAAGCCACAAACGACCTGAAGACACACAACAACTACAAGGTACCAAGACTCTTTGGCTAAAGATCTTGTTGAAACTACAGATCCCAGGATTCCATAGGATGGAGCTACAACCCCCCAATTGCATTATTCCTACAGTGTAGATGCACTCTTAAATATCTCAGCCCCAAGTAATTTACGCCACAAATTTGCCAGCCATGAAAGAAGAGGTGCAAACTGTATGGACTGCAAATCCCAGCATCCCTAACCAGTGTAGGAATGCTGGGAGTTCAGTGTTGAAGTGGCCCTATGATCCGAAGGACAAAGTTTCTTTTCTCTGGTGTTTATTTATTTATTAGAGGTATAGTGCACAGGTTTGTTTCATTGTAATGTTATAATGCTTTAAAAAACATTTTGAAAAGAAAGGAAAAGAAGAGAAAAGTCTTCTTTTTTGTTCAGATAAGTCTTGCAATTGAAAAGAAACCCACTTGAAGTAGGGAATAAAATGTTGCAACTGGTGCTGGTGTGTCTCTTATGGAGCCTACTTGATCTTGGGGAAAAGTCACATGCTCTCAGCCTCAGAAAACCCTGTGATAGGTTCACCGTAAGTCAGAAATGACTTGAAGGCACACAGCAACAACAATATTGCAGACACAATTACATGTGAAATATCTATCTATCTATCTATCTATCTATCTATCTATCTGATAAATAAATTGTTATTATTGTTATTAATTATATTATTATTAATATTAACATTACAGAAACCAAAGTCCATGGATGCCCAAGTCCTGTTAAATAGAATGGCAGAGTAAAATGGTGTCCTTTATATAAAATGGAATTTCAAGGTTTGCTCTTTGGAATGTAATATATATATATATATATATATATATATATATATATATAATAAATTTTATAAATTATATAAAATATAAAATAATAAATTCCAAAAAGCAAACCTTGAATTTCTCATTTTATATAAAGGATATATTATTATTTTATATATAATTATTACATTTTTATATAAAGGATTATATATATTATTATGTATAAAATAATAAATTATTAGATTATAATAATATATTATTACATAATGTATAATAAATCATATTATTTACATTTTAATGTAATAATACATATATTATCACATTTATATAAAGGATTATATATATTATTATATATAAAATAATAAATTCCAAAAAGCAAACCTTGAATTTCCCATTTTATATAAAGGACTCCATTTGGACATCCATGGACTTTGTATTTTATGGGGGTCCTGGAAGGATATGTATACTGTGGATGGTGGAATCCATGGATGCAGAATCAATGGATACGGAGGGCTGACTGTATTAAATTTGACATACATGCATTATCCCAAAAGTTCCATCCAAGGAGGTGCCAGTGCAGGACTCGAACACAGGACTCTTATGCCTGTGCTGCTCAGCAGAAGTGCAACATTTGGATGCAAATCTTTTTTTTTTAAAATATACATAACAGAAGCAAAAGCAATATAGAAATTACACTGCAAGATGGGGAAAGTTATGCAAGGAAAAGCTGCAGCAGTTTGCTTTTGCCTGATCCTCCTGGCAAGGGCAAGATCCTCCTCCTCCTCATCCTCATCCCATTGATTCGTTAACTGGTATATCTCTTTGCAATTTGAACTCGGTTTGCAGCCCTTGAAGTAAGCTGAGGATAAAGAGGGAAAGCGGGAGGAGAGAGAAACTGGGTCATCTTAAAAGCAGCTGGAAAAAGTGGGATGACAGCAAGTCACACTCTCTCAACCTCAGGAGAAGCCAATGGCAAACTACCTTTGAACAAATCTTGGCAAGAGAACCCAAGGATTGTTTCCACCAGATTGGGACAATTGGAAAGTATGCGTCCAAGTATCACAAGACTACTGATGTTATTGCTGTTGTTAATCCCGATTATCCTGCCTTTTCCACCGTCATGAGATTCAAGTTGGCTGAGAAAAATTAAAACAGACACAAAGACTCTCTTCAGTTAATGTTTGATAGGCAGCCAGTGTGACGTAGTGGTTTGAGCATTGGACTATGAATCTGGAGACAAGGGTTCGAATCCCTGCTCTGCCATGGAAACCCACTGAGGTCAAGTCACACTCTCTCAACCTCAGGGGAAGGCAATGGCAAACCACTTCTGAACAAATCCTGCCCAGAAAACCTTAGGTTAGGTTTGATTTAGGGTCGCCATAATTTGGAATCAGGGTGACCAGATGTCCTAACCGCAAAGGAGGACAAGGCACCGCAAAATGTTGGACGTTCAAGAAAAACGTTGGCCCTCACCGAATAAAAGCTACAAGACTAATATGAATGTACATTCATGTTTCTTAGTCATGCTCAAAATGGAGGGCATTTTGAAATTCCACCTGGATAGAAGGTTGGAATGTAGGACAGGTCCTGGAAAAGGAGGACATCTGGCCAACCTGGCTGGAAATGACTTGAAGGCACACAGCAGCAGCAGCAGCAAGCTACTTAGCAGGGATGCTGTAGCACTAGATTTTCTGTGCTTGCAGTGGGTTGGACTAGATGACCTTTGAGATGCAAATGGATTTTAAAATTCCTGGACTTTGCAGATCTCCCAATAGCCCCATCATGGCCAGAAGAAGAAGGATCCTGCCTGCAAAAGAGATCCCCCCTCTCCACCATATATATATATACTACCATCTCCACTAAAGACTGAAACAACATGCAGGCATCTGACTAAGATCCCCAATTGCTTTGTCTCCTCTTTGGTTTGTAACACACTTTCTTGCCTGATGAAGAAGAAGAAGCCCATGGAGCTTCGAAAGCTTGCAACCAGTATCTTGTGCATTTGGGTTGGCCAAGAAAGGTATCACTGATGGATTTTTACATGACCTTTGGTGAGACTTTTTTCCGACACACACCGCTTATCTATAATTTCCGCGTGGGCTTATAAACCACTCTTGCTTAGACCCAGGCAGTTCATACTCATATTCCCTTTGCTTTTCTCTTCATCGCCTACGGAAGGAAGCTGCTGTTGAACTCTGCTAGAAACCAAGAGACCTGGGCCTGGAATGGATTTTAGTTTTGCAATCTTGCAAACTGGACAGCAGAGGGCAAAAGCCAGAGGCTTTCCTTTCCCCTTTTCAGGTCAAAGCTCACAGGGGCATTCCTGCAAACTGAATCATTGACAGGCCAGAATTGAAAGGTGTGCGATGCACATCTTGTTTACCCGCTTCGAGGTTTTCACAAGCATATCCCTCGATTCATAACTAGGCCTGGCCCTGAGTCTGCAGTTTTCATGGGTCACCTCCGGGACAGAGAGGCGGGTGCAAATTCTGCAGTTTTGTTGGGCTCGGCTCTGGTCAAGAGAAAAGGAATGGCTGCAAAGCTCATGGAGTTGTTGAGCACCAGCTTGCGACAATACCTAAGGCTTAATGGTATTTGTTGCAAGGACTTTCCAGGGGCTCTATGTATTTACTGATTTAGCAGCCTTGTTCCCTCCCAGTTATTATGGTTGCACCCTTCGCTCTGCTCTGCATCCACTTTCTGGGTGGCTAGATTAAATATTCCTTATCCCATCTCCCTATGGAAGGGAGAAGGAATAAACCCCTCATTTGACATGGATCTGGGATTTCCAAATGCTCCCCTTCTCTCTTACAATGACTCTCCAGGATCTCTATGTATTTACACAGTTAGCATCCTTTAATTCGGTTTGGTCTTATTCCTTCAAGTTGTTGTGGTGCCAGGACTCACCCTCCACTCTGCTCTGCATCCACTTTCTAGCTGGCTAGATTAAATATTCTTTATCCCATTCCCTTATGGAAGGGAGAAGGAATAATCCCCACATTTGATATGGATCTGGGAACAGACCCTTAGTGAAGATTTCCAAATTTTCCCCCTCTCTCTTACAATGACTCTCCAGGAGCTCTGTCTATTTACTTAGGGCCTTTGCAGACTGCTAGAAATAGTGCAAATTGAGTCCACTTTAACTGCCCTGGCTCAATGCTAGGGAATCATGGGAATTATTATTATTATCCTTCCAAGTCATTGAGGTGCCAGGGCTCACCTTCCACTCTGCTCTGCATCCACTTTCTGAATGGCTAGATTAAATATTCCTTATCCCATCTCCCTATGGAAGGGAGAAGGAATAATCCCCTTTCACAAGGATCTGGGAAAAGCCCCTTAGCTAGGTTTTCTGAATGTTCCCTCTCTTTTGCTCTCTTTGAATGACCAAGTTGTTAGCAATTGTAGTTGGTTGCTTATAATAATGCTTTAAAATTGTCCCTAAGTCTCAGGCTTGGGTCTGGAAACCTTAGGGCCTGAGATGATCCTGAACTAACCACACTATCCATAATGGGCCTGGGATTGATTCAGGGTAGTGTAATGGTTTGAGTCTTGGACTATGACTCTCTAGAGAGCAGTGTTCGAATCTCAGCTCAGCCATGAAAACCCACTGGATGATCCTGGTCAAGTCACACTCAGACAGACCTGGGGCCCTTTCACACTACACAATAACAGTCTGAGGAGTCCATTTTCATCTCCCATGGCTGCCTCCTATGGCAGTCTACATTTTTTAAGGTTAGGACAGAGATTCTCAGACTTCCCCACCCCCCCAGCTATCTTGGATTTCACCTCCCATAAGCCCCAGCCAGCTTGGCCAACAGTCAAGGATGCTGGGAGTGGAAGCAAAGTCCTAGAATTTGGGACTCTAAGGCTGCATCTGCACTGTGGAATAACTCAGAATGAATACAGCATTAACTGTAGAATCAAGGCAGGCCAAAATTTGGGAACCCATGGATTAGGGATTAGAGCCAGCGTAGAGGAGCTGTTTGAGTGCTGAACTAGGAGAACAGTGTTCAAATCCCCACTTGGTCATGGAAACCCACTGGGTAACCTTGGGCAAGTCACACACTCTCAGCCTCAGGGCAAAAGTCAACCCCCTCTGAACAAAACTTGCCAAGAAAACCCCAGCATAAGTTCAATTTAGGGTTGTCATAAGTCAGAAATGACTTGAAAGGACAGAACAATGAAGATTAGAATCATAGAATCATAGAGTTGGAAGAGACCCCAAGCGCCATCCAGTCCAACCCTCTGCCATGCAGAAACTCCCAATCAAAGCATCCCCGATAGATGGCCATTAGATCTTGGAAAAGTTGTTGTTTAGGATCATAGCTTCCAGAATCCTTGAGACATCAGGGCTACTACCCCCAGTAAGAATCCATAACCAGTGCTATGGAACATTCCATTAATTCCCCCTGGTTTCTATGGCTTGCAAATATATATATATATATATATATATATATATATATATAAATTTTTCAGTGGGCTTTGGGTTTGTTGGAATGGGATGGATTGGTTTATTTGCTCTGCCTGAAGTTAGCTGATGCTCTTGTTACTCTGTATTATTATTGATATTTATTTTATATTTATATTATATATATATATATATATATATACACACACACACCTCAGCTTTTCCATGCACATGGATATAACACAAGGCACAGTACCTCAGAATATAAAAATATGAACAACCATAGTAAAATATCAACCATAGTGAAATAAAAATATTAAAACCATGCGATACTCACATCAAGCCTAAAGCAGTTGAGATTACACACTCACACAGAGTAATTACTCAGCACTGAAATCACTGGTATGAGTCATGGAGCCCTCCAGAAATGGACTGCAACTCCCAGCGTTCACCTGTTGGGTAGGGAGCTGATGAGATCTGCAGTCTAACCATATCTGGAAGGCTGCAGTATTCCCACCCTGACATAAATCATAACGTTGGTAAGTCTGTACATGCTTAGAGGCACTCCCTCCTTGATTATTCATAGGCTTCGTGTGAGTATGGCAGGATTCTCTATCTGATTTCTGGTCTTGGGAATGAATCATTCCTCACCATGAAGGCTTTCATTTCCATCTGCGTATGTGTTTGTGTCTTTTTACAGCACACTCGTGCTCCTGGGGTCCTTCTTACAACACAACCACATTTTTCACAACCACATCCTCTCTTTGCTCTCTCTCACTCTTGCAAATAATAAAAGATAAAATAACAAAAGCTCTTGCTCTCTCTTTGGTGGAAAGGAAGTTATACATAAAAACTATTTATTATTATTATTATTATTATTATTATTATTATTATTTTGCTTTTCTGCAACCACCATGCAGGTAGACCACTCTCTTCCTCTCCTGTTGTCCTTACAGACAGCCACTGAGATTATTGTGGATCCTAAACTGAACATGAGCCAGCAGTGTGAAGCTGCAGCAAAAAGCGAGCAAACCCTATTTTAGCTTGCATCCATAGAAGCACAGTTCCCAAGTTGAGGAAAGTAATGGTCCCATTATATTCTGTGCTGGTCAGGTACAGTGTTCGTGTTCGGAGAAGGGCAACAAGGATGATACGAGGAATGGAGAACAAAACCTATGGGTCGAGGTTGAAGAAGCTGGGCATGTGCAGCCTGTGAAGAAAAGACGGAGGGGTGATAGGATGGTCCTCTTTAAATACCTCTGGGGCAGCCACAGAAAAGAAGGGCCAGGTTTGTTCTCTGAGAGTAGGGCCAGGTCTAGTGGTTTAAGTTGCAGGAGAGTAGATTTCGGTTGAACATTAGAAGGAATATCTTGATAGTAAAGGTGGTAGAATTCAAAGATATAGCCATGTCTGTAGAATCAGTACGTAGAGAGATTTTGGAGCACCTTTGAGACTCAATGAAAGAGAGAAATTGGCCACATGAGCTTTCGTAGACTGCCGTCTACTTCCTCAGATGCATTACTCAGATAGTAAGAGTGGTTTTGGCAGTGTGACCAATTGCCTAGAGCGGTGGTGGGGTCTCCTTCCCTAGATGTTTTCCAAAAGAGTCTGGACAGCTCCCTGCTTCTGGGCATGCTTTAGCTGGAGATCCTACACTGAGCAGCGGGTTGGACTCCATGGCCTCTGGGGACCCCTTCCAAGTCTAGGATTCTATGTGCTCAAAGGAACACATGCTCAAACAAGTGCCAAAGGATGGATTTCAGCCTTTTGAAAATGGAGTTTAAAGGAGCTATTTCCAGGTCTTCGGAAAGATGTCCCGATTAATAGATGCAATATGACAGACGCTGAGCATGTGGTGGTTGTTGTTGTTAACTTCTCTCAAGTCAACGTTGACCTCTGGCAACCCTCTGAATGAAGCAAAACATGGAGCAAGACATCCTGTCCTCAGTGACCCCACTTGTTTCCTGCAGACTTGGGGCTATGACCTTTTGGGTTGAGTCCATCCATCTTCCTCTCTTTCTGCTGCCTTCTACCTTTCCTAGCATTATTGTCTTTTCCAAGGAGTCATGCCTTCTCATAATGTGCCCAAAATCTCACCATGTGCTCAATCTAGTCATCCTGGGCTCCAGGAAGAGATCAGATCAGATTTGTCCCAGAACCCATTTGTTTGTCTTTTTATTAAGCCATCCACGGTATCCTCCGCACTTGCCTCCAGCCCCGCATCTCCAACGAGTTGAATTTCTTCCTAGCTGCTTTCTTCACTGTCCGGCTCTCACATCCGTATATGATGATGGGGAATACCATGGCATGAACAGTCCTCACTTTGGTGTTTAGCTGTATATCTTTGCACTTTAGGATCTTGTCTAGTTCTTTCCTAGCTGCCCTTCCCAGTATTCTCCTGATTTCTTGACTGTAAGAGCATGCACACGCTGAGCATGTGCAGAGTTCATTGCAACCTCCCCCAGTCCTTTCTCTTCTTGAATGTTGGTACCTCGGAGGTTGATGGAGCCTCCTTCTTTGGAGGTTTTTAAGCAGAGTCTGGATGGCCCTCGGTCACAGGGAGGGCTTGGATGGTGTCCTCCTGCGTTGCAGAAGCAGGTTGGACTGGATGACCTTTGGGGTCCCTTCCAGTTCTAAGAGTCTATGCTGACATATAAACCAACCAACTTGCTATAACTCTAGGCCTGGTTGTTGCGGCAACTGCTTAGAACCCTGACCCCCAAATGAATGGAAAGAAATGTGTAAAACCATGTTCCGGAATGTCGTAACGGCTGTGCCCACCAGCTTCTGGTGACATGCTATGGCTGCCCTAATGCTCCTCACTCAAAGGCTATTCGTGAGCCCTGTAGTTCTCATGCTCCTAATTCTAGCCCATAGTGGGGTCCCAGGAACAGAGGGGTGCATGCAGTGTGGGGCGCAGTTCAAGAACCTGAAGATCCGCTTTGCCCGCCTCTGTGCCCAGTATCGGGAACGCTTCCCGCATGCCAACTGCACCAAGCACCCCTGGGGCAGAGGCTCCGTCCAAGGCTTTGCTTTAGGTAGGGAAGCCAAGATCCCCAAATTATTTGGGAGAGGGCTTTGGGGTGGGGGAGAGCAGGAGGTAGCAGTAGTAACAGGCTTTCTAGATTTAGTAGTTTGAGTGTTGGACTACAACTCTGGAGACCGAGGTTCGAATCCCATCTTGGCCATGAAAAACCACTGGGTGACCTTAGGCAAGTCACACACTCTCAGCCTCAGAGGAAGGCAATGGCAACGCCGCTCTGAAGAAACGGGCCAAGAAAACCTCATGATAGTTTCACCTTAGGGTTGCCATAAGTCAGAAATGGTTTGAAGACACACACAGACACATCACAGACACACACAATAGTCAGCAATAATACAGGCATGCAGCACAAAGGGTGCCTCTATACTGTAGAAATAATGCAGTTTAGCACCACTTTAGTTGCCATGGCTCCATCCAACAGAGTCCTGGGATCTGTAGTTTGGTGAGATGCCAGCACTCTTTGGCAGAGAAGGCTAAAGACCTGGGGGACAATGGGCCTTGTAGTCCATCCAACACATCTGCAAGACTAGCTCCATCTGCAATTGTTTGTGCAACTCCTTTCCCTCTCTGTTTACAGATGAAGCATCCTTGGATCTCTTATTAGAAAAAACGCATCGGGTTTTTAGAGTTATTGGTAAGTCCATGGTTTCTCTAAATAAGTCTGGATTCTTCAGATTGAGGAAGAGGTGTAGTCTTGGTCCTTCCCTTAGGATGGGATTAAATAAGGATGGGGGGGGGGCAGAAAAATGGACCTTGGCATCGGTCAAGATGAAAATGACCGTGGCAATGGTGGCAGAAGAGGGATTTTTCTTCCCCTCTCCACAGAAATCAACCAAAGTCTCAGTGATTTTCCAAAATATTGGAACTGGCTGCATGAGGTGAAGATGCCGGAACAGAGCAGAGAAGGTAGGTTGATAAATCGTAGGAGCAAGTCTCTGTCCAGGACTTCTATTTGGACTAGGGCTCAGCCCCCAAGGAGGTATCTGCAAAGTTATATCCCAGCCCCAGAGCATTTTTTGAATTAAAAAAAAAACCTTTCAGGGCATTTTTTGAAATTGCAAATAAAACAATGCCTCTGAGCATGTGCAAAATGAATGATTATTGGACATGAATAATTTCACACATCCTGGATTCGGGTTTGAAAGATATGGGCCCCTTGGGTGTCTTGCAGGATGAGGGAGATGGTGATGATAATAATAATAATAATAATAATAATAATAATAATAAGGTTGAGTCTCTTATATCTTGAATTCTGAAGTCCAAAATATTCCAAAAACCATATTCATGACTGGCTGAGATAGTGAGGCTTTTGCTTTCTGATGGTTCAGTGTACACAAACATTGTTTCATGCACAAAATTATTTGAAATGTGGTATAAAATGTGGTATTACCTTCAGGCTAGTCATATAAGGTGGGTATGAAACATAAATGAATTCTGTGTTTAGACTCCAAAGTAGTTCATTTTATGCGTGTATGTGTGTGTGTGTATATATATATATTTGCAAATACAGGTATTCCAAAATCCAAAAAAAATCTGAAATCCAAAACACTTCTAGTTCCAAGCATCTCAAATAAGGGAGATTCAACCTGGAAGAAGGAGAAGGATTATTATTATTATTATTATTATTATTATTATTATTATTGATACTCAAGGGACCCATCTCTTTCACATCAGGTCACGCTGCTTAGAGGTCACCCCCAGCCCTCTGAATTGTGCCTGGAAAGAGACCGGCAGCCAGTGTGAAGTTGTTGCAACAAGGGAGTTGTGTTGTGTGCTCCCTCTCTGTAGCCATCCTTAGTTAACTATCAGGCTGCAGTTCTTTGGAAAATATGCAAAGGCTCCCTCTGGTTCCTAATGGCAAGTTAGTCCATAGTTTGTATTTGGAAATTGCCATCATCCTTTTGCTGCTTCTTTTTCAGCTCTGTGTCCTCCTGCCTGCCGTAAGTTTGCGGGGACCGAAAGGGAAGGGAAACCCAAAAACACCAGTACAGGGGACCCTTGGTGTCCACTGAAGATTGGTTCCTGGACCCAACATGGGTACCAAAAGCCATTGATGCTCAAGTCCCATTATATGCAATGGAGTATTATTATTATTATTATTATTATTATTACTTTATTGCAATGACCCCTTGGTATCTGCTAGGGTTTGATTCCGGGACTCCTCATGGATACCAAAATCCATGGATGCTCAAGTCCCACTATATGCAATGGAGTATTATTATTATTATTATTATTATTACTACTACTGCTACTGTGGGCCCTTGGTATTTGCTGAGGTTTAGTTCCAGGACCCCCATGGATACAAAAATCTGGGGATGCTCAAGTCCCATTATATGCAATGGGACATTATTATTATTATTATTATTATTACTACTACTGTGGGCCCTTGGTATCCACTGTTGTTTGGTTTCATTGTCCCGATGGATACAAAACTCTGTGGATGCTTAAGTCCCATTATATGAAACAGGGTGTTGTTGTTGCTTATTATATTATTATTATTATTATTATTGGCCCTTGGTATCTGCTGGGGTTTGGTTCCAGGACCCCCATGGATACAAAACTCTGTGGATGCTCAAGTCCCATTATATGCAATGGGGTGGTAAAATAGTGGTAAAACATGTGGGGGCAATGCACATTTGGATGACAGCTCCCAGAATCCACAGCCAGCTGTGCTGAGAACTGTTGTCCAAACATGTTTAAAACAACAAGAAGCAAGCACTGTGCTAGGCTTCAGGGTTTCAGACTCTCTGGAAAAGGTCTTTTTAAAACAACAAGTCCCAGAATCCCCAAGCAAGCAACCTGAGTGGTTCTAGGAGCTGTAGTCCGAAACTGTTTAAAAAACACAACAACACCAAACTCATCCCCAGCATTGTGTTAGGCCTCAAGATTTCAGACTCCCTAGATGAGGTCCTTTTTAAGACTACAAGTCCCACAATCCCCAGGGAAGCTACCTGGGTGGTTCTGGAATCTGTACTCTGACCCAGACTGCTGCCACCCTGCAGCATTAATGCAGTTTTACACCACTTTATGGGCTGTAGCACCATGCTATGGGATTCTGGAATTTGTGGCACCAGACCTCTGTGACAGAGAATGCTAACATTTCACCAAATGAATCCCAGAATTCCATAGTGTGGTAGTTAAAGCAATGTCTTGTTGTTGTTGTTGTTGTTGTTGTGTACCTTCATTTTCGACTTATGGCAACGGGGTTTTCTTGGCAAGTTTCTTTTTGCCACTGCCATCCTCTGAGGCTGAGAGAGTGTGACTTGCCCAAGGTCACCCAGGTTTGGGGTTTTTTGTTATAACCAAGCAGGAAATCAAACCCTGGTCTCCAGAAGTCTAGTCCAATGCTCAAAGCACTCACACTGAATTAATTCTACAGTGTAGATGCAGCTTTAGTGATTCCCAGACTCTAGCCATCCGGGTATTTTGGGCTGCATCCACACTACAGAAATAATCCAGTTTGACACCCCTTTAACTGCCATGGCCCAATGCTATGGAATTCTAAGATTTGTAGTTTTGTGAGATATTTAGCCTTCCCTGTCTGGTGCCGCAGCAAACTAGAAATCCCAGGATCCCATCGCATTGAACCATGGCAATTAAAGCAGTGCCAAAGTACATTCTTTCTGCAGCGTGGATCCAACATGGGACTTGGGCTCCCAGAATCCCAGACCATTAAAGCAAGAAGGCTGAGGCTTCTGGGAGCTGGGCATCATTGCAAGGCTAAGTCCCCTCTCCCCCTCTGCTCTTCCCAGAAGGAGCCGCCTCGGTCTTCAACTGCTCCACCTGCCTCCGGACAGATGTGCCCTGCTGGGACCTCAAGACCTGCTACCCAGGTGAGCAGCTGGCAGTGCCATGCTACCTTCCAGGCTTTGGCCTTTGGCCCTTTGGGCTCCCTGCTTCCTTCTGCCCATGTCTTGGGGGGCCAGGGCTGGCTCTTCTAGTTTCTGGCCCTTGGCCTGGCTTCTCGCCTCCTTTCTGAGCATTTCTTCTTTCCCTCCTTCCCTGACTCATTTCCCCAGGGTTGGCTGGCCTGGTTTCCTTCCCTCCGCTCCATTCCTTGCCCTCATTCCTGGATGATATCTTAGAATCACACACCCATCGAGTTGGAAGAGACTCCCCCAAAATCAATCCAGTATGACCCCATTCTACCATGCAGGAATACAGAGAACCCTAGAGACCCCAAAGGCCATCTAGTCCAACCCTGCTTCCATTGCATCCATTGTGTCCTATTCTCTAGAGCAGGGGTAGGCAACCTAAGGCCTGGGGGCCAGATGCGCCCCCCCCCCCGAGGCCTTTGGACCGGCCCCAGGCCAGTCCTGCCGCCGCCGCTGCCACCACCACCCCCCGCTGCCGCCACTGCCGCCCGCCATGATGATATTGATTATTGTTGTTATTACTTGTTCTTGGGGTTTTCTTGGCAAAATCTCCACAGGGGTTTTGCCATGGCTTTTCTGGGCTGAGAGAGTGTGAATGCATATTTTTTAAATTTTTTAATTTATTTATTTATTTATTTTTGGTGCTTCAGCCCCCCAATTGTCTGAGGGACAGCAACCCGGCCTCCGGCTCAAAAAGGTTGCCTACCCCTTGCTCTAAGCATCAGAAAAGAAGCTTGCTCCATCCTCAGTGTGGCATCCCTTCCAATATTTAAACATGGCTATCCTGTCACCCCTTCCCCTTCCCTTCCCTTCCCCAGACTAAGCGTGCCCAGCTCCCTCAGTTGCTCCTAGTAGATCTTTGTGGTTTCCAAGCCCTTTGCCATTTTGGTCGCCCTCCTCTGGACACACTCCAGCTTCTCAACATCTTCTCTGGAGACCCCCCTCCTCCACTGCCTCTTCCTCCGGGCCAAACAGGTGGGCCATTGGCAAGGGGGGGGGCACACCTGGCATATCTGACACCTGGTGCGGATCACTGCCCCCCCCCAACAAAGTAATAATTGTGAAATGAAACTGCCCTCCGACCCAGAAGACCAGCATCCCTTCCCAGCCAGCAAGGGGTCACCTGGTGCTGTCCGCACTCCTCGCACTCCCCTACTGACACCTCTGGCCCGAAAGAAAAAGAAAAGTGTGTGTAGTCCAGAGAGGGGTTCAAAGACACATGGCCCTGACCCTAAAGAAAATCACACTTGTCGCGGCACATTGGTTGGGGTCAGGGGCACAAGACCCCCGTGAATGTGGAAAAACCAGAAATAATAAAAACACTATGTTTTTACCTGAGAGAACACCTCTCTAGGAATCTCTAGGTCCTCCAGTGCAACTCTGTGGTCAACATCTGCCAAACATTAACCATAGAATTGCACTGGAAGAGCGACCAATATCCTAGTGGAGTGTTCTCTCTAGGAATCTCTAGGTCCTTCAGTGCAATTTTTGGTTAAAGTTGACCATAGAGTTGCACTGGAGGACCTAGAGATTCCTAGAAAGAACATAATAATAAAATTCATGAATAATCAAATCTGCAAAAATAAAATCCACAAATATGAAGGGATGCGTGTAACGGTTTATGGGGCTCAGGAAAAGGATGGGGAAATTGCTTTGGTGGGCCACATGTGGCCCAAAATTACGGTACATAAACTGTGGTGCTGGGTTTGAAAGTTTTAGAGGTCTGTATAAAATTTTATTTTTATTGTTCCAGTGTTTTGGGATCTTTAACTCTTTTAATATGTACTGTTTTAAAACACTCTTATCTTTTAAATGGCATGTTACCCTTTTTAATGAGTTACATGTTTTAATAATCTACTAATTTTATTTTATTTTTCTATGGGGTTTTTTTGTATTTTAAAAATGTTTTTGTATGCTGTTGGTATGTTTTAATAGTCTACCAGTGTCATTCTACTTTTGTATGGTCTTAACTGTATTGTGTGTTTTTTAAATTTGTAAGCCGCTTTGTATCCCAAGGGGGGGGAACCATAATAATAATAATAATAATAATAATAATAATGTTTTAAGGGGAGGGAGGATCTTGGGATTGTATATTGTGATGTTTTATTACTGTAAGCCGCCCTGATTGCATCTGCAGAGGGGTGGGATACAAATAAATTTATTATTATTATTATTATTATTATTATTATTATTCTGTTCTTCTTTACAAGAAAATAATTGGATGAATTGTTTCTCCTGGGACCCGGTAGGGGCATCCATTTGTCTTTATAAATTGATATGGGTTGCAGCAGTGGTAGAGGATATACACATTTTAATAATTGCCCCCCTTTTTTTTTTAATTTCCAAAACCAGAAGATAATTTCGGTCCCGTTCTCAGTGTTGTTTACTTGGGCCGTCCGAGTGACCATTTCCCCGGAGGCTCCTGGGCCAGAAACCTGGTCTTCAGGCCAGCTGTAGTTGCCCATCTTGCTTTATACCCCCTCAAGGCTGAGATAGCCCAATTTCCCGGGGCCAAAATCGAGATTTGTCTATGGCCTTCCTGGTTGCACCTCATCCAACGCTGGTTCTTCTCCTTCTCCCCAGCCTCTGGGTCTTTCCAAGCCCCCAATCTTTCTTTTGTGCCCCCAAGGGCTCACTCACATATTATTGTGTATTATTATTTCACCTTTCTCCCAGGGAAATGGGTGCAATAAATAAATCCACTTGCAGCAAATAGATAATCTTGAGTAAATGTTTGAGCAGCAGCATATTGCCGTTTGATGATTCCAGTGATTCCACTTTTAGACATATAGGATAAAACGTACAGCTAGGAATGTGTCTGTGTGTGCCTTTACGTCGCCTTATGGCAACCCTGTGAATTTCCTTAGGAAAGCCACTTAAAAATTATTGACTCAGGCTGCGTCTACACTGCAGGATTAATGCACTTTGACACCGCTTAAACTGCCATGGCTTGATGCTGTGGAATCCTGGGATCTGTAGCCAGAGCTCTCTGAGCGAGAAGGCTAAATATGTCACAAAACTACAACTCTCAGAATTCCATAGCACAGAGCCATCAAACCATCAAGCCATTAAAGCAGCATCAAACTGCATTAATTCTGCATGGCAGTTGCAACCATAGATATCTTTCAGCCCACAGGTCTCAGGGGTGCATCTACACTGTAGAAATAAATGCAGTTTGATACCACTTTAACTGCCATGGCTCTGTCCTACAGAATCCTGAGGTTTGTAGTTGTGTAAGGCACTAGCTGTCTTTGGCAGAGAAGGGAAGGCTAAAGCACTTGTAAAACTACAAATCCCAGGATTCCATAGGATGGAGCTACAGTGCTCAAAGAGGTGTCAAACTGCATTATTTATACAGTGTGGATGCACCTTCTGTTAGAGCTCTCTGGTGCCACAGCAACCTGCAAATCCCAGGATTCCACAGAATGAAGCTGCTACACTCAATGTGGTGTCAAACTGCATTATTTCTACAGTGTAGATGCATCCATAAATATTTCATCCCACAGATCTCACCCCCCCCCCAACCTTACCAGAAAAATAACCCTGGCTTTCTCAAACTGCTAGACCTCATTTGATTTTCCCTGTTTTATAATGTTCCTGATATAAGGACGTCTGCAGGGCTGGAGGTGCAGAGAATAAGAAATAAGAATTCCATCCTCCCCACCATATAATGGTCTTTCAGACCCCATATTTCTAGGATTTGGGATCACTTAAAATTTCAGTTGAGTGTTTAGAGATAGAGTTTAGGGCCAATGATTCCCAAACTTTGGTCTTCCAGGAGTTTCAGACTCCAGCTCCCAGAAGCCCCAACCAGCTTGGTCCACAATCAGGAATTCTGGAAGCTGAAGTCCAAAACATCTGGAAGACCAAAGACCACTGGTAGGGCAATGGTTCCCAACCTTTGATCCTCCAGCTCTTTTGGACTTCAACTCCCAGAAGCCCCAGCCAGCTTGGCATACACCCAGGAGCTGAAGTCGAAAACATCTGGAGGACCACAGTCTGGGAACCCCTGGATGGTCCCTAACCTTTAGACCTCTAGCTTTGTGGACTTCAACTCCCAGAAGCCCCAGCCAGCTTGGTCAGCAGCCAAGGATTCTGGGAGCTGACATCCAAAACATCTGGAGGACCAAAGACCACTGGTAGGGCAATGGTTCCCAACCTTTGATCCTCCAGCTCTTTTGGACTTCAACTCCCAGAAGCCCCAGCCAGCTTGGCATACACCCAGGAGCTGAAGTCGAAAACATCTGGAGGACCACAGTCTGGGAACCCCTGGATGGTCCCTAACCTTTAGACCTCTAGCTTTGTGGACTTCAACTCCCAGAAGCCCCAGCCAGCTTGGTCAGCAGCCAAGGATTCTGGGAGCTGAAGTCCAAAACATCTGGAAGAAGACCAAAGTTTGGGAACCACTGGTTTAGGCATTCAAAGCCATGGGGCTGGCAAGCAGTTGCCAGGGAATACAAATGGCAAATGCAAGAGTCTTAGGTGCGAATCATTTTTAATGCCTCACCCTCGGCAGTGCTAGCAACTTATGCAATGAAGGAACCTTTAATGGGATCCCCAGAATCCTTACACTTTTCCTCTCCTTCCCCGCAGAGCGAAGAGGCTTGAAAAAGACTATCACACTTCTGTGCTCCATTTCTGGTTCCTGCCTCTTCCTGGGACTGGTTTCATGCGCCTTGGAGTAAGTGATGCTTTGTGAATTGCAGGGCCAGGGAGAGATTCGGGGCTGCGGGGGACGGGGCTCAGGCCCAGCTGGGAGGAGAAAAAATACTTTAAAATATTGCAACTCCCAGAATCCCCCAGGGGCCATGCTAGCTGAGAACTGTAGTCTTCCAAGGTAGTTTTTAGTATGCAAAGGGATCTGACTTTTAAAAAATGTTTGCTGTGATGTTCTGTAATAAAGCCACATCTGGGTGCTGTTTCTTGTGCAATAAATACACTAGTTACATTCATGGAGGAGAAAGAGGAGGACAGTAATGCCAAAAGCTTGGAAAAGTTAGTCTTTTGGAATTACAACCCCCAGAATCCCCCAACCAGCCATGCTGGGATTTGTAGTTTGTTGTGGCACCAGAACCATCTGACAGAGAAGGCTAAATATTTCACTCAGTTACAAATCCTAGAATTCCATACCATTGGGCCATGGCAGTTAAAGTGACGTCAAACTGCATTAATTCTGTAGTGGAGATACAGCCTTAGACAGGACCCCAGAATGCACAGGCAACCAATGGCGCTTGTACAGAATTGGCCTCATTATATGCTCTGATCACCTTTCCTTTGCAAACAGCGGGCCTCTGGACTGTCTCCAAGGGCCGTCCCAGGAAGAAATAATTACAGTAGTCTAGCCCTCAATCCATCCAGGATAGGAATCAAAGAACTATGGAGTTGGAAAAGACCCCAAGGGCCAACCAGTCCAACCCCCCCCCCCCTTCTGCCATGCAGGAACTCTCAATCGAAGCACCCTAACAGATGGCCATTCAGCCTCTGTTTAAAAACCTCCAAAGAACCTCCAAAATCTCCGAGGAAGGAGTGTGTTCCACTGTCAAACAGCTCTTACTGTCAGGAGTTCTTCCTAATGTTGAGGTGGAATCTCTTTCCCTCTAGTTTGAATCCATTGCTCTGGGTCCTAGTTTATGGAGCAGCAGAAAACAAGCTTGCTCCATCCTCAATACGGCATCCTTTCAAATACTTAAACAGGGCTATCATATCACCTCTCAACCTTCTCTTCTCCAGGCTAAACATCCCCAGCTCCCTAAATGTCTCTCCTCAAAGGGCTTTATGGTTTCCAGACCCTTCACCATTTTAGTCGTCCTCCTCTGGACATGCTCCAGTTTCTCAGCATCCTTTTTGAACTGTGATGCCCAGAACTGGACACAGGATTATTCCAGGTGAGGCTTGACCAAAGCAGAAGAGAGTGGCACTATGACTTCCCTTGAGCTGGACACTATACTTCTATTGATGCAGCCTAGAATCTCATTGGAATGAGTGTAGCAAGGTCTACTTTCTCTAGACAGGGACCGATGGAAGGCATCCCACTGACTGAAACCAGCTGAGCCTTCATTATATCCAGGACAACCCTTGAGCTGTACACTTGGTCCCAATCCCACACCGGTCTCACCCTCCCATCCAGATCAGCTGGTTTTCTCACCCACAGCGCCTCTGTCTTATCTGGGTTAAGCCTCCGGTGGTTTGCCTTTTTCCATCTCAAACCTGCTTCAAGTTAATTCTTTTCTCAGGGTTTCCATGTGTGTGTGTTGTGCCTTCAAGTCGTTTCCGACTTATGGTGACCTTAAGGCCAACCTGTCATCAGATTTTCTTGGCAAGATTTGTTCAGAGGAGGTTTGCCATTGCCTTCCCCTGGGGCTGAGAGTGTGTGGCTTGCCCAAGGTCACCCTGTGGGTTTCATGGCCGAGCAGGATTTGAACCCTAGTCTCCAAAGTCATAGTCCAACACTCAAACCACTATGCCATACTGGCTCCCGAGTGTTCCATAAAGCTGGTGAAAGTTTAAAACTACAAATCCCAGAACCCCCAAGCCAGCTGTGTCCTGTGGTCCCATGTTGGATTTTAGAAGATATTCAGGGTTGGGCCTGGTTACTACTTGGATGGGAGATGACCAGGAGGAGGGAACAACAAGGATCTCCAAGTAGAGACAGAAGGGACTCTATCTGAAACAGAAACACCATTCCCAAATAAAGGGACACCATAGGCTGTGTCTATACTGCAGAATTAAGGCAGTTTGACACCACTTTATCTTCCCTGGCTCAATGCTGGGGAATCCTGGCGAAGAGAAGACAGAGAGGTGGCATGGTTGCCCTCTTTAAATGCCCCAAGGGCTGCCCCAGAGAGGAAGGGGCAGATTTATTTTCTGCTGCCCCAGAGGAGAGGACAGGAGGGTAGGCTTTGTCTGAACATTAGAAGGAACGTCTTGATGTTAGGAAGAGCTTGGCAATGGACCCAGTTGCCCAGAGGAGTGAGCCCCAAACTTTGGTCCTCCAATTTCCAGAAGCCCCAGCCAGCTTGGCCAACAGTCAGGAATTCTGGGAGCTAAAGTCCAAAACATCTGGAGGATCAAGGTCTGGAAATCACTTTATAGACTACAGCATGCATAAAGGAAATAGAACGCCCTTAAAGACATGGGAGTGCCAACACATCTGATTGTCCTAATGAGGAATCTGAACTCAGGACAAGAGGCTACTCTCAGGACAGAAGATGGAGAAGCAGAATGGTTCCCAGTTGGCAAATAGGTCAGACAAGGCTGCATCCTTTCAATCTATCTGTTCAATTTGTGTGCAGAACATATTATAAGAAAAGCAGAGTTGGCCACAGAAGAAGGAGGAGTGAAAATAGGAGGAAGGAATATCAACCATCTTCTAAGATATGCAGATGACACCGTAATACTAGCAGAAAACATCATAGGCTTAAAACACCTACGAAGGAAGATCCAAGAAGAAAGTGCAAAGACAGGCTTAATGTTGAACATCGAGAAAACAAAAATAATGACCACCGAGGAGGACCTTCACAAGTTCAACCTAGACAATGAAGAAATAGAAATAGTCAAAGCATTCCCATACCTGGTATCAAATATGGATAGAAATAGGGACTGCAGTCAGGAAATCAGAAGAAGACTAAGAATGGGGAGGGGGGCTATGAAAGAACTAGAAGAGATCCTAAAATGCAAAGACATACAACTCAGCACAAAAGTCAGAATCATCCAAGCCATCGTATTCCCTATTATTCCCATGTATGGATGTGAGAGCTGGACAGTCAAGAAAGAAGACAGGAGGAAAATCAACTCCTTTGAGAGAATGTGATGCTGGAGAAGAGTGCTGAGGATCCCATGGAGAGCCAAAAGGACAAAGAAAGGGGTCCTGGAGCAGATCAAGCCAGAAACCTCCCTGGAAGCTAAGGGCCTTTGCAGACTGCTAGAAATAGTGCAAATTGAGTCCACTTTAACTGTCCTGGCTCAGTGCTGGGGAATCATGGGAATTGTATTTTTTTCTGAGACATTGAACCTTCTCTGTCAGAGAGCTCTGGTGCCACAATAAACTACAGTTCCCATGATTCCCTAGTACTTAGTCAGGGCAGTTAAAGTGGACTCAAGTTGCACTATTTCTGGCAGTCTGCAAAGGCCCAATGACCAAACTGAGGCTGTCGTACTTTGGACACATCAAGAGGAGGAAGGACTCATTGGAAAAGACAATAATGCTGGGGAAGATGGAGGAAAGCAGAAAGAGAGAAAGGCTGCATGCTAGATGGATGGTCTCCACAAGTATAAGTTTGCAGGGCCTAAGCAGGGCAGTGGAGGACAGGGAATTTTGGAGATGTCTCATCCATAGAGTTGCCAAGGGTCGGACTCTACTGGAGGGCAGTTAACAACAACAAAGAGAGATGGTGAGGTCTCTTTCTCTGGAGGTCCTCCAAAAGAGGCTGGACAGCTCCCTGCCAGGGATGCTTCAGCTTGCGATCCTACATGGAACCAGGGGCTGGACTTCATGGCCTCTGGGTACCCTTCTGTGAAACCTCACAGAGATGTCACTGGCAATCAGAGTTGCCATTACCAGGCTGGATGGAGCAAGGTCTGACTCAATAGAAGGGCAGCTTCCTATTGTCTTATATGGACGGTCCCAGGTTCAATTGCCCAGAGGCTTCTTCAGGTAGGCCTAAGAAAGACTCCTGCCCTGCTGAGACTCTTGGCAAGATTGCTGCCAGTCAGAGTTGGCAATACAGAACTAGATAGTAAATAATAATAATAATAATAAATTTTTATTTATAGCCCGCCCCTCTGCAGAGCAATCGGGGCGGGTTACAACATATTAAAACTGCCAAGTTAAAACATTCCCACATCCCATAATCCCACCCTCCCATCCCCTTAAAACAGAATTAAACTAGAAAAAAGTTAAAATACAACAATAAAAAATAAACAATAAAACAAGGAATTGGAATAATGAAGCCAAATAAAAACTCATCTCCCACCAGACAACAGTAGACCCAGGGTCTGAGTCATAGAAGAGCAGGTTTCTCTTTTACCTGTGAATATTTACCTGTAAAGATTGTTCAAGCCTTAGGAAAAGAATCTCTTCAACATAACTTCAATTTTAAACAGGGAAGATGAATCCAAACATTGGAGAACATTACAATATTTTGTAACAGCCACTGGATTAATTTTAGCAACAACAAAAAAATGGAAAGTAAAGGATCGCCCTCTCATTGAAGAATGGATACAAAAACA